>CM069923.1:6171461-7371461 GCA_036172225.1 Cryptocoryne crispatula var. balansae | reverse complement strand
CCGACGTCGATAACGACGTTCACAGAACGGTGACCGAAACGGCACGTCTGAGGTCGAAACGGCGCCGTTCGCAACCGGCACGTCTGACGCCGCCACCGTCGTGACATACACAACTTAAATGTGTTGACAAGCTTAAAATTTTGGGGGCACGAGGTTTTAGGGTTTGAAGAGGCTTGCTTCCCCGCACGGTGGTCTTCTTCGCTTCTTCCTCATCGTCTTCTTCCATTCATCCGGAGTTGTAGTGGTGTCCTCCGGCGTTCTCAGGGAGGTCCTCCGGCTTCAACTCCGACGTTCCCTCCGACGTTGGCAGTGCCCTCCCTCGTAGTTCCCTCCGTCGGCAGTGCCCTAGTTCCGGAGGTTTGTTCGTAGTGCCCTCCGTCTTCGACTACTATTGTTCTGTCTAACAGGTATCGTCGTGCTTACATAGTAATTTGCATATGTAGAATATATTTATGGCGTCAACTAGGGTTTGTGTGAAATTGTATCTGCCAGTCGGGGAAGTTAGAGTGAAGACAATTGTGTTGTAGCATTTACGGTCGATGACCCTCGTTGAGTGCAATGTTGGCAATTATTGTTTACCTGTAGCACTGATTACAGGAAAGTGACACAAGAGGAGTGATGGAGAAGAGACGGCATGACTATTGGGCGGGAACGACTTAATGTAGAAATTCCTACCCAGTTCTTACGCATTTTTGTGTGTCTATCTATATATGTTCATGTAATTTTTTGTGTAAATTGAGTGGGTCCATTGAGCGCAGAAGTTAATTGAAATGAAATGTAGATTACATTAATTTACCGTGAGTGGATCAATTGAGTGGTCAATAACGTCTGAAATTGGGGCTGAATAACATATGTAGAGGGTCAGTAACCTAACAAAATGGGATTCAGGGGGCTATGTAAAGGGTTAGTAACATACGGAGAGGGTTAGTAACCCCTGACAAATGGGTTCAGGGGGCTATTTAAAGGGTTAGTAACATATGGAGAGGGTTAGTAACTTCTGAGAAATGGTTTCAAGAAGCCATGTAAAGGGTTAGTAACATACGGAGAGGGTTGGTAACATCTGAAAAATGGGTTCAGGGGGCCAAGTAAAGGGTTAGTAACGTACGGAGAGGGTTAGTAACTTCTGAAAAATGGGTTCAAGGGGACAAGTAAAGGGTTAGTAACATACGAAGAGGGTTAGTAACTTTTGAAAAATGGGTTCAGGAGGCCATGTAAAGGGTTAGTAACATACGGAGAGTGTTAGTAACTTCTGAGAAATGGTTTCAGGGGGCCATGTAAAGGGTTAGTAACATACGGAGAGGGTTAGTAACATCTGAAAAATGGTTTCAGGGTGCCATGTAAAGGGTTAGTAACATATGGAGAGGGTTAGTAAGTTCTGAAAAATGGCTTCAGGGGGCTATGTTAAGGGTTAGTAACCCTTGGAGAGGGTTAGTAACTTGTGAAAAATGGGTTCAGGGGCCATGTAAAGGGTTAGTAACATACGGAGATGGTTAGTAACTTCTGAGAAATGGTTTCGGGGGGCCATGTAAAGGGTTAGTAATATACAGAGAGGGTTAGTAACATCTGAAAAATGGTTTCAGGGGGCCATGTAAAGTGTTAGTAACATACGAAGAGGGTTAGTAACATCTGAAAAATGGTTTCAGGGGGCCATGTAAAGGGTTAGTAACATACGGAGAGGGTTAGTAACTTCTGAGAAATGGTTTCAGGGGGGCTTGTAAAGGATTAGTAACATACGGAGAGGGTTAGTAACCCCTGACAAATGGGTTCAGGGGGCTATGTAAAGGGTTAGTGACATATGGAGAGGGTTAGTAATTCTGAGAAATGGTTTCAGGAAGCCAGCCATGTAAATGGTTAGTAACATACGCAGAGGGTCGGTAACATCTAAAAAATGGGTTCAGGGGCCAAGTAATGGGTTAGTAACATACGGAGAGGGTTAGTAACTTCTGTAAAATGGGTTCAAGTGGCCAAGTAAAGGGTTAGTAACATACAGAGAGGGTTAGTAACTTCTGAAAAATGGGTTCAGGGGGCCATGTAAAGAGTTAGTAACATACGGAGAGGGTTAGTAACTTCTGAGAAATGGTTTCAGGGGGCCATGTAAAGGGTTAGTAACATACGGAGAGGGTTAGTAACTTCTGAAAAATGGTTTCAGGGGTCAATGTAAAGGGTTAGTAACATACAAAGAGGGTTAGTAACTTATGAAAAAGGGGTTCAGGGGGGTATGTAAAGGGTTAGTAACATATGAAGAGAGTTAGTAACTTCTGAAAAATGGTTTAGGGGTCTATGTAAAGGGTTAGTAACATACGGAGAGGGTTAGTAACTTCTGAAAAATGGTTTTAGGGGTCTATATAAAGGGTTAGTAACATACGGAGAGGGTTAGTAACTTCTGAAAAATGGTTTCAGTGGGCTCTGTAAAGGGTTAGTAACATACAGAGAGGGTTAGTAACTTCTGAAAAATGGTTTCAGTGGGCTCTGTAAAGGGTTAGTAACATACGGAGAGGGTTAGTAACTTCTGAAAAATGGGTTCAGGGGGCTAAGTAAAGGGTTAGTAACGTACGGAGAGGGTTAGTAACATCTGAAAAATGGGTTCAAGGGGCCAAGTAAAGGGTTAGTAACATACGAAGAGGGTTAGTAACTTTTGAAAAATGGGTTCAGGGGGCCATGTAAAGGGTTAGTAACATACGGAGAGGGTTAGTAACTTCTGAGAAATGGTTTCAGGGAGCCATGTAAAGGGTTAGTAACATACGGAGAGGGTTAGTAACATCTGAAAAATGGTTTCAGGGGGCCATGTAAAGGGTTAGTAACATATGGAGAGGGTTATTAAGTTCTGAAAAATGGCTTCAGGGGGCTATGTAAAGGGTTAGTAACCCTTGGAGAGGGTTAGTAACTTGTGAAAAATGGGTTCAGGGGCCATGTAAAGGGTTAGTAACATACGGAGATGGTTAGTAACTTCTGAGAAATGGTTTCAGGGGGCCATGTAAAGGGTTAGTAATATACAGAGAGGGTTAGTAACATCTGAAAAATGGTTTCAGGGGGCCATGTAAAGGGTTAGTAACATACGGAGAGGGTTAGTAACATCTGAAAAATGGTTTCAGGGGGCCATGTAAAGGGTTAGTAACATACGGAGAGGGTTAGTAACTTCTGAGAAATGGTTTCAGGGGGGCTTGTAAAGGGTTAGTAACATACGGAGAGGGTTAGTAACCCCTGACAAATGGGTTCAGGGGGCTATGTAAAGGGTTAGTGACATATGGAGAGGGTTAGTAGCTTCTGAGAAATGGTTTCAGGAAGCCAGCCATGTAAAGGGTTAGTAACATACGGAGAGGGTTGGTAACATCTGAAAAATAGGTTCATGGGCCAAGTAATGGGTTAGTAACATACGGAGAGGGTTAGTAACTTCTGTAAAATGGGTTCAAGTGGCCAAGTAAAGGGTTAGTAACATACGGAGAGGGTTAGTAACTTCTGAAAAATGGGTTCAGGGGTCATGTAAAGAGTTAGTAACATACGGAGAGGGTTAGTAACTTCTGAGAAATGGTTTCAGGGGGCCATGTAAAGGGTTAGTAACATACGGAGAGGGTTAGTAACTTCTGAAAAATGGTTTCAGGGGTCAATGTAAAGGGTTAGTAACATACAAAGAGGGTTAGTAACTTCTGAAAAAGGGGTTCAGGGGGGTATGTAAAGGGTTAGTAACATATGAAGAGGGTTAGTAACTTCTGAAAAATGGTTTAGGGGTCTATGTAAAGGGTTAGTAACATACGGAGAGGGTTAGTAACTTCTGAAAAATGGTTTTAGGGGTCTATATAAAGGGTTAGTAACATACGGAGAGGGTTAGTAACTTCTGAAAAATGGTTTCAGTGGGCTCTGTAAAGGGTTAGTAACATACGGAGAGGGTTAGTAACTTCTGAAAAATGGTTTCAGTGGGCTCTGTAAAGGGTTAGTAACGTACGGAGAGGGTTAGTAACTTCTGAAAAATGGGTTCAGGGGGCCAAGTAAAGGGTTAGTAACGTACGGAGAGGGTTAGTAACTTCTGAAAAATGGGTTCAAGGGGCCAAGTAAAGGGTTAGTAACATACGAAGAGGGTTAGTAACTTTTGAAAAATGGGTTCAGGGGGCCATGTAAAGGGTTAGTAACATACGGAGAGGGTTAGTAACTTCTGAGAAATGGTTTCAGGGGGCCATGTAAAGGGTTAGTAACATACGGAGAGGGTTAGTAACATCTGAAAAATGGTTTCAGGGGGCCATGTAAAGGGTTAGTAACATATGGAGAGGGTTATTAAGTTCTGAAAAATGGCTTCAGGGGGCTATGTAAAGGGTTAGTAACCCTTGGAGAGGGTTAGTAACTTGTGAAAAATGGGTTCAGGGGCCATGTAAAGGGTTAGTAACATACGGAGATGGTTAGTAACTTCTGAGAAATGGTTTCAGGGGGCCATGTAAAGGGTTAGTAATATACAGAGAGGGTTTGTAACATCTGAAAAATGGTTTCAGGGGGCCATGTAAAGGGTTAGTAACATACGGAGAGGGTTAGTAACATCTGAAAAATGGTTTCAGGGGGCCATGTAAAGGGTTAGTAACATACGGAGAGGGTTAGTAACTTCTGAGAAATGGTTTCAGGGGGGCTTGTAAAGGGTTAGTAACATACGGAGAGGGTTAGTAACCCCTGACAAATGGGTTCAGGGGGCTATGTAAAGGGTTAGTGACATATGGAGAGGGTTAGTAGCTTCTGAGAAATGGTTTCAGGAAGCCAGCCATGTAAAGGGTTAGTAACATACGGAGAGGGTCGGTAACATCTGAAAAATAGGTTCAGGGGCCAAGTAATGGGTTATTAACATACGGAGAGGGTTAGTAACTTCTGTAAAATGGGTTCAAGTGGCCAAGTAAAGGGTTAGTAACATACGGAGAGGGTTAGTAACTTCTGAAAAATGGGTTCAGGGGGCCATGTAAAGAGTTAGTAACATACGGAGAGGGTTAGTAACTTCTGAGAAATGGTTTCAGGGGGCCATGTAAAGGGTTAGTAACATACGGAGAGGGTTAGTAACTTCTGAAAAATGGTTTCAGGGGTCAATGTAAAGGGTTAGTAACATACAAAGATGGTTAGTAACTTCTGAAAAAGGGGTTCAGGGGGGTATGTAAAGGGTTAGTAACATATGAAGAGGGTTAGTAACTTCTGAAAAATGGTTTAGGGGTCTATGTAAAGGGTTAGTAACATACGGAGAGGGTTAGTAACTTCTGAAAAATGGTTTTAGGGGTCTATATAAAGGGTTAGTAACATACGGAGAGGGTTAGTAACTTCTGAAAAATGGTTTCAGTGGGCTCTGTAAAGGGTTAGTAACATACGGATAGGGTTAGTAACTTCTGAAAAATGGTTTCAGTGGGCTCTGTAAAGGGTTAGTAACATACGGAGAGGGTTAGTAACTTCTGAAAAATGGTTTCAGGGGTCAATGTAAAGGGTTAGTAAGATACGGAGAGGGTTAGTAACTTTTGAAAAATGGTTTCAGGGGTCAATGTAAAGGGTTAGTAACATATAGAGAGGGTTAGTAACTTCTGAAAAATGGGTTCAGGGTGGTATGTAAAGGGTTAGTAACACATGGAGAGGGTTAGTAACATAGGGAGAGGGTTAGTAACATACGGAGAGGGTTAGTAACTTTTGAAAAATGGCTTCAGGGGGCTATGTAAAGGGTTTGTAACCGATTGCAATGGTGTTTAGTAGCATATATGTAAACGGTTAAATGGAACAGCACATGATTAAGAAAAACAGAAGAACTGAATTGGAAAACCACACCTAAATAAAACAACAAATGTTCTGTCTAACAGATTAGCTGAGTACCACCCAATAAGTTCTCCACATATTCCAGATATTATAGCACTTGAGAGTACATTACACATATTCACTGGTTTAAAGTGGGGTCCGGGGAAGGGAGGGGAGGAATCAGTGGTTTGTCAACTTCTCCATCAAGTAGCATATCAATTGTACTCTTGTCTGCAACATCTCTTGAGGACGAATACACCATGGCTGCTTGATCTTCCTGGCAACACGTTCAACAAACCTCATGACATACAGCCCACATTCAACGCTAAAAATTGTAGAAACATAGTCAATAAGAGAAAACTTGATACTTATTTGGAATAGGTGACATATGAAAAGAAAAGGTCATTTACCTCCCGCTGGGCTGTTGTGGACAACTCTCACTTAGCTTGGTGGGCCAGACGTCTATGTCTGGAACTCCAAATACATTAGAAACCATTGCCGTCAAGAACTGAATCATGTTCCTCGCACCGGCTGTGTACCGAGGATTGGAACTGATTGAGTTGTAGACTACCCACCGTTGCTTGTCTGTGTCCAGGACGATCAACATGAAGTGGTTAGAATAATGGCAGACGAAGAAGTACTTCTTGACAACCAGGAATCTGTCGGCTGTCTTGGCTTTCAAGGCCTCTTGGATGTTACCCTTCACCCTACCCCATTGTAATTCTGCATCACTTTGGTATGTGGACAGAAAAGAAGGACAAAACCTACAAGATCTGTAGAATCTTGGGTTCTGCTTCGCATCATCTGTCAAGATCTCCCAGAAAACTTCTACGTCGGCCACGGACGTATACCTATCGATGTAGAAGAGGTCCTCCATATCACCATTTAGCATGGTAGCCTTCCAGCGGGTGACGTAACATGCGTCACCCCTATTTCTTCAAGACACTGACATATTAGCATTATAACATATGTAAAGGCATTAGTAACAAGATATCACACTAACCTGTTGCTCGTGGTGTTTAGCCATTCCTCGCACAACAAAAATATGTCTTCTGAAATGCTATTCAAAACTATCGTAGTTGTGGTGAACCCAGCCTTCGTTGCTGTCGTCCTCTTCGTGGTCTTCTTAGTCCCACTGGCTGCGGGGGCCTTCTTTACTTGCCCCCTCCCCCTCCCCTTTCCCCTCCCCTTCCCCTCTTGTTCTGGTTCTTCTTCCATAACGGTCTATAGGTGAACAATGCCTGGTGAGTGTTGAGAGTCCGCCAGAATTGAAGGTGTTGGTGTTTGTGTCGGGCGTTTGCGGATATAAAATGATGATTCCGCAACCTTGTCGGACGGCTTTCGCCAGGTTCTTGTCCTCTGCTTCACCCTCAACACCAAGGAGGAGACTATGTCATGAACCTTGTCGGAAGATAGGTGTTCATCCCTGACCATCAAGTCCTGTGGTATATCTGTAGTCTCATCCATGAACAAGCTCACCGCCTGCATACCCCTGCCAACAGATGTCCCTAAATTCACTCTTTCTTCCTTCTCCTTTGACAGCTCGACCCTCAAGCTGCAGACCTCATCTCTTAATATTGAAAGAGAGTGCACAGGACTCTCTCTTGGCCTTGCTTCAGAGGCGTCCATGGCCTCAAGCAGATCCTCCTCCGCAGGGTTCTTGTTCTTGCTTGTACTCCCTGCGCTCTGCTGAGTTTTGAACTCTTCAAATTTAATTTCAAGAGCCTCCCTTTTTTCTCTTTCAATTTGCAGCTCTCGTTCAAGGGCTGCCATTCTCTGTAGCACAAAGTGAAGGGTGTGTTCTTCCTTCTCACCTTGCTGGGCTCTGCCACCCTCCTCAGCTCCAACACCCTCGTCACATCCCTCGTATGCATCTTGAGTGTGTTGTGATTGATATTCTGTAATGAGGTGTCCCTCCTCTGCGTTTGGGGAGAGGGACAAAACCACCTGCAGCAATACCACAAAACATGTTAACGCAGCTGAGGATGTTGATTGGAATCGCACATAAAAAGGGTTTACATCTTACACATCCTCACCTCATATTGGTGGTTCGCCAAATTGTTAAAAATCACCAAGAAGTCCAATGGCTTCTTGAGCGTCCTGGTATTCCGCTTTAAAAGGCGTGGAATAGTTCGTGTAGTAAAAGGCTCATTGACACAGACGTGCTCAAAGAACCATGCCTGCAACAAGGAGCAAAATACCATGTTGGACTGTCAGAGAACTTCCTACGTTCGTATGTAAGAAAGAAATTGGTGAAGCCAATTCAAGAGGACTTTAATGTACTTACATGAATGAATAGTGGCACACCCAACCAAGTATGGTGATTTATTATCTTTCAGGTCGGCAACGTACGTGCCGAGCTTCTCGAAAAGAATGGTATGTACACAAGCAGCCCAATTATATCTACCTACTGATTCTACATCTTGCAAATAATAAAGAACATTACGGGAACAAGAAAAGTTGGACTTAGGAATAAGAAAGCAAGCGAGCATGAAGAGAACCCATAAGCTCACGGTGCTCTGCACATCATATGGGTTGTCAGAGTTGGCAATCCTTTTTAGGACCTTGAAAATTTCGACCCGATGCAGGCCACCACCTCGCACAAACTTGTCTAGAGTTGAGTGTCGTGCCCTGCCCTGTAAATCAATGGGTTCACCCTTGTCCGGTAAACCCAGAATTAGACTAACATCACCGGTAGTAAGCTCAACATGGTGACCATGTAAGTTGAACACGTGTCCACCACAGTGTAGCCAAAGCACTTCCCTGAGTATGTCATTACTGAATATGTAGTTTGGGAGGTCCTGGAATATTCCAAAAGGAGTCTTTGCTAATAACTGCAAATGACTTTGTCGGAACTTCACTTGTGCAACCATATCCACATAGTGTGAAATGATACACCTGTGTTGCACATACTTCTTAATGTCCTTCTCACCGTAAGGACCCTCCTTCTCATCGGAAGGACCCTCACGTACAGGGGGCTTACGCTTCACAGCCTTCATTTTTTGACCCATGTCTGTAAAATAAGATTGGAACGTTAATATAACAAAGAAACAACATAGACATGTTAATTATAATACAAACACATGTTACTAACCATCTCCAAGGGTTACTAACCCTTTACATGGCCTCCTGAAACCATTTCTCAGAAGTTACTAACCATCTCCACGTGTTACTAACTCATTACATACCACCCTGAACCCATTTTTCAGAAGTTACTAACCCTCTCCGTATGTTACTAACCCTTTACATGGCCCCCTGAAACCATTTCTCAGAAGTTACTAACCCTCTCTGTATGTTACTAACCCTTTACATTGCCCCCTGAAGCCATTTTTCAGAACTTACTAACCCTCTCCATATGTTACTAACCCTTTACATGGCCCCCCTAAACCCATTTTTCAGAGGTTACTAACCCTCTCCGTATGTTACTAACCCTTTACTTGGCCCCCTGAAACCATTTCTCAGAAGTTACTAACCCTTTACATTTTTTATTTTAACCGTTTACTAACCCTTTACATTTGATACTAACCCTATATTTTAATCTCTTACTAGCCATTTACATTAGTAACCCTCTCTTACGTGGTCACTAGCCGTCTACATATGTGACTAGCCCTTTACATAGCCTTCTAAGGTTATTTTTAGGCGGATACTAACCCTTTACATATACCCTTTACAAATGTTACTAACCCAGCGCGTACTGTATAGCCCGTGTAAAACCCAGAGCCTATCGTGTAGACCGTGAAGAGAGTAGTTCGTGAAAAGGTGTGCAATCGGTCAATAGTGACGTTACCGCTTCATTTTCAAAAGACCGCCTCTCCGTATACGCCATCCTTCATCCTCTGCCGCCACTTCCCTGGGGATCCATTCGAAACTTCCGGTGCTACGACCAGTGGCGACTCAACGCGAGCTCTTCCCTCTCCTCCTTCGGTAAGTAGGTTCCTACCCCTGTCTAGCTCGTTTTCCTTTATACTGAGTTTTAATGGTCGGTGCAGTAGCAATGGAAAAGGGGAAGAACGTCCTCTCTAGCACTACAGACCGAAAGAGGCGGTGCACGATTCTATTGGATGCAAAAGATGTGCCGAGTACCAGCGGAAACAAGCGAAAAAGTTCTCCGAAGAGAGTAGACAGTGCCGTTTGCATTTCATCTTGCCCCCTGCAGAAATTTTCAAACTGCCGACGAACGTGGATGGGGGCAACATTGATCTTCAACGTACTGATGATCGCGCATGGCTTCAGAAGGTCCTTCATCTCTTCAGCGTATTGGTGGAGAAGGTGGAGAAGAGTAAGATGGCTGGGTCGAAGTGCCCGTGTATGTCGTCTAGGCTAGACGTTAGAATATTTACGGTTCTGAGGAACAACCAAATCACACAACTGACGAAGTATTTGGGTGACATCCCCGAGGTCGAAATTGGGGACACATTTCGCTACAGGGGACAACTCATGTGCTCCGGTCTCCACTGCAACCCAATCTGTGGCATCGACAGCATGATGCATGGAGGGTTGAGAGTTGCTACATGCATCATCGCTTCGGGGGCGTACGTGAACCAGCTTGACAACGACGTGCTAATATACTCCGGAGAAGAGGGAAACCCCGACTTTGAGAACCAGAGGAAGAAGCCTGCTGGACACCAGAAGTTCTAGCGCGGAAATGCAGCGTTGGTGAATAGCTTCCGCGCCAACACGCCAGTCCGTGTGATTTATGGTCTCCGTTATTCTGGCGCTGGCTATACCCTCAAAACCACTTCGGGGACGGTCTCAACCTTTCTGTACGATGGCTTGTACAAGGTGGAGCGAAAATGGGAAGAGAATGGGAAGAATGGCTACATGCTTTTCAAATTCCAGCTGAGAAGGCTGCCCGGGCAAGCAGCGGTAGGTAAAACAACATATTTTGGCTCTGATTGTGCTTTGATACAAATGATGTATGATGCATTCTCTTATACAACACTATTTCAACTATGTTTTCAGCGTGGAATGTGTGCCATAACAGATGAGGATCGCTGAAGACCTCGCCAAAAGGCATAAGTAGCCATGTTGTACTGGTCAGGAGGAACTGTTCATCACAAGACTCAATTGTCACAAGATCCATAAGGCGGCTGCGTAGCCCTCCCCATCCCCTTAGAAATTTTCAACTTGTGACAGGGTAAACGGTGCCTATTGTAATCACAATAAAATATGGGGTCATATGTTGGTTGACATCTTCATGATACTTGGGCTGTGTGTAAATTGATTTCCAAATGTTATACCTTTATGCTTCGTTAAGTTAGATGTGCTTGGTGACCCTTTACATGGCCCCCTGAAACCATTCTTAACCGGTTACTAACCATCTCCTTATGTTACTAACCCTTTACATGGCCCCCTGAAACCATTCTTAAGAAGATACTAACCCTCCCTATAAGTTACTAACCCTCTCCGTATGTTAATAACCCTCTTCGTATGTTACTAACCCTTTACAGAGCCCACTGAAACCATTTTTCAGAAGTTACTAACCCTCTACATATGTTACTAACCCTTTACATAGCCCCCTGAACCCAATTTTTCAGAACTTACTAACCCTCTACGTATGTTACTAACCCTTTACTTGGCCCCCCTGAAACCATTTTTTAGAAGTTACTAACTCTCTCCTTATGTTACTAACCCTTTACATGGCGCCCTGAAACCATTCTTAAGAAGTTACTAACCCTTCCCATAAGTTACTAACCCTCTCCGTATGTTAACAACCCTCTCCGTATGTTACTAACCCTTTATAGAGCCCACTGAAACCATTTTTCAGAAGTTACTAACCCTCTCCATATGTTAATAACCCTCTCCGTATGTTACTAACCCTTTACAGAGCCCACTGAAACCATTTTTCAGAAGTTACTAACCCTCTCCCTATGTTAATAACCCTCTCCGTATGTTACTAACCCTTTACAGAGCCCACTGAAACCATTTTTCAGAAGTTACTAACCCTCTACTTATGTTACTAACCCTTTACATAGCCCCCTGAAACCATTTTTCACAAGTTACTAACCCTCTCCATATGTTACTAACCCTCTCCGTATGTTACTAACCCTTTACAGAGCCCACTGAAACCATTTTTCAGAAGTTACTAACCCTCTACATATGTTACTAACCCTTTACATAGCCCCCTGAACCCAATTTTTCAGAAGTTACTAACCCTCTCCGTATGTTACTAACTCTTTACATGGCCCCCTGAACCCATTTTTCAGAAGTTACTAACCCTCTCCAAGGGTTACTAACCCTTTACATAGCCCCTGAAGCTATTTTTCAGAACTTACTAACCCTCTCCATATGTTACTAACCCTTTGCATGGCCCCCTGTACTCATTTTTCAGAAGTTACTAACCCTCTCCGTATGTTACTAACCCTTTACTCGGCCCCCTGAAACCATTTTTTAGAAGTTACTAACCCTCTCCGTATGTTACTAACCCTTTACAAAGCCCCCTGAAACTATTTTTCAGAAGTTACTAACCCTCTCCGTAAGTTACTAACCCATTTACATAGCCCCCTGAAGCCATTTGTCAGAACTTACTAACCCTCTTCATATGTTACTAACCCTTTACATGGCCCCCTGAACTCATTTTTCAGAAGTTACTGACCCTCTCCGTATGTAACTAACCCTTTACTTGGCCCCCTGAAACCATTTTTCAGAAGTTACTTACCCTCTCTGTATGTTACTAACCCTTTACATAGCCCCCTGAAGCCATTTTTCAGAAGTTATTAACCCTCTCCATATGTTACTAACCCTTTACATAGCCCCCTGAACTCATTTTTCAGAAGTTACTAACCCTCTCCGTATGTTACTAACCCTTTACTTGGCCCCCTGAAATCATTTTTCAGAAGTTACTAACCCTCTCCGTATGTTACTAACCCTTTACATGGCCCACTGAACCCATTTTTCAGAAGTTACTAACCCTCTCCGTATGTTACTATCCCTTTACCTGCCCCCCTGAAACCATTTCTCAGAAGTTACTAACCCTCTCATATGTTACTAACCCTTTACATGGCCCCCTGTACTTATTTTTCAGAAGTTACTAATCCTCTCCGTATGTTACTGACCCTTTACTTGGCCCCCTGTTTCACATGTTTATTTTTTATCAGTCAAATTGAAAGCTGACAACGTAGAGGGTTACATTAAATCCTTTCATACTTCTGTTGAACACAGAATTTATTTCTGACAACATAGATGCTTCAAGACATGTACACTCCAATACAGAATTTAGTAGTGAGAACCTACAAAGTTTCTTAGCTCAGAAAATAATGACAACTGTTTACACAAAGGACTGAGTAGGCACAAGATAGAAAATTCATTACACAAAGGAGTGGAAGACATTGTTCTACGTCGCAGGTTTCTGTCCACATACATACATTAACATGTCCATATGGCTCACACATTGTTGTGTGGCTGTCTGTGATGACAACTGTGTTTGGTCAAGAGTAGACGAAGAAGGATCTGTGTACATAATGTCTTCCGAAGGGCATGGTTCTTCTTGCACATCACATCTATCAAGTAGTTGCCCTTGCAAAGAACTACCTCTGTCTGATTTCTTTTTTCTTCTTCTTGTCTCAAGGCTGGACTTTATCCTCCTTCGTCGTCCTTTCTCTATTCCACCCTTTAGGTGAAGACTTCGAACTTGTTGTGCAGGTTGTTGATCAGCGTTAACCTGTTATGAAACAAATAATTATGTAACGACTTGTAAATAATCGAATTCTGATAGTAAACAAGAAAGACATGTGATTCAAGGTCAACATGTACCTCTGATTGGGATTCAAGGACCTGGGATGGTTCAGTGTCTTTATCTCTGTTTGTTTCTGCAGCTAGAGTATAGGCTGGAAGAGACAATCTTGTGTACTCCTCGTGTGTCTGTCGGCAAAAGTTGAGCAAGTGTTCATTTGTTTCTTTCGACTTTGTTGCCGTTGCACATAGCTCAACAACGTTGCCCACTAGTTGCATAAATCTCATAGTTGCAAGTGCTTTTTCGTCCGTTGTATTAGTACCATGGACAATGGCATTTTCAGCAGACATCTTACATGCATCCCTTGTCCACCTCGTCAAGAAATACTTAGAAGGAACAAGTCTAATCTGAGCATGTAAGAATACACGTATGATGTGCCTACATAACATGCCACTGAATTCAAATTTCTTACATGAACAAGTAACATCAATTTCTTCGCATCTATTGAATTCTACCCGATGGTAGTGCTTTGCATCGTCAAATATTATAAATGCATTGGCCTCACACGGCTACAATACGCGGTCAATGGCCTTCAAGTACTCATGCTCAAACGTTTCATACACAGCCGGTGTATACCGCTCCTTTGCTTCTTGGAGCATTATGGAGTCTACTGCACATCTCCTAAATGTATGCCTCATTTTATGATCCGCAAGATCTTGCTGGTATCTCCGATCATCAAGCAATTTTTGAAAGTTTTCAAAAAACAGATTCATTGTTTGCCTTATGTCTAAATAATTTTTGAGTACCTTGTTTAAACTCTCACATCTTTAGGTGATGACCATGTCCGCAGTAAATGTGCTTCGACCGTATACCAAAGCCCACTTTTTCCTGTCCTCATACAACACTTTCAGCCAGTGGTTGTCTTCGAGTTTATACTTTGTCAACATTTCAGCCCATGCATCTACAAAAGAATCCTCGTCCTCGTAATCATAAATGCATCTTTGAAAATCTGTCTTAAAAGTATGTGTAGCACTGAAAACCTGATTTAGATGTCTGCATGCATTTTGATACATATGCCAAACACATATTCTATGGTATGTTCTGGGCAGTTCTTGTGCAATGGCATTACTCATAGCCTTGTCTTGATCGATCAATATGGTCTTCGGCTCCTTACCATGCATGACACTTATGAAAGTGTTGAATAGCCATCTAAATGTGTGTATGGTCTCATCATACAATAAGGCTGCACCGAAGATTATTGTTTGTTTGTGGTGGTTTACTCCAACGAAAGGAGCAAAAGGTCTCCCATATCTGTTGGTCTTCTATGTTGTGTCAAAACACAAGACATCACCGAATCTTTCGTAGTCCTTGCGCATTCTCCAGTCAGCCCAAAAGATGTTGGTGATGAGGTCATCCTGATCCACTTGTATGGAGTAGGTAAAGGAAGGGTCTCCCGTTTGTCTACGATGGAAATATTGAAGTAGTCCCCCGGTGTCAAATTGAAGCATTTGCTGCTGTCGTTTGGTCCGTAGGTAGTTCTTCATATCCACCTGGCTGAAACCTAAGTTGCTTCTTCCACCTACTTGGTTGGACATCATGTGATATAGTTGCGTTGGTTTCAAGCCACTACTTTCCCCAATATCTACAACAGATGCATGAACTTCTTTAAACTTACGATGTGATCTTAACATGTGTGTCTTAGATGGGCTTTCAAGTTCATGATTGTGTTCTACATCCCATCTTGTGATTCTATACATCCCATTGACGTTCAGCCCAAAGGTTATCCCTGACAGACAACCCGATCGGGTCTCAGCTCGTTGAATGACTGGGTTAGAATACCGGGCATCTTTCTTCCTCCAACCTTCTTTGGAACATACTAACCGCATGTTTCTGACAAGACCTTGCTTGTCCTTAGCTAAGTGAATCTTCTAACACCAAATCCTAGACCTTTGGCGTACGTAAGGAATGCTGCATATGCCTCATCAATAGTTTTAAATTCGGAATCATGACAGAGTCCCTCAAGCCTTTTGTTACAAGCTGCTTGTAACTGATGGCTTTCTTCCCTGTAAAAATACATACAATCTTTCGTAAATGCATTGCTACTGAACCCTTCGCATATTTGTGACAGGTTACAAACCCTTTACATGCCCCCCTGTACTCATTTTTCAGAAGTTACTAACCCTCTCCGTATGTTACTAATCCTTTACATGGCCCCCTGTACCCATTTTTCAGAAGTTACTAACCCTCTCCGTTTGTTACTAACCCTTTACATGGCCCCCTGTACCCATTTTTCAGAAGTTACTAACCATCTCCGTATGTTACTAACACTTTACTTGGCCCCCTAAAACCATTTTTCAGAAGTTACTGACCATCTCCGCATGTAACTAACCCTTTATAGAGCCCCCTGAAACTATTTTTCAGAAGTTACTAACCCTCTCCGTATGTTACTAACCCTTTACAGAGCCCCCTGAAACTATTTCTCAGAAGTTACAAACCCTCTCCATATGTTACTAACCCTTTACATAGCCCCCTGAACCCAATTTTTCAGAAGTTACTAACCCTCTCCGTATGTTACTAACCCTTTACATGGCCCCCTGTACTCATTTTTCAGAAGTTACTAACCCTCTCCATATGTTACTAACCCTTTACATAGCCCCCTGAAACCATTTTTCAGAAGTTACTAACCCTCTCCGTATGTTACTAACCCTTTACATAGCCCCCTGAAACCATTTTTCAGAAGTTACTAACCCTCTCCGTATGTTACTAACCCTTTACATAGCCCCCTGAAGCCATTTTTCAGAACTTACTAACCCTCTCCCTATGTTACTAACCCTTTGCATGGCCCCCTGTACTCATTTTTCAGAAGTTACTAACCCTCTCTGTATGCTACTAACCCTTTACAAGCCCCCCGTACTCATTTTTCAGAAGTTACTAACCCTCTCCGTATGTTACTAACCCTTTACATAGCCCCCTGAAGCCATTTTTCAGAACTTACTAACTCTCTCCCTGTGTTACTAACCCTTTGCATGGCCCCCTGTACTCATTTTTCAGAAGTTACTAACCCTCTTTGTATATTACTAATCCTTTATATGGCCCCCTATACCCATTTTTCAGAAGTTTCTAACTCTCTCCGTATGTTACTAACCCTTTACCTGGCCCCCTGTACCTATTTTTCAGAAGTTACTAACCGTCTCTGTATGTTACTAACACTTTACTTGCCCCCCTGAAACCATTTTTCAGAAGTTACTGACCCTCTCCGCATGTAACTAACCCTTTATAGAGCCCCCTGAAACCATTTTTCAGAAGTTACTAACCCTCTCCGTATGTTACTAACCCTTTACAGAGCCCCCTGAAACCATTTCTCAGAAGTTACTAACCCTCTCCATATGTTACTAACCCATTACATACCCCCTGAACCCAATTTTTCAGAAGTTACTAACCCTCTCCGTATGTTACTAAACCTTTACATGGCCCCCTGTACTCATTTTTCAGAAGTTACTAACCTTCTCCATATGTTACCAACCCTTTACATAGCCCCCTGAAACCATTTTTCAGAAGTTACTAACCCTCTCCGTATGTTACTAACCCTTTACATTGCACCCTGAAGCCATTTTTCAGAACTTACTAACCCTCTCCATATGTTACTAACCCTTTACAAGGCCCCCCTGAACCCATTTTTCAGAAGTTACTAACCCTCTCCATATGTTACTAACCCTTTACATAGCTCCCTGAAAGTATTTTTCAGAAGTTACTAACCCTCTCCGTATGTTACTAACCCTTTACATAGCCCCCTGAAACCATTTTTCAGAAGTTACTAACCCTCTCCGTATGTTACTAACCCTTTACATAGCCCCCTGAACCCATTTTTCAGAAGTTACTAACCCTCTCCTTATGTTACTAACCCTTTACATAGCCCCCTGAAACCATTTTGCACAACTTACTAACCCTCTCCGTATGTTACTAACCCTTTACATGGCCCCCTGTACTCATTTTTCAGTAGTTACTAACCCTCTCTGTATGTTACTAACCCTTTACTTGGCCCCCTGAAACCATTTTTTAGAAGTTACTAACTCTCTCCGTATGTTACTAACCCTTTACATTGCCCCTTGAAACCATTTTTCAGAAGTTACTAACCCTCTCCGTATGTTACTAACCCTTTACTTGGCCCCGTGAAACCATTTTTCAGAAGTTACTAACCCTCTCCGTATGTTACTAACCCTTTACAGAGCCCCCTGAAACCATTTTTCAGAAGTTACTAACCCTCTCCGTATGTTACTAACCCTTTACATGGCCCCCTGAAACCATTTTTCAGATGTTACTAACCCTCTCTGTATGTTACTAACCCTTTACATGGCCCCATGAACCCATTTTTCAGAAGTTACTAACCCTTTACATATCTTCCTAGCCCTTTACATGCCCCCCTGAACACATATGTTTCACAGGTTAATAACCCTTTACATATCTTACTAACCCTTTACATAAGTTACTAAACCCTCATTTCAGATATTACTAACCCTTTATATATGTTGTTTAGCTTTCATTTCACACGTTACCAAATACTAAATACTAACCATTTACATATCTTATTAACCCTGTACACATCACTCATTATGTTTTTTCCAACTTATTGACTCCTGAAACGTGTTATTATCAGTGTACATTTAGTGCTAACTACCTATTATAACTTCTCATGCAGCCAGCACCGCAGTCCATTGCTCACTAAATGCATCTGTACTACGATCGGTAGTTTTCAAAACATTAAATACACTACAGTCAATATCTTTAAACGTAAATAAACATACTAACATGACGGCTGTCTCTGACGAGGGGCCAACACAACTTGCTTCAACTTCTTCGCGCCTTGCTGTCCCAAACTCACAGTCCATTGCTTACGTCTCCTCCGGATATGTCTTGTCTAAGCCTACTAGTCGCAATAATCTCGCCCTCAGCTGGAAGACGTGTACCGTTCACCTCTTCGATTCTTCCTCACCCCGCGAACAATGTAGTTCGGATTGCTCTTAGGAATTGGAGAACGGCACCAGGAAAAATGGAGGAGGAATGCTCTGAGGAACATGCGGACGGCAATGGAGACGAAGACGAGACATAGACCTCGGCTATTCATTTCCCGCGCAATTTTCATCGTGTCACCATTACGGAGGACTTGACAACGTCATGATGGCATGGTAAGGCGAGACGGTGGCGGCGTCAGACGTTCCGGTTGCGAACGGCGCCGTTTCGACGTCAGACGTGCCGTTTCGGTCGCCGTTTCGCGAACGTCGTTATCGACGCCGGCGACGGACGTTTGGCGCAGCGGACCACCTCGTACGTGGCGCGAGGGGATAGGCGACTGAAGGAGTCGCCTCAGGAGGCGTCCTGAGGCGATCCGAACTCCCTCTCCATTGGAAGTTTTGTCTCTCGGGCAGTAAGCACAAGGCTGTACGCCGGAAAATCTGCTCAGGTGGAGTCATAAGAATTATACGAACGAGTTTGAAGATGTTCATCCGATAGTATCAATTGATCTAGTGATTGGAAATATAACGAACAACATTATTAATTATGAGGAAAAAAACTGAACGGAGCATCAGCTGAAATATATATAATAGCTAGCCACTCAAAGAAATGGCGACACGTGTTGATCAGTTCTTAAGTAAATTACATCTGACCTCTTAGGCTGTTGAAAGTATTATTCCAGCACTAGGCCGGTTAGGCGGCAACAGTTTGATCAAGATATTGCCAATTTTAGGTATATAAAATAATTAACATGCATGCTAATTAATCGATCCGCAAAGAAATTTAGGGTGGGTCCTTCGAACAAGACCATGCATGCACGATTCTATCCGGGGAACTCTTATTACAATAAATAATATTCTCCGGGACAATTTACATTTGCGGGCGGGGGATATATATATAAATAATTCACGACACGAATTTTAAAAGATACAGCGTGCGTACAGATAAACACGAGCGCCCTTGCTTTGATTAACCACTAATTGGCTTAAATTTACCAAGAACTATTTTTATATATTTATATTATATTACAAAGACAAAAATCAACAGGACAAGACTAGCAGAAAGAGTCTATATTTTGGGCTGTGCTTATTTTTAATGCCAACGGGGGGGATGTATGATGTATCTAGCGGGACGTTCTGCGCTTGCCGGTGTGTTCATTGAGGAACGTCCAAACTCCTGCCAGTTTTGTCGTCAGGCACGTGATTCATTGAATATGTGCATACCCCCGAATTGAGAACCGTAAAGCCAGCGGCTCGATGCCGATGTATCTTCGGCTGTATTCTTTTATTAATAACAGTATTTTAAGTTTTTCAATCTTCAATTTTGAATATAATAAACTCCTTTTATTTTTAGGCTACAGCGTCGTCGGTGAAAGTTTTCTTTATACTTTGAAATTGATAATTTTATGGAGTGTTTGGTTGCATTATAATGGAGGTTTTTATTTTAATTTTTAAAAGTTGCAATAAAACTTGTTAAAAGAAGTGTTTGAAAACCATGATAAATTTATGTTTTGAAAGTGATTTTCTTCTTAAACAAAAAAAGAGGGTCTCACCTCTTTCTTTTTTCTTGTGGTCCCTCACTTTGTTTGGTCATCAATGATAGTTACTATTTTTTGTTATCACATCCCTCCAAACATGATAATTTTATATCATGAGTTGGTTCACTTTTTATTTTAATATAATTTTTTATCATGAAAGTGTACAACAAATTATCATGCAACTAAACACCCCGTTAATCATTACGGTCGCTTTCATCACAAACATATACCTCTTACATAAAATATCTTTCTTCTCTCAAAATCCAATGGTCGCGGAAAACGAAGCATACCAACTCTTTTTGACTCCTTATTTAATTAAGGCGAGCTCGAGTTCAAATATTAGTAGTCCGCTTCAAAATTCATTCCATATTCAAATTCAAAATAACACTCAGATTTAATAAAAAATTCATTCATGAGAATTTAATTTTAGTTTACTTAAGATATTTGATCTATGCTTAGAATCAAATCAAAATTTATTTCTGTTTATTTCATATTTTTAATCGACAACATTTAATTATTAGTACTCATTAATTATTGTTTTAAAATAAAATTTAATCAAATATTTATTCAAGCTAATCACTAGTATATCGAGTCGAGCAGGAGCTTATTCAAATTTGACTTATTTAATGTATCGAGATTTATTTTTTATTTAAATTTGTTCGTTTAACGTAATAAACGAGTAGAGTTGAGTTTTAATCGAGTTGGGTATCAAGTGACTTGTGGAGTGTATTGGTTCGCTTATACCCCTAGTCCGATCCGAATTGACCTAGCACGCAGTTACTAAAGTTACTTTCTTTCTTATTGGTTAATCTGAGCTTTGATAAATTTATAATAGAGTGATTAATTTCTTATTAAGTCAAAATTTTAAAGTCTTTTTGAAAGTGGTATTAGTTTTCATTTTTGTAAAAAATTTTGGTACTCAAATTTTCTTGTATTAATTTTATAAAAAAAATTGTTGTAAAAAATAATAAAGTGTTATTGAAGAAAAACAAAAATTTGATGCCGTTTGGGCTATAAATTGGAGGGAGAAAGCCACCCTCGAGTGCCATATTCCATCTGCTAAGCTTGCTATCCAGCAACCTCCTCTATCCAGCAATCTCCTCATGGCCTCCACCATCACCAACAAGCTTGTCACCATTGCAGTCGTCTTCACTGTGCTAACCATCGTGGCCACCCAAGTGAGGGCCAGTGAGCTGAACTTCTAATCTAGGAAAGATTGCTTTGGCATCTTCTTGCACTCAAGCTTTAACTCGGGCTGCTGCGCGGTCTCGGCGGACGCCGCCAGCTACGAATTATGTAACCTTTTGTTAAGCAGCTTAGTCCCACATCGGATACCAAAAGGTGTATTTTCATCCTTTTAATCCTAGTCCTGGTTACCTCATCTCCCAGGTTTTGGGGTTCTCCATATGGTATCAGAGCAGGTAGGCTTTCAGGGCTTTTTCCTCTGGCATTCCCCTATGACACCCATTCCTAGCACAAATGGGCAAACCATAGGCCTTCATCGGAACAGCACCGCAACACTCCTCAGTGGTTCGAGTGGCTTGCATAACCCCCACACTCAGGCGCTATGAAGCAACTTATATATATTATGTATTACAACCTATAGGGACAAAGGACAATTTGAGGGACGGTTGTGGCCAAGGCCATGGGGCATGCAACCACATCCATCAATACATTTTAGCTTCCTTGTGAGGGCAACACTTTTGCATGCAAGTGGCACAGGCCAGCAAACGGGCAGCACGGCCCAGCAAGTAGCTGGCACATTGATGGCACAGCGCGGTAAAGAGTCAGCATATCAACGGCATGGCCTAGTCCGAAGCCAGTCCTATTTAGCATGCTACAACAGTAGTGTGGCACATGCATGGCACACATTGTCCTTATAATCTCTACCACTTCAAAAAGTTGATGTCCTCGTCGACCTAAACTTGAACTTCTCAAATGCAGCACTCCGTTGTTGTTGTCTTTTGCTCCAAACTATGTCCCTTTAGCAACTTGCTAGTTGTTGGCCTTCGCATCCACGCGCGTGCAAGTCACGCCACGTGGGTCTTCAACTATGCCACTTCTGTAAAGAACCATCATACAATATTTGGTGTAGTGGAAGTGATGATTCTTTTGGGCTCATGTTGAACATGTCTCAATCGAAACTAAACGACGAAAACTGAAAGCTAATAGAAATGGGTTTGAATATTCATGATAAGGATTCATTCAATCCCTTGAAGAGGAAGAATAAGAACTTATGAAGCTCATCAAATTGTTCAAATGTCTGGTCTCCGGCGGTATCCACACGAACTTCATCCATACCAGTTCTTCCTTCACGTTGGCCTCGAGAACTCTTCCCAAACAGAGCTCCATCGACCATGGATACCTTCTAGAGAGAGGAGGTAGGGAGGAGGCTGAGGATGTAGTTTTCACCCTTGTATTGATAGGATTTGGCTGAAACTATTGGTATTTTTAGAGAATATGAAATTTTTTATAAAAATCTAAATTCTTCATAAATTACACTCTTGCCCCTGTACTTAGGGATAAATCCTTATATGTGTGACTTATTAGGCCCAATAGCTTATTTGATTGAAGCTTAATTAAAATAGAATAATTCTATTTAATTTAATTTAATCTATTATTTGATAGCAGATTAATCGATTTACCGATCACGAAGGGTATAAGACATATCCTATGATGCTAAATGGCTATGGGGATAATCTTATCTCCATTGAGCATTTCCATCATCAGTTACCGCATGGATATAAACCCCTGTCCATCATATGTCCCAGTCGGAAAGGAGTATGTTATCGACTATCAACTTTTTAGTATACCAACTCTATAGGATCTTGTACTCGGAATTGGATCAATTGAAAAACTCCTTTTCCAATTATCCTCTTTACCTGGCCAAGGATTTAGAGTACTATCTAATAGGGCATTTACTCTTACTTACCGAGAGTGGATGATTGCTTGTTGTCTGCTCAATCGTCTCCATCAAGTTTTTCTTATATCCGATTCATTACTATATTGGACCATCTAAATGGCGATCCATAAGTCAATGGTCAAGGTACAAGTTTCATCCAACAACATCTTTGCCAACTCAGGTCAAAGATCCAACCATACAACTGTGATGATAAAAAACCCTGATTGACAGTTACGTAAGATACTATTAAGGGTTTTTAATTTGGTTAGTTCAGTGAACTCATTCAACTAATGAGCACCTATATGTGGATCTCAGTTTATCCACACTAATGACCAATGAGATCGATCATCCTCATCATATGAGAAGACAACACATACACTAGTCTATTTGGATCCTTCATGTTCTGTCTTAAGAAGCCTATGACTGTGAACATTTTGATCACATACCTCTAGATGATTAATCTCATTATCATCATCTCATCATGATTCAATCATCATTTCATGTGATTCAGGACTTCATTATTATGTAAACATCTAATAAGGGCTACTAATGAAAATTTGCTTAATTATTTAAATGAGATATGTGTAAAATGTCGAATTATATCATATATGATTAGCTTGTAGGGCATACATTTCTATTAGCTTCAACTAGACATCATGCCATCAAAAATCTAGTGGATACCACCTGTACCCGAGCATGTCTTTATATGCCTTGGCATCCAACATCTACCAAGACCTCTGTAGCTTTGTTGTTTCTACGACAAAATGGGTGGAGAAGTGCTAAAGCCAGCTCCGCCATTGAGCACCTTATGTGTCCATTGTCCGGCATGTCCCATGGGACAGCTGCCTGCTAACTGAGGATAAGCTGCATAGGGCGGTCGTGCCAATTTGACAGAACCCTCATGTTGGTGCCAACATGCGAAGCTGCCAAAGATAACTAGCCCATACAATCATCTGCTGCCTAGGTCTTTGTCGTAATGGGATTAACGTGTCTCCCTAGCTACCCCACTTAGATGACTTGCCCAAATGGCTGCTTGCCACATAGGACTTTGGCAAAACTTATCTTCAATGTGATCCTGTGCCACCCAGCTCCACATCGACAACTGCATGCATGCTAGCCCCAGTAATGCTTGGATGCTACCACCTACCGATCCATTGCAACCTTCGTTGGCATTGCCTTCATATTTAGTTCTCTCTTAGGTTGGGTTAGTCACCAACATTTTCAAGCCATACTTCTAACAACAGTGCGTGCCATAAGATGGAACATGCATCACAGCATCGAATCCAATATCGAGCACCTCTTATGCACTAGGACGGCATGCCTAAAGGCTAGCCACTTGCTAGTAGGACCAATACCGTAGGGGTAGTCATCTCTCCAACTCCCTAATGATAGACACCACCTGTACCCTAAGCATCCTTACTTTGCTGAGATCGACAAACTGCCAATGCCAAACTCAATGCAAGTCATAATACAAAGCATGCTCTGATACCACTTGTCATGACGTCAACTCAGACTTGCTAAACCTTTGATATGCAGTGCTTGTGCTACCCCTTATTAACATGAGCCAGCCTTCAAAAGTCAAGCCTATACATGCCCGTGAGAGTGGCATGACAATTCCCATGCACAAGCTGATCTAAGTGGGCATTGCATGAGTTGGCAAAAATGGAAACAATAGGCACACTTGTATTATATAAAAAGATTAGTTACCAAAGTAGACTAGGTGTAATGACCCAAAAAGAAAATGGTTAGACGATGTGGCCCCACTTAATTACCAATCTGGCATTCCCCTATGACACCCATTCCTAGCACAAACGGACAAACCGTAGGCCTTCATCAAAATGGCACCCCAACACTCCTCAGTGGGCCGAGTGGCTTGCACGACCCCCATGCTTAGGCAATATGGAGCAACTTATATGTTATGTATTACAACCAATAGAGACAAAGGACAATTCAAGGGATGGCTGTGGCCAAGCCCACAAGATGTGACCACAACCATTTATACATTGTAGCTTCCTTGGGAGAAGCAACACTTTTGCATGATAGCGACACAGGTTGGCAAAAGGGTGGCATGGCCTGGCAAAGAGTCGACACATCGATAGCATGACCTAGCAAGGAGTCGGCATAGCCTAGCATGTTGTTGTACTAGTGTGGCACATGCATGGAACATACATGGCATGCGTGAACATTCTCTCTTTCCTACTAAGAGTGAATAATCCCTTATTGTCTGCTCAATTACCATCATCGGGTTTCTCTTACACCCAATACATCAACTATACTGAGCTATCAATATGGTGATTTATAAGTCAATAATCAAAGTATAAGATATATCTAGTAAGACATTTTTGGCAACTCAAGTTAAAGATCCAACCATGCTATTGAGATATAAGAATAACCTGATAGAAAGTTTAGTAAAATATCGATTAGGTTTTCTTAATTGGTTAGTTCAGTGAACTCATTCAACTAACAAGCATCTATGTGTGTATCTCAGTGTTCTCACACTAATGACCAATGAGATTGTTCATCCTCGTCACATAAGAAGACATCACGCACACACTAGTCTATCCGAATCCTTAAAGTCTCGTTTCAAGGATCCTATAACTAGAAACATTTAGATCACATACCTCTAGATGATCGATCTCACTATCATGATCTCATCATGATTCAATCATCATCGCATGTGATCAAGGACTTCATTACCATATACACATCTAATAAGAGCTAGTAATAAGAATTTGCCTAATTAGTTGAATGAGATAATTTTAGAAATGTCGAATCATATCATATATGATTGACTTGTGGGGCATACATTTGTATCAATCTCTCATTTGCACTAAAGCCAATCACCCATCTGACTAATCTCTATTAGCTCAGGGTGAAGCTCAAACACTCTTTAAGTAACTACTTCAGTTAGTGGATATGTAATGTTATTAGAGGAAGATACTCTATCTTTAACTATATGTCTATAAGCTACATTTTCTCTGATTATGTGGTATTGGCATAAAGTTTTAAACTTCTAATGAGACTTTGGCTCTACCCCATTATTTTCCCAAAATAATGATACACTTTTAGAGAAAGTTAGGATAATACCACATTTGGATGAACATTTTCATCTGTAATGCTTCTAAAGTAATATACAACCATCATGCAATCTACTTTAGATTAGTAGTAGAATTAGTAGTGTTCTCTTGCATGAAACTCTTCCAGCTCAATGTGCCACCATTATTTAGACTTATTATCATATTTATCTAACTAGAAGCTTGTGTTTATAAAATCACAATACTTCAAGTCTTATCCTCCATGCATTATACATCCTTAGTGCTTTTCAAGTACTCAAGGATACATCTCTTAATTATCCAATAACTCTCACATGGATCTACCTGATAAATGCTCATAAAACATAAAACATTAATCAATTCATGTACGTAGCATCACAAATGTGAAAAACCCCATTGCAAAAGCATAAGGGCATTACACATGTGATGTCTTTATCTCTCAAGAAAATCATATCTTTAAAGAGATCAACTCCACACTACATAGGTAAGAAGCCTATCTTGGAGTATATCATGTCAAACTCTTTGACTATGATGACTACGTACATAAACTGGGTAAGGTCAAGCAACCTTTTAGATCTATCTCCATAGATCTTAAAGCTCAAATTTAGTTTGGAGAATTAATTTGATAACTAGGCTCACTTATGATAACATACTTACTTCATTTATAATAAGTAATATGTCATTCATATATCATGTCTAGAAGATAATTGCACTTCCACTTATCTTATTTGAATACATAAGGCACCTCTTTGTTCCCAACGAAGTCATGAGATTTAATCTTATTAAACCTTATCTGCCAGCTATGGGAAGTTTTACTTCAGTATATAAATGGACCTTTTACACACACACTATTTGGATGTCTTGGAACCTACTTTCCAAAGATTGTATCATATGCACCTGTTCCTCAATATCCCATAGAGAAACACTATCTGAATATCCAATAGAATCAATATCTCATATTGCTTCTGTATAGATCTTATGATCAATATCATTTTATCTTATGTCTCATTTCTTCTATCAAAACTATGTCCCACATAGCTCTTAGGTTGAATGGGCACAAGTAAAGACCTATAAATTTCCTATGTGTAATTATACACTAATACCTTAATAAAAGTGTGCACATGTTGTGGGACCAGAACATCTTCCATATATATCTTGCTCCCACTGTCTATTTTAAGAAGAAACTCTTCCTCTAGAAATATGGTGAGTTGAGCAACATATACCCTTCTCTATAAGGGTGGTATATATAATATTCATAAGTTCCCTTAGGATATCCCATAAGCCAACACTTTATAGTCTTATATTTGAACTTGTTAGGGTTATACTTCTTCACTAGGTCAAATATTTTGAAACCTTAGCTTGTTTAGGATCAACCTTTAACCCCTTTTCATATCCTATATGAAATAATCAGAATAGACTTAGAAGGTGCCAATTTAAGATCAAGTGCCTATATTGAGTACTAACCCTTAAATAGACAAAGAAGAATTTTTCAAAAGTTGTCATTGTCCATATTATGTCCTACACAATATAGCTTCTTATTTTAGCTACTCAATTAAGTTAAAATGTGTAAAAATGTGTCCATTAAAATCAGATTCTACTATCCTTCATCTATGTGTGAATAATGTACTATTCCCCTCCATGATCTTCTCGAAGAGTTATAATACTTTTTCCACTAGTATCTCTAGTTCATTATTAATCTCAAACAATTTCTGAAAGGTCTTAGATTTGTACTTCATAAAGTACATGCATCTACCCCTGGAGACATCATCTTTGAAATAAATGAAGTAGAAATACTCTTTTTTAGCCTTAATAGATATGAGCTACATGCATCTAGATGCATGAGTTCTATAACCTCATTAACCCTTTCTCCATGTCAAACAAATAGAGAGTTAGTCATTTTGCTTAATAAGATAATATTTACATATAATTAATGATTCTAAGTCATTTACTATATGTTTCCATCCGAATGGTACTCCTTAAGTCTTTTCTTATAAATATAGCCATACTACTAAGAATAGATTGATCAATATCAATTTTCTTCATCTAAACAGGATTATTCACCCATATTATAAGAACATACATATCTAATATGAATAAGCTCTTTATTAATCTCCCATTGGTAAAAATTTTACCAATTATTATATATATATCTCTAGTATCATATACTATGATATACACATATAGTATCTAATGCTATTGAATGTGTATTTAAGATAAGTAAATATCAATGACTTAGATGCATGAAACTTCTCGAGCTCCACCTTTGCATTATGTGCAATACACTTTACACTTCATCTTCCACTTACTATCATAATGATAGTATAAAATTGCTATATCTTATTTGTGTTTTAATATCTTGACCTACTTCTTTGACTCTAAACTATTTCTTTCCTTTCTATTTAATGATCTTACTTCTTTCTATTGGTCTCACCAACAAGAAGTATTTAAGATGTATTATTATTCTAACATGCTCTTAATTAGTTCATCACTATGAGCCATGATGGATCTCATATCCATCTTTCCATGTTGTGAGTACAAATTTTTTTCTCATAGATGCAAACATTTAGTATAAGACAAAGAATACATATTTTCTATACTATTTTATCAGATAATATCTTATATTCTCTCATATCATTAGATAATTTAGAAGCCATCTACTTCTCAAGTAAGATAGTTAATTGGTCAACTATGAGAATAATTCTCTTGATTTTAAGTAATTCTAAGAAGTGTAAGCCATTAAACTACTTAGCATCTAGCATGCTAAACTAATAGTGGTTTATCATTATATTCTATAACTAAGATATAATTATATTAAAATTATAGACATTCCTTGAAATTAAGATATGGTCTTTCATTTTAATTTAAGTTCTCACAAAATTTCAATGAATTTGCATAACTCTCATTATGTAAAGGCGGGATCTCACGATGAAATCCTAGTGAGGACTAAGACTCTACTAACTTTATGGTGATGACCTTGTGAAAAACACAACAACCCACCCCATACTTAATAGGTAGGTAACTTTTACCAATTGCAACTCATGCAACTCTCAGTCATTTAGCTTCTAGAGTTATAACCTTGTGGGAAACACAACAAGTTATATACTATTGCTAGGTCAAATTCGCTTGTTACATTATGAAAATGGATTTTTAACATATCCCTTGCGAGAAACACAATGAGGCCATGCCAATGGTTCACTCCAAAGTTAAGTAAATGTCTTAGCCATGATCACTAATCCCTTGCTGAATGAGTCTTTTGGAAAACACAACAAATTCGTCCAATCTAAGATTGACTCATCAAGACCATAACAATAGAAGGCTACATGAGTCATTCATAATGTCCTATGTTTATCAACCTAATTAAAATGAGGAGGGATTTTATTTTAGTCTCATTAGTATAGGTGCTACATATAAATATTAATATATACCTTTGAAATATTATATATTTAAGGTATAAACTATAGTACAAAATTACATATCAAATATGTATTAAAAACACAGGTGATCATGGACTTAACCTAAATTATTCACCTAAGGCACCCCTTTAGGTGCAAATCCTTTGTTTAGAAGCTTGAGTTGGCATGCTCCCTCTTTAGAAGTGTGCTTCTTCAAGTGATCCCACTCTCCAATCTTCCACGAACTGGCTTCTAACTATTACAAGTGGCTTAGGGGTACATAGACTTACACATGTACATATCATAATAAGAAACCATAGTTTTAACCAAGGGAGGTACAAATTGGGAGAAGATAGAATTTATAATCAGATTGTAGAGAGAGAGAGAGAGGAGGCAGACACAGGCCCTATTTAATAACATAACCAACATAATTAACCTAGCAATCACAAGCCAAGCATATTTAAGTCCATGATCACCTCCATACACACACTAACCTTCATCATATGAACATAGAGTGCATACGTGATAATTATATAAGATATATCATATATATCAACATAAAATTATATACAACGATTTTTGAAATTCTCAATTTCATGCTTGTTGAATTTCCATGAAATAAATAACATGGAGTACACACATAAAAAATTACGTGCATAAGACAAGCAATGCTGAACATTTAAATGATTCATGCTTTACCAAAGTTTCTCAAAACATTAAATTAATGTTAAAATCATAATTCTTCAAAATCACATTTTTCAGAATTAATTTGGCCACTAATTTATCCAATAAATATTTTAAATTACTTTTTAAATCATTTATAAAATGATTTTATGGTAACCAGAGCCCAAAACTATCTAACAGATTCATAAAGCTTTTATAAACCCATTAAATAATTTTTAAGAACTTATTTAGTCATTAATTTCATTAATTTTGAGCTTAAAACAATTTAAAATAAAAATAATAAAATTCAGTAACATAAAATAAAAAACTCATTTAATTAGCCATCAAACACTTTAATAACATATTAAATAAATTATACAAGTATTTAATTTTATGGAATTTTTTGGCAATGTTTTAGTATTTTGTACCAATCATTTCATTTTTAAACTACTTAAAAACGAAATAATAAAAACATACTGGTGCAAGCCCATGCGGTGAGTCAGGCCACTAGGCCACTGGGTCCGAATTGGACTTGGCGGATTCTTCCCCTCTACCCAATAAGAGGGGGAGGGGACGCATTATAGGGCAAATAAGGTAAAAAATGATTCTTTTCAGCCCATTTTTCAGGGCCCAAACAGAGTTCAAACAATCTAAAAAAATGCTCGTTAGAATCCTAGAAGAATAAGGATTCTATTGGGATGGTTGTAATCTCTGAAAACATCTATCCTGAGTGCAGTTTATGGAGGAAGATGCCACACCCGCAGAAACCCTAGCCACCCAAACACCTTCCAAATCCGGCACCGCCAAGGGCTATTCAATGCCCAATAACTTAGGGAAACTTAAGTTAACTCAATTTCCTACCTTCCCACGCTATTAGACGAAGCTATTGGCATCCATATAGATAAGTTTATCAACTCTTCTAATTTCAACCCCTTTTTCGGACATGATGATCTTAGCAATTTTCTGAACTCATTCCAGACTCTTAGTTGGCCAACATTCATGAGATTTATGGCACTAGAAAGATCTTATCCATGAGAATCAATTGAATCTAACCACAGACAGTTTGGTATCCCATATGCACTGTGGTGATTAAATCAAAACTACTCTATGCACAGTTTCGGGGAAGCATAAAATCAAATAAAATTATGCCAATTTCCAATAAACTTTGACCAAGGCTTTGTCTTGGCCCTGATACCACTGTAAAGAATCAATCTATGCTCTTTGCCTTGGTCGATGTCAAATGAGTAAAATCAGGAACTGAATATGAAGTAGAATGAGTGTAAGATTTTAAAAATCCCTCAACATGGATAAAAAGTAGGCATTCCTCCTTGCTGAAAATCATTCAAGTGGATAGTCTCTAGAAGTATCCACACGATCTGTCTCAATAGACAAGTTCTTCCTTCCTCAGGCCTCCAGAAACCTTTTAGATCCAAGATTGACTATGGGAGATCACCTTCATAAGGAGAAAGGAGAAAGGGAGGCTAATTGGGTCATGTTCTAGCCCTATGCATGTTAGGGTTTGACTTCATAAGCCTTTTATTTATAGAAGATGTAATTTTTCACAAAACCCAAAACTTCTATAAAATTATGCCCATGTCCTTATCTTATTAATCAGATCTAATGTGTGTGACTCACTAGGCCTAATAGTCAATTTGGTTGAAGTTTTAATTAATTTAAAAGAATAATTCCTTTAAGTTAAATCAAAATTGTTATCCGATAACAATTTTTATGACTTTTTGATCGTAAAGGGTACAGGTCACATCCTATGATCACAAATGACTTTATGGAGTTAAATAACATCCATTAAGTCTTTCCATCATCAATTACCACACGGATATAAATCCTTGTTTATACAATGTCATGGTCGGTCTGGGATTCAGCACTGATTGTCAACCCTTAAATATTTTAACTCTATAGAATCTTGTACTTAGGTTCAGATCAATTGGAAAACTACTCTTTTAATTATCCTAAGTACTATCCCATAAGACATTCTCTCTCTCTCTCTCTCTCTCTCTCTCTCTCTCTCTCCTACCGAAAGTGAACGATCCCTTATTGTTTGCTCAATTATCTTAATTGGGTTTCTCTTGCACCTAACACATCAACTATAATGGACCATCAAGATGGTGATCCATAAGTTAATAATCAAAGTACAATATATAACTGGTAAACATCTTTAACGACTCAAGTTCAAGATCCAACTGTGCTATTGAGATGAAAAAATAATTTGATAGACAGTTTGATAAGATATTGATCAGGTTTTCTTAATTGGTCAGTTCAGTGAACTAATTCCACTAATAAGCACCTATGTGTGTATCTTAGTGTCCCCACACTAATGACCAATGCGATCGATCATCCTCATCACATGAGAAGACATCACACACTAGTCTATCTGGATCCTTGATGTTCCATCTCAAGGATTCTATGTCTAGGAATATTTAGATCACATACCTCTAAATGATCGATCTTATTATCATGATCTCATCATGATTCAATCATCATCGCATGTGATCAAGGACTTCATTACCATATATGCATCTAATAAAAGTTAGTAATGAGGATTTGCCTAATTAATTTAATGAGATAATTTTAGAAATCTCAAATCATATCTATGATTAGCTTGTTTGACATACTTTTCTATCAAGTTCATCCACAAGTTCCATATTAAAAGGAAAGCAAACAACATAGAGTTTAACTACATATCATCCCAAAAGTCCACAACAAGCTACCTAATAGAAAGGATCACTTTGCTCCAACTCCAGGAAATTCTGGTTTTTCCATGGCCTCTTCTTGAGCTTCCAAACCAATCTCCTAATCTTCAATAGTTTCTAAAAAATTAAACTACGATAGGGTTAGTCCGGGGACTCCGTAGGATTTACACCTATTTCCCGTCAATCGGATAACTAATATATAATCAAGCAATCATAGATAACATATTTAGTTTAAGATATAATACAAAGGTATAGAATCTCTTCTATATCAATCTCACAACCCATATCCAACCCATATCCAAACCATGATTAACATTAAGAAAAGATTATACTAATGCTATACACTTTTAGACCAACGCACACAAGACCATACTAACTAGGCAAATATCAAATAAATGACCTCAAGACTTAACTTAACATGCCCAAACCCGATGGGATGGATCTAATTTTTCTAACATAACATGAATTATCACTCTACATGACATGCAAATAACACAACTTCATATTCTTTCCAAACACAGCCAAATAACTAAGAATTGGTCATCTGGCTTCACATTTAAAAAATGCCTTCACCAGCTCTAATATATATAGTAGCAACATAAACTAGGATAGCCCATAGTGCACTTATGTAGTGGTGACACTTAGGGAAAACCACAGTAATCCAAGATCTGTGGAAGGGTTGGATTCATCTAAGTTACCAGCTGCCCATGGACAATTGACTAACATAGGCTGGTGAAGCCTTCATAGCATGTCGTATCAAGAGTTCATAACATTAATGCAAATCATGACATACTTGATCATATCATGAATACAAGACATACACATCTCATTCTAATACTTTACATGCAAAACAAACCATTTACCATAAGCTAGATCAAACTTATACCAACCAGCTTAGTTAACATGTTCTAAACAAAACCTAACTCAAACTTGACTATATGAACATAACCATATCATATAAGATATATCACATAATGTGAAACAAAATCGAGTATAGACTATATGAACAACTTATATGCAATAATGACAAGTCAAAACTAGACATGCTTAAACATTTACAAGACGATTAACTCAAATCAAACTGGACATAAATCAAGCATCTTAGGTTTTGATTTCTCCTTCAATATTCTGACTGAAACAGGGTTCTAAAAGTTCAAATTGATGATCTAAATTTTTCCAAGTCTGAACATTATTAATTTCCAATTCTAGGTTTAAACTACTATATAGGCACATAGATATTTAACATAGGGTCAAATCTCATGGAATAGACTTCTACCCAAGCATAATCATGCTAAACATGTTCCATAATATACAAAATAACAAAATTCAAGTTTCTCATTTCAATGATTTGATAAAATCATTAATCACAAATTCAAACTCTAAAACTAATGCAGTTAAGGTCCATAAGTTACTTCATGTATATTTTCTTATCCAAATGATGTGAAATAAATAGAAAACTTGAGAAACCTACTTGGAAGTTTCTGTGAATTTTATAAAACTTTTTGCTATTTTATGGCCTTATCTTTGATTTCCACAATTATTAAATCAAATAATCTTGAACCGGGTAGTTGATACAAATAAACAGGAGCCTAGATTTTATTAACAAGTAAGCTAACATTTTGCTAACCAAGATCCCATTTATATTAATTAATACCTGTAGACATGCCAAATTGGCTTGATTCGGAGCCCCAGACGCTTATTCCATAGGCGATATCCTTTATTTGACCGTTATCTGATCCGGATTACCTCGTGGAGATGAGCTAAGGACATTGGTGGAGTCCCTTGTGAGTTGAGAATGGACCGATGATTTCCGGAATAATGCCGTAACTTTCAAGCGAGAGCCGCACGTGAACCATGAAAACACGGAGCTTGCTCGATGACCGACCTTGAATAGTCCTTACTTGAACGTCTCGGGGTTCCCGCGTGTGTTCCGTGATATTTAGGGTTTCTGAGAAGTCATTTCGATAGTCGTCAGTCAATGACGGCTTTCGTTACGGCTTTTTCGATTTGTACTGACACGGCTATCCTGGACCACGCGTTAGGCCTTTCTGGTCATCACCGGGTCTTTTCGGGTCATCTGGGTTGATCCTAGCTGTATATTTTATCAACCAGGGCTATACGGCAATTTCGGTCAATTTCAGGGTTTTACGGCTTTTCAGAGTTTCTGTTCACGTTTACCGGGTTAATCTAAGATTTTTCGATGACTTCGGGTTTTCCGATCGTACTGAACTTGTTCGGTCATCATTTTAAGTCGTCCCGTGTTGACCCGAGATTTATCGACCGGAACCATGCTCTTTCGGATCTTCGCCCCGGGTTTCGGCTTTCCGCGAGAGGGTAAACCGGTAGAAAGCCCTGTGCGAATGTCTCGAGAGTCATGCCAGCTAATTTACCGACTTGAGGACGTGCAGCTTAAGGTCCTCTTTCCAACGCAATAAACAGGAGCCGAATCGGACATCCCGTTTGCAAGATACGGCTCGCGAAACGCGCGCGCAGGAGAGAGAGTGTACCACGCCCCCACTCCACTTGAAAGGGGAGGGCGCGCCCTACGCGCCCTCAACCCGGGGACGCACTCTGCGCACCCTCAAACCGGGGGCACGCCCTACGCGCCCCCGGTTCCTTTGAAAAGCGGGGGCGCGGTCAGTTTCTTTAAATCGCAAATTACCCCGATTAGCACCTTCTAAACCGGATTTTTGGAAGGTTTCCACGGAGGATTTTCGATTATTTGTACCGCGCCCCCGGTTCGGGGGCGCGTTACGTATGTCAAGTCGATTTTTAGCAATTTTCGGAATATTTCATCGATTTTAAGCAATGAGACGCGTAACGCGCCCCCGCTCCCTTTGAAACAGGAGGCGCGCAGACCGCGCCCCAAACTGGGGGTGCGCCCTGCGCGCCCTTGGTTTGAGGGTGCGCCCTGCGCGCCCTCGTCTCCTTTGAAAAGCGGGGGTGCGGTCGGTCCAGCTTCCATTTTTTGCACCGGCTTCTTTCCCCTATAAATTGAGGGCCATTCTCAATGACCCAAGGTTAACCTCCCGTGCCTAGCTCGTCCAGAGGTTGTCCAAGCTCTTCTCCAAAGCCGTCCCGACGTCCAAAGGTGATCCGACATTGAGAGCTCGATCCCGAAGTGAAGGAGAAGGCTCGATCCAGGAATTCTACACCAACCATCTTCATCGACTTCTGCAGAAAATCCGGGACTCCTTATGCAAAAGTCTTCAACATAGAAGTTGTTCCTATCTTCGTCCTCTTTCATCTCCAATTGACGGCACTCAATTCCGACTTGCCGTTTGTTCGTGGTAATTGCTGCACTGAGGGCACGCATCCAAGTTCTGTTTTCTATATCCTTCCACTTTCATAATTTTTACAGACTTCTAAAGGAAGATTTAGGAAAAATCATCAACATGGGAACTCTTCCTATATGAGTCTTCTGTGTACTCCAACAAACGTCACTCGATTCTGACATCGGGGTCGTCCATAGCATCCTCTGTACCAAAGTCACGCCAGGAGGGTGCAAAGCTACCCGAACCGGCCTTCTTCAACCAACTCGGCTTCAACTCAAGCCGATTCACTTCATAAGCTTTCTCAACTCACTCAACTCAGTTTATTTACTATTTTAAAGCATATTTCAGTTCATTTGCATCATTTTTACATAATCAAAAATATAAAAAAAAGGGGTTAAGGCTCACCCCGAAGCCGGTGAGTCCAATTCCAATTGCTTACTTCTCATCTTCTCTCTACAGTTACTACACTTCCCATAGTTCTAATCATTTTCTTCACTTGGTTTATTGTTCTAGTTGCACAGGTTGATCAAGCTAGCATCGGTTTGACTCTTCTTTATCGGCCGGCCGAAGAAGAAGAAGGTTGAACCCATATCCCGATCTCCCGCGCTAAGGTACACGGTCAAAACAACTCAATCTTGTTTTTATTCTATAAAGCGGAGCCCGCGGCTCCTGGCGACCACATCTTTCATGTTTTAATTTCATCTCCTCCTCACTCTCCTCCCACATGACCCGAACCATCTCCGGTGCTCGAGCGACGCCATGAGATGAAAGTTCGGGGATCAATGTGAGTGTGGGACCGAGGTGAGGAGTCTTTACCACTTTCCGAGTGTTTTCCGATTCACTCCCTTTCCCATATTCCATCTTTCACTTTCTCTTGAGGTGCCGATCCGGAACCCATTTTCGGAGTCGACAGCTTTTTGGCGACCACGGTGGGACAACCAATGTCTTCAACCGTGCTAGCTTGATTCAACCGTGCAACTAGTTGCTTTCCGACTTGGTTCCCACGTGAACCGGCTTATCCTTTACCTTTCCCATGATAATTTACCTTTAAACTTTCTATTTACTCTTTATTTATGATTGTCCCCCATGTGGACCTGAGTTACTTGTCTTTAATTTCAACCCGGTTCCCACGTGAACCACTTTTCCTCTTATAAACCGGTTCCCGCATGAACCACCTTTCTTTTCCAACTCGGTTCCCGCGTGAACCAACTTATTTTCAGATCGGTCCCCACGTGGACCACCTCTTTAAAGCACGTTTATATTGGCCCCACGTGGCCCTTTTTTCTATTTTGTCAACTCTTACACTGGTTCCCGCGTGAACCACCCCTTTCTTCACAAAAAACCGGTTCCCGCGTGAACCAACCCCTTTTCTAAATCGGTTCCCGCGTGAACCAACCCACTTTCAGATCGGTCCACGCATGGACCACCCCTTTGCACCACCTTAGATTGGCCCCACGTGGCCCTCCTTTCAATTTTCCAATCAAACAAACCGGTTCCCGCGTGAACCACCCATTTTCCTTCAAAAAATCGGTTCCCGCGCGAACCACCTACCTTTCCAAAACCCGGCTCTCGCGTGAGCCACTTTATTTTAAAATCGGTCCCCGCGTGGACCATCCTTTTATTTTTACTTCAGATTTGTCCCCACTTTGACACTCCAACACAAGCCGGTTCCCGCGCGAACCACCTTTTAGTTGCTAGTTGCTAGTTACTTGTTTTACTTTATCATTGCTTGTCTTGATTGCATTCACTTGCTTGATTTATTTAATAGCTTTCATTCATGTTTGCATATTGATTGCTTCTTCTCCTTCTACCCTCCATTTTTCATTTTTGCATTAGCTTTTGCATCGGGTACCGCACTCGTTCCGATTCGTAGGGCATTCGAGGCGGGGGCTCTCTCTCCCAACACACTCTCACCCTCCAAACACCTTCTTGATGGATTCTAACCTCTCTTCTAGGATATTCCTTCCTAGTTGATTTGGTTGTTTCCATCAAGACCTCCATAAGTCCCCATCTGTGGAGTATTCCTCTCCGCATGATTGGGCCGGTTGTACCACTTCCCAAAACCCGAAGAACCCAAGTACCTACTCGTGGTGATTGAGTGATAACCTTAGGTCTTGAAGATTGAAGCAATAGGAACCATACCCATTTGAGTGAACAATTGCTAACAATCTATCTAATCTAAGGTTTCAACCCAAAAATTGTCGAGTAGTCATTTTAAAACCTTGTTTGCATAACTTGCTTGCTCACAACAATTGAAAACAACCAAAAAAAAATTCTCTCCTTTCAAAACACCTAAAACAAAAAAAAATCCCTTTAATTTGTGTTCAACTTGCTTGCCAAACAACCAAATTGAAACCAAATCAAAATCAAACAAACAATCATAACCAAACAAAAAAAAATCTCTTTGCATTTACACCTTTCATTTGCTTTCTTTCAACCATTTTGTAAGAAAATTTGACAGGATGCCCATAACACTAAGGTCCGGAAGACACGTCGGGATGTCGGACTACTACGGCCAAGAAGAGGAGTATGAGACGGGCCACTACGAGCTGCAACAACCCATGGTCCAACCAAAGGGCCATGTCAACGCCGTCAGGGAGCCATAAATTCAAAATCCTACTCATCAACCTGCTTCACTTAGCGTGGAGCAACTCCTCCAGGGTCTATCTCTTCATCTAGACCTCGAATCTTTTTCGCTTGTGCAATCCTTGACAAAGGGCAAGATGCCCGCCAATCAAGATCCGGTCGAGGGAAATCAAGCCCTCTCACCACCTCAATCAGCAGTCAGGCCACAAATCATCTCTTCTCCTGGGCAACCCTGCCGTGTCTCCACTCACCCCGTTATGGGGCATTCACATAATACTGTTCCAATTCCTGTTTCCAACCCACCTCCTTCAACCCATTCACCTAAACACTTTGCTCCCATGGCTCAGGAATCCAGCCTCACCCAGGCATTAATGAACAAACTTAACCAGATGGATGAGCGCTTTGAAGAGATGAGGCACCGCCTCGATTCTAAAGCCATTCCTGAAATCTCTGTCCCATCCTTCCCAGTTCTACACCTTCCTCCTTCAGAGATACCAGTCTTTCAACGTTACAACGGGACTGGTAATCCTTTCAACCATCTAAAGAGCTTTCTCTATGACTCCGCGTTCTGGAAAAATCACCGCAAAGCTCTTGCCTTCTTATTCCATCTGTCATTGGAGGGATCCGCCCTGGACTGGTTCTATTCTCTTGATTCCATTGAGGTGGCAGATTTCGACATTGTCAAGGTGAAGTTTCTACAGACGTACAAGGATCGGGTGGGGCCAGCCTGCTCGATAACTGATTTAATTGCCGAAAAGATGAGGCCGGATGAGGACTTTGCCAAATTTGCTGATCGGTGGAGGGGAATGGCTGAGAGGCTAGTGGATACCATCTCAGAGGGGGATTAGGTGAGGATGCTCATAGGGAACACCACGCCCAACCTTCACAAACTCCTGATCATGCACCGCCCAACAACTATGAGTGAGTTGTGTGATAGCGCCCGCTACCTCCAAGCCCACTTTAAGGACGCATCCATGATTAACCCATTCGACACCAAGTCCCGTAACACTAGAAAGCCTACACCTATAGGACCCACCACCGAAGGGGTAGTAAACAATGAGAGCATCAATGCCATGGGTAACCAGGGTGGGTATCACCAAAGCCAATACCGTAATCCACCACCCAATCAACAATACCGCCCAGCTCCTCAACCAGCTCCTCAGCCCTAGCAACAACTTGCATACAACCGAGTACCACCACAGCAACCCACCTACAACCGAGCGCCCCAGCAACCAAATGCCTACAACCAAGCGCCTCAACAACAACATGTCTACAACCGACCCCAACCATAACAACAAGCCTACAACCAAGTGCCACCACCGGCCAACCGACCTAGGAGGGGGGGACCCAAGAGAGAATACTATCCTCAACTGCCATTCCTCCTCACCGATATCTTTAATGCATTGATGGCGGAACAACAGTTGGAGCTTCCAAAGGAGAGAGAAGGATGGCCGGCCAATGTTGACACAACCAAGTACTGCGCTTATCATCGGTATCCTGGGCACACGGTAGATGTATGTTTCCAGTTTAAAGACTACATCCATGACCTCAATGATCAAGGGCACATTGACTGAGCACAGATGGGAGAATCTATTCAAGCAATGAAGGCATGTCAGAATCAGCCGCGGCAACAGCAAGCACAACAGCAGCCCGGCCTGGGCATAGTCCAAGATCCGCTCCCGGTACATGCACCCATACAAGCACCGGCACCAGCACCACCAAACCAACGACTCGGCCTCGTCCACTCTGCCATCGAGGACTCAACCCACCATTCCTAGGGTTGGCAGGTCGAGGATCAAATCACCTCCATGCCCGCCATGCCAACCCCACCTACAAACCGCACCATACTCTCCATACCGAGAGCTGCCCCCAGCCCACAAACTACCCAAACACCACTGCCCCCAACAACCATCAACCCTCCACGGCGCCTAATCATTAGACCGCCACCAACATCTCAACCAGCACCGCAACCATCACCTAACCTACCAACCACCATTAATCCTCCTCGACGTCTAATCATTAGACCGTCACCAACACCCCAAACGTCACCCAACCCACCAGTCGCCACCACTCTGCGACCCCTCATCATTAGACCATCACCACCAACACCCCAACCATCACCCAACATACCGGCCTCCACCAATCCACGACCCCTCATCATCCGATCCTCACCACCCCTACCTACCACGGGCTCCTCAACATACCAATCAACCCTACCATCACCATCATCACCACTTCCCCCTACCACGCTGGCGCCGGTACTTCATAGCGGGAGGATGTTCCAAAGGGTCTTCTCCCAGGCCGGGATGCAACCATAGGAGCAAGTAGGAGAGGAGGTAGTGGAAGAACCGTTGCCCGGCACAGCATATGACCTATTGAAGCATCTGGACAAAATGTCGGCACGAATTTCAATCCTAGAGCTGATTAAGAGGTCAAAGAACCATCAGGACATCCTACAACAATATCTGCAGCGGGTCATGGTCAATGAGGACCTCCCGCCCGAGAAGATCATTACTGTCCTGACCCCGAGGAGTGAACATCCGGCACTCACATTTACACAGGAGGAGTTGGCACGGCCAGAGATCAGAAAGTACGCCTTGCGCGTTGCAGTAGTCATCAGAGGCATGGAGATTAAGTCCTTCTTGATTGACACCGGAGCATCTATAAATGTCATGCCGCCAGAAACATTGCAACTTTGCGGCATCTCCGATGAAGAAATCGAGCCTTCTGCCGTCACAGTGACCGCATATGACAACTCCCGGAAGCCGGCACGAGGGGTGGTTACAGTGGAAGTAGGGCTCGGACCGTGTGCTGTCACCGCCGAGTTTCATGTTCTAGAACTGGACCCTACATTCAAAGCTATTCTGCGACGCCCGTACCTTGAGGCAATAGGAGCTGTTGCCTCCACTAATCATCAGTGTCTGAAGTTCTCATACAAGGGCCAGGTGATCAAAGTAACCAACATCCCCATTCTAAATGACGTGGATGACCCCTCTTCTGCATTGCCAATATCAAAATTTGTCCAACCGTTGGTTTCCACTACAGAGCTGCCCGAGGTCATGATGTTAACGACGCCTCCAGATACAGTTGCATAGAGGATGATGAAAGGGATGGGCTATCATCCAGGAAAGGAGTTGGGAAAGGAGCTGCAGAGGGTTGTGCACCCCATTAAAGCCGTACAAAGACCAAAGAGGCACGGGCTTGGCTACGAGCCCAATTTCACTTCGAGGATGGTCTACCGGCCAAAAAATGCCATGGGACTCCAAAAATTCTTTATCAAAGGGGAGACCATGATGATGGCCGGGGACGAAGAAGAAGAACCAGTCAAGAGGAAGAAGGCACCAGAGCAAGAGGAGGAAGTGGACAACCTGAGTTCATCTTTGGCTTGGTTGTTCATAGAGGAGGAAGAACCAGTCGAGGGCAAGTCCATCTCTAAACAACTTGTCCACTCGAACCCACCTCCAAACAACATCCCGCGTGAGCCGTATCCTACGGTCACGTATTTCAAAATCCTCACTCTATCCCTCTTGGATTCGCTTGATGGGTTATCTAGCCCGATTCTTACTTCTGGGCCAAAATGGCCACCTGAACTGATCACTGGGCCTGAGAGCCCATTCAAATCTTCTTACTCCACTGGGCTTCTATGCCCATTTCAATCCAACAACCTTGGGCCCGCGTGCCCACCAATCGGGCCCGCGTGCCCTTTAGATTCCTTTTATTACTTTGGGCCCACGTGCCCACCAATTGGGCCCACGTGCCCCTTAGGTTTCTTTTCTAGCTTTGGACACATGCGCCCGTTTCTTGCCATTGTAGGGCCCGCGAGCCCATTTTTCTCTCTTTTACTTAAGCTTTCTATTTCTGCTCGAGCCCCACTGGCTCATTCTCTTTATGTTATTGAAAATACCCAAAACACCAAAAAACAAACGTCTTCTCGCAAACTCAGTTTTCTATTGAGGAGACATCTCTACTTGTCTCGGAGGGTGCTCCCGACTAGGGACCCCTCTTCTCCGACTCACTGATCGATCTACTCGATCCTTCACCCATTGTAGATGCCACCTTTTCAATTCTGTCTTCTTTAGGAGTAGTTAGTATAGGAAAGAAGAAAATTCGAGGTAAGCGTGTTCCAGAGAGATATCTCCAACAAATAGCTCAAAATGCAAGGAATGTGCAAGGCTGCCAAGGTTTTTGGAAAATGCTATCTAGCTTGATGAAATTCAATATGAGAATGAATTCAATGTAGATCATACATTGGGAGTTTACGAGGTTTTATCAGAAAAGGATCCTGATTTTGAGGATGGAATTGAGGACTTGGCTGATGCGTATGCATCTGGACTTAAAAGGTTTGAAGAACCATCAGCCACGGTGGATGAACTGACAAAAGAATTAAATCTTGGAACACTGAAAGATCCCAAGACAATCCTTCTAAGTGCAAACCTCACTCCCACTAAGGAACAGAGTTTAATTGAAATTTTGGAAGAATATAAGGACACGTTTGCATGGACATACGAAGACATGCCGGGGTTAGAAAACTCGTTAGTTGAACATCGTCTAACTTTGAAACCTGGAGCTACCCCGGTTAAACAAAAATTAAGAAGATTCCACTCTGATGTTGCACTTAAGATGAAAGAAGAGGTCGACAAGTTACATCAAGCAAGATTCATTAAGGTCGTCCTTTATCCGCAATGGGCCGAGTTCGGATCTGTATAGACTTCAGGGACTTGAATCGAGCATGTCCTAAAGATGACTTTCCTCTACCTCATATTGATGTACTGGTTGATAACACTGCTGGATTCGAGATGTTGTCATTCATGGATGGCTATTCTGGATATAATCAAATCTGGTTGGCCGAAGAGGACCAGGAGAAGACCTCGTTTACTACACCTTGGGGAACCTACTGCTATGTCGTCATGCCCTTTGGACTGAAGAATGCTGGTGCTACCTATTAGAGGGCAATGATGGCTATCTTCCATAACATGATGCATACCCTTGTAGAGGTGTACGTGGATGACCTGGTCATTAAGTCCAAAAGCCAAGAAGATCACCCGGAAGTGTTAAGAAAGGTCTTGCAAAGGGCTAGGGAATATAAATTGAAAATGAACCCAAAGAAATGCACATTTGGAGTATCCTCAGGAAAATTGTTGGGGTTCATAGTGAGCAAAAGGTGCATAGATATCGACCCAAACAAGGCCAAAGCAATCATTGGTATGCCTCCTCCAAGAAATATAAAAGAACTTCGAGGATTAATCGGGAGGCTACAGTTTGTCCGCCGGTTCATCTCACAACACTCCCAAAGGTGTAAACCTTTCTATGAGTTGACCAAGGCGGGGGCCAAGTTCAAATGGGATTCGAAGTGCCAGGATGCATTCGATGGATTGAAAAGATACCTGGCTAGTCCCCCTGTGCTTAGACCACCAGTCCCTGGCAAGCCCTTAGTTCTGTATATCTCGGTTTTGGAGAATTCTCTTGGGGCAGTCTTTGCACAAGTGGATGAAGAAAGGAAAGAGAGGGCAACTTACTACTTGTCAAAGATCTTTGATCCATGTGAGCAGAAATATACTGTAGTGGAGAAGACCTGTGCTACACTAGTCTGGGTAGTTCAGAATCTTAAACACTATTTCTTAGCTCATGAGGTCAATCTTATTGCCCGCATCAATCCCATCAAATTCCTTTTCGAGAAAACTGTTCTAACTGATCGGTTAGGTCGTTGGTAGAGCTTCCTATCCCAATTTGATATCACCTATGTTTCCCAGAAGGCGATTAAGGGCTATGCCATTGCCGAACATCTAGCCCATCATCCTATACCCCTCTTTGACCCGGTCCAATCGGAGCTCCCGGATGACGAACTAATGTTGATCCGATCTTCCCATCTTTGGACATTATATTTTGACGGGGCTCTGAATTCTCACGGTAAGGGAATAGGAATCGTCCTTCTATCACCCGAGGGTGTCACCATTCCACAGGTATTTCACCTTGACTTCCCAGCAACCAACAATATAGCTGAATACGAAGCCTTGCTGGCCGGGCTGGAGGCCGCTCATTTCTATAGTGCCACGGAATTAAGGGTGATAGGTGATAGCCAACTAATCCTTCTCCAAGTCCTAACCAAGTACCGAACTTCTCATCCAAACCTCAAACCTTACCAAGAACTCACCTCTTGCTACATCAAACTCTTTTCCAAATTCACTTTTGTCCATGTTCCTCGAACTCAGAACATCCTTGCCGATGCCCTAGCCTCCTTAGCTTCATCTCTATCAGTCCCGCTAGGTAGACAGGTGCAGACTATCCATGTCCATAGAAGGTCGATGCCGGCGATTAAGGATGGTCGATTTCTAAAGATCAAGGAGAAATTTGGCAGGAAGGAATATTTAGAGCAGAAAGAGGAAGTTTCTCTAATCGAGTTGGAAGAGTTAGATGAGGGTGAGAGGCCTTGGTTTGATGAGATCGCAAGGTATTGTCAAGATCAGACATATCCACCTCGATCAAATGCAAAAGAAAAGAAGGCCATCAGGAGAGTATCCCAGAGGTATACCATCCTAGGAGGGGTGCTCTACAAGAGGAGCTTGAGTGGAATCTTACTTAGATGCGTTGATGAAGAAGAGGCAGAATTGGTGCTTAAGGAAGCACATTCCGGGGTCTGTGGGGGCCATGTCAATGCTCAAGCTCTTGCCAAGAAAATCATCAGGCAGGGGTATTATTGGCCAACGCTAGAAGAGGATTGCTCCATCTTTGTCCGGCACTATCATTCTTGCCAACTTCATGCCGACAAGATCCATTCTCCCACATCTTCCCTTCATCCGATTCATTCCCCATGGCCCTTCGCCATGTGGGCTTTCGATATCATTAGCCCTCTAGGTGATCTTAACTTTGAAATCCATTCCAAATCATTCTTCCTGACGGCAACAGAGTACTTCACCAAGTGGGCAGAAGCGCAAGCGTTCGTGGAGATCAAGGCATCAACACTGTTCTCCTTCATCAAACGCAACATCATTGCCAGGTTCGGGATACCCAGCGACATTATCACCAACAACGGTCCGCAATTTCTCCCTCAAGATCTGCGTGATCTTTGCAACATGTACCGCATTGCATTGCATCATTCATCTCCTTATTACCCGCAAGGCAATGGTCAAGCAGAAGCCACCAACAAAACTTTGATTAAAATCATCAAGAAAACCTGTAAGTCTAGCAAGTTTGCAGACTGGCCAGATAAGCTTGTAGATGCCCTATGGGCTTATCGTACTTTTGTACGGACCCCCACTGGTCAAACCCCATATGCTCTCGCATATGGGATGGAAGCGGTGGTCCCGTACGAAGTACTCCTTCCATCACTCCGAGTTCAACTCGATAGGGACATCCCTGTCGATGAGAGGCGAGAATCTCTCCTTGCACAACTTGAACTCCTAGATGAAAGAAGGTTGACCGCCTCCGAGCATGCCCGGACTTATCAGAACAGATTGAAAAGGTTTTATCAAAATAGGGTGGTAGAGATAAAGTTCAAAATCGGTGAGATGGTAGTAAAATGCATATTCGTTAAGCCGGGTGGTCCCTGCTCCAAGTTGCAACCTAACTGGGAAGGGCCTTTTGTTATAACTGAAAAATATTCAGGTAATGCATATGAGCTAACCAACGCCGATGGAGAAAAATTGAACCATCCATGGAACGGCGTTTACCTCAAAAAATATTTTCCTTAGAAAAGAAAATGGAGAATTTTTGCTATGATATCAAGTCATCGATCCAAGGGTGTTAGCTAGAAGTCAAGGGTAGACATCACCCTGCACACACAACACCTCCCGATCCCAGAATCTGGATAGCCCAACACTCGAGAGAGGCAAGGCAGAATCTTGAAGGCAGAAAGGAAACCTTACCCCCATTCTCTTCTATTCGGTCCAAGATAGGTGAAGGGGACTAGAAGAGGATAGTATCGAAAATGTCCGCCCCTTAGTAGGAGGCCATCTCATAGGGTGCAAAAGGGTGCCAAAAGATGGGCAATGAACCCCACAGGTTTAAACAAATATGGGTCTACCTGAATGAGTACCCGGAAGAGTAGAAAATGAAGAAAAGGCACCAAAAGATGGGCAATGACCCCACAGGTCAAAGACTTGTCTAAGTGAGTGTCACATGTAGAAAAGACCCGAAGAGGCCGAACCCCAACGGGCAATTTGGGCATGAGTAGAGAAACCCTCCTCAACACCCCGAAGCCTATCAAAGACTTCCTTTATTATTCTTCCATCTTAAAACCCTATGGTAAGGTAAACTATCTAAACTTAGGAGGAATCCAAACCGATCATGAGAAGAGGGCAAGAAAGATTCTGGGTAGGGGACCTTATTTTCACGTGGTGTTTATCGCTTAAATCTTGATTAACACTCAAAGATCGATGAATTGTTTCAATACCGGCACATTCTCCACAAAAATCCCAAAAAAATGAATGTTTTCAAAAAAACCAAAAAAAATCAAATATTTTCAAAAATTCAAAAAAAATGAATATTTTCAAAAACCCAATATCTTCAAAAAAATAAAAAAATTGAATACTTTCTAAAAAAATCTAAAAAAATGCATCATCTAACTTGGCATAACCTTGATTTTTTGCCTTTGCTAGCATTCATGTTTATCTTTATGTCTTGCATGTTTCATTTCCGCATTGCATATTTACCTTCATTATCACCCCCATTAAAAGGGCTCCTCCCTTTGACCTAAGTCAAAGTTGGCCATAATAGGCAAAGGGATGAGTCGTTGTGAAGATCTAATCCTCTTTTATCAAGTATTTTCAAGGACTTTAAAGTAAGAGGGGGAGGTTCTCTTAACGACAGGTAAGTTTTCTTAACCATTTCATTTTGGTTATCTAGTCTATTTTTATACCTTGTTAAGAAGGCTCCTCTCTTTGACCTAAGTCAAGGCAGATAGCAATAGGCAAAGAGATAAGTCATGGTGAAGATTTAATCCCCTTCATTAAGCGTTTCAGGATTCTGAGATCAAGAAGGGGGCGACTCTCGCCATAGCAGGTAAGCACTCTTAACTTCTACCTTGTCTGTCATTTTGTGCATTCTACCTGGTTGATAAGGCTATCCCCCCTTGACATGTAAGCAAGGCAAGACCAAAATAGGCAAAGGGGTAAGCCATAGAGCAGATTTAATCCTTCTATTAAGTATTTCAGGAAAGAAACACAAGTCAAGGAGGGTGAGAATCTTGCCAACAGGTATGTCTCTTAACCCTACATATATTATTTACTTTTATTATTTACCATCCCTTAGAAGGTTTCACCCCTTGACAAACTTGCAAGGGGCTAAGCCGAAATGTGATACTAACTACCCTTTTGAGCGATGTCAAGCAGATCAAACAAACACTGGAAAGAACAGATAAATATCTGATTACACCATCAAGTGTTGCAACAAGGGAACGACCACTTGGAGGAGTCATGGAAGCCATGTCCGCGAATGCCGCCGCAACTACCTCATTCCGGCGACGCTCCGAAGAGGTGGCCAAGAACATGGTGGCACCACTCGAATTGCTCGTAGAAATGGAAGAATGGACATGGGAAAACCCCATAACTTGCCTACTAGCATATATGTCGCTAGTCGTGTATTATTATCTTATGCATTATTTGTTGAAGACCATGAGTACGGAGAAGACTTGACCTGAGATCCCCTTCATCAAAATCTACGACAGTCGGGTCATCTCTGATGCTCACGGATAAGCCAAAGTTGTGTTGTGAGGGACGATGGTTCCCGAATGGGTATCTTGACTTCATAGACAATCTATATCTTCAACTATTTGTTATATAAGTTTTGTCTTGTTTATTGAGCCCAACATGCATCATGTAGCATTAGTTACAATACATTTTGTTTTGTCTTTGCATACATCTTTTCATAATCTTCACCTTCTCACCCTAATCTTTAAAACCTTTTTCTGATCATTCTAAACCCCACCGTGTTTTCTAATCCCACCATGTTTTCTAGTCCCACCAACCTCTCTAATATCCCACCGTGTCTGTTAATCCCACCGTGTTCGGTAATCACCTTATGCCTCCAAATCCTCCATCACCACTGTGGCCATTGCAACACTTTCTTGCTACTCATCCCACCGTGGCAGTCACTTCATCTAGCCAAGGGCCTCCTATTTGATCAGAACTTGCACCGTAATTATCTTCACGGTCTTTGCTTAAACATTTGCCTTTCGGAAGCTGAGATCATTCCATTTTGAATAAAATCTCGTCTCTTGGAAGACTTAAATGAATCTAAGAGCCTAAATGTGCTCGATTGGTATTTTTTTTCTTTTTCAAAACAAATCTCTTTTTAAAAAAAATTTCAGCCCATCACAGTACAGGAACACCGCAAAGATCGAGTTACCGGCTGATGATGAACCTACGAACCCATGTTTCGGGGACTTCCCACCGCATTCGGGGTTGGCTATTCTTCTATCGTGCCAATGGCACATCTCTTACCAATCGAACATAGGAAGACTTGATGAAACATGGCGGTTAACCAGGAGACTTGAGGAGATTCGTCTTGCTGAATCTGGTCGTTAAGCGTGTCTATATCTACACCTTGGTGCCACCTTTTCAGTCCATCACCATTTCACTCCACTACATTCCACTACGATCCATCTCGCTTCGCTACGCTTTTTCTACGTTTCACTTCGCTCCGCTACATGCCATTCCCTTGCAAAGCCGACATCAAGGCGAGGCAAGCTGTAGACACGCCAAATTGGCTTGATTCGGAGCCCCAGACTCTTATTCCATAGGTGATATCCTTTATTTGACTGTTATCTAATCCGCATTACCTCGTGGAGATGAGCTAAGGACATTGGTGGAGCCCCTTGTGAGTTGAGAATGGACCGATGATTTCCGAAATAATGCCGTAACCTTCAAGCGAGAGCTGCGCATGAACCGTGAAAACACGGAGCTTGCTCGATGACCGACCTTGAATAGTCCTTACTTGAACGTCTCTGGGGTCCCGCGTGTGTTCCGTGATATTTAGGGTTTCTGAGAAGTCATTTCGATAGTCGTCAGTCAATGACGGCTTTCGTTACGGCTTTTTTGATTTGTACTGACACGGCTATCCTGGACCACGCGTTAGGCCTTTCTGGTCATCACCGGGTCTTTTTGGGTCATCCGGGTTGATCCTAGCCGTATATTTTATCAACCGGGGCTATACGGCCATTTCGGTCAATTTCAGGGTTTTACGGCTTTTCCGAGTTTCGGTTCACGTTTACCAGGTTAATCTCATATTTTTCGATGACTTCGGGTTTTCCGATCATACTGGACATGTTCGTTCATCATTTTAAGTCATCCCAAGTTGACCTGAGATTTATCGACCGGAACCGTGCTCTTTCGGATCTTCCCCCCGAGTTTCGGCTTTCCGCGAGAGGGTAAACCGGTAGAAAGCCCCGTAAGAACAGCTCTGGAGTCATGCCAGCTTATTTACCGACTTGAGGAGGTGCGTCTTAAGTTCCTCTTTCCAACGCAACAAACGGGAGCCGAATCGGACATCTCGTTTGCAAGATATGACTCGCGGAACGTGCGCGCAGGAGAGAGAGTGTACCGCGCCCCCACTCCGCTTGAAAGGGGAGGGTGCGCCCTGCGCGCCCCCAGTTCCTTTGAAAAGCGGGGGCAAAGTCAGTTTCTTTAAATCGCAAATTACCCCGATTAGAACCTTCTAAACCGGATTTTTGGAAGGTTTCCGCGGAGGATTTTCGATTATTTGTACCGCGCCCCCGGTTCGGGGGTGCGTTACGTATGTCAAGTCGATTTTTAGCAATTTCCGGAAGATTCCGTTGATTTTTAGCAGTGAGACGCGTAACGCGCCCCCTCTCCCTTTGAAACAGGGGGGCGCGTAGACCGCGCCCCCGAACTGGGGGCGCGCCCTGTGCGCCCTTGGTTTGAGGGCGCGCCCTGCGCGCCCTCGTCTCCTTTGAAAAGCGGGGGCGCGGTCGGTCCAGTTTCTATTTTTTGCACCGGCTTCCTTCCCCTATAAATTGAGGGCCATTCTCAATGACCCAAGGTTAACCTCCCGTGCCTGGCTCGTCCAGAGGTCGTCCAAGCTCTTCTCCAAAGCCATCCCGACGTCCAAAGGCGATCCGACATTGAGAGATCGATCCCGAAGTGAAGGAGAAGGCTCGATCCGGGCATTCTACACCAACCATCTTCATCGACTTCTGAAGAAAATCTGGGACTCCTTCTGCAAAAGTCTTCAACATAGAAGTTGTTCCTCTCTTCGTCCTCTTTCATCTCCAACTGACGTCACTCAATTCCGACTTGCCGTTTGTTCCTGGCAATTGCTGCACTGAGGGCGCGCATCCAAGTTTTGTTTTCTATATCCTTCCACGTTCATAATTTTTATAGACTTTTAAAGGAGGATTTAGGAAAAAGCATCAACATGGGAACTCTTCCTATATGAGTCTTCTGTCTACTCTAACAAACGTCACTTGATTCTGACATCGGGGTCGTCCATAGCATCCTCTGTACCAAAGTCGCGCCAGGAGGGTGCAAAGCTACCCGAACCGGCCTTCTTCAACCAACTCGGCTTCAACTCAAGCCGATTCACTTCATAAGCTTTCTCAACTCACTCAACTCAGTTTATTTACTGTTTTAAAGCATATTTCAGTTCATTTGCATCATTTTTACATAATCAAAAATACAAAAAAAGGGGTTAAGGCTCACCCCGAAGCCGGTGAGTCCAATTCCAATTGCTTACTTCTCATCTTCTCTCTACAGTTACTACACTTCCCATAGTTCTAATCATTTTATTCACTTTATTTATTATTCTAGTTGCACAGGTTGATCAAGCTAGCATCGGTTGGACTCTTCTTCATCGGCCGGCCGAAGAAGAAGAAGGTTGAACCCATATCCCGATCTCCCGCGCTAAGGTACACGGTCAAAACAACTCAATCTTGTTTTTAGTCTATAAAGCGGAGCCTGCTGCTCCTGGCGACCACATCTTTCATGTTTTAATTTCATCTCCTCCTCACTCTCCTCCCACATGACACAAACCATATCTGGTGCTCGAGCGACGCCGTGAGATGAAAGTTCGGGGATCAATGTGAGTGTGGGACCGAGGTGAGGAGTCTTTACCGCTTTCCGAGTGTTTTCCGATTCACTCCCTTTCCCATATTCCATCTTTCACTTTCTCTTGAGGTGCCGATCCGGAACCCATTTTCGGAGTCGACAATACCTACAGAGACTAAAAGCAACTTGTCTTTAATCTTAGTCTCTGTTTGTTTGTGCTTAGCATCCTCTTATATCTGATTCAATTAGACACTATATGCTTCAAACTGTTTGAAAAATATTGCGACTTAAGGTCTGAAAAGTGACAATCATATTTTTTATCGTCTGAAAGGTTAAGTGAAAAGTGACACTATATGCTTCAAATTGTTTGATAAACCACTGCTCCTCCAATCCTAGTACTAGCAGACCCTCCCCAAAGAGACCCAGTCCTAGAGAAAAAGCTAAGAAGATATCTCAGAGGAGAATTGTTATCCATGAAGACATGGACAAAGATGAAGACCTACTTAGCACCTCGAACATTTCTAGTTTGGGCTACAGTGCACAGCTTTGGGCAGATGCAGCTAGCCCCAACAAGCTGTCGGGGGCCAAATGAGGATCATCTCTTGGAACTGTCAAGGTGGGAATGGGCACCCGATAGTCTAGTATATAGACAGAATATCCCATTCTATTAATCCTGATATAGTTTTTTTGGCGAAAACTAAGTGTGACTCAAGAACTAGCTCAGACTTCTTTAGAAGCAAAGATATCAGAAATCACCATTTTGTCCCTGCCAAGGGAAGGGCCAGGGGCCTTTTGCTCTAGTGGTCTGATGAGGTCTTGGCTGAGATTATTTTTGCCTGTGACAATTGAATAGGCACTATCATCTCTGACAAAGTGCAGCAATCCAGATTTCTGCTGGTTGCAGTTTATGCCCCAACAAAGCACCAGGACAGAATATGCGTGTGGAACAACATATCAGATAACCTGAGAGACTTTGATTTACCAGTTTGTATGGTTGGAGATTGGAATTGTATAAGATTCAAACATGAGAAGTGGGGAGGGGCTTAACCTATCAAAAGCCATATGGCCCATTTTGAAAATTTAATCCAGTTCAACCGCTTGGTTGACTTAAGGCAAGAGGGACCTACATTTACATGGACTAAAAGAAGATGTTTGAAATTTAATATCAAGGAAAAATTGGACAGATGTCTTGCTTCTATAGAGTGGGTTGCTCATCACCCAAATACAAAAATTCACACTCTGCCTACATATTGCAGTGACCATACTCCCGTCCTTATCATCACTCATCCTAAGTCTGGGTCAGAGGTTCCAGATTCATGATTGAATCTGCCAAGTTGGACGATCCATTGTTTGAAGCTGAAGCTATTAGGGCTTGGGATTTAGGCCTGGGGATGACTGCTAACTACAAAGGGAAGATGTCAATCATTAGAACAAATTTGCTTAAATGGAAGAAGACAATTTTTGGAAGCATAAAAAGTCAGATAGATTTAGTTAAGCATCAGCTGGAAAGCAGTAATGGTATTCCAAGGGATCAAGAGGATATTGACAATCAAATAAACTTGGAAAAATAGCTAAATTGGCTTGAGAATCTAGAAGAATCTTATTGGAGGCAAAGAGCTAAGTTACACTGGCATAAATTCGGGGAGAGATGCAACAAGTTCTTCCATATGAAAGTTGTACAAAGAAGATGGTGGAACAGGATTACTGGGGTCTTCACTCCTAGAGACCAATGGTCTAGCAAGTGGTCTGACATTAAAGATGTGTTTAAAACTTTTTTCATGGAACTGTACTCTTCTCCTCAACCTCCATGCCCCTTGTTAGACGTAAACCTTCCACTCCCAAAAATCACCAGCCACCAGGCTAAAAAACTTCTACTTACCCCTACTGCCAATGAGATCAAAGATGCCCTTTTCTAAATGAAGTCAGAAAAGGCACTGGGCCTAGATGCCATCCCACCCATTTTACTGTAGAAGTTGTGGGAGCATGTTCACTCAGACCTGATCTCACTCATCACAAATATCTTCTCCACTATTTGCATCCCCCAAGGCCTAAACCACACCCTCATAACACTCATTCCCAAGCTTGAGCACCCTGCCTCTCCTGGTCAGTATAGACCCATCAGCCTCTGCAAGGTTATTTACAAAATCCTGACCAAGCTGATGGCTGGAAGAATTAAGAAATTCCTTCTTGAATTAATCTCTGAGCAACAGTCTGCTTTTGTCCCAGGCAGAGTTGGCCTAGATAACATTTTGGTAGTTCAAGAAATTTTAGATTTCTTTAAGTACAAGCAGGGTAAACAAGGATATTTCACGGCCAAGTTGGACATTGCAAAAGCTTATGATAAGATTAACTGGTATTTCATCAAAGTTATGCCCAAAAATTTAGGGTTTCCAAGGAGAACAGTTGAGTTGATCATGGCATGTACTTCTTCAGTTTCTTACTCTTTATGCATTAATGGGCAAAGGTCGGATGTATTTAAACCTACAAGGGGTATTCGCTAGGGATGCCCTCTATCTCCTTACTTGTACATCCTCTGTGCAGAAGCCCTATCCTCTCTTTTCAAAAAGGCTGGTGAACAAGGAAATTTTTTGGGCTTCAAAGTGAGCAAAGAAGGGCCTAACATCACACACCTTATGTTCACGGATGACATTATTATGTGTGGTATTGCCAAGACCAACAAAGTTAAAAGTATGATGGAGATACTCAATTACTACCAAACAATGTCGGGCCAATCTGTTAATGCTTCAAAGTCTTGTATTAGCTTTAGTAGAAATGTCTCCGAACAGCTCAAAGTTAAAATCTATAAAATCATTGGGTTTCCTTTAGCCTTTGGGATTGATAAGTATTTGGGCCTTCCTTTGGGTATCTCAGATAGGAGGATTACTCATTATGACGAGCTAGTGGACAACACCAAAAGAAAACTTGCAAGTTGAAATTATGGGTTGCTCTCAACTAGAGGCAGAACCACTCTTATAAAGTCCACTTTTAGCCATATGCCCATCCACACAATGTTGGTGAAGAGGCTTCATGTTAGGGTGGTCAAGAAGCTGGACAGAATTCAGAATACCTTATGGTGGGCCCACCAACTGGATGGAAAAGATAGAATACACTTTAGAACTTGGAAAGCTATCAAACAACCTAAGCAGTATAGGGGCTTGGGCATTCTGGACCATGGTGTTATGAATATTGCCCTCTTAATGAAATTAGCTGGGTCTTTTTTACAAGATAAACACAAGCTTTGGGTTAGATTATTACATTCAAAATACTTAAAGCATGGAAATTTTTGGGAAGCTAGGCCCAAGCCTTATCACTCTGACGTATGGAAGAACATTATCTATGGGAGAAATGAACTTAACAAGGGCTATTTGTGGAGAATCAGAGATGGCAGCAATGTAAATATCTGGCATCAAAGCTAGATTATTGATAGGAGATGCCCCCCTATTCAGAATGCACTGCTATTGATCACCCAACAAAGGTCAGAGAGCTAATTACCAATGGTAGTTGGAACAAGGATTTCTTGGAACAGTGTTTTAAGCCTAGTTCTATCTACAGAATTCTTAAGACTCCCATAAATTAGGATGATAACCAGGATAAGATTATCTGGCCTTTCACTCAGGATGGCAAGCTAACATCAAAATCTACTTACAAGTTCATTATTGACAGAAATATTCCTCCTGGCCCCTCAAAGGGAAAGTTACGGAGGCTCCTTTTGCATCCCAACATATCAAAATTATACCCTCAAAAAGTCATCATGCTTATCTGGAAAGGGATGACATAGATTATCCCAACCAATGTTGCAATATCCAGAAGGTGCTCCCAATTTGATAATTTCTTCAAAATATGTAAACAACAGCCAGAAAGCCTAGAACATCTCTTCTTCGACTGCCTCCGAAGCAAGGCTGTCTGGTTTGGTTCCCAAATGAGGTTCAATGAAGAGTGGATCACCAGAGGATTCTAGTTCCCTATTACTACATGTCTAGAATGGATACACCCAAAAGATTCCAACATAAAATATATGGGCGTCCTCGATACATCCATAGTGTGGCAGATTTGGAAGTCCCGGTGTACAACCCAATTCAACTAGAAGAGACTTAATCCTGTGGGGATCCTCAAACTGGCTAAGAAGGATGCTGGTTTTTACTACTTGCAAGCAAATCTGTTTGAGCTGCCACATGATCACGCTTGGAAGCCCCCCTGCAGACTACATCAAAATCAATGTAGATTGTGCTACAAACAACTCTTGTGGAGCCATCGGAATTCTTGCAAGAGATGCAGCTGGTAAACCAGTGACCTGGATGGCATGTACCTCAGATTACCAAGATCCTCTTATCATGGAAGCAGAAGCTTTAGCCGAAGCATGCTCTTGGAAGCTGGCTCATCTACATCACACCATTTTAGAGAGTGATGTGAAGGTAGTCGTTGATGCAATCAACGGTGACGGTCCGCTCATTTGGCAAGTAGGAACTTTGGTCAATAAATGCCATTGCATCCTGGGGGCTTCAGATTGCAGGGTTGTCTTTCTCCGGAGGGAATCCAACCAAGCTGCTCACCTCCTGGCTAGAGAAGCCCTTGGTATGCCGCACCCGGAATCGACCTCTTTTTTACATATTCCTCTTGCTGTCTTAAACCAGATATGTAATGATCACGCACCGTGCGCTGTTTAATACAGTTATCTCGTTTACCCAAAAAAAAAAAGATCCATTCAATATGTACATATCCCCAAATTGAAAACCGGAAAGTCTGCAGCTCGATGGTGCAGTATCTTTGGCTGTATTCTTTTATTATTAATATAATAATAATTTAAGTTTTTTAAATTTCAATCTTTCACTATGATAAACTGTAGTTTTGCTTACATAACGTTGTATACCTGCCTCAGTTATCTTTGCTCGTTGGCAGGAATCTGATTTGTTGTATCACATACACATGGTACATTAGAGGTGGGATAAAATGGAGAAAATATTTCAGCACTAGGGCAATTTTATTAAGATATTGTCAATTTTAAATATAAAATAACATTCTTGTCGGCAAAGAAAGATTGGGTCCTTCAATCAAACATCACCGTGATCCTATCCGGAGTACTCTTATTACAATAATATTCTCCTTGACAATTTTATATTTAAGGGCGGGGCATATGAAAATAATTCATGACACAAATTTTAAAAAATGCAGTGCATACAGGTAAACAGGAGCCTAGCTTTTATTAACCAGTAAACTAACATTTTGCTAACCAAGATCCCATTTATACTAATTAATACCTACAGAGACTAAAAGCAACTTGTCTTTAATTAGTCCTCGTTTGTGTGTGCTTAGCGTCCTCTGATGTCTGATTCCATCAGACACTATATCCTTCATTGATAAATACTACCGGCCTCTTTGATAACCCTTAATCAGCCTCAATTGTCTGATTCGGTCAGACTTTAGATTATTGAAATTGTATGGTAATACGTCTAAACCAAAGTCTAATGGAATATCTAAATCTGAAAAATGGTCTGAGCGGTTCAGTCGTGGCATACAGCTAATTTTGGTTCAGATGTGTTTCTACCCTTCAAAAAAAATTTTGCCGCACGTTGATGTCATCGCTAAACGTAAGGATGCCCCAAATGTATGTGATTGATTAATTTTTTTATTTAAATATTCAAACTCAATGATAAAGTTACGTCATGTGTATCTCCGCATGTTTATTTAAAAAAACTTAATTTATTTTTAATAAATTAATTAATTGTATGATAAATTAATTTCTTATAAACATAAGATTATCATAAATTCATTAAAAAGTTATTTAATGATTATTACCAACATTTTTTAAAATTTCTTGTAAAACAAAATAAATAACTTATATCTTAATTAAATTAGATAGTTTTTACTACTTATAAAAAGATTAAATTTAAAGGTTATAGTTTACATTTTTAGATTAAACTAATTCAAATGTCACTATATATTTTTATTTAAAATAGTTTTAAAATATTTTACTTTTGTAATCTATTTAAAATACATATACATATTAATATTTAACAAAATATTATACATATTAATTATTTTATATTTGGTATATGATGTAAATTATGGTAATACACTCTATTGATATATATATATATATTATAATATATATATACTTGATGTTGATTCATCTTATAAGATTTTGATTTAGAGTTTTTTATCAAACAATATAAATCACTTATGTATTAATCAAATTAAGTACTTTTTTACCACTTACTAAGAGGTTAGATGTGAAATTAAGGTGGCGTTTGATTAAGCTTAATCTGAAAATCTTAACTCTTAATTCCACATCTAACCTCTTAACTTGTGGTAAAAAAGTGCTGATTTTGATTAAGACATAAGTGATTTATGTTGTTTGATAAAAAATCTGAATCATCCTCTTAATCTTTTTTAAATAAACATAACATACAAAATAAACAAAAGAAAATCTAAAAAGAAAATCCGGAACATAACATCTAAAATAAACAAAACAAAATATATTTAACCATATCAGGTCACTTAAGCGACTGAATCTAAGGACATCAATCCAATCCAATCCAGAATTGGTTGATATTGATAACCATGATCCTGAAGAACAATAGAAAAGCAAGATCACTATCGAAAAACAGACCATCTGGCCAACAAAATGTTTGTTTAAGTACTTACCAACTTAAGCAAACAAGAAAACACAACCTATGAAACATGATAGGTTGTTTAAGACAAACCTACATGAATACAACAATAAATTGACAAAAGTACACCTACTGATCATATTCTATATCATTTCCACCGTGTCGTACAAAATATACAAACACCCTTTTCTTTAACAAAATAAATCTCAAGCACCCAGGATTTTCATCATAAAATTCCTCCATGCTTGAATGTTCCATCGGCACAATCTGCTCCAAGATCCAATCCACAATCTGCTCCAGGATTTTCATCATAAAATATCAAAGAACCCCATCGTCAGCATGTGATCGTTTCTTGTCATCTCCTGATTTTTTATGTCTTTAGAGCATTACCCTCTGATGCCGCTTTTTGCAAGCTTCCAAAGAACGTCAGTGACAATCCTACCTACAGGCTTTGAAGAAGATCATCTTCTTTCAGATCAATGTCAATACACGAACATAATAGTCATCAATCCAATCGTTAAAATAGGTATGCATACAAACAAATGTCTAACCTGACAGGTTTGCCCCACCTCCCTCTGGTCATGTTCATTACAAGCTTATTCATATTCACTATAATAGGACATGGCACTGTACCAAGAAAATCAATAAACAAGCACCTGATACCAGCAACATTCAAGCACTATGTTACTCCACACTTGAAGCTCACACCTCTTGCCTAGATAGAAACAAGCATGCATATATGCCCTCGAAGACGTCTTCATACACCGTGTGTGCCAAAACTGCCTATTCTTGCAGGGAAGATCTTGATTATGAGGTGAAAGAACTCCTCCAGATGAGGGATATCTCTATAAGCATTTTCTGGGAACACAGAAACAAGCACATGAGTATCAGGAGTGGTGCAAAATTTTCTGATGAGTGCAGTGGTGATAATTGTTTATGTTGCCTATTATCAGCCAATGTAATGTGAGACAATGTGGTAGGAACCAGGATAGAACAAATTTGCCACTTGGAACATCTGAAGCAAAAGAATGTATTAAAGATTCCCATATATGTCCACAAGAAAGAAGTTCAGTTCATTTCTCAAGAAAAGAAACACAGCAGCAGAACAATCGTGAGGATCAATCACATATTAGTTAAAACATATCTTTATATTTAATTAACATAACTAAGATGAAAATATTTTAAAATATGTATAAAATGCAAACTTACATATCATTTAAAAATGTGACAGAAAAGAGGGTCATCATTCAACAAAAACCAGAAGTGACTGAAAGGACAAAAGGGATAAGGCCGAATCCACAAAAAATAGTAAAAAAGCTTACCACCAGGAACAAGAAAGGTAAAATCAAGGAAAAGCAAGACAAATAAAACAATATGTCCCAAGCAAGATGAATTATATCAGACCATGGAACCAGCTCACCACCACTACTATGGACAACTATAGCAGACCACAGCAATTTGGCCATTTAAAACCCATTTCTAACAACTTTCAGATCGAAAATATGAAATACCAACAAGCACATCAAAGAGGAATTAAATAAATATGACACATCATGCTCGACAAATTTCTTCGAAATTCAAAGTCCAAACTATGCTAAATTCGGTGATCCCAATGAACATCCAAAATAACTTCATCAAAGAATTGAAACTACAAAAAATTAAATACATGAAGAAAACTAATACATAATGCAATACTTTAAGGCCTGTTTGGTTAGTATATCAAAGTTATTACAATATCAAACATGTGTGGTACACTTGCACCAAGATGTGCTTGCTTCAAGCTACTGGTGATTCTTTCCTACATGGACTCAGGACTTGAAAGCAGGTGATTTCAATCTCCGCATATTTGCATAAGAAGATAACTAGCTCCGATATATATATATATATACACACACACACACACACACACACAACATGAACAATGGGGTCTATAACATGATTGGTGTGGCTGGCTACCACCATTACATTTCTTTCTTTCTTTTTTAACAAATAAGTTTATGCCATGGCAAATAAGGCCATACAGGGCCTGAAGTGACTGCCCCAAGGCCCTAAGATGAGGATCAAACCCACATCATATTGCTCAGAAGCCTTTGCCTCTCAAAAGCAGGTTGCAATAATGCTTCTTCAATCACCCTTGGTAAATAAAAACAATAAAAACTGACTTGCCTTTTGAAAGAACATCTATCAGTGTCAAATTACTGTCTCAATCACCCCATCAAAACCTGAAGAGGAAAACATATTTCTCAAGCCTAATGGTGGCCTTTTCTCCAGTTCTAATGCATGGAAGGAACCGTCACGGCCAGGTCAGGGCGGGTCGCCCGACCTAGTTGCGACCCTGAGTCTCTGACCCAGCATTGGAACCGGGTCGGGTCGCGCAACCCGGAGACCCAGTCAGTGACTGTGTCGCCATCATTTCCCACGTGCACGGGAAGGGTAAAATGCTGTCATGGCAGCTTGCCACAACAACCAACATAAGAAGCATTTGCCTGTAGATAAGAAGCATTTGTGTTTCTATGTTACATATTTGCATTTGTGCATATGTAAATGCCTGTAGATATCTATTAGAAAGGAAGTAAATTCAGGCGTAGTTGTACTAGTTACATAAATAACAGAGTAAATACAAACTGGTATCATCAGGATTCAGGAGCTCCTATGTCTGTTATTGACTGCATAAAAAGTAAGGCAGATCCAGTCACCCTCAACAGCTGTGTTAATCTCGATCGGATCCAGATATGATCTTGGCCAATCCGGCAGTTGGCAGGAATCAGTACAACTTAGCAGATGGTTAGTGACAATCTTGGCAAATCCCACCTGAAGCCGCCAAGATCCACAATTATATACAAAAGTGGTATTGGCAATGCCAATTCCAATCAAGGTCAGCCAATCCTGCCAACCATCAAATCAAAAACAAAAGCTCTCTTCTCGGAACCAATCTGCATGATGGAGACCTGCAAACAACACAATTCATAGGCAAACAGAAAAAGGAGTGATTTATTGGTAGAAACAGGGGTGATTTACAGGCAAAAATCATTACCTATTAAGTTTGTCGTCTTCGCCTTTGTGCTTGTCTACTTTCTATTAAGTTGTTAGCCACATAATCTCGTAACTCATGCATAAATTGTTGATCAGCTTGCCTTGATAGTCCTCCTATACTTGACTCAACTGTTGCATCTACACTCACTTGCACTTGTGATGATTCTGAAATATATGCTTCCGGATCCTCATAATATGTAAATAATTGGTCTCTAACCTTTTCTTTTCTTAAATAATTATGCATTGCACAACAACTGATTACAATGTCCCTTTGAGCTTCTAAAGAATACGGTAACATTTTAGTGAGAATACGGTAACGTGCTTTTAAAACACCAAAAGCCCGTTCTATGACATTTCTAAGCTTAGCATGGCCTTGATTAAACATTTCCTCTTTCCCTCGAGCACGCTCTCGATGTCTAAAATCACTAATCCAATATCGCACATTTCTATAAGGGGTCATAAAATATCTAGTATGAGCATAGGCAGCATCACAAAGATAATATTTATCTGCAAGAAAGATAATATGAATTTCAAAACTAAAAATGTAACATCAATAAGTATTAATAAAATTAAATGTGTGGGGTACCTGGAGGAGGAAATGGAAAACAATGTTGTGCATCATATGCTATCTCGTGTAAAATTCTCGAGTCATGTGCAACTCCTTCCCATCCAGCAAAAACAAAAGTCATGCCTTTGAATAAACTCAAATCAAAAAATCATCCAAATTAAAAAATCCAATGGAATTCTCCAACATTCTAAACTTTGAATAAACTCATCCAAATTAAATCTGAACCAAATCATGCCTTAATTAACATAAATCAGATTTCAAAGGAAAAGAAGGGGAATCGAATTCACTGTATTGCAGGCAAATTCAATGTTCATTTATTTGGAGTTGAGCCATCTGCCAAAATCGTATTCCTGAGGATTGCTGGATCAGATTAGGACCCTAGATTGGCCGGGGCCAATACAGGGGATGAGGGGAAGTTGTGGATCGGCTAGAGTCAGCTGGAAAGTAGCATGCCTTGGAGGGAGTCAACTGATCTGTATTTAGCTAGTATCAGCTTATTATTGGATGGATGCTGTGCTAACCTAGCTGATTCAACATGATTAGCCAATTCAGATTTGGACCGGCGAATTATGGCTGATTCCAGGGAAATGGTAATCCAGGATCGGGTTGGGCCATGGCTGATCATATCCGGATGATAATAATTGGCTAATTCTGTCCGTATTGGGCATTCCATGTCCATTCCCTAATCATCATTTTGTAAATAAAATTGACTGTTGTTATCTCTTTGATAAGATAACTAGCTGGCCATGGGTGGGATAATGGCAATGCCTGTTAGTTGTCAATTTGGGAAGAGTTATGAAGCCTACAACCCTGATCACCTTGTGAGCAATGCCAGGAATAAGGGGAGTGGGTACACTTATTCCTGACACAACCGATTGCGTACAATCAAACTAAGTTATAGAAACATGCATCTGATTATTAAAGGTGGACAAGGGTGCACAACTTTATCCATCTGTACGTTAAGAGCGTTCTTACTTCTTAGAAAAATACTAAAAGAGAACCCTATATTCATCTGCCTCACGAGCCATTTGCTATACTTCGCCGGCAGAGTGAGGGAGAGCTTGGAAGAGAAGGTGCGATCCAAGCCATGCGACGACACCGCCATTTCGGAGCAGAGAGCAGATAGCTGTGTCTAGAAAAGAAGCCGAGCAAGCAAGAAAATCAAGGCGAAGAAGACCTGTGCAGGATGCTCCAATCGCCTCCGCAGCAGCCCAGAAGCCTCCGCCGTGAGATGCTCCAGTCACCTCCGCCCAGAAGCCTCCGCCGCGAGCTCCAGTTGCCTCCGCCCAGAGGCCTCCGCCGCGAGCTCACCGCGAGCGTGTCGAGTCGAGGGTGAACCCGGCGAGGCTGGCGGGGGACTGGCCGGAGGTGGAGCGCCGTCGGAGTCGCTGCGAGCGCCGTCGGCCCGTCGACTTCCGCCCTAGGTCGTCTGAATCCAAAAAAGCGAAGGATGAAATCTGAATCATTCAGACGATTTTCATAGTTTAGACATTAGGTAAGATGGTAAATCAGCGATTTTATCAAACACTGTGAAATGTCTTAACACTTACCGAATCAGCGATAAGAGGTAGATTCAGCCCTATCAAACAAGACCAAGAGTTTAAATTTTTAGATTAAGCCTAATCAAACGCCACCTACGACTTGAGGTCTGAAAAGTGATGATCATAGCTTTTATCGTCTGAATGGTTAAGTAGCAACATATCAACTTAACGCCGAAACACTCGAGGTGCTGACGTTTCCTGCAGTACATAATGGATGCTTATGTTTGGGAGAAACATTATAATTCCATCACTTCTACGCTCTTTCTCATATTAACAGGATAAATATTGGATCAAGAATTATATCACCTCTTAAAATTAAAATAATTTTTTGTTAAAATATTTTGTATTTTTAGTTATTTTTTATATATAAAATTTTTTGAAAAACCCTTTGATAGTTAAAGGAATTAATTATTCTTGTTCTTATTCCCTGATAACTATTATTGCAGTTTGACTCCAATATTAAATTTTTAAGTCACTATACATGAAAATATAAATTTATTAATAGTTCATTTTAGTATCTGAACATGTATACATTTATTGATGCTATAATTAATCTAAATAGACAAATTTAATTGGCAAGATTATATTCTGACCTTACAATCAATTTACAACATAAAAAATAAGATGACTACTTAATAGTAAAAATAGATATTTTAAAATTTATTTATTATTTATAAAGTTAAACTTAAAAGTATTTTATGATCATCAAATAATATTTAAATATTCTTAATTAATCTATTCAATTTTTAGATTTAAATATTTTATTCAACAATCTTAGTCCATCTAATTTTTAAATTTAGATGTGTTAATTAGCAATGTTAATCATTAAATTTTCAGATATATATACAGTGTATTCAAATATAAGAATTGAATGTCAGATTTCACACTTCAACGTTATGAAACGTCACCAGAGAGCCCATATTTTGAGGTGTGTTCATTTTTAATGCTAGCGGGTGATGTGTCGCTGCCTAGATGATGTGGTGGTCGACAGCCAAGACCGCATCTCTGTGCACCTCAATGCACACCACTTCTTAAATTCATCTAATTATGTGATCAAATTAATTATTTTAATTATTTTTAAGACTGTGAATATACATATATAATATGTGATGTTATATTTTATGAAAATTAACATTAAATATATTTTATACATATTTATTTAAATTAAAAATATAATTTATTTACAAAATAGTATAAATTGAAAAAAATATTAATATTACTTAGTTTTTATCAATACATAATATATATTTATATTCACAGTCTTAAAAATAATTAAAATAATTAATTTGATCACATGATTAGATGAATTTAAGAAGTGGTGTGCATTGAGGTGCACACCGAGGTGGACAGAGGATCCGGTCCCATTGATCACATTATAAATAACACGTTACAGCACCTAAAAATGATGCATTTTTTTTCTTTTTTTTTGTAAAATTCACACTTGTGGACATGATAAGCCGAGATTTTACGACAAAATATATATTTTTGTAATTTATTCTAAAAGTTCTTTGATGATCATTGTAATTTTATATTTTAAATGAAAATTTCTTCTGGCACCAAAAAATGCGATATTTTTTTTTTGACATCACCTCCTCTAACCGGACAATTTTACGTCATTTCAATATAATATTTTAACAAGGAAGTGAATGCGAATTTGTTGTGCAAACAAACACTCTATTCAATGTATCATCTTGTTAATTAGGGCACGTAAATTTCTCATCTTGGTCTCATTTTGTTGGATGGCTAGATAAAAATCTGATGCAACAATAAATTTAAATTAAATCATATATAATAATTATGGGCTAGCTTATCTGATTTATTTAAGAATGCATTTTTTTTCATTAAGATGTTCTCTTCCTTCCAGGCTGCCGCCATCTTCCCACAAAACTTGGCAATTGTTTTAAAATATTCATTCAGAAACTACAGCCTTGTCTGAAGACTCGATTTTTAAGCCCCCTTGGTATAATATTATTTACACGATAAATCTAATTCATCCAATAAAATTTGGAGTCAAAATAGATTTATTTTTAAATTAATTAGTCTGGTACCGAAGAGCACCTTATTGCTCATCAATGCCATATATTTAAAACAGGTTGGTGTACAGCACCTACTGAAACGATGCGGCGAGAGTGTGGCCACGTCGACCTTGGGTCGATTGGCACGGTCCTCCGCTCGGGGGAGCGGAGGCGTGGGATCGAATGGGCGCTGAAGCCCTCCACCCCCTGGGGGGGGGTGGACTCTGGTGGGGATCGATCCCTCTCGCTGTGCGCAGGAGCGGCGCACTTCCGGCCAACCGGGCCAGCTGAACAAAAAAAAATAAAAGAGTGTGGCCACGTCATAAGTCAGACTCTCTTCTTGAGGCATGTGCTTCCTTGAATATTTACTTAGCCCCACGTGCCACAAGTGGCCGTCTTCCTTGTCAGAGACAACTGTAAAATTATATTTTTTTAATTAACACTATAATATAATTGACTCTGTTTATTTGCAGGCCCCATGCTCTACGATAGTTTTCTTTATAACCTAAAAATGTTTACGAGGTGTTTGGTTACACGATAATGGAGACTTTTAATTTAATTTTTAAAAATTATAAAAAAATTTGTTAAAAGAGGTGTTTGGCAATCATAACAATTTTATGTTTTGAAAGTGATTTTCTTCTTAAACAAAAACAAGGGACTCACTATTTTCTTTTTTCTTGTGGTCCCTCACTTTGTTTGGTCATATATGGTAGTTACTCTTTTTTGTTATCACATTCCTCCAAACATGATAATTTCATGTCTTGAGTTGGTTCACTTTTTATTTTAATATAATTTTTTATCGTGAAAGTGTACAAAAAATTATCATGTAACCAAACACCCCATTAACTTCGATGTCTGTAGCAGTCCCCTTCCATCACTAACATATACCTCTTATAATCAAATGTCTTTTTTACCCTCAAAATATCCAATAGACGGTGAACCAAAACATACGAGCACTCTTTTCTTACTCAGCGGAGAGAAAAGTTGAAATGGCCATCATTCGAAGTGGGGGTGCAGAGGAGCGGAACCTAGCCAAGTACTAAAATGTTCATACTCAGGCTTTATTTTAGACGAGTTCGATCTCGAACTCGAGCTCGAGACTTTAAGGCGTCGTTTGGTATCGGGATAAAATTGATGAAGATAGGGATAAACTAGTCCTTATGATTAATCTTATTCTCATCATGTTTGGTTGAACTTAGGATAAGTTTAGGGATAACCACATCCTATGTTTGGTATATTAACAATAAATTCGAGGATAATCCTATATTTTTATATTTTTACCTTGTTTATATTATCTTATTTTATTATCCATAACATATTTATAAAAATCCTAACCAACTTATATATTTATATAATAAATATAAATATAAATATAAATATAAATTTGAAGATATAAATAAAATAATTTTAAAAATATGACAGTTAAAATCAAATTTGAATTTCGTTTTTAAAATCTAATTAAATTAGAAACATTACAACTAAATACTCTTCAAATCAATCTACATCTGGTAATTCAAATTTAATCCCAATCATATACCACCTCTAATTTTGATTATTCTATTATTTATAACATATTCATAAACATCTTAACCCGCTTAGATATTTATATAAAAAATATAAAAAATTTATTATAATACCCAATACCCCCCCCACCCCGGCGCACAGAGTGCCCCACTCCCTCCCGCAGACACCCCCCCGGGGGACCGTGCTCCGAGCCCCTTCTCCTCGGCGGACGTCCCCCGCCCCTTCCCGGCGGTCCGCCCCCCACCCCGCCGCCCCCCCCCTCCCCTCCCGCAGACCCCACCCCGCCCCCCGGAGTCCGGGCACCACGGTGTTCGCCCCCCTCCCCCGCGGAGGTGTCCCCCTCCCGCCGGTGTTCGCACCCCCCCGAGCTCCCGGCCCTCGCGCGCCCCCCTCCCCCCCCCCGGAGCTCCCGGCCCCTCGGGCACCGCGGCGTCCCCCCCGCAGCTCCCGGCCCCGGCACCGCCGCCGTTCGCGCCCCCGCCCCCCCGAGCTCCCAGCCCCCACGCGCCTCCCCTCCCCCTCCCCCCCAGAGGTCCCAGCCCCCCGGGCACCGCCGGCATTCGCCCCCACCCCAACCACAAGAAGCCGCGGGTGGGCGGAGACGACAAGTCGCGGGAGGCGGCGGCGCCGGCCAAGCCGAGGGGGCACGAATGCCCCATCTGCGGGCTGGAGTTCGCCATGGGGCAGGCGCTGGGCGGCCACATGCGGCGGCACCGGGGGCCTCCCGTCGAGGGGTTCCCGCTGGCGGAGAAGAAGCCCGGCGGCGGCGAGAAGAGCGGAGACCTGAGCCCGAGCTTGAGCCTGAGCCTGAGCTTGGACGTGAACCAGTCCGCCCCCGCCGGCGAGGAGGTCGACTTCTGTGCGTCGACGCTGCCCCCCCCGGAGCTTCCAGCCCCCTGGGCACCGCGCGGCGTTCACCCCCCCTTCCCCGCGGAGGTGCCCCCTCCCCCGGAGCTCCCGGCCCCCGTCACCCCGCCCGCCCCCCTGCCCCTGGAGCTCCCACGGGTTGTATCCTCTAAATCTTATTTTGGGAGTAAAATATCCTAAGTATTAGATGGGATGACTTATCCCTGCACTTATCCCTAATTTTGGGGATAACCTGGATTAACTTAATCCAGGTTAAACTCATTTTTAAGCCTGTACCAAACAGAGGATTGGGGATAAACCAGGTCTATCCTGGGTTATCCCTATACCAAACAGGGCCTAAGAGTATGCTCAACTTTTGTTTAAATTTGACTTGTTATTTAATTAAGCCAAGTTTGAATTCAAATAGTAGCTCAACCCAAAGTTCAGTCCACATTTATGTTCAAACTCAATATAAACTTATTTATAAAACTTAAAATCAATTTAAACTCATTTGTGAGACTTTAATGTTAACTCATTTATAAACTTTGATGTAAATTTAGGAATTTATTTCTACTTACTTTATATATTTCTATGACAACATATAACTATTAATAATCATAATTTATTTTTTAATATAAATAGGTAATTGAGTTCTAGAAGTTATTCCATAATAAAGAGCAAGATATAAGTTCTAGAATAAACTCAAATACAAATAGACTTTATTATAAAAAGAAATGTAATAAAGAAAACATTGAAAGAAAGATAAGAATAGGCACTTGGAATATTGGATCTCTTACAAGAAAACTTATGGAACTTGTTGATAGTATGGAGAGGAGAAGAATTAATATTATGTGTATCCAATAAACCAAATGGATAGGAGAAAAACGTAAAGAAGTAGGAAATACATGATATAAACTATGGTATACAGGAAAAGAGAGAAATAAAAATGGGGTAGGTATCATTGTTAATAAAACATTAAAAGATGCAATAGTTTCAATACAAAGAGTAGGAGATATGATTATTATAGTAAAAATGATTATATAAAAAGAAATAATTAATGTAATTAGTGCATATGCTCCACAAATTGGATTAAGTAGCAAGATTAAAGAAAAATTTTGGGAGGATATGGACGATCTTATGCAGAGTATACCAAATGAATAAAATATATTTATTAGAGGAGATCTCAATGGACATGTTAGTAAGAGCGTTTGTTAGTAAGACCAACAAGAAGAGAAAAGCTTGTCAAATGGATATGAAGGACAAGGAAAAAGTAAAGAAAGTGGCCAATAAGGAGGAGCCCAAGAAGGATAAAGAACAGTGCTTTCACTACCATAAGGATGGCCACTAGAAGATGAACTGCAAGTTGTGTCTTTCAAAGAAGGCAAAAGGGAAGCTTGGAGAACCTACAATTATTTTTATCATTGATGTCAACTTGTCCTTTAGATCCACATCATGGGTATTAGATACTAGATGTGCATCTCACATTTGCAATGACTTGCAGATGTTGGCAAGTAACAAAGCTCTTAGGAGAGGTGAGATGGACCTATGGCTGGGAAATAATGCAAAGGTTGCAGCATTAGCCATGGGAGATGCAAGCCTCAAATTACCTTCTGAAGATATCTTAATTCTTATTGAGTGTTATTATGTTTCTTCCAATATCAAGAACATTATTTATATTTCTTGCTTAAACAAATGTGGATTTGTTGTGAATTTTAGGAATGATTTATGTTCTCTCATTTTGAATGATAAAGTGTTTGTCAATGGGAGCATAGTCAATGGTTTATTCATATTGGATGTGGAATCTCCCATTATGTGTGTAGATACTCTTCATAAGAGGAGAAGGGTTGATATTGATCGAACCCTATTTGGTACCATAAGATTAGTCATATTAATAAGGAAAGACCCAAAATGTTTCATAGAAGTGGATTCATTAATGTAAATGATTATGAATCATTACCTATTTGTGAGTCTTGCCTGTAAGGAATCAATCTATGTCAATGACAAAAATTTTGATTGCTTAAAACCATGATCTTTGCCTTGATCGATGCAGAATGAGTAAAACTAAGAACCAAATATGAATAGAATGAGTGTACTTCATGGGATTTTAAAAATCCCTTACTAAGGATGAAGAGAGGACGTTCCTCCTTGCTAAAAATAGTTCAAGTGAACGGTCTCTAGCGGTATCCACATGATCTGCTTCAATAGACGAGTTCTCCCTTCCTTTAGGCCTTCAAAAACCTTCTAGATCCAAGCTTGACCATGGAAGATCACCTTTAGAAGAATAGAGGGGGAAGAGAGGTTGCTTGGGTCATGCTCCAACCTTATGTCTTGTTAGGGTCTGGCTTCATAAGCCTTTTATTTATAGAAGATAGATTTTTTCACAAAAACCTAAAACATCTATAAAATTATGCCCATGATCTCATCTTATTGACCAGCTCTAATGTGTGTAACACACTAAGCCCAATAGTCAATTTGTTTGAAGCTTTAATTAATTTAAAAGAACAATTCATTTAAATTATATCAAAATTATTTTCTAATATTAGCTTTTAAACTTTTCGATCATAAAGGGTACAAGTCACATCCTATGATTCCAAATGACTTTAAGTAGTTAAATAACATTCATTGAGTCTTTCCATCATCAATTACCATACGGATTTAAATCCTCATTCATACAATGCCCCGGTCGGTCAGGGATTCGGCACCGACTGTCAACCCTAAACATTCTGACTTTATGGGATCATGTACTTAGGTTTAGATCAATTGAAAAACTCCTTTTATGATCATCCTAAGTACTTTGGACAATGATTTAAAGTACTATTCCATAGGACATTCTCTCTTACCTACCGAGAGTGAACGATCCTTTGTTGTCTACTCAATTGCCTCCACCGAGTTTCTTTTGCACCCAATATATCAACTATACTAGACCATCAAGGTGGTGATCCATAAGTCAACAATCAAAGTACAAGATATATCCGGTAAGGCATTTTTGGTGACTCAAGTCAAAGATTCAACCATGCTATTGAGATGTAATAATAACTTGATAGACAGTTCGGTAAGATACCGATTAGGTTTTTCTAAATTAGTTAGTTTAATGAACTCATTCCACTAATAAACACCTATATGTGTATCTCAATGTCCCCACACTAATAACCAATGAAATCGATCATCCTCATCACTGTAAGGAATCGTCCATTAATATTTGGTGCAGCGGAAGCGACGATTCCTATGGGTTCCTTTAGAATCCGTCTCAATCAGAACCGAACGACGAAAACCGAAAACCGATCAAATCAGGTTCGAATATACCTGATAGGGATTCATATAATCCCATGGAGAGGAAGGAGATGATCTTCTCAAGCTCTTCAAACCGTTCAAATGTCCGGTCTCCAGCAGTATCCACACGAACTTCATCCACAGCAGGTTCTCCCTTCGCGCCGGCCTCGAGAACTCTTCCCGAACGGAGCTCCATCGACCATGGACACCTTCTAAAGAGAGAAGGAGGTAGGGAGGAGACTTTGGACGTGGTTTTCACCCTTGGCTTGATGGGGTTTGGCTGAAACCATTAGTATTTATAGAGAATTATGGAATTTTTCATAAAACCCAAAATCTCTATAAATTACGCCCTTGCCCCTGTACTTGTGGATAAGTCCTTTTGTGTGTGACCCACTAGGCCCAATAACCAATTTGGTTGAGGCCTAAATAAAATAGAACAATTCTATTTAATTTAATTAAATCCGTTATCCGATAACAGATTAATCGGCCTACCGATCATGAAGGGTACAAGCCACATCCCATGATCCCAAATGTCTATGGGGATAATCTCATCTCCATTGAGCCTTTACATCATCAGTTACCACATGGATATAAACCCTCATCCATCCAATGTCCCGGTCGGAAAGGAGTACGGCATCGATTGTCAACTCCTTAGTGTACCGACTCTATAGGATCCTGTACTCGGAATTGGATCAATTGAAAAACTCCTTTTCCAATTATCCTATCTACCCTGGCCAGGGATTTAGAGTACTATCCCATAGGACATTCACTCTCACTTACCGAGAGTGGACGATCCCTTGTTGTCCGCTCAATTGCCTCCATCGGATTTTCCTTGTACCCGATCCATCGCTATATAGGACCATCTAAATTGTGATCCATAAGTCAATGGTCAAAGCACAAGTTCCACCCAACAAGGCATCTTTGGCGACTCAGGTCAAAGGTCCAACCATGCAACCGTGATGATAGAAAACCCCGATAGACGAGTTCGGTAAGATACCATTCGGGGTTTCTAATTCGGTCGATTCAGTGAACTCATTCAACTAATGAGCACCTGTATGTGTATCTCAGTGTCTCCACACTAATGACCAATGAGATCGGTCGTCCTCATCACATGAGAAGACATCACATACACTAGTCTATCCGGATCCTTGATGTCCCGTCTCAAGTATCCTATGACTTGGAACATTTAGATCAAATACCTCTAGATGATCAATCTCATTATCATGATCTCATCATGATTTAATCATCATTGTATTTGATCAAGGACTTCATTATGATATTCGCTTCTAATAAGAGTTTATAATGAAGATTTGCCTAATTAATTGAATGAGATATTTCTAGAAATGTCGAATCATATCATATATGATTGGCTTGTAGGGCATACATTTCTATCAATCACATGATAAGACATCACACATTAGTCTATCCAGATCCTTGATGTCCCGTCTCATAGATCCTACGACTAGGAATATTTAGATCACATACCTCTGGATGATCGATCTCATTATCATGATATCATCATGATTCAATCATCATCGCATGTTATCAAGAACTTCATTATGATATTCACATCTAATAAGAGCTAGTAATGAAGTTTTGTCTAATTAATTGAATGAGATATTTCTAAAAATGTCGAATCATATGATATATGATTGACTTGTAGAGCATATATTTCTATCCATCTCCAACTTGCACTAAAGCTAATCACCCATCAGGCTGATCTCTATCAACTAAAGGTGAAACTCAAACACTCTTTGAGTAACTGATTTAGTTAATGGATCTCTAATGTTATGAGTGGAAGATACTCTTTCTTTAATTATATCTCTATAAGTTGTATTCTCTCTAATTCTATGGTATTGCCATAGAAATTTTAAACTTCTAATGACACCTTGGCTTTACCCCATTGTTTTCCCAAAACAATAATACACTTTCAGAGAAAGTTGGGACAATCCCACATTTAGATGAACATTTTCATCTATATTGCTTCTAAAATAGTATACAACCCTTATGCAATCTACTTTAGATTAGTTGTAGAATTAGCAGTGTTCTTTTGCATATAACTCTTCTAACTCACCACACCACCATTATTTAGACTTACTATCAGACTTATTTAACTGGAAGCTTGTGTTTATAAAACCACAAGACTTCAAGTCTTATCCTCCATGCATTAGAGATACATCCTTAATGCTTCTCAAGTACTCAAGGATATATTTATTAATTATCCTGTGACTCTCACATAGATCTACCTAATGAATGCTCGTAACACTTAAAGCATTAATCTAGTCATGTACATAGCATCACAAATGTGATAGACCTTACTACAAAAGCATAAAGGCACTACTCATGTGATCTCTTTATCTCTCAAGAAAATTATCTCTTTAAAAATATCAACTCTACACTACATAGGTAAGAAGCATATCTTAAAGTTTACCATGTCACTATGGTGACTACGTACATAAACTAGGTAAGGTCAAGCAACCTTTTAAATCTATCTCTATAAATCTTAAAACCCAAATTTAGTTTGAAGTATTAATTTGATAGCTAGGTTCACTTATGATAACATACCTACTTCATTCGTAATGAGTAGTATGTCATTCATATATCATGTTAAGAAGATAATAGCACTCTCACTTATCTTATTTGAATACACAAGGCATCTCTTCATTCACAACAAAGTCAAAAGATTTAATCTCATTAAACCTTATCTACCAACAATGAAAAGTTTTACTTCAGTCCATAAATGGAACTTTTTACACACACTATTTGGATTTTATTGGAATCTTATTCCCAAAGGTTGTATCATATACACCTGTTTCTCAAAATACCATTGAGAAACACTATTTGAACATCCAATTGACTTATCTTATAGTCATAGTATGTAACAATCAATCCAAATGGATTAATCCATGGCATAGGAAAAACGTCTCATCATAGTCAACCATTTAACTTAAATGATATCCTTTTAGCTATCCTTACTTTGTAGGTCTCTACCTTCCAATCCACTTCAATATATTTTTTAGCGATCCATTTTTACCTTATGGATACTATATCCTTAAGTTGATCTATCAAGTTCTAAACTTGACTAGAATAGATAGAATTTATATCAAATTTTATTGTTTCTTCCCAATTTAAAATCAATATTTTATATTGCTTCTATATAGATCTTAAGATCAATATCTTTACCATCTTATGCCTCATATCTTCCATCAAAGATATGTCTAACATATCTCTCAGGTTGAATGGGCACAAGTAAAGACATATAAATACCTATGTGTACTTATAAACTAATACCTTAATAGAAGTGTTAATAGGTGATAGGGCTAAAACATCTTCTTTATATACCTTTCTCCCATTGACTTTCTTAAGAAGGAACTCTTCCTTTAGAAATATGGTGAGTTGAGCAACATATACCCTTATTCATAAGGGTGGTATATTTAATATCCAAAAATTTTCTTAGGATATCTCAAAAGCCAACACTTCATTGTCTTATATTCTAACTAATTAGGGCTATACTTCTTCACCAAGCCAGACATTCTGAAATCTTAACTTGCTTAAGGTCAAGTTTTAACCCATTTCCATATCCTATATGAATAATCGAAATAGACTTAGAAGGTACCAATTTTAAGATCAAGTGCCTATATTGAGTAATAACCCCTAAATAGACAAAGAAGAATTTTACAAAGGTTGTCATTGTCCATATTATGTCCTACACAATATGGCTTCTCATTTTAGCTACTCAATTAAGCTAAATTGTGTGAATAGCTGTCCATTAAAATTATAGACATCATCTTTGAAATAACGAAGTAGAAATATTATCTTCTAACTTTAATAGATATGGGCTAATATGCATCTAGATGCATGAGTTCTATAAACTCATTAGCCCTTTCTCTATATCTAACAAATGAAGAGTTGGCCATTTTACTTAATAAGATAAGACTTACATATAGTTAATGATTCCAAGTCATTCACCTATATTCCATCCAAATGGTACTCAATAAGTTTTGTTCTTATTAATATGACCATACTACTAAAGGAAAAAGGATAGATTGATCAATATCAATCTTCTTCATCTAAAGAGGATTATTAACACATATTATAAGAGCATACATATCAAATATGAATAAGTTTTTTATTAAGCTCCGACTGGTAAACATTTTACCAATTATTATAGAAATATTATCATTTCCATACCATAGAACAAATCATTATTTATTTAACTAGGAAATGAAAACTATGTTCTTTTAGAAGGATAATTAGGACAACTCTTGGAGGCTATAGAAATTTGTATCTCCCACTATTAATGATGTGACATTTTGCATCATTTCATATATAGGCCAATAATCTTTTTTAAGCCTTCATTTACTTGTTATTATCTACGATTCTTTGTAGATTTAGTATGCATATTTGGTATCTCATACTATTATATGCATCCCTAGTATAGTATACTATGATATACACATATAGTATCTAATACTATTAAATGTGTATTTAAGACAGGTAAATATCAATGACTTAGATGTATGAAACTTCTCAAGCTCCACCTTTATATTATGTGCAATACACTTTGCACTTCATCTTCCACTAACCATCATCATGATAGTAGAAGAATGCCATGTCTTATTTGGGTTTTAATATCTTGACATACTTCTTTGACTTTTAACTATCTCCATCTATTTTTTATCTAATGATCCTACTTCTTTCTATTGGTATCACCAACAAGAAATATTTAAGATGTATTATTTTTGTAGCCTACCCTTACTTAGCTCATCATTATGAGCCACAATGGATCTCATATCTACCTATCCATGTTGCCACTACAATTTTTATCTATTAGAGGCAAACATCTAGTATAAAGCAAATAATACATATTTTCAATACTATTTTATGAGATAATATTTTATATTCTTTCATATCATTAGATAGCTAGAAGACACCTACTTCTTAAGTAAGATAGTTAATTAGTAAACTATGAGAACAATTCTCTTAATTATAAACTGGTCGAAAAAGTGTGAGCCATTAAACTACTTAGCATCTAACATGTTAGATTAATGGTAGTTTATCATTATATTCTACAACTTAGATATAATTATATTAATATTACATACATTCATTACAGTTAAGATATGATCTTTCATCCTAATTTATGCTCCCACTAATTTTTCAACGAATTTGCATAACCCTCATTATGCGAAGACGTGATATCATGATGAAATAATAGTGGGGACTAAGTCCCTACTAACTTTATGATGATGACCTTGTGGTAGCACAACAAATCACCCCATACTTAATAAGTAGGCAACTATTGCCAAATACAACTCTTGCAACTCTTAGTCATTCAGCCTCTAAAGTTATGATCTTATGGTAACACAATAAACCATATACTCTAGTTAGGTCAAATATGCTTGTTACATAATGAGAATGGATTCTTCACATAGCCCTTGTGGTAACACAACAAAGCCATACAAATAGTCCACCCCAAAGTTTGGCTAATTCCTTAACCATGATCTCCAGTCCCTTGTTGAATGGGCCTTGTGGTAGCATAACAAACCTATCCAATCTAAGATTGGCTCATCAAGACCATAACAATAGAAGGCTACGTAAGTCATTCTTAATGTCTCACGTTTATTGACCTAATTATAACAAGGAGGTTTTTTTATTTTAGTCTCATCAATATAGGTGCTACATATAAACATTAATATACTTTTAGAATATTATATATTTAAGATATAACGTGTAGTACACAACCACAAATCAAATTTGCGTTAAAGCACAAGTGATCATGGACCTAACCCTAAGTATACACCGAAGGCACCCCTTTAAGTGCAAATCCTTGCTTTAGAAGCTTGAGTTGGCTTGCTCCCACTTTAGAAGGGTGCTTCTAACTATTACAAGCGACTTAAGGTTACGTAGACCCACAAATATACATATCATAATAAGAAACCTTTATTTTAACCAAGGGGAGTACAAACTTGAGAAAAGATAGAATTTACAATCAGATTGTAGAGAGAGAGAGAGAGAGAGACGAGGCACACATAGGCCCTTTTTAATAACATAACCAACATAATTAATCAAGTAATCACAAGCCAAGCATATTTAAGTCCATGATAACCTCCAAACACACACTAACATTCATCACATGAACATAGAGCGCATAGATGATAATTATATGAGACATATCATATATATGATCTTAAAATTATATACTATTTTTTTTTTTAAATTCTCAATTTCATGCTTGTTGAATTTCCATGAAATACATAACATGAAATGCACATATATACAATTTATATGCATAATACAAGCAATATTAAACATTTAAATGATTCATGCTCTTCCTCTCCCAAAGTTGCACAGAGCATTTAATTAATGTCCAAATCATAATTCTTCAAAATCATATTTTTCAAAATTAATTTGGGCACTAATATAACCAATAAAGATTTTAAAACAACTTTAAAATAATTTATAACATGATTTTGTAGTAACTAGAGCCAAAAATTATCTAACATCATCATAAACATTTTATAAACCTATTAAATAATTTTTCAGAACTTATTTAGTCATTAAATTTATTAATTTTGATCTTAAAACAATTTTAAAAATCAACATAATAGAATTCAAAAACAAACATAACAAAACTCACTTAATAAGCTTCTCAAGCTCTTCAAACTGTTCAAACGTCCAGTCTCCAATAGTGTCCACACGAACTTCATCCACAACAGGTTCTCCCTTCGCGCCGACCACGAGAACCATTTCCGAACGGAGTCCCATCACCTATGGATGCCTTCTAGAGAGAAAAGGAGGTAGGGAGGAGGCTGAGGACAAGGTTTACACCCTTGGCTTGATGAGGTTTGGCTGAAACCAATAGTATTTATAGAAAAATTTAGAATTTTTTATAAAGACCCAAAATCTCCATAAATTACGTCCTTGCTCCTGTACTTATGGATAAGTCCTTATGTGTGTGACCTACTTGTCTCAATAGCCTATTTGGTTGAGGCCTAAATAAAATAGAACAATTATGTTCAATTTATTTAAATATGTTATCTAATAACAGATTAATCGGCCTATCGATAATGAAGGGTACAAGTCACATCCCATGATCCCAAATGGCTATGGGGATAATCTTATCTCCATTGAGCCTTTCCATCATCAGTTACCGCATGGATATAAACCCTCGTCCATCCAATGTCCCGGTCAGAAAGGAGTACGGCATCGACTATAAACTGCTTAGGATATCGACTCTATTGGATCCTGTACTCAAAATTAGATCAATTAGAAAACTCCTTTTCCAATTATCATATCTACCCTGGCCAGGGATTTGGAGTACTATCCCATAGGACATACACTCTCACTTACCGAGAGTGGACGATCCCTTGTTGTCCGCTCAGTTGCTTCCATTAAGTTTTCCTTGTACTCGATCCATCATTATACTGAACCATCTAAATGGTGATCCATAAGTCAATGGTCAAAGCACAAGTTCCACGCAACAAGGCATCTTTGGTGACTTAGGTCAAATGTCCAACCATGCAACCGTGATGATAGAAAAACCTTAATTCATAATTCGGTAAGATACTATTCAGGGTTTGTAATTTGGTCAGTTCAATGAACTCATTCAACTAATGAGAACATGTATGTGTATCTCAGTGTCTCCACACTAATGGCCAATGAGATCGGTCATCCTCATCACATGAGAAGACATCACATACACTAGTCTATCCGGATCCTTGATTCCCGTCTCAAGTATCCTATGACCAGGAATATTTAGATCAAATACCTTTAGATGATCAATCTCATTATCATGATCTCATCATGATTTAATCATCATTACATTTGATAAAGAACTTCATTATTTCGCATCTAATAAGAGCTTGTAATGAAGATTTGTCTAATTATTTGAATGAGATAATTCAAGAAATGTTGAATCATATCATATATGATTGGCTTGTAGGGCATACATTTCTATCAATCTTCCACTTGCACAATAGCTAATCACCCATCTGGCTTATCTCTATCAGCTCAAGGTGAAGCTCAAACATTCTTTGAGTAACTACTTCAATTAATGGATCTGCAATGTTATTAGAGGTGAAATATCTCTAATTCTTTGATATCACCAAAAAAGTTTTAAACTTCTGATGAAACATCAGCTCTACCCTATTATTTTCTCAAAACAATGGTACACTTTCAGAGAAAATTGAAATAATCTCATATCTTAGATGAACATCTTCACCTAGACTGCTTCTCAAGCAATGTGCAGCCATTATGTAAACTTGTTTACATATGTTGTAGAATTGTACAGTGTTCTATCGTATGGGACTCTTCCAGCTCACTACACCACCATTATTTTGACTTATTATCAAACTTATTTGATTAGAAGCTTGTGTTTGTAAAATTACAAGGCTTCAAGTCTTATCCTCTAATATATAGAGATACATTCTTAGTGCTTCTCAAGTACCAAATGATATATCTTTAAACTATCTAGTGACTTTCACATGGATCTTCTTAATGAATGCTTATAACACTTAAAGCATTAATCAACTACATGATAGACCCTATGACAAAAGCATAAAGGGTCTACTCATGTGTTCTCTTTATCTCTTAAGAAGTCTATAAAGACATCTTTTTAAAGAGATCAACTCCACACTGTATAGGTAAGAAGCCTATCTTGGAGTTTATCATGTCAAACCCTTTGACTATGGTGACTATGTACATTAACTGGGCATTGCTTTTAGATCTATCTCCATAGATCTCAAAACCCAAATTATGTTTGGAAGATTAATTTGATAACTAAGCTTACTAATGACAACGTACCTACTTCATTCTTATTGAGTAGTATGCCATCAACATAAAATGTCAAGAAAGTAATAGCACTCCCACTTATCTTCTTGAATACACAAGGCTCTTCTTCATTCTTAATGAAGTCATAAGATTTAATCTCATTAAACTTTATATACGATCGATGAGAAGCTTTATTTCAATCCATAAATGAACTTAATCACACTCTACTTGATATTTTTGGGACTTGATTCCCTATAGTTGTATCAAACACACTTGTTCCACAAAATACCTTAGAGGAACACTATCTTAACATCCAATTAGCTTATCTTATGATCATAGTGTGTAACATTCAAAATCTAAATGGATTAATCCATGGAATAGGTAAAAGATCTCATCATAGTCAACCATTTGATTTAGATGATATCTTTTTCAACTATTCACACCTTTGAAGGTCTCTACCTTCTAATCCACTCTAATTTATTCTTTAGTGATCCATTTATTCCTTATGGATACTATATCCTCAGGTGGATCTATCAAGTTCTAAACTTGATTAGAATAAATAGAGTTTAAATCGGATTTTAATGTCTCTTCCCATTTGTGAAACAATATCTCATATTGCTTCTATATAGATCCTAGGATCAATATCCTTTCTATCTTATGCCTCATATATTTCATTAGAGATATGTCTCACATATGTCTTAGGTTGATTTGCTAATGTGTAATTAACTAATACCTTAATATAAGTGTCCTTGGGTTGTGGGACTGGAACATCTTCCATATATACCTTGCTCTCACTTTATTTCTTATGGAGGAACTCTTACTCAACAAATATAGTGAGTTGAGCAACATATACCCTTATTCATAAGGGTGGTATATTTAATATCCAAAAAATTTCTTAGGATATCTCAGAAGCCAACACCTCATTGTCTTATATTCTAACTAATTAGGGTTATACTTCTTCGCCAGGCCGGACATTCTGAAACCTTAACTTGCTTAAGGTCAAGTTTTAACCCTTTTTCATATCCTATATAAAATAGTCATAATAGATTTAGAAGGTACCAATTTAAGATAAAGTGGTTATATCGAGTACTTAGCCTTAAATAGACAAAGAGGAAACTTTGCAAAACTTGTCATTGTCCGTATTATGTCCTATACCATACGCATCTCATTTTAGCTACTCAATTAAGCTAAAATATGTAAATATGTGTCTTTTAAAATTAGATTCTATTATTCTTCAATTATGTGTGAATTATGTACTTAAGTATTCCCCTCTTTGGTCTTATCGAAGAGTTTTAACACTCTTTCTATTAGTATATCTACTTCATTCTTAATCTCAGATAATTTGTTAAAGGTCTTGAATTTGTACTTCATAAAGTACATATATCTATACTTAGAGACATCATCTTTGAAATAATGAAGTTGAAATATTCTCATCTAGCCTTAATAGATATGGGTTAATATACACCTAGATGTATAAGTTCTAAGAACTCATTAGCTCATTCTCCATGTCTACATTCAGCTAAAGTGTAGATTGATCTAAATCAACCCATTTCCTCTTAAAAGAAGTATTCACATATAACATGAGAACTAACATATCAAATATGATTAAACAATTCATTAAGCTCCCACTAGCAAACACTTTACCATTCAATCTTTTAAAACATCTATCAATTCCATAACTTTGAATAAATCAACATTTATTCAAGCAAGAAATCATATAATGTTCTTGTAGAAGGATATAATAGCAATCTTATTTATTAAGACATCTCCATAAGGCTATTAAAGATTTGTACCTCCCACTAGTAATGATGCAACTTTTACACTATTTCATATGTAGGTCAACATCTTCTTTATTAAGCCTTCATTACTTGTCATCATCTACAACTCCTTGTAGATTTATGATGCATATCTGGTATCTCATGCCATTAGATGCATCCATAGTATCTAATATGATGATATACACATATAATATCTAATACTATTAAGTGTATATTTAAAATAAGTAAATATCAATGACTTAGATGCATAAAGCTTCTCAAGCTTCACATTTGCATTATGTGCATTATACTTTGCACTTCCTCTTTCACTTACCATCATTATGATAGTGTAAAAATTTTGTCTTATTCTACTTTTATTATCTTGACCACCTTATTTTACTTTTAACTATCTCCTATTTCTATCTAACGATTTTACTTCTTTCTATTGGTCTCACCAACAAGAAGTAATTAAGATGTATTGTTGTTCTAATATGCCCTTAGTTAGCTCATCACCATGAGCCATGATGGATCTCTTATCTATCTTTCCATGTTGCCTCTATAATTGTTATCTCATAGAGGTTAACATCTAGCTTAAGGCAAACAATGCATCTTGTCTACGAGATAAGATATTATCTTTCTTTCACATTATTAAATTGTCTAAGAGACACCTACTTCTTAAGAAGGATAGTTAATTGGTCAACTATGAGAACAATTCTCTTAGTTCTAAACCGGTCTAAGAAGTATGAGTCATTAAGCCTATTTGACATCCAGTATGTCATACTAATGGTGGTTTATCATCGTATTCTACAACTAAGATATAATTTTATTAATATAACATTGCAAACATTCATTAAAATTAAAATATGATATTTCATCATAATTTATGCTCTCACAAATTTCTAACAAATTTGCATAACCCTCATTATGCAAAGACGGGATATCACGATGAAATCCTAGTGGGGACTAAGACCCTATTAACTTTATGGTGATGACCTTGTGGTAGCACAACAAATCACCACATACTTAATAGGTAGGCAACTATTGTCAGTTGCAACTCTTGCAACTCTTAGTCATTTAGCCTCTAGAGTTATGACCACGTGATACAACAAGCCATATACTCTAGTTAGGTCAAACCCGCTTGTTACGTTATGAGAATGGATTCTTCACACATCCCTTATGATAACACAACAAAGCCATGCAAATGGTCCACTCCAAGATTCGGCAAATGCCTTAGCCATGAACACCAATCCCTTGCTGAATGGGCCTTGTGGTAGCACAACAAACCCATCCAATCTAAGATTGGCTCATCAAGACCATAACAACGAAAGGCTACGTGAGTCATTCTTAATGTCACACGTTTATCGATCTAATTAAAAAAAGGAGGGATTTTATTTTAGTCTCATCAATAATATGTGCTAAGTATATATAATACCTTAGGAATATCATATATCTAAGGTATAACCTATAGCACACATCCACATATCAAATATGTATAAAAAAATAGGTGATCATAGATTTAACCCTAAGCATGCACCTAAGGCACTCCTATAGGTGCAAATCCATGCTTCAGATGCTTGAGTTGGTATGTTCCCACTTCAAAAGGGTGCTTCTCCAAGTGGTCCCTCTCTCCAACCTTCCATGAACCGGCTTTTAACAATTACAAGCAGCTTAAGGGTATGAAGACCTACAAATGTACATAATTTGATAAGAAACTTTGATTTTAACCAAGGGGAGTACATTAATGGAGAAAGATAGAATGTACATTTAGATTTTAAAGAGAGAGAGGAGGCACACACAAGCCCTATTTAATGACATAACTAACACAATAAAAAAGCAATTAAGTTCATGATTATCTCCATACATACACTAACATTCATCACATGAACATAAAGAGCATATGTAATAATTATATGAGATATATCATATATATCATCATAAAATTATATACTTTAATTTTAAAATTTTCAATTTCATGCATGTCAAATTTTCACGAAATAACTAGCAAGAAAATAACATGACAACAACATATAAACAATTTATACGAATAAACAAACACATCTAAACTATTTAGAACATTCATTGATTTTTAATATAATGCAAAGTCAAAAAATAATGTCCTAATTTATATTATATAAAATTTCATTTTACAGAATTAATTAAGAAACTAATTTATTAAGTTAAACCTTTAAAATAATTTTAAAGTTTAACTATGAGTAAATCTATGTAAATAGGGCTTAATATTATATAACAAGCTATTAAACACTTTAAAACTTGTCAAATAATATTCTATAAATTTTCAAAATCTTTCAAAAAATTTATGGTAATTTTTTGAATTTTTTTATGAATTTAAACAATTTGAAAAATACGATGGCCACATTGTGCCGCGCATAGAGGAGCACTCGGTGTGCTGCCTGTGAGCCACCCGGCTGGCATGCTGCACCGGTGCCTTGGCCGCGGTGCCTATGCTGCCTGTGTGCCACACGAGCTGCTGCCTCCTCTGCCCGATAAGGGCGCCATCAGGTACTATTCATCCAGAGGTTAAGTTCACCTTAACTCGAACATATCCTCATATTCCGAGCTCAAAAAAATACGCAAAAATATGCATTGGAATCCTCATCAAATAAGGATTCCAAAAAAATTGGCCTCATCTCCATAAAACATCTCAATAGATCATAAAATGAAAAGGAAGTGTTGGCGGTCATCTCGATTTCGTAGTAGAAATCACAATCTTGCAATGAGGATACTCCTTATCACGGAAGCCAAAAATTCTCAAAAAATATAATATGAAATCTTCATCAAATGAAGTTTTCATATATATAAATATATATATATATATATCTTTTCAGATACAAATTCTTTAATGATGGGAAATCAGGGAGAAACTGGCCAGCGCTGCCAGACCTAGCAAAACCCTAGTTCTTCGGAGAAATCTCAAATTCTCTTCCTATGCCACCGTTCAAAGCTGGATATCATAAAAAAAGGTTAGGGAATCATATTACCCATCTCCTAAAACCTTTTTCATGGCTCAATTTCATCTATGGGCGGAGATTTCACAAAATCCCCAAATCTGAGTGACAGTTTGGGCATGACAGGGGCACCAACTTTTGGGGCTTCTCCCGAACTCTACAAAGATCCAAAATTCAAACAATTTATGATGTTGGAAAGCCCTATATCACAAGATTCTACAGAAGCCAACCAATCACTTATCTAGATCACATACAAATTATGGTGTCCTTGACAAAATAGACATTTACATAGATTCGGGAACACATAAATTACATGAAATAATGTTGATTAGATGTCAGTTTTGCCCAAGACATGAACTGGCTCTAATATCATTGTAAGGAATTGTCCATCAAAATATGGTGCAGCGTAATCGACGATTCCTATGGGTTTGTTTATAATCTGTCTCAATTGGAACCAAACAACGAAAACTGAAAATTGATGAAAATCATCAATTACCACATGGATATAAACTCTCGTCCATCCAATATCCCAGTTGGAAAAGAGTACGACATCGACTATCAACTCCTTAGGATACCAACTCTATAAGATCATGTACTCGAAATTAGATCAATTTAAAAACTCCTTTTCCGATTATCCTATCTACCTTGGCCATGGATTTGGATTACTATCTCATAGGACATTCACTCTCACTTACTGAGAGTAGACAATCTCTTGTTGTCCGCTCAATTGCTTCTATTAGGTTTTTCTTGTACCTGATCCATCGCTACACTGGACAATCTAAATGGTGATCCATAAGTTAATGGTCAAAGCACAAGTTCCACCCAACAAGGCATCTTTGGTGACTCAGGTCAAGAGTCCAACCATGCAACCGTGATGATAGAAAACCCTAATTGACAGTTCGGTAAGATACCATTCAGAGTTTGTAATTCGGTCAGTTCAGTGAACTCATTCAACTAATGAGTACCTGCATGTGTATCTCAGTGTCTCCACACTAATGACCAATGAGATCAGTCATACTCATCATATGAGAAGACATCACATATACTAGTCTATTCGGATCCTTGATCTCCTGTCTCAAGTATCCTATGAGTAGGAACATTTAGATCAAATTATCTCTAGACGATTAATCTCATATCATGATCTTATCACGATTTCATCATCATTTCATTTGATCAAGGATTTCATTATTTTGCAACTAATAATAACTTGTAATGAAGATTTTTCTAATTATTTAAATGAGATATTTCTAGAAATGTCAAATCATATCATATATGATTGGTTTGTAGGGCATACATTTCTATCAGTTGCTATGCTGTTAAATTTTTATATGATGCTTGTTGTTGTGTGTCGTAGGCATGGTGTTTCGAGCATGTTCGCAGGTTGCAACCATTTACGACTATGTATTGTCCTTGACTACTGAAGTGGATCACCAAGGGCTTCCGAAAATAGTTTGAGGTGTCTAATATAGTAAACCGAGCATTCGAATCTAGATCCTGGGTATGTGTTAGGAATCCTTTGCACATATAGTTACTCTCACATTAACCACCGTGTTAACAACTTTTTCACAGGTATTGACAACACTAACTCCCCTCGGTGAGGAAGCTAAATTGATTGATGTTCCTCGCGAAGAAGTAACCCCAATTGGTGATTATCATCCAGCCACCCTTGCAGAAGCACAACAGCTTTGCAAAAGAATGATGACAGAGTCAAAGTGGCACATGGAGGCAAAACTACAAACCATGGCCACGACGATTCACGATTTGAAGGAGGAGATTGCTAAAGAAAGGAAAAAAAGAAGGAAGATGGAATAAAAAAATTGAACATCATGTAACAACGATGAATAAGATAATGGAGGAATAGAAGAAGGAGTTCGACGAGGTCATGGCCGCCTTAAGAGAAGACTTCATGGGGGAAATTATAAACATTAGGGCCCGACCTTCTATTGTCGAATACCAGCCACCATCAGCTGACCAAATATAGGTTGTACATCAATTACATCAGGAGGTGGAGAAACTAAAGGAGCTAGCGTCGAAGGAGGCAGAGGTATGAAAAAATGTCGAGAGAGTGGTCACAAAGGGTGGCAAGTAACAAAATTTCTTGTTGTTGACCTCGACGACGAAATGAACATGGATACCGGTGGTGGCATGTCCCTTTGACAAGTGGATGAGGAAATGAATAATTTCATTATCAAATTGGTGAAAGTGAGGATAGCTGCTGGAAGAGTACAGTCTCAACGTCTGCATTCACCAGCTCTACCACCAGCTATTTCCAACATTACACCCACCACTGTAATTCTAGAATTTGTCTTGCCCACTAGTCCCAGCCACCACGGTACCTAGCAAGAAATGAAGGAGTATAAAGATGAACGCCAGCAGTGATAAGAAACAAGAGTAGGTGCTAATTGACAAAGTTATAGCAACCCTGCCTCCAGATGATGGTAAGTTGTGCAGGGAGTGGTTGGCTTTGTCAGACCAAGGGACGTACGTGATTTATACAAGAAGGGCCCAATTCATTACCAATGAAATAAGGGCACTCTTCAACCCTGGGATTTTTATCGGCAACAACAGTGTTGAATTCTTCTAGGAGTTGATGGAAGATACAATGAAGAAGAATCCAACGGAATACAGGAACTGTCGCTTTGTCCTGTCAGCCATTTACTATTTTACTCGAAATGAGATGATTGATTATGCCGGTGCGGAAGGGAATATGATTCGCAAACACTTTAACATGCAATCAACAGAAGAATTCCTACGAGTAGAGTGCTATATGTGGTCCTACTCTGTAGGTAATCATTTTGCCCTCACTGTCATTGACACACACCAGAAGGCTTTTTTTCGTCTTCAATTCTATACGAAAGAATCCCACGTATGACTTCGAGTCAAGGACTATGGTGAGTTCTACAACACAGAGGACTTTCCAAATTCCAAGTTATTTCTTCATCTAATTCGGATGGCCTCAGACGCCCAGAAGAGAGAAGTCATGTTCGTAATAGGTTATGTTGTGATTCGTAAGGTGTTACACTGTAGTTCATAACAGGAATCGTTATGAACTTTAGTGTAAGTCGTAGGAACCGCAGTGTAACCTGTTACAAAATCCGATTATGAACCAGATTTCGTAACGGGTTACATTGTGGTTCATAAGGGATTATACTGTGGTTCATAACGGTTCAGCCTAGTTCGTAACCGCTACAAGCTATAGTGTAACTCCTTACGAACCATGGTGTAACTTGTTACGAAATCCAGTCTAGTTTGAACCGTTACAAACAGGACGTGAACTATTACGAACCACAGTGTATACAGATTTGTAACGGGTTATACTATGGTTCGTAGCGAGTTACATTGTGGTTCATAAGTCATGATAGTTCAGCCCGGTTTGTAACCATTACGAACTACACTGTAACTCATTACGAATCATAGTTTAACCAGTTAGGAATCAATTTGAACCGTTCCAAATTATTGTGGTCCAGGTGAAGAAAGATAAGATCATTATCAATGGGATGTATGGCATCGATGGACTCAGTAATTGGGTGGAAATTTATGACTCATAAGATTGAGGATGACATTGAGGCACTTAGAGCGCTCGTCTATTGTGAGATCATCAAATATTCTATGCGAAATAGCCAGTAGAGCATATGTCATTGCAAGTAGCACAGTGATGATGGCAAGGATGTGGATGAGGCAGTGGAGGGTTGATAGTCCGTTGGGTTCTGCCATAACATTTGTTGGGTCCCTCAATCTTGTGCCTCCACTGGACTGGATTTCTCATAAACAAATGTTAATTCCATTGATTTACAAATGTTAATTCTATTGATTTATTAACTCCCCTAAGAAGTTACTATGCTTTTTAGCAAGCGTATGCACTATAGGCGCCTGAGGTGACATGGGGGGTGCTTGTACTCACTACGAAAATGTCTCTGACCATTTACGATACCCTTTGAAATTTCTTACTAAACCACCTCTGAACCACTACGTTAACAACTCATTATGAACCTCAATATAAGTGCTTACGAACCCGCAACAAAATCGTTACGATAAATCCGATTTAGATGTTAAAAAGAAAAGTGTAACCCTGAGCTGACCCAGGTCTAGACTCTAAAGGGGCATGTAGAGCATTGGTGCCTATTAAGGCACTACAGCAACCAAACGTGTTTTGAGTCAGGAGCATGTAGAGCATTGGTGCAAATAAGCAATTCGTAAACATTGCACCAGATGAAAAAGTTACAGTCGGAGTGCTACACAACCAAAGAAAAATTTGTATGTCAGAAATGAAAATGAGATGTTCATTCACGAGAGAACACAGCAACCGTGCCTATTAAGGCACTACAGTGCAGGGACATTAGAAGATCCACCTTTGCTAGCCATGAGAAGAAGGCAGACATGCCGAAAGATCTGTAATTGGGAGAAGAGAGTTACCATTGCGAGTCACTCCCACTATAACACTTAAATAAATCTTTATGATGACTCTGCAATTCCCAGTTGGTGTGCTAAATCGAGTATACTCCTAAGAAACTGCGCCCTTCTCTATGATGTACAACCACGCTCATTCTCACTCAACACATGATAAAGAACTTACCGAGGTGCTCGCGAAGTAACTAACCTATTTTCAAATTTACTAGACTACTCTGGTAATTTGTAACCCACTGTCGACTCCAAAAGAGGGTTTGTTGTTATTTGGATCACCACCTCAAAAAAGGATGAGAAAGATAGGAAGGAAAGTATGGAAAAAAACTCTCACCTTGGTCTCACACTCACATTGATCTCCAAACTTTAATCTCTCGGCGTCGCTCGAGCACCGGAGACGGTTTGGGTCATGTGAGAGGACAGTGAGGACGGAATAAAAACCTAATGCATAAAGGAATGAAATTAGGTGGTCGCCAAGAGCTGCGAGCTCTGCTTTGAATTGAATGAAGTGTAAATTAAGAAAGGATGACCATGTGTACCTTAGCGCAGGAAACAAGTGCTCGGGTTCAACCTTCTCCTTCTTTGGTCGGCTGATGAAAAAAAAGTCCTCAACCGTTGCTAGCTTGATAAACCTATGCAACTAAAACAAAGAACCAAGTGAAAGAATTTGATTAGAACTAGGCAAAGTGCAGAAACTATAAAGAAAATGATAAGAGAATGAAGCAATCGGACTTGAACTCACCGGATTGGGCACACCCTAACCCTTTTTTTTGTATTTTTGGTGATATAAAAATGATGCAAAACTTAATTAAAATGACCTAAAAATGCTGTAAATGTAAGAGGAGAGACTTAGAGAATGGGACAGCTCAGATCGGAGTCGGAACGAGCAAAAGAAACCAGTTTGGATGGCCTGCACTCGGGTGAGCACAGTATCTTGCCGGAGCGACATCGGTGAAGAAGCTACTACGGTGACCACGATGTTGGAATAAAATGACATTTGTTGCTACGGACAGAGAACTTGGAGAAGAAGTGATATTATTTTGATGACTCCTCCGGATTATGCCTATCCGGGCATATAGAATTTTTGAAAGGGAACGGATGTAGAAACAGAACCTGATTGTGTACCCTCGATGTAGCAATCACCACAGACAAACAACAAATTTGAATCAAGTACTATATATTGCAAATGAAAGAGGACTTGGAGTAGAAGCTTTCTCCTGTTGACCACTTTTACAGAATGCATCCCGAGAGATCTGGGGAAGCCAACGAAGTCTGTCAATGTAGAAAGCACGAATTAGACCTCCTTCCTCGCCTTGGGATCGATCTCTCACCACCGGATCGGAGTAGAACGTGAGAGAGAGCTTTGGAGGGTGTAGGAGAGATAAAAGACGAGCTCTTTTCTAGCCAGTATGTTGTAGGTAACCACAGTCATGGAGAATGGTCCTCAATTTATAGGAGAAGTAGACCCGACGTAAAATATAGAAGGAAACCGAATGCACCCCTGGGTTGGAGGCGAGGTGGCCGCGCCCTCAACCTTAATAATCACTTAACCTTATCTTAATAACTTTTCCAACATGCTAACTTCTTCCATTCATTTATTCATTTATTTTCAAGATATTACAATGTCAATATTAAAATAATATTAAGAGACTTCAAGCACAACCAAGCGAGGATATTTTTGTAAACTCTCTCCCATGAAGTGCCACTTCTGCTCATCCACCAGATAGCAACAATCACGATTCACGACTATGCATATGTTTTATTTTTATTTTTGGCTAACGTGAGTGAGGAGGGGAGAGAGGGCATCCGGTGGTATGTTGGGGATCTCCTCGCTGCCTATGACACCTCCACCTCTACTTTACCTTCTCCCTCATCCCGATCTTACACTGCAGCGTCGTGTAGAGTTTTGCGAGCTCAATAGGCCGAAGAGCGTCATGCCTGCCAACGATATTTAGATTGAACTTGATCATTCTGTACTCTTATTATGATAATATTCTCCTTGACAATTCATATTTACCGATGTTCTCCCTCGCCTCCGAGCGTCCTCCCTTGCCATCCGGTGGAAACCCCTCACCTCCAAGCAGCCTCCTTCACCCTCCAGCGGAAACCCTCACCCCGAGCCCTCCCTTCGAGTGGCCTCTGGCAGAAACCCCTTGCCCCCTTTTCCCTGAGCCCTTCCTCGCCTCCAAGAAGCCTCCCTTGACATCAAATGGAAACCCCTCGCCCCTAGCCCTCTCTCACTTCCGTGTAGCGAAAATCGCTCGCCGGCTGAATCCTTATCCCTTCCCCACCCTCTCCGTCGTTTTCCCCACAAGTGGCCCCCTGACAGCCTCCGGCGGTCCCCCTCACCTCACATCTTGTTAAAACCCCCTCCGACTTGGCATCTGGTCCCTCTAGATCCACCACTCGACTCCTTCGACTTACCACTCCATGCCCTTTGCTAGTCTCCATTTCTTCTTCCTCTTCACCTCCTCCATCTTCCCTCCTTAACACTTGTTAGCTCTCCCACCCCGCATCTCCCCTTCGGCAAACCCTCCCACATCTCCATCAAACCTCACCTCTTCTTCCACCCTTGTCTAGAAGTTCTTCGGCCCTTTCCGATGGTACCTTAATGAGTGCTTCAGTGGTCTCTGCCCCAGACTTCGCATCTTCCATGTCACTCCAGAACGCACCTCGCCAACTCTCCATTGTTGTTTTGAGGTCTTCTCTACTTACCAGGGAGGGAGGAAGACTTGACTATCTTCCTTCCTCCCTGGAGTCTTTCCTCTGCCTAGGTGTTTTGGTCTAAATGTCTTCTCAAACATTTTCTCTTTTGTTTGCACCCATGAGGGGAGGCTCAGCTTATTTAAGTCTTTATCCTTTTTGTTTTTCTTTCATGTGATGTTGTTCTTTGTCTTGTTTGTTATGGTTTGTCCTAGTGTCTTCTCTGATCTGTGCCATAGCCATGGCTTCCTCTGTGAGACCGTTAGTCTGGGTGAAATCCACACATGTTTGGTGTGATCTTACGATCTCCTGGATTTTATGGAACTCTGGTTCAAGAGTTCTAATATCAATTCATCGATCGTCAAAGACTTTGAAGTGCAAATTGTTTCATCAATTTGGCTATGCTCTAGTGAGTCAGTGAAGACTATTTCTTATCTTGGTGTTCTTGGCAGTGTTTTCCCTATGACTCGTTTTCGGTCTATAACTTTGTACTATCTAAGGTGTTTTACCTTAGTTTATTAGTGAATGAATTCTTTGTATTTAAAAAAAAGATAATTCATATTTAAGGGCGGGGGATATGAAAACAATCTCAGACACAATTTTTTAAAAAAAAATTTAGTGCATACAGATAAACGGGAACCGAGCTTTGATTAACCGCTAAGCTAAGATTTTTCTAACCAAGATCCAGTGAAACCATTTATTGTGGAACTCCCGATCTGGACTCGGTCCTTCTTCCCTCTTCCCCGGGTTACAACGATGAGCGTCGCTCCTCTTTTCGGTTTCGTCGGTGGTGTAGGGTTGTGATCACCAGGAACTGCGGGCTCCGAGAGTAAAAGACAAGAAACGATGTGAGTCTTAAAGAAAATGACCAAGCGTGCCTAAGAGGGGAGATCATGTTGGGGAGATTATGGGTTCCATCTTCTTCCTTTTCGGCCGGCCGAGAAGAAAGAGCTTGAAGCACTTTAGTTGTTCCTACAAAAACAAGTAAGCCACGAAAACAAGTGAAAGAGGATTAGAACTAAGACAGTGAAGCATCTTGCAAAAGAGATGAGCTAAAAATTACAAATGGAGATGTACTAACCGTATTGGGAATAACTCCCAACCCCCCCTTTTTATGTGTTTTTGGATGATGATTTATGATATTACTAAGTTAAATATGCATGTAAATATGATGATCTATGATGGAAAACATGGAAACAAAGTAATGCTATAAGGTGGTGGAAGAAAAACGGGTTTCGGTTCCAAAAATGGCAATCTGGAATCCCAGGCGACCCGGCAGGGGGGTCACCTGGGCGACCCGGCAGGGGGGTCGCCTAGGCCCAGCAGGCGGGTCACTTCCTGCACCTGGATTCAGTTTACTCCCGGACTCTCCCGCGATGCTTTCGGATGGCTTTAGAAGCTTGATGACGACTCCCGGAAGCTCCTAGGACGTGGATGATGATTCCCCCTTTGATGTAGGAGCTTGAGAAGCTTCGAAACGGATGTCGATGAAGAAACGGGATGAAGAACGTCGATTTACGGAGGTGGATGGAAGTGGGAAGCTCTCAATCTCTTGGGCAATAAGGATTGAGGGTGGAGGAGGCTTGGAACTCTCTAAGACTCTCTCTTGGGAGCTTGGGATGTTCTCCCCCATCTAACACTCTTCCAACCCTTGAAAAAGTGGTTAGGGGGTCCCTTTTTATAGGCAAAAGGGTCATAGGGGCATTTCAGGCATAAAAAAAACTTTTCGGAATTAGCAAACGACCCGTCTGCCGGGTCGCCTGGGCGACCCATCTGACGGGTCACCTGCGGAACCATAAATGCATTAAATGCGCGTGCGCCGAAAGTTGGTCGGCCGCCATCCGGGAACTGCTATAGTGGCAGGTGACCCGTCAGACGAGTCGCCTACGCCCAATCGATTCCGACTGTCCGGACGATCGTGCGCTGTTCACGGGTCATTTTGTTCACTCCGTACACTATTCCGGCAGGCGACCCGCCGACCAGGTCGCTTCCCGTACCTGTCCGGATTTGACGTCTCACCTACCACCGTCAGAACGGACGATTTGGCAAATGACCTGTCAGATGGGTCGCCTGGGCGACCCGGCAGGGGGGTCGCCTGGGCGACCCATCAGACGGGTCATCTTCGCCCCCAAAGTTCGCTTTTGAGCCATTTTCATCAGACGGGTCAGACGGGCTGTTATCGGAAAACTCAAATACCTTCTAAGAAAACATGGATCTTACGCTCCTCAAATAGGCAAAATTTGCGTGTCTACATTTATATTTGCATTATAGAGACTAAAATCAACATGTCTTCTTTTTTTAACACCAAAACATCAAATTTTCACTGAAGATCAACACATCATTTATACTAAAGTAGTAGAGAGAGTCCCTATTCTGGGGTGTGTTCATTTTTAATCCAAGTCGATGATGTGTCACTTTCATAATGATCTGGCTGACAGCATTCTGTCGTGCTCGGTTTTTTTTTTGGTCACATCTAGCCCAATGGCCAATTGAGCGCTCAGCTCAGAGTGTGGTTGGCCCCGCCCAATCATCACCAGTGACCTGCCCTCCAGGGGTAGGTGGCTACAGCACCAGGGGAGTTTGAGCAGCCACTTGAACTCAAGAGGCCTCCCCCCTCCCGATGGGCAAGCGATACCAATCAACCTATAGTCGATCGGTGTCATTACTGGAGTTCACTCCTGTTGTTAGTAGCAAGCTTGTAACATCTCAGAGATCACGCTGTAGCATATTCTAGCTAGAACATGTTGATAGAAATGTATGCCCTACAAGCCAATCATATATGATATGATTCGACATTTCTAGAAATATCTTATTCAATTAATTAGGCAAATCTTCATTATAAGCTCTTATTAGAAGCGAATATCATAATGAAGTCCTTGATCAAATACAATGATGATTAAATCATGATGAGATCATGATAATGAGATTGATCATCTAGAGGTATTTGACCTAAATGTTCCTAGTCATAGGATACTTGAGACGGGACATCAAGGATCCGGATAGACTAGTGTATGTGATGTCTTCTCATGTGATGAGGACGACCGATCTCATTGGTCATTAGTGTGGAGACACTGAGATACACATGCAGGTGCTCATTAGTTGAATGAGTTCACTGAACTGACCGAATTAGAAACCCTGAATGGTATCTTACCGAACTGTCTATCAGGGTCTTCTATCATCACGGTTGCATGGTTGGACCATTGACCTGAGTCGCCAAAGATGCCTTGTTGGGTGGAACTTGTGCTTTGACCATTGACTTATGGATCACAATTTAGATGGTCCTATATAGCGATGGATCGGGTACAAGGAAAATCCGATGGAGGCAATTGAGCGGACAACAAGGGATCATCCACTCTCGGTAAGTGAGAGTGAATGTCCTATGGGATAGTACTCTAAATCCCTGGCCAAGGTAGATAGGATAATTGGAAAAGGAGTTTTCCAATTGATCCAATTCCGAGTACATGATCCTATAGAGTCGGTACACTAAGGAGTTGACAGTCGATGCCGTACTCCTTTCCGACTAGGACATTGGATGGATGAGGGTTTATATCCATGTGGTAACTGATGATGGAAAGGCTCAATGGAGATGAAATTATCCCCATAGCCATTTGGGATCATGGGATGTGGCTTGTACCCTTCATGATCGGTAGGCCGATTAATCTGTTATCGGATAATGGATTTAATTAAAATTAAATAGAATTGTTCTATTTTATTTAGGCCTCAACCAAATAGGTTATTGGGCCTAGTGGGTCACACACAAAAGGACTTATCCACAAGTACAGGGGCAAGGGCGTAATTTATAGAGATTTTGGGTTTTTTATGAAAAATTCCATAATTCTCTATAAATACTAATGGTTTCAGCCAAACCCCATCAAGCCAAGGGTGAAAACCACGTCCCAAGTCTCCTCCCTACCTCCTCCTCTCTCTAGAAGGTGTCCATGGTCGATGGAGCTCCGTTCGGGAAGAGTTCTCGAGGCCGGCGCGAAGGGAGAACCTGCTGTGGGTGAAGTTCGTGTGGATACTGCTGGAGACCGGACGCTTGAACGGTTTGGAGAGCTTGAGAAGATCATCTCCTTCCTCTCCATGGGATTATATGAATCCCTATCAGGTATATTCGAACCTGATTTGATCGGTTTTCGGTTTTCGTCGTTCGGTTCTGATTGAGACGGATTCTAAAGGAACCCATAGGAATCGTCGCTTCCGCTGTACCAAATTTTAATGGACGATTCCTTACACATGTTACATGTGATGCAGCTTTTTTTTAAAAAAATTCACCATTTTTTGATATCACCTCCCTGAGCGTCACAATTTTATGTCATCTTAAGGTAAATTTTTAACATAAAAGTGAATACAAATTTGTTGTGCAAACAAACATCTTATTCAATTTATCATCTTGTTAATTCGTGCACGTAAACTTCACGTTTTGGTCACTGTTTGGTGGATGGCTAGATAAAAATATGATGCACAATAACATTAAAGCATATATAATAATTATGAGCTAGCCTATCTGATTATATCCCGAGCGTGTTTGGTTCTACAAGGTTTTTATCATTTAAGCTTGTATATATATATATTTTCTTTAAGTTGATCTTCTTCTTGGCTGTTGCCATCTTCCCACAAAACATGGCAATTGTTTTAGAATATTCATTCAAAAACTGCAGCCTTGGTGGAAGACTTGACTTATAAGATTATTTAGACCACAAATCTGAATTGTCCTGTTAAATTTAGAGATAAATCCAATTTATTTATAAATTAATTAGTTTTTGTGCCAAACAACATCTTATAGCATATCAATGTCATATTTTAAATGGGTTGGTATGGAACCTGCTAAAATGATGCGGCTATACTGTGGCCACAGGTAGAAGTGCAAACGGGTTGGATTTAGGGTGGATATTTATTAATCTCAAAGATTCTATGATTAGGAACATTTAAATCAAATATCTCTATATGATTAATCTCATTATCATGATCTCTTCATGATTCAATTATCATTGTATATGATCATGAATTTCATTATGTTCTATGTATCTAATAAGAGCTGATAATGAAGATTTGCCTAATTAATTGAATGAGATATTTTTAAAAATGTTGAATCATATCATATATGATTAACTTGAAGGATACACATTTCTATCAATCTTTCATTTACACTAAAGCCAATCACCCTCTGGCTGATCACTATCAGCTCGAGGCGATGCTCAAACGTTCTTTGAGTAACTACATCAATTAGTGGATCTGCAATGTTGTTAGCCGAAGATACTCTATCTTTAAATATATCTCTTTGAGATACAATCTCTTTGATTTTATGGTATTTCCACTGAAGTTTTAAACTTTTGATGAGACATCAACTCTTCTCATTGTTTTCTCAAAATAATGATACACTTTCAGAGAAAATTAGAACAATCTCATATTTTAGATGAACATCTTCATCTAGGATGCTTCTTTAGTAGCATGCAACCATTATGTATTCTTCTTTGCATTAGTCATAGAATTTGTAGTGTTTTATTGTATGAAACTCTTCTAGCTCACTGCACCACCATTATTTTGACTTATTATCAAACTTATCTGACTAGAAACTTGTGTTTATAAAGCTACAAGGCTTCATATCTTATATCCATTGTGTAGAGATATATCCTTAGTGCTTCTCAAGTACCAAAGGATACATCTCTGAGCTATCCAATGATTCTCACCTGTATTTGTCTAATGATTCTCATAACACTTAGAGCGTCAATCAAGTCATGTATGTAGCATCACATACATGATAGACCATACGACAAAAGTAATGTGCACTCTTTATCTCTCTAGAAGTCTATAAAGACATCTTTTTAAAGAGATCAATTTCACACTACATAGGTAAGAAACCTATCTTAGAGTTTTCCCTGTCAAACCCTTGACTATGATGACTACATATATTAACTGGTAAAGCCAAGCAACATTTCAGATCTATTCACATAGATCTTAAAAGCTATATTATATTTAGAAGATTAATTTGATAGTCAGACTTACTTATGATAACATACCTACTTCATTCTTAATGAGTAGTACGTCATCCACATAAAATGTCAAGAAAGTAATAGAACTCCCACTTTTCTTTTTGAATACATAAGGGTCCTCTTTGTTCATAACAAAGCTATAAGATTTAATCTCATTAAACCTTTTATGCCAACTGTGAGAAGTTTATTTCAGTTCATAAATAGACCTTATACACACTCTATATGAATGTTTTTGGGACTAGATTCTTTTGGGTTGTCATATACACATGTTTCTCAAAATACTATAGAGGAACACTATCTTAACATCTAATTGACATATCTTATAGTCATAGTATGTAACAATCAAAATTCAAATGGATTAAACTATGGCATAGGTAAAATGGTTTCATCATAATTAACTATTTGACTTCTATGATATCTTTTTCAACTATTCTTGCCTTGAGGGTCTCTACCTTCTAATCAACTCCAACCTATCCTTTAGTAATCCATCTCTACCTTATGGATACTATAACCTCAAGGGGATCTACCAAGTTTTAAACTTGATAAGAATAAATAAAGTTTATATTAGATTTTATTGTCTCTTCCCATTTTAGAATCAATATCTCATATTGCTTCTTTATAGATCTTGGGATTGATATCTTTTTTATTTTATGGCTCATTTATTTTATCAAAGATATGTCCCATATATCATTTAAGTTGAATAGACATATGACCTATAAATTATCCATGTGTAATTATTAACTAGTACCTTAGAAGTGCCCTTAAGCCGTGAGAATGGAACATCTTCCATATATACATTGCTCTCACTATATTTTTTAAGAAGGAATTGTTTCTCTAGAAATATTGGTGAGCTGAGCAATATATACCCTTCTCTATAAGGGTGGTATATTTAATATTCATAAATTTTCTTAAGAATATCTCACATGCCAACACTTCATAGTTTTATATTCTAACTATTTAAGGTTATACTTCTTCACCATGTTAACTTACTTAAGATCAAGCTTTAACCCCTTTCCAAATCCCGTATAGAATAGTCAAAATAAACTTATAAGGTACCAATTTAAAATGAAGTGATTATATATAGTACTTAGCCCTAAATAGATGAATAAAGAATTTGCAAAAATTGTCATTGTACATATTATGTCCTATACAATATGGCTTCTCATTTTAGCTACTCAATTAAGTTAAAATGTAAAGAGGTCTCCATTGAAATTATATTATATTATCTTTCAAATTATGTGTGAATTATGCACTTAAGCATTCCCCTCCTTGATCTTATCAAAGAGTACAACTACTCTTTCCATTAATATCTTTATTTCATTCTTAATCTCAAATAATTTCTCAAAGGTCTTGGATTTGTACTTAATTAAATACATATATCCATATCTAGAGACATCATCTTTGAAAATAATAAAATAGAAATATTCTTTTTTAGCTAGCCTTAATAGAATTGGGCTAACATACACCTAGATGTGTGAGTTCTAACAACTCATTAGCCCGTTTTCCATGTCTACATTAAGCTAAAGAATAGATTAATCTAAATTAACCCATTTCCTTTTAAGAAGAGTATTCACACATATCAAGAGAGCATACATATCTTATATTATTAAACAATTTATTAAACTCCCACTGACAAACACTTTGCCATTCAATATCTTAAAACATTTATCATTTTCATAACTCAAAATAAATCTTCATTTATTCAAATAGGAAATATAGATAATGTTCTCATAGAAGGATATTAAAGCATTCTTAATTATTAAGACATCCTCACAAAACTACTAAATAATTGTATCTCTACTACTAATGATGCAACTTTTGCATCATTTCATATCTAACTCAACATCTTCTTTATTAAGTCTTCATTTACTTGTCATCATCTCTAACTCCTTGTAGATATAAGATGCATATCTAGTATCTCATACCATTAGATGCATCTTAAGTATCTAATACTATGAGATACACATATAGTATCTAATACTATTAAGTGTATATTTAGGACAAACAAATATTAATGATTGAGATACATGAACCTTATCAAGTTTCACTTTTGCATTATGTGCAATACACTTTGCACTTCCTCTTCCACTTACCATCATCATAATATTAGAAATTGATGTCCTCTATTACTGGGTCTACGTGCTTCGTTTCTTTAACTAGGCACACAAGCCAATCAATTCCTCTACTATAGGTCCCACACACACCATTCCCTCCATTAGGCCAGCATGTCCATTCTCGTTCCTCCAAATTGGGACCACATGTCCAACTCCACTTGCCAAGTCAGGCTCTCCCATCCATCTTACCAAAATCTAAACAATAGACCCCTTGAGCCCCTTTTCTCACTCAGACCCCTCAGCCCATCCACTTTTCTTAAATCAGACCCTTGTGCTCCTCCTTCCAGGATCAGGCCTATGTGCCCAACACTCCTTTGATCGGGCCCTCACACCCATGTCCTTTAACTAGGCCTCACCTACCCAACATCTCCAATTGGGCTCATGCACCCAACATCACTGTCAAATCAGGACGTTGTGCCCGTAGCTCCAATCGGGCCGTTGCACCCATGTTTTAATCATGCATTTTTTTAATTGGGCTGTTGCACTTATGCCTTCGATCATGCTTTTCAATCGGGCCATCGTGCCCATGTTTATAATCATTCTTTTTAATCGGGATATCACATTCATATTTTTAATCATGCTTTTTCAATCGGGCCATCACACCCATGTTTTGATCATGCTTTTCCAAGCAGAACATTGTGTCCATTTTTTTAATTATGTTTTTTCAATCAAGCCTTCACATCTATGTTATTTTCAATCGGGTCATCATGCCCTTACCTTTTCAATCAAGCCCTTTGCTCTTCAATCAAACCATCATGCCCTCTTCTTCCCGAATCAATCCACCACATTCTCATCATTATAAATTAGGCCATCATGCGTTCCTAAATATTCCAAGACATGCCCTTGTTCTCCTTTTCATTCAAGCTAAGGAGCCTGTTGTCATCAATCTTTGGGCCATCAATCCCATCATCATCTATCTTTGGGACTATGATCCCATTTCTCCTTCTTCAAGTGGGTCATCATGCCCCACCATGTCAATTGAGCCATAACACCCTTCACCTTTTCACATTGGGCCATCATGCCCCACTTCTTCAACCAGACATCACATGCCCACAACTTTTGAGCAGGCCCTTGTGGCCCGCATCATTCTAGGCCAGGCCGTTGCACCCCTCACCTTTTCAAAATCAGGTTGTTGTGCCTCTCAACCCTCCAAAAGGGCCATTGTGCCCTTAATTCTTCTAAATTGGTCCTAAGAGACCATCATCATCATCATCATCATCATCTCAAGGATTGTGAACTCATCTTTCCTTCTTGAATTGGGCTTGTAAGCCTCACTTCCCTCAATCGAGCACCGCGTGTCCTCTTCTTACAATCAGGCACCGCATACTCGTCACCTTAAATTAGACTCCTAAGCCAATTTTTGTCTCATTTCCATCAATCTAGGCAACAACTTTTTATTCCAATAAAAATTCCATGGTGATATCTCAACCCATGCATGACACAATCATCAATGCCAACCCTTGCAACTCCTCTATATCTTCCAACCATCATATTGTCTCAAGTCATTGTAGACACACAAAATTGACCTGATTCAGAGCTTAAGACTCTTATTTTGTGGGCAACATCTCTTATTGGAATGTGAGGAATCAAATTGAATCACCTTTTGGAGATGAGCCGAGGGTCTCGGGGGTGATTCAAGAGCTCACTAGGTCATTCAAAGAAGAGTTAAAATTTTTTGAACAAAGTCGAATCCACTGAGCAAGGGCCATTTCTATCCCAATGACCAATACACAATGATCTATTTTTGGTACAAAGTTTTCCAGTCATGCTGTGTTCCGTTGTGTAGTCATTCACTTACTATTAGGGGTTTTTTGGTTGCCGTTAGTCATTCCAGTTAGTATCGGGGGCTTTAGTGGTTTGTCCCATTGATTCTGGACTAGTCGGCCCAATCGGACCCCCGCTAGGTGCTTCCGAGTCCACTCAGTAATTGTTCTGATCTTTTCAGTTGCTGTCAAGCCTTGCCGAACACTATTATATCTTTCTAGTCACCACCAGGCTTTTCCGAGTTTTTCGAGTCCTCTTGGCTCATTTCTTATCATTCTGAGTCATTTGGGTTACCTCCTATCTTTTTCAGTCATCATTCTGAGTCTTCTGGGTTGTCTTCGAACACCCGGTCAACATCCCAAATTGGTCTGGTCATTAGTGCCAACCGCGCCCCCAGCTTCTTGTTTAAATAGGGGCATGCCCTATGTACCCCCATGTTATTCTCTGAGTGAGGGCATGCCTTGTGTGCCCCTAGTCTGGTGGCACCCTATGCATGCCCCCACTTCCAAGGCACCCCCTGTGCGCCCCTAGTCCTAGGGCACACCCTACATACCCTTGACTAGGGGCATGGTCCAGTGAGTAGACAATTTAACCTCACCTCTTTGGACTTTCTAAATTGTTTTAGGTAAGTTCTCTTGTGAAAATATTGATTTGGACCATGCCCCCGAGTGTATAACATAGTCACTTTATCTTTTTTTATTTTTGGTAATTTCTGAAAAGTTCCAAGTTGAAAATGGAAGATGTTTTGCTGACTGCACCCCTGGGTTGGGGCTCAGTCAATGTGCCCTTGCTTTGGTGACACATAGGGCACACCCCCAGTTCAATGGCATGTCCTGTGTGCTCCTAAACTAGGGGTGCGGTTGTCTTCTTACCCTAAATTGGCCGATTCTCCATCTTCTATAAATTTAGTGGTATTTTCAATGAACAGAGGTTGAATCCTTTATATTCCATCCACCCTAGACTTTCTCCAAGATCCTCCAATCATCCTCACCTTGACTCAGTGCTAATAAGTTGGTCCGAAGAGAAAGAGAAGCCAAACATGTGCTCCACAGTGCAGTCTGATGTCATTCGGCCTCCACAAACTTCTTCGGGCATATTCTGGCTAGGCCTCCTTAAAATGAATTATTTATTATCCAATCTTCTTCTATATCCAACAAATGGTGCTCAATTGAAACATCACCTTGGCTCATGTTGTTTTATCACTGACGCTACACAGGCAGATCCAGACTCTACATCTTTCTGCCACTGAGTTCACAATCAATTTTTGCCTTCTTCCCAATGAATTCAACCAAACTAAAATCACCCCCAATGAGCTATATTTCTATTCAAGAAAACATGAGTCCATTATGACTTCCAGTCTTTCCATGGTGGCTTCTACATCAAAGTTGCGCTAGCAGACTCTAAAACTGTCCGACTTGGTTGTCTCCTTGTTCGGATCATGTTATCTTTGTCATCCATATTCAAATTTTTTTTCTTAACTTCATTCTCATATAATTTAGAATCATTCTAAATATTAGTTTTATTTATTTTTTATTATCATATTTAACCCAAAAAACAAAAAAAAGTCAGGGCTAACCCCAAAATAGGTGAATTTGTTTCTAATTGTTTTTATTATACTATTATCTTTATGGATGCTACACTTCACCGAAGTATAATCCCTTCTTTCACTTGTCTTTTGTATTCTAGTTGCATAAGAAATCAAGCACACACTTGGTTGGAGACTCTTCTTTCTTGGCTGACCAAAGAAGGAGAAGCTTGAATCTGCACCCGATCTCTAAACTAAAGGTATGTACATGGTAAAATTTTCTTAGTCTATTTTTAATTTAGTTTTTTGCATATATCGAAGCCCATGGCTCCAAGTGACTACATTCTCTTCATTTATCCTTTACTCATACTTTATTTCCATTAATTTTTTTCTAATCTTTTTCTCACATGACCTAATCATCTCTTTGTCACCCGAGTGATGCCGAGGACCGAACATTTAGGGATCAAGGTGAGTGTGGGCTGAGGTGTGATTTCCTATTTCAATTTTCTAAGGTGCCAACCCAGACACACCCATTTCCAGCATTGAAAGTCACTACTCTGCTGTTGAACATGAAGAAACAAAAGCAACAAGGCAAGTCAAGCAATGAACAAGCTTCAACAACGCCATCCTAGCAACACTATCAACTAGCAACATACTTCATCTTCTCTTAGGTATTGCATGCTTGTATTCATCGTTATCATATCATCTTTGAGTCAAGGATTTCAAAAGATTTTACGAGTCTAATTGTAGCATGCTTTAAAAATACTCTGTTTAGAGAGGATAACTGAGATAATTTGATTTGATGATGTTCGAGCATATTTTCAACTAGGATAAAAATCTCAAAAGATAATGAATGACGTAAGGCAAGAGAGAGTGAATCATTCAAGGAATTGATTTTACTTGAAAATGTTTTTCAGTAAAAATTACAAAAATTCATAAATACATAAAATTTGAGAGGATGGCCATTGCAATCCGAATTCCACTAGCACTTGGATGCCCTAACTTTTTCTCTAGAAATCAAGATTATGCATCATACTTCACACACCACTTGCCTAAATTTTGAATCCTAATGACCAGACACCAGAAAGAAAGCTAGGCAAAGTCTAGAAAAGAAAAGTTGGCTCTATCTTATACTTTTGGTCCAAGGTGGATGTAGGGGACTAGAAAAAGTAGTATCAAAAGTACCGACTACCCTAGTAGGAGCTCATCTCAAAAGGTCCAACTTCTCAAAAGAAAAGTGCCAAAAGATGGCAATGATCGCTCAAGTCAACAAAAGAAAAGACATGTTTAAATGAGTACCACAAATATAGCCTGAGAAGAGAATACAAAAATCTCTAAAAGATAGGCTATAAACCCCTCCCCCTCTAGGTAGAACATAGCTTATTAATGGTTGAAGGTTCAAAGGATTTCGAATGAAAGACCTTCCCCTTATCACACATGGTGTATGCTCTTACCCATCAGAGAACAATTAGGGACATTCATCCCAAGTGGATCAAGGCAATGACATTCCTCCTTTCTAAAAAATTAAATTTTCAAAATATAAACAAATTAAAAAGTCTTAAAACTCAAATTAATTCAAAAATCTTGAAAAAAATAAAACATTTTTAAATGCTTTCTACTTTTACTCTTGCATACACCAAAATTTAAAATCTCAAACAAACTTGAAATTAAAAAAACAAAAAAATTAATTACATGTTCTTTGCATTTAATTTCAGTTTTGCATTCATAAAAATTTTAAAATTCAAACAAATTTATAAATCTTAAAAAATCAAAACATTTTCAATTGTATGTTTTTCGCATTCGCATTTAATTTTTGGTCTAGCACACATTAAAAATTTAAAACTCAAAACAAATTGAAAAATCTTCAAAACCAAGAAACATTTTCAATTTCAATCTTGCACGTCTCCTTTTATGTGATGCATATTTAGTTTCTTCTTATTATCATTTTGTCTTTTAAAAAGGCTTATAACCGTTGACAAAGGATCAAGGCAATGTAGACACACAAATGTTGCCTATTTAAGAAGCATAAGATCTATGTTTTCTTAGGAAATACTCGAGTTTTCAAGAAAACAAACTAGATTTTCGAAGAACAACCAAAACGGGTCTCTAGGTAGGTAGTGACTCCCTAACTGGTGTAGACACGCAATTTTGTTCGAGTTGAAGAGCTTAAATTCTTGTTTTCATAAAGAATATTTGAGTAATCTTTCAAGGGAACCGAGTTTTCCGTAAAAATCGAGTTTTTCGGCGCATTTCGAAGAAGATCGATAGGGCGTTGACCAGGGTCAAAGTGCCCTATATATAAGGCACCAAGCACCCTATAAATAGGGCACCAGGCGCCCTACTTATAGGGTACCAGGCACCCTACTTATAGGGCACCAGGCGCCCTATAAATGGGGCACCAGGTGCCCTGGCACCTGGTCAAATCGATTCGATCGACCGATTTGGCCACTCACTGGGACTCATCCTATTGATTTGACACGGCTCATGATGCTAGCACCCTATATGTAGGGTGCTTTGCTGCGTGGAACTATTTTTCGGATATGACCAAAGTGCCCTCCTTTTGGCTATAAATAGGCACTCATTTGAAGCTTTGAGGAGATTTCCAGCTCTGTCCAACTGATAGAAATGTATGCCCTACAAGCCAATCATATATGATATGATTCGACATTTCTAGAAATATCTTATTCAATTAATTAGGCAAATCTTCATTATAAGCTCTTATTAGATGCGAATATAATAATGAAGTCCTTGATCAAATACAATGATGATTAAATCATGATGAGATCATGATAATGAGATTGATCATCTAGAGGTATTTGATCTAAATGTTCCTAGTCATAGGATACTTGAGACGGGACATCAAGGATCCGGATAGACTAGTGTATGTGATGTCTTATCATGTGATGAGGACAACCGATCTCATTGGTCATTAGTGTGGAGACACTGAGATACACATGCAGGTGCTCATTAGTTGAATGAGTTCACTGAACTGACCGAATTAGAAACCCTGAATGGTATCTTACCGAACTCGTCTATCGGGGTTTTCTATCATCACGGTTGCATGGTTGGACCTTTGACCTGAGTCGCCAAAGATGCCTTGTTGGGTGGAACTTGTGCTTTGACCATTGACTTATGGATCACAATTTAGATGGTCCTATATAGCGATGGATCGGGTACAAGGAAAATCCGATGGAGGCAATTGAGCGGACAACAAGGGATCATCCACTCTCGGTAAGTGAGAGTGAATGTCCTATGGGATAGTACTCTAAATCCCTAGCCAGGGTAGATAGGATAATTGGAAAAGGAGTTTTCCAATTGATCCAATTCCGAGTACAGGATCCTATAGAGTCCGTACACTAAGGAGTTGACAGTCGATGCCGTACTCCTTTCCGACCGGGACATTGGATGGATGAGGATTTATATCCATGTGGTAACTGATGATGGAAAGGCTCAATGGAGATGAAATTATCCCCATAGCCATTTGGGATCATGGGATGTGGCTTGTACCCTTCATGATCGGTAGGCCGATTAATCTGTTATCGGATAACGGATTTAATTAAAATTAAATAGAATTGTTCTATTTTATTTAGGTTTCAACCAAATAGGTTATTGGGCCTAGTGGGTCACACACAAAAGGACTTATCCACAAGTACAGGGGCAAGGGCGTAATTTATAGAGATTTTGGGTTTTTTATGAAAAATTCCATAATTCTCTATAAATACTAATGGTTTCAGCCAAACCCCATCAAGCCAAGGGTGAAAACCACGTCCCAAGTCTCCTCCCTACCTCCTCCTCTCTCTAGAAGGTGTCCATGGTCGATGGAGCTCCGTTCGGGAAGAGTTCTCGAGGCCGGCGCGAAGGGAGAACCTGCTGTGGGTGAAGTTCGTGTGGATACTGCAGGAGACCGGACGCTTGAACGGTTTGGAGAGCTTGAGAAGCTCATCTCCTTCCTCTCCATGGGATTATATGAATCCCTATCAGGTATATTCGAACCCGATTTGATCATTTTTCGGTTTTCGTCGTTCGGTTCTGATTGAGACGGATTCTAAAGGAACCCATAGGAATCGTCGCTTCCGCTGCACCAAATTTTAATGGACGATTCCTTACACCAACAACCTAGCTCATCTAATACCATGAATCCAAGCTCTTAGCACACTCCCTAAGCCCTCAAATCACCTCAAAACTCTCTCCCAAAAACCCTAAAAACCTGCAGTTTCAGCCACCCAGAAATACAATTTTCTTCCAACTTTGAAAGCCTCTACTCACCATTCCTATTACATACAACAACCAAACACCCTACCATTTGCATCATTTACATATTGGGTATAAGGAGGAGCTTCCGTTTCGTCTTGGAGGTCTTCCTAAACTCCGGTGCGACACCGCGAAGAAGGGAAGAAAATCTGCTAAAACCGGTCCCTAGTGCCCCATAAATAGGGCACTTTGACTTTGGTCAACGCGCCCCATAAAGGGGACACCTACAGTAGGCACCCCATATATGGGGCACTAGTAGGGGCAAACCCCGTTTTGCATTTTTTTGAGTTTGTTTACCTTTTTGGTTGATCCTTTACTCCCCCTTTCATTTTAACTTTCATTAACATGACATTTAGCATGCATTAAGCCACACATTTGCATCTTCGTACCGCTTTAAAAACCTATCAAAAATAGGGGTTGGGATTTAGTCCCAATCCGGTCAGTTCCTTCACTTTTGCATGTTTAAGTTCGAATTTGAGCATGACTCTATGCCTTCACTAGAACTAACGATCTTTTCACTTGTTTCTATGTTTTCTTATAGACGTTTTTAGGTAAATTCGGCCAAGGTGGAGCTTCAACTGGATCGAAGACAAAGGACTCACTAAGCTCTCTTCTTTCGGCCGGCCGAGAGAGGAGAAGTTGGAACCCAACAATCTCCCCACTTCCAAAGGTACGACGGTCATTTTTATCCCTTTCATTTCTATTCATTTTACTATATTTTGGAGCCTTTGGCTCCTGGCGACTACAAACACTAACATCTCATCTACCAAGTCCCCAAAGAAAGCAAGCGTAAGGGCCGAAAAGGGAGATCTGCGGATTCCGTTTCGGGTGCTCACACCTTTTGGCGACCACGGTGGGACTGACTTTGCTTTAGTGACTTCTTCTTTTCTTTCCTAAGAATGTCCACTTGAAAACATACTTATTTTTACTTTAATTCTCATTTGAGCCATTTCCATTTCCTTGCATTTCTATTTGCTTTCTTACATGCTTTTTTATTTCCTTGAAGCATCATTTTGTTTCTTCCGATTTACTTGCCTTCCATTGGTCCTTTTAAAAGCATAACGATCTGATTTCTAGCTTTGATTATCAACTTATTTCACCTTAGCATCTTAGATATCATCTTATTTCATCCCTTGTTAAGTATACATGTCTATTTCCTTCTAAGCCTAGTTTTCCTTTAGCAAATCTTTCAAAGCATGTTTAGTTAAATTAATGCTTTCTTCCATCTTAGTTTAATTTCATATCATTGTCTTGTTCACTTGCTTCCTACAACATCTCATTAATCATTGTATGCTTTTATTTTCTTCTTGCTTGCTTTTTAATTCCTTGACATCTTACCTGCATTTAGCTTGCATTGGAGTTTCGACTCCTTAGGTCATCCGAGAAGGGAGGCTCTCTCCTCCCAAAGTCCTACACATCCAAACACCCCTCTTGGTGGTTGCCAACTCCCCCTCCGGGGATTCCCTCTCGGAAGGACTGGGTAGCTTTCATCAAGGCTTTCGTAATTCCCCAAACATGAAGGATTCCCTCTTCATTGATCAGGCTGGTTGTACCTTTTTACACCAAAACTCGGTGTACCTATTACCTATCATTGTGAAAAGAGTGACAACCTTAGATTGCTTGGTGTTGTGAGGGTCCTACCCATTTATTTGAGTGGACAATAATTCTCTTAACAAGCCATTAATTTAAGGTTGAAACAAAAAATTTGCATTAATCATTCCAAGTCTTTGCTATTACTTGTTTGTAAACAAAAATTAAAAATTAAATAAAAATTCTAAAATTACCTAAAAAACAAAACAAAAAATTTGCTTGAGGTTAATTTTTTTGATAACTTGCTTGGACGACAAAAGAAAATCAAAATAAAAAGGGGTCAAAATCAAAACCAAAAAAATCCTTGAGCTTTTATTTGTCAACCTTCTTTTTCTGTTGTGTTTATGAATTTAAGGTCAGGACGACTTATCAGAATGGCGGATCAAAGATACGAGCAGCTGCAGTTGGAGTATGACTAGTCTTATTTCTACCCTGATGCCGTATGTGCTGTTAATGAACCTGAGGTTCTCCCCAAACCTAGTCAAACTTCTCCTCTACCCAATCCAAATTCACTTTGGGAGGTATTCTCTCATGCCGACCCTACCCAACTTCAGGCTATCGAAGCCATCCTCAAGGGAAAGTCGCCCACCGACCTCATTCCTCCCGAAGGTGGTCTTCACATCTCTACCCCTCGGTCAGTGGCATGTCAACCCAATGTACCCATTCATGGTCATTCTTATAGCGGGCTCGTAGCCCAACTTCTCCTCATCCGGTGGCTAATCTAGATCATCCCGATCCGAATGTTGTTGTTCCTTCTAGGCCACCAGTTTATTCTTCTAATCATCTCAATCCTACTCACCCTTTGGTGAATCCCCCAATGTACCCTTTTTATCCGACCACTTCGGCCCATCTAATGCCAATTCTGGTGCACCAAGCACCCACTCCTCCTCCTCCTCTTGGGGAACCTTCTATTGATCTGGCTATGATTAACAAAATCAATCGCATGGATGAGTAGTATAGAGAGCTTAGACGTATAATTGACACAAAGGCAGCCCCTGAAATTTCTCTTCCTTCCCTCTCTACTTTTCAACTGCCTCCCTCTGAGATGTCGATATACCGCCGTTACAACGGAACCGATAATCCCTTCATTCATATCTAGGATTTTCTTTATGAATCCTTAATGTGGCAAAATGACCCAAGGGCCCTTGCTTTCTTTTCAGAAGATCATTAGAGGGTTCAGATTTAGAGTGGTTCTACTCACTTGACTCTTTGAAAGTGAGTAATTTTGAAACTGTTAAAGCTAAATTCTTGCAGAGATATCAAGATAGGGTCGGACCAACGTATTCCATCACCGACCTCATGGCTCAGAGAATGAGGAATGATGAAGACTTTATCAAATATGCTGATAGATGGAGGTCAATGGAAGAAAGGCTTACTGATTCCATTTTAGAACCGGAGCAAGTAAAGATGATCATCACCAATGCCACTCCAGCTTTAAAGAACATGTTGGCTTGGCATCACCCCATCTCCATGAGTGAACTCTATGAGAGGGCATGGTACATTTAAACACAGCTTAGGGACTCACCTATCATGAACTTCTTTGATCCTAGACCCTGAGCTATCAAGAAAACCACTTTTACCACAACCGGCCCAGTGACTGAGGGCGTAGTGACCAACGAAAACCTCAATGTTGTAGGAAACCCACCTAGCAATTATCAACACTAGTCTAGCCCCGTCAGCAACAAGCTCCAATCCCTCAGTGACCACGACAACCAGCCATACAAGCTCCAGTTCCCCAACCACCACGGCAACTGTAAGGAATCGTCCATTAAAATTTGGTGCAGCGGAAGCGACGATTCCTATGGGTTCCTTTAAAATCCGTCTCAATCAGAACCGAACAACGAAAATCGAAAACCGATCAAATCTGGTTCGAATATACCTGATAGGGATTCATATAATCCCATAGAGAGGAAGGAGATGAGCTTCTTAAGCTCTAAAAACCGTTCAAGCGTCCGGTCTCCAGCAGTATCCACACGAACTTCATCCACAACAGGTTCTCCCTTCGCGCCGGCCTCGAGAACTCTTCCCGAACGGAGCTCCATCGACCATGGACACCTTCTTGAGAGAGGAGGAGGTAGGGAGGAGGCTTGGGACGTGGTTTTAACCCTTGGCTTGATGGGGTTTGGCTGAAACCATTGGTATTTATAGAGAATTATGGAATTTTACATAAAAACCCAAAATCTCTATAAATTACGCCCTTGCCCCTGTACTTGTGGATAAGTCCTTTTGTGTGTGACCCACTAGGCCCAATAACCTATTTGGTTAAGGCCTAAATAAAATAGAACAATTCTATTTAATTTAATTAAATATGTTATCCGATAACAGATTAGTCGGCCTACCGATCATGAAGGGTACAAGCCACATCCCATGATTCCAAATGGCTATGGGGATAATCTCATCTCCATTGAGCCTTTCCATCATCAGTTACCACATGGATATAAACCCTCATCCATCCAATGTCCCGGTCGAAAAGGAGTACGGCATCGACTGTCAACTCCTTAGTGTACCGACTCTATAGGATCATGTACTCGGAATTGGATCAATTGGAAAACTCCTTTTCCAATTATCCTATCTACCCTGGCCAGGGATTTTGAGTACTATCCCATAGGACATTCACTCTCACTTAACGAGAGTGGACGATCCCTTGTTGTCCGCTCAATTGCCTCCATCAAATTTTTCTTGTACCCGATCCATCGCTATATAGGACCATCTAAATTGTGATCCATAAGTCAATGGTCAAAGCACAAGTTCTACCCAACAAGGCATCTTTGGCGACTCAGGTCAAAGGTCCAACCATGCAACTGTGATAACAGAAAACCCTGATAGACAGTTCGGTAAGATACCATTCAGGGTTTCTAATTCGGTCAGTTTAGTGAACTCATTCAACTAATAAGCACCTGTATGTGTATCTCAGTGTCTCCACACTAATGACCAATGAGATCAGTCATCCTCATCACATGAGAAGACATCACATACACTAGTCTATCCGAATCCTTGATGTCCCGTCTCATGTATCCTATGACTAGGAACATTTAGATCAAATACCTCTAAATGATCAATCTCATTATCATGATCTCATCATGATTTAATCATCATTGTATTTGATCAAGGACTTCATTATGATATTCGCATCTAATAAGAGCTTATAATGAAGATTTGCCTAATTAATTGAATAAGATATATCTAGAAATGTCAAATCATATCATATATGATTGGCTTGTAGGGCATACATTTCTATCAGCAACAACTGGCCAACTACAACCAAGCACCCCCTCCCATGGCCTACGAACCCCAAAAAGTTGGACCCAAGAGGAACCATTACCCGCCTTTGTCATACTCTCTTGTGGACATCTTTAATGCACTCATGGCGGCAGGGAAAATTGCATTGCCAAGGGAGAAGCTGGAGTGGCCTCAAAATGCCAACGCAGAGCGATACTGCCTATTTCATAGATATCTTGGGCACACCATGGAAAATTGCTTTTAGTTCAAAGACTACATCCATGACCTTAATGAGCAAGGTAGTATTGACTGGGACCAGATGGGGGAATACATCAAAACAGTGAAAGATCAACCTCAACGGCAGTACGCACCAGCTCAGTGGCAACAACAACAGAACCCCGGCCTAGGGATTATCCAAAACACTCTACCTCGACATGCACCCGCACCTGGGAATCAACACGTTAATCCCATCTTGATCTCTTCCGAGGAGTATCATCATCGAGGCCAGAATTGGCAAGTTGAGGGAGCCACCTCTGCCATGCATGTCAACCGAACCATCCATTCTATACCCCGAGCTACGTCAACCAACCCCATTACTCTCAACCAGCCACCCATCATCCAAGCACCATCACGACCCATTGTAAGACCACCAGCCATACAACTCCAACTAGGACGGACCCTAATTTGCCAGTTGATCCATCACAAACATCACCACCACTAGGACACATCATCATCCTACCCCGAGCAACTATACCTTCACAACCTACCTACCCTACCATGCCTCAAATCACCATCATTACACCTGTTGCAAGAGCTCCCATCATTCGACCTAACCCACCACCTGTCACTACCACCCCAACTATAGCTCCCCAACTTGCCACAGTACTCAGGAGTCAGGGTTGGTACCAGAAGTAGAAGATGAACACATCGAAGAGCCATTTCCTGGGACATCCTATGACTTGTTGAAACATCTTGATAAAATCCCGGCACATATCTCTATCTTAAAGTTGATCAAAAAATCCAAAGTCCATCAAGAGGTTCTCCAACAATACTTATAACAGGTGATGGTGAACGAGAGCCTCCTCCCAGAAAAAATCTCATCAGTTCTGGTCCCGAGAAGTGAGTACCCGTCACTTACATTCACAAAGGAAGAGTTGGCCAACCCGAAAATAAGGAAATGTGCCTTGTGCATCACAGTCCACATCAATGGAAAAGGCATTAAGTCATGTTTGGTCGATACTAGAGCCTCCATTAATGTTCTACCACCAGAAACATTATGCCTTTGTGAAATTTCTGAAGAGAATGTCCAGCCTTCTCAAATAACAATGACCGCATATGACAATTCGAAAAACCTGCCGATGGCATGATTACATTAAATGTGAAGTTTGGACCCCCGAATAGTCACCGTTGACTTCCACATACTTGAGATGGATCCGACATACAAAGCTATTCTGGGACGTCCCTATTTGGAAGCACTAGAGGCAGTCGCCTCCACCAATCACCAGTGTCTCAAATTCCCTTACAAGGGACAAGTAATTAAGGTGACTAGCATGCCCCTAGATCATCCACCTTCTCCTCCACCACCCCTCGGGTTGCCAAACAAGCCAATTTTGACAATCATGGATCTTCCAGAAATAAGTAGGCAGCCCAGGCAAGTGTGGAGAAGGAAAAGCGAGAAAAATAAAACTGTTGGTTGGCACATAATGAAGAGTTTTGGATACCAGGAGGGCCAAGGACTAGGCAAAGAACTGCAAGGCATAGCTGAGCCAATCAATCTAATAAGGTTACAACCAAAAAGCGGGATTGGGTATGACAGAACGACTGCCAATGGTCAAAATCTCAAAAGTAGATACTTTTATGGATGCTTACAAAAGTTTTTCATCAAGAAAGAAACCATTCAACTGGCTAAGAACAAAGAAGAACAACAGATAGAGCAAGAGAAGAGAAGAAGAACCAGCAACCCTGAAGATGACTTGTATCTTAAAATATCTTTTTTGTTTTCCACTAATGAAGAAGGGTCAAGCAATGAACCACTCCACACTGAACCACCTGTTGACCCACCCAAGGGTCATATTGCCAAACTGACTCAAGGAAAAGTCCAACCAACGAGGGCCTTCCCTCATTATCTCCTCTGTTGGGGCCCATACCCCAACTTACTGTGATGCTCTCCCTGGGCTTCTTGGCCCGATCCCTATTTCTGGGCCCCTTGGCCCAACTTATGGGTCCGCATACCCATTTGTTACTCTTGGGCCATCAAGCCCCTCTATTAAATCCGGGCCTTTGTGCCTATTTTCTCTAACTCTTGGGCCCTCGAGCCCATCTCCTAAACCTGGGTCCTCGAGCCCGCATCCTCCCCTTATTGGGTCCATGAACCCACCTTCTTCTATGATCATCCGGCCTACTGGCCCATCACCTCTTTCTGTCAACATTGGGCCCGAAAGCTCTCTCTATCAAACATTGCTTGAAGTCTTCCCCTCTTTCTCACTATCTCTGCCTACTTCAGCTCCCGCAGTTGATCTCACCCTAATCAAGCACCTGAAGCCCATTCTATCTTTATATTTAGCACTTGTCAAAAAATGTCCTCCTCAAAACTCAAATTTCGATCGAGGAAACATCTCAACTTGTCCTGGAAGGGCATTCGTCCCAAGGAGCCACCAGATCCTTGATTGACCTCCTTTGCCCTCCACTCTCTCTAATAAATTCCACTCCTTCCACCTCCTCTTCCTCCCCTTATTTACCTTCTTCTTCTTTAGGTTTAGTTTCCAACAAAACAAAAATCAAAGGTAGAAGAGTTCCAGGAAGATATCTACATCTGTTAGCTCAGAAAAGCAAAGGATGTGCCAGGCTATCGGAATACCTAGAGAATGCAATCTAGCTAAATGATATTCAATATGAGGATAAAGACAACATCGATCCAACTTTAGGGGTTCTATGAGGTTGTGTCAGAAAAGGATCCTGACATCGAGGACGAAGAAGAGGATTTGGCTGATGCTTATGCATCCGGTTTAAGAAGATTCGAAAAACCATCAGCCACAGTGGATGAACCAACTAAGGAACTTAATCTTGGAACAGCATAAGATCCTAAGAATATCCTCATAAGTGCCAACCTCACCCCTCTAGAGGAACAAAATCTAATGGGGGTATTGCAGGAATACAAGGACACGTTCGCTTGGACATATGAAGATATGATGGGGTTAGACAGGTCATTGGTAGAACATCAATTAACTTTGAAACCTGAAGCTACCTTAGTCAAGCAAAAATTAAAGAGATTCCACCCAGATATAGCTCTGAAGATGAGGGAAGAGGTCGATAAGCTACACCAAGCAAAATTCATTACAGTCATCCTCTATGCACAATCGGCGGCAAATATAGTTCCAATCATGAAAAAGGATGGAAAGGTTCGAATTTGCGTTGACTTCAGGGACTTAAACTATGCATGTCCAAAGGATGATTTCCCCCTTCCTCATATCGATGTCCTTGTTGATAACACAACTGGATATGAAACCCTATCATTCATAAATGGATATTCAGGATATAATCAAATCCAGTTAGCAGAAGAAGATCAAGAGAAGACCTCATTCACTACACCTTGGGCAACTTATTGCTACATCGTCATGCCCTTTGGATTAAAGAATGCTGGAGCATCTTATCAAAGGGCCATGGTGGCAATATTTCATGATATGATGCATAAATTTGTGGAGGTGTATGTGGATGACCTAGTGGTCAAATCACGGACCCGAAATGAGCATGCTGAGGTGTTAAAAGAGGTTTTGTAGCGAGCCAAGGAATATAAGTTTAATATAAACCCCAAGAAATGTGTGTTCGGTGTATCATCAGGCAAGCTACTTGGGTTCATCATCAGCAAAAGAGGCATTAAAATTGATCCCAATAAGGCCAAAGCCATCATTGACATGCCTCCACCAAGGAACTTGAAAGAGCTGAGAGGGTTGATTGGTAGGCTACAATTTGTTCGCCGGTTTATCTCACAACAGTCCCAAAGGTGCAAGCCTTTCTATGAGTTAACCAAGGTGAAGGCCGAATTCAGATGGGATTCAAGATGTCAGGAGGCATTCGATGGTTTAAAGAAGTACTTGTCAAGCCCACCTGTGCTCAAACCTCCAGTTCACAGCAAACCCTTAATCTTATACATCTCGGTTTTGGAAAGATCCTTTGGAGCAGTATTAGCACAATTAGATGATGAAGGGAAAGAGCGAGCAGCATACTATCTGTCTAAAATCTTCGATCCTTGTGAACAGAAGTACATAACCATGGAAAAAACATGTGTCGCCCTGGTTTGGGTGGTCCAAAAGCTTAAACATTACTTTCTGGCTCACGAGGTTAATCTCATTGCTCTTATGAATCCTATCAAGTTTCTCCTTGAAAAATCTATCTTGACTAACTGATTAGCATGATGGCAAAGCTTTCTTTCTCAATTTGACATCACCTACATTTAACAGAAAGTGATCAAGGGATATGTGATTGCTGAACATCTTGTCAATCATCCTATCCCAATCTTTGACCCTATCTAATCATAATTCCCTGATGAAGAATTGATATCCATTCGATCTTCCAATTTATGGATTTTATATTTCGATGGGGCATTAAACTCTCAGGGTAGAGGGATAGGGATCATTCTTCTATCACCCAAAGGTGTCACCATTCCACAGGCTTTTCAGCTCAATTTTATAGCAACAAACAATAAGTATGAAGCCTTGTTGGCTGGACTGGAGGCCGCTCACTTCTATGGTGCCACCGAACTAAGGGTGATCGGTGATAGTCAGCTAATTCTCCACCAAGTGCTTGCCAAATACCACACTTCTCATCCTGGGCTCAGACTGTACCAAGAACTCACTGCCTGTTACATCAAGTTGTTCTCCAAACTCAAATTCATTCATGTTCCTCATGCTCAAAATATTCTTGCCGATGCTCTCTCTTCTCTGGCGTCTTCACTATCTGTCCCGCTAGGCAGACAAGTTAAGACGATCTATGTCCGTCGACGTACCACTCCGGCGGTAGAAGATGCACAATTCTTGAAGGTTAAAGAAGAGTTTGAAAGGAATGAATACATTGAGAAAAAGGAGTAAGTGTCTTTGGTTGAGCTGGAGAAATTAGAAGAAGGTGAGAAACCATGGTATTATGAGATTGCGAATTACTGTCAGGATCAGACATATCCAGTAGGGTCAACCACCGAAGAGAAGAAGGTTTTCAGGAGGGTCTCCCAAAGATACACCATTTTAGGTGGAGTGCTTTACAAAAAGAGCCTGGCTGGCATTCTATTAAGATGCGTAGATGAAGAAGAGGCTGAATTGGTGCTTAAAGAAGCACATTCCGAAGTGTGTGGAGGCCACATAAATGCTCAAGCTCTCGCCAAAAAGATCATCAAGTAAGGGTATTATTGGCCTACTCTGGAAGAAGATTTCTCAATCTTTGTCCAGCACTATTATCAATGTCAACTTCACGCCAACAAGATTCACTCTCCTGCATCTTCCCTTCACCCGATTCATGCCCCATGGCCTTTCGCTATGTGGGCTTTCGATGTTATCAGACCCCTTGGTGACCCAAACTCCACAAACAAAACCAAATCTTTCATCCTCACAACAACAGAGTACTTCACCAAGTGGAAAGAAGCATAAGCATACGTGGAAATCAAGGCTCAACAGTTTGCACCTTCATCAAACGCAACATCATTGCTAGGTTTGGGATCCCAGACGACATCATCACCGACAACGGACCACAATTCATCTCTCAGGAGCTGCGTGACCTTTGCAACAGGTATTGCAACAAATTGCATCATTCATCTCCATATTATCCTCAAGGCAATGGTCAAGCAGAAGCTAAAACAAAACTCTGATAAAAATCATTAAGAAAACGCGTAAGTCTAGCAAGTTCGCGGACTAGCTGGATAAGTTAGTTGATGCTCTATGGGCCTACCGCACTTCCATTTAAACCCCAATGGGTCAAACTTCATATGCCTTGGCATTTGGGATGGAGGCAGTAGTCCCATATGAAGTACTCATTCCTTCCCTCCGAGTCCAGATCGATCGAGACATCCCGATGGATGAATGCCGAGATTCCCTTCTCGCGCAACTCGAACTCTTGGACAAAAGGAGGCTGGCTGCTGCCAAACATGCTAGATCTTATCAGAATAGACTTAAAAGATTTTATCAGAAGAGGGTGGTAGAGAAAAAAATTGAAGTCGGTGAGGTTGTGCTTAAAAGAATATTTGTTAAGCCAGGCGGTCCCTGCTCCAAACTACATCCTAATTGGCAGGGCCCGTATGTAGTCTTAGCTGTTTACCGTGGTAATTCATACAAGCTAACTAATACAGAGGGTGAAGAACTAGCTCATCCCTGGAATGGTGTATACCTCAAAAAATATTTTCCCTTAAAAGAAAAATAAAAATCACAAAAAATCTGTAAAATCTAAAGGTGTGAAGAATGGTAGTAACATCTAATGCTTGGTTGTTCGGTGCCCCAACTTGTCACTTAGGGAAATAAGGATAGGCATCATACTGCACACACTACACGCCTAGATTTCGAGATCCGATGATTGGAAGTCAAAGAGAAAGCTAGGCAACACTTGGTAAAAGAAGGTCGACCCTATCATATTCTCTTCTTATTTCAATTCTAAATGGATGAAAGGGATTAGAATGAGGAGTATCGAAAGTGCCCATTGCTTTAGTAGGAGAACGCCTCTAAAGGTCTGACTTTATAAAAGAAAAGGTGCCAAAAGATGGGCAATGACCCCTCAGGTCAGCAAAAGAATAGACATGTCTGAATGTGTACCAACAAAAGCCCAAAAAAGAAAAGGCTCCAAAAGATGGGCAATAAACCCCTCAGGTCAAAATTAAGCAAAAGAGAAAACCTGTTTGAATGTTGGCCATCAAAGAAAACAGGCTAGAATGAAGGACTCGAGGAGGTCAAATCCCAGTAGGCAATGTGGGCACTAGTAGAGAAACAAGTTCAATGTCCCTGAACCCTACTAAGGACTTACCACCAATTCTCTTCCTTCTTTAACCTTGGGGGTAGGGTCGACCAACTAGGTCCAAGAAGAGCCATAGCCTATCAAAGGCAGAAGGTCAGAAGATTCTGAACAAGGCACTTTCTCATACGTGATGCCTACTCTTAACCCTTAAATAATGAGGAGGGACACTTACAACAAGCAAGGCAAAGGATGAGATGGTTGTGTCCTTCACACCGAACAAAAAAAATCGAATATTTCAAAAACACTAAACAAATTCACAAAATCAAAAACTCTTAAAAATTAAATATCCAAAACACCAAAAAAATCATAAAAATGCCAAAATAACAAAAATATTATCAAAAATTTTTGAAAACACCTAAAAAAATTGCTTTCTAAATTTGACTAGTTGCCTTTGCATTCATGTTTAATTTTAATATTGCATATTTCCTTTTGTGCATACTTATGTTTTTTGTTATCTTTACCTTGATAAGGCCTATGTCATTTGACAAAAGATCAAGGCAACTTTGCCCTCTCCTCGCAAGGAACTAAGCCAAAATAAAGTTCTAATATCTTCTCTTAAATGGATGCAGGAACAGGAGAAGGCATGCCAGCTTCATATCCCTAGACACTTGAAGAAAGCAAAAACAACAAAAAAATCAAATATTGAAAAACTAAAAGTGGACTACCCCGACCCCTATTTGAACTTGCATTTAGTATTGCATTTATCCAAATAAATAATATTTAAGATGTTGAAGACCTCATGTCTAGAGGGGGCTGAGCCTGAGAACCCCTTAAACAAAATAGTGAAGGTTCGGTCATTCCCTAGGCTTACGGATAGGCCAAAGTTGAATATGCGGGGACAATGGTTTCTTCATGGATGTCCTGACCTGTTATGTTCAACATTTATCTTCAACTATTTTCTTATACTTATTTGTATTTCTTTAAACCCAGCATGCATCATTTCATACACCATCATGCATCAACCCACCACAACCATTCCCTGCTTCCTAATCCTGCCATAACCTCCTTCTAGTCACATCATGAACCCTTTTAAAGATGGTCTTTTATAGCCCTTAGAGGAGGTTTTTATTTTTCGCAGAATTGGTTTCCACCATGTTTTAACAATGATTTCATCAAAATAAGAAGTTATTCCACTCCGAACTGAACCGGTATTTTTGAGTAAAACCTTATGAATTTGAAGAACCCACCTTGGTTGATTGGTTGTCTCCTCTTTACTTTTTATAATTTACTTTTCAATGCATTTCTACCGAGTCTAGCACACCATGCAGTTTGGGTCCTGGCAAGTAACAATTCTCCCCCATATGGGATTTTAGTTATTTACTTTCAGTACTATTCTTCTCCTTAACCAATCAACTAGAGGGAAGGTTTCGATAAGACAAAGGGTGATCTCGGAGTCCGGCAAAGCTTTATTCCACTCAACTAGGATAATGAAGGCATGTCTAAATCTACAACTTTGTGTCACCTTTTCAGTTCATTACCACTTCATTCCACTGCGCCTCACTACGCTTCACTACATTCGCCTACGCTTCATCCATGTCACTCCCTTGTAAATCCGACGCCAAGGCGAGGCAAGCTGTAGACACGCAATTTTGGTCTAGTTGAAGAGCTTAAATTCTTGTTTTCATAAAGAATATTTGAGTAATCTTTCAAGGGAACCGAGTTTTCCGTAAAAATCAAGTTTTTCGATGCATTTCGAAGAAGATCGATAGAGCGTTGACCAGGGTCAAAGCACCCTATATACAAGGCACTAAGCGCCCTGTATATAGGGCACCTGGTACCCTATATATAAGGCACCAGCAGCCGTACTTATAGGGCACCAGGTGCCCTATAAATGGGGCACTAGGCACCCTAAATAGGGCATATAGCACCTGGTCAAATCGATTTGACCACTCACTGGGACTCGTCTTATCAATTTGACATGGCTCATGATGCTAGCGACCTGTATATAGGGCGCTTTGCCGCATGGAACCATTTTTCGGATTTGACCAAAGTGCCATCTTTTTGGCTATAAATAGGCACTCATTTGAAGCTTTGAGGGGATTTCCAACTCCATCCAACCACCCAGCTCATCCAATACCATGAATCCAAGCCCTCAGCACACTCACTAAGCCCTCAAATCATCTCAAAACTCTCTCCCAAAAACCCCAAAAACCTACAGTTTCAGCCACCTAGAAATACAGTTTTCTTTCAACTTTGAAAGCCTCTACTCACCATGCCTCTTACATCCAACGACCAAATACCCTACTATTTGCATCATTTACATATTGGCTATAAGGAGGAGCTCCTGTTTTGTCTTGGAGGTCTTCCTACACTCCGGGGCGATGCCGCGAAGAAGGGAAGAAAATCTACTAAAACCGTTCCCTGGTGCCCCCTAAATAGGGCACTTTGACTTTGGTCAACGTGCGCCATAAAGGGGACACCTGTAGCAGGCACCCCATATATGGGGCACTAGCAGGAGCAGACCCTATTTTGCATTTTTTTGAGTTTGTTTACCTTTCCGGTTGATCCTTTACTCCTTCTTTCATTTTAACTTTCATTAACATGACATTTAGCATGCATTAAGCCACACCTTTGCATCTTCATACCTCTTTAAAAACCTATCAAAAATAGGGGTTGGGATTTAGTCCCAATCTGGTCAGTTCCTTCCCTTTTGCATGCTTAAGTTCGAATTTGAGCATGATTCTACGCTTTCACTAGAACTAACGATCTTTTCACTTGTTTCTATGTTTTCTTATAGATATTTTTAGGTAAATTCGGCCAAGGTGGAGCTTCAACCGGATCGAAGATAAAGGACTCACTAAGCTCTCTTCTTTCGGCCGGCCAAGAGAGGAGAAGTCGGAACCCAACAATCTCCCCACTTCCAAAGGTATGACGGTCACTTTTATTCTCCCTTTCATTTCTTTTCATTTTACTATATTTTGGAGCTTTTTTCTCCTAGAGACCACAAACACTAACATCCCATCCACCAAGTCCCCAAAGAAAGCAAACGTAAGGGTCGAAAAAGAGAGATCTATGGATCCCATTTCGAGTGCTCACGACTGGGTCACCTAGAAACCCCTAGATTGGTCACTTGGCATCCCCCTAGGAGGGATGCTAGGTGACCTGGCACCCAAGTCATTACCTAATTCCAGTATTCTAGCCATGGTAGGAGGGCATTGATGATCAGTCAAGTATGAAAATGTCCCGGTGACCAAGAAGCCAACTATTGTAGCATACGGATTGACCGAAGTGACCCGCAAGCGGCGCATGCCAGATCGGGCGACTGGGTGTGAATAGTATGATAGCATCCTATCAGTTGGGATGCCAAGTACTGTAGCAGGCGACTGTCGGGCACATGACCAGCTTTTGGTGCACGCACATTTAATAGCATTTATGGGTTTGTAAGTGACCCCCTAGGAGGGTCGCCTGGCAACCAGACAAGCCGGTCACTTTATGTCTCACCTAACACTTTTGAATGCCTAAAATGCCTTTTGCCTTTGGGCCTATAAAAAGACACCCCTAACCACATTTTCAAGGTTCCAAGAGACTGCCTTAGCGGGCTTAAAAAGAGGGTTTTAATAACAACAAGCCATCTAAGAGAGGGTTTCAAGAACAACAAGCCATCTTCCTTTTCAAGCTTCATTGCAAGAAAGTTTTGAGAGCTTCTCATCCCCTCCACCTTCAAGAACCAACTTTCTTCACATCGTTTGGTCATCATCATTCATTCCAAAGCTTCTCAAGCTTACACATCTAAAACAAGATCATCATCCATGTCCAAGAAGCTCCCAAGTTTTGAAGATTGTTCAGAAGGGTCGTAGGAGCATCCGAGAGCAAACCGACCACTGGAGGACCTGGTGACCTGTCACCAGGGATGCCTGGGGACCCACTGCCCAGGATGCCTAGTGACCCTAGTGTAGGGATGCCAATAGCCCCGAACAGCCCTACTTAGAGCCTTTATCTCATCTTCCTCCCCCATTTTCTTACGTTACTTTACTTTCATGTTTTTCATCTTAAATCATCATATTTGCATGCATATTTTAGTTTAATCATCTCATCTTCATCATCCTAAAAGTATAAAAAATGGTGTTGGGAGTCATTCCCAATCCAGTTAGTCCAACTCCCTTTGTAATTTTAATTTATTTCCCTTACAAGATGCTTCCCTTTCTTAGTTCTAATCCACTTTTATTTGTTTTTGTGGATTACCTGGTTTTGTAGGAACAACCAACCATCGCTTCAAGCTCTTTCTCCTTGGCTAGCTAAGAAGGAAGAAGATGGAACCCATAATCTCCCAACATAATCTCTCCGTTAAGGTATGCTCGATCATTTCCTTTTAACATTTATATTGCATTTATTTTTCTTTCATTTTTGGAGCCCTTGGCTCCTGGCGATCACAACAAGACACCCACACCACTAACACAACCGAAAGCGGTGGCACTAAGCTAGGAGGTTGACGAGGTGAGACCAAAGGCAACCACCTCATGCAAAAAAACTAGCCATAATAACATTCTAATCATCTCTTTTTTAAGTTAATGCTGGAAACAAGGACTCCACACAAGGGAGCCCGCACATCAACTCACTTCTTCAAGCACTTGACTTAGAGATAGCAAAACAACAACAAAATCAAAAATAAAAAATAAAAAGAGGACTACCTTGAGCTCTATAGGACTTGCATTTTAATATTTCAACTATCAAAATAATAGTATTTGATATATTTAATACCTCAAGTCTAGAGGGGGTTGAGCTTAAGAACTCCTTCAACAAAATCAATGATGGCTTAGTTACTCACTAGACTCACGGATATGCCAAAGTTGTACATATGGAGAAAATGGTTCCTCTTGAGATATCCTAACATGCTATATGCAACCTATATATTTAATTATTTTCTTATGCTAATTTACATTTCCTTATACCTTTCATGCATTATTTTAAGCATCATTTTTATGCATCTTATGTCGCATTATGTTTTAGCCTTTCTTGGCAACTTTATTTCATCTCCTGTGTTCCATCATCTGGGCTTAGCATCCCTTCGCATTGTCTTGCCTTAATTGTCACACCAATCATGTTCACTAAGGTTTCATCTCACCACGCTCTTATTTCATATCCCATCGTGTGTCCAACACACCAAGGTCCTATTACTCATCCATCCCACCTTATTTGCTATTATGGCTGCCCTTGCCTTGATAGGTTTAAACACCATAAGTGTATTTGCATTCGCATTTGCATTGCATTTATTGCATAATATGCCTTCTACATTTTAGTCCCCATGTAGACCAACATCCATTTAGCTCTCACCATGGAGCTTATCACACCTCAGTCCTTATGTGGGTTATCACATCTCTAATTCTCACCATGGTGACATTAATTTTTGGTCTCTTTATGGCCATCATATAATTCTCGGTTCCACTCAGACTCAAAAACTTATTTTAAATCCCATCATGGTACACTTCCTTTCACACATAGGCCACTTCTTCCCAATTCCCATCATAATGCTTCACAATTTCAATGCCCACATGGACCATCACCTTTTTTTAGTTCCCACCATGGCACTTTTTCTCATGTATGGTCCCTACACGAACCATTCACATTTTTTTATATTTTTTCCATCATGAACCTTCACTCCATTTTCAATCTTCGTGTAGACCACATTTGTATTTCTCTCAAATGCAATCTTGGATTTTCCGAGCAGTCAGTTTCCTATCAAGCTTTAACAATGATTTCATTGAAGCAAAAGATTATTCCACTCTAAACTAGACTAGTATCCCAAGAGAACCCTAATGAACCTAAAGACCCAACCTTGGTTGATTTGAATTTCAACTTAGTTTACATTGCTTAGTTTAATTTTTGCAATTTACTTTCCACTATATTTATCGGTTCAACACATCACATGGTTCAGGTGTTAGCCGATGACCTGGATGCCATTTATTTTCAGTATTTCTCCCATCATGTGGAGTCACACCTTTTAACCAATCAACCAAGGAGAAGGTTTGCAAGAAACAAGAGGATGATCTCAAAATCTGGCAAAGTTTAATTTATTCAACTAGGCCTTTATGAGCATGTCTAAATATACACTTTGGCGTCACATTTTCAATCCACTATCATTGCACTCCACTACATCTCATTGCACTACACTACACTTACCTATACTCTACAACACCTAGTTACACTTCACTACTTTTGTTTATGCTTTACTACATGCCATAATGCTCTCTTGCAAAGCCGACGCCAAGGTGAGGCAAGCTGTAGATATGCATATTTGGCCAAGTTGTAAAGCTAAAAAATCCTGTTTCTATGAACTATATTTAAGTACCACATCAAATGAATTGAGTTTCTTAGAAAAATAGAGCTTTACACATATTTTTGGGCTTTTGAGACTTGATGCCTAGTCAATGAGGCATCAAGTCCCTAAATTCAAAATTTTTACTTGCCAACATGCGTATGACCATCGGTTGGAATAGTAACCTCAATGCCACCTTCACCATGGCATTTTGTGTCTAGTCATCCGATCTAACCGCACGAATGGCATCATGTCAGGCATAAATGAGGAGCATTCATGATGCTTACTGCTCAACAAGGTGTCATCGGCATAATACACATGCATCATTAATACCAACTCGAGCACATAGTCTATTGGGATGTTTTGTACATGTGCACATATTTTTCAATATTTCAAATTTGCCCTCCTAGTGACTATAAGAGGAGACACATCTCTAGCCTTTTCACCTTATCATATTACTTCTTTTATAAGTTTCGCTTTTTGACTTGTCACATTTTTCACCTTGCCACCTTTACTTCCACAACAAGATTCACTTTTTTAACTTGTCACTTTTACTTCCTCCATAAGTTTTACTTTTTTCACTTTTGACCTTGTAACCTTTCCATCTTGTTATCTTTACTTTCTCCCAAGATTCACCCTTTTAACTTGTTCCCTTTACTTTTGATTTGTAACCTTTTTACCTTACCACCTTGTCACCTTTACTTCTTCCACAAGCTTCTTCTCTTCCCTCTCCAAGAAAGATGCACCCCATTTAAAAGGACACTTTTACCTTCGGGAAAGAAGGTTGGTCTGAAGCCTCCAAGAGGCTCTAAGCCCTCCTACCTCTTTCTTTCTTCTCAACCCTTGGAGATTCTCCACCTCCTCTCTTAGCCAATACATCCTCCTTCACCCCTCATTCTCCCAAAATTCTTAGCACATCTAAAGGCTTTTCCAATGTTCTTACATCACTTGCAGTGCAAAATGTTGGTCAAAGGAGAGAGAGAAACCCAGTGTACATTTACCACCACTTACTACTCTTCATTGACTTTCACAATGTTCTCGAAGTGGATTCCAGCAAGGTTGTCTTCAAAAAAGTTCTTCCTTGGGATGTCCTTTCTTTTATCCCATAAATAGGGGTTTATTCTAACTTCTCATTCTTCCATGGTAGATTCTGCACTAACATTGCATCTTTAGATCCTAGATTCCAACACCTTTTGTTTCTATGTTCCCAGAGAATTTACAGCATCTTCTCGATAGATTCAAGCCAACCTATCTTTATAGAAAAACCTCCCTCGGTGAGCTATCTTTTATTTGTATCAAATGAGAGTCGATTAAGACCCCCCCCCATATGTTCATAGTACCATCTGCACCGAAGTCATGCTAGCTATTTTTGCACATCCCAACTCAGTTGTCGTTCCACCAGAATCATGTTCTTTTTCACCATCTGTGATCATATTTGATTTCTTTCACCCTTAACTTTGGTTTTACATCATTCCTAGTTAGTCCTAGTATAATTTTTATTTATCTTTACATCATATCATAAATCTAAAAAATCTAAAAAAAGGTTAAGGCTTACCCCAAAATTGGTGAGCTCAATTTCGATTACCGTATTATGTTATTATTTCTACGGATGCTACACATCACCAAGTTCTAATCCTCTTTAAATTTGTTTGTTTTATTGTGTAGTGATGAAGCACATCATCCAACATAAAAAGCAAACTTGGGCTCCTTCTTGGCTGGCTAAAGAGAAGGAAGTTGAAACACTACAATTCCCCCACCATTATGATACACATGGTCAATCTTTAATCGCTTTGCATTTCTTTTCTGTTTACTCTTAGAGCTCCCTGCAACAACCACACTATTTTCTTTGCATATCAATCTCTTGTTTTTTTTACCTTTTTTTCTCTCTTCCATTTTTTTCTCTCCTTTCACATGACCCAAACCATCTCTCCAATGTCCGAGTAATACCAAGGGCAGGAAGTTTGGAGTTCAAGGTGAGTGTGAAAAAAGAGAGAATGAAGAGAGAGAATAGAGCATATTAAGGGTTTTCCATCCCTCCTTCAGAAAATCTATGCTCACAACTTTGGCTATCATGGTGGGACAACTCGTGCCCTTAAGCTTGCCTCTTGCCGAATATTGTTTACTTCTTAGTTGGACCACTATTTATTCATGATTTTACACTACTTTGCATTGTTGCTTCATTTTTCTTGTGCTTTAATTTTTGTAAGAACTATTGCTTTGTTTAATCTTCTTTACATTGCACATTTGCTTTGTTCTTGTCATTTACCCCACTTGATTTGTCATCTTTAAGGTTACTTTTTGAGCTTATATTGCTTTTTTTACATCATAAATCATCTCCATATCATTGCTTGATTTTATATCTCCTCTTACCTGCCATTTCATAGAGTTAAGTTTATCATCTTGTTATTGCACATCATCTTGTCGCTTTAAATTACTCTTTGCTTTTGACTTGCACATTTTAAATCAATGTTTGCTCTCTTTTCTTGTCATTTTCATCTTGCATTATATTTGCATTGGGTATCAGGTTCGCCTGGCTTATTAATTTTATTTTAATAAACATTTTAGTATGACAATGTGTAAAATTTTAGTGTGCCGAAATTGTTGCTTGCATTCTTGCTATTACAACCATGCCCGCATTCTACTATAATTATCATGTTGATGTGCATCCATGCAAATCTCACCACCCTGGTTATATTCAATTACCTGAACCCACCCAATAGTCGCCAACTAGCAGCTTGATTATTGCTTAATCATTCGACCAATAACTTGATCACAGCCAAATAATTGGACCAATAGCTATTTGTAAACATAGATTGGCTATCCTAGATCATCTTTGATAATGCGTCTTCCAACCACTTAGAAAAGTGTGAGTTTGAAAATTAATTCAACAAAACTAGTAGGCTCTTCCAACTTCTTTTCATTAAACACTACAAGAAAAGGTGATAATGGCGACAAAACCATCTCTAAAAACTTAAAAGTTGTCGCAAGGCTATCGCGAATAACCTTTGTCGCCAATGACTTCTTGTGACAACTTCCACAAAGTTGTCGTAGATAAATTACTAGCGATGGCTCATAGCCATTGCAAATATTTTACTGGTGACATCCCTAACCCATCATGAAGTAGTTACTGGCAATAGTTGATGTCATTGTTAGTAACTTATTTGTGATGGCTATGAGCCATCACCCAATTAGAAACTAGGCAACAATTGACAACAATCGCAAATAAGTGCATAGTTGTCGACAACATATATTAGTGACGACTTCTAGCCATTGCTAAAAATGTTCAATAAAAATATTTTATATATTTAAAAATATAAATTCATGCATGAATAGAATGTACAACACACCTATAAACATAACCCTGTATAACATACTTGTAAAATCTACTAATGGGAGCCATTTTCATATCATGCACAAACCCTTTACATTAAAAAATATCATATATTTAACCCCTACAAATCAACCATTCACAAATATTCAACACAAACCATCCATACATACACAAAGCTAAAATACATACAATAACCATCATCCATAAACCACCAAACATACATATCAAGATATCATACAACACAAAAATCCCATGTACACAAACCCAAATATCGCATACCCAAATCCATATATCCATTCATAAATATATACACAAAACCATACACAAATGAGAGCCATTTTTAAATTCATACACAAATCTCACATACACAAACTTAAATATCACATAAATATCATGTAATGAATAACTAAAACAAATTCAATTTATTTTAAAAATTATGTACAAATAATCAGTGATATAAAAAATGAAGATAAGGCAACTATATTTCACTCATCCTCTACAAAGGAGTCCTCATCCTCATCATCCTTGTCCTTGTCTTTTCCATCCTTCTCTCTCTATCTCTAATGTGGCATCTAGCTCAATGGATTAATCAGTGGAGGAGGGGGGGAGTTTTTGATCAATTCTTGCTAACATTTGTTGGGTTGGCCATTTAATTGTGTATGCAAAACTCTTATGCTGATTCAACTTTTGCTGCTTGAGAGAAGAAATCTCTATCAATTACTTTTTAATCTTGATTGATTGCTTCTTTACTGTATCCATCAACTCCTAGACTAGTGAAACCATAGAGGTAATAGCACCTCCACTATTTCCACTATATCAGGTGTTGCAAGTTTGTCATGTCTCCCTACATTTTATTTGTTTTGGCCCATCTATGCCAAAGACGATAATGAATGCCTACTTAGCAATGAATAGATGTTTAGATATCCCAACACCTAATTCCTTTGATGATGGAGCATTCAACAATTATGTCATATTGTCCTATTTAAAGAATACATTTTATTAACATTTGTAACTAACATTCAACAATTTAGATAAAAAAATTAATACACTTACCATCATTTTCTGACTATCTTCATTGCTCCAGACAATGGACCCATCAAGCTCATCATGACTTTGTGTCATTTGGAACAACTTTGGATGTGTAGGAGGACATTCTTCTTTTTGTACCTGTTTATAGCATTTAAGAATGAGAGAATACATGTAAACTCAAGTCTACAAGAAATTAACAATTAAAGTAAATACATATAAAATATCTTTCTAACTGATGAATATTTTTCCTTCCTCTTATATGCTACATTGGTAGAAGAATTTTATTGCCTTTATTTTTCTTACTAAGTATCTACAAACAAATTAATAAGATTTTAATAATTTATAAATGCATATCGATAGAAAGACAATTTGTTTTTTACTTACTATCATCTCTCGACTATATGTCATACATGTGAAGCCATTGATCACCATCAAATTGTGAAAACACATTCTCATATAACTCCTCTAATGATCATCATGTAAAATATTGAACATGACAAATGCTAATAGTTTGTAGTCAACATATGACTTGTTAAAAAAACTAAATATGTTATTTATATTTTTTTAAAATGATTCCTTTGGTTTCTTTGTATTACCCTTTGCTAAATTATATTTAGTATTCTATATAAATAAATTTGCATATTCATAAAATTTATTTAGTGTATATATCAGTGTGGCTCTCATTATAAAATTCTCTTTCTTTAAAGTGTCATATGTCTCTAATCTGATCTCACATAAATCTTTAAACTCTTCTACTAATGGCTATAAGAATATATCAATATCATTTCTGAAGGCACTTGGACTATGTATTTGTAATGATATCTTAATATATGTTGCTTTTATAGATATCTTTGGTGGTAAATTATATATTATTGTAATGAGAGACCATACACTATATTTTGAAGACATGTTACTAAATTGGTTAAATTCATCTGTAGCCAACACAAGTCTCATGTTACATCTTACTAATGTAAAATCTGGATACATTTCATCAACTATTTTTCAAGAGAGAGAATCAGTATGATGATGTATGTCTCCACTTCCTTGATAAGATTGTGCATTCATATGCCATGTCATTTACTTAAATGTATTGGGTGAAATAAATAAATGGCACAACCTATATTTTAATGTAAAATATTTGTGCCATATTTTCACTTTAAATTTTAGAATCATTTTTATCTCTTAGTGTCACATTGTGCACAAATAATTTTATCTTCATTCTCTTTCCAAAAAGAATATAGTCATTTCTACATGCATCAATTTTCTAATATCTTAGACCTAACTCTTTAATAAATTTTTTAAGTTCTTACAAATTATTAAGAACACTAGCATCTTTATGTAACAACTCTTAATATAAAGTTATATTGCATTCATACATTTTCTAGTGAGACCGTTTATTGACTTTAGTTGAATCAACTTAATAAATGTTAACATAAATATATCTTTGCAACCTTTATATAAAGGTGCTTTTACATATTTTAGTAAGCAATAATATTTTTATGTCTCTTCATTTGGTTTATCCATGTAATATCTAATGGTAAATTGATTGTTTTGAATATCTTCAAGTATTTCCATCACTTCACCATTAATACTTTCATCTTGTGGTTCATTTGTATGTACATTGTCTTTATTAATTATATTAACTTCAATTTCACCGTGATATATCCAAGTTTGATAAGTTGATCAAATGCCATCACATATTAATTGTTCTTTTTACAACATCTCTTTTTAAGATGAAAGTTTTACAATATTTTTTTCAAGGACATTGAATTAAATTATTATCTTGACTATGCCTATATCAGGTCCTACATTCATGAAAAGCATAGTTTAATAATTTTTTCTATTTCTTGAAGATATATAAGATTTAATTTGTTGGGAATATTTATCAAGGATTTGTCTAAGGTACTCATCTAGTCAAAAAAATAAAATGTAGACAGATATATGCATTAAATAAAAATTATAATAGGCAACAACAGTTCTATACAAAATGAGTATAAGATACACAATATTAAACCTAATTGAGCCTCCTCCAGATGAAGTGAGTTTTCATTAAAGATCTCAATTTAAACTTATCATAAGAATGATAGAAAAAATAGTTTAAATGAACAAGAAGAATGACAAGAAGAAATAGATGAGGAAGAATGATAAGAAGAAGAAGAAATAGACAATATTTATGAATGGTTTATTTTCAAAGGTAAAAAAACTAAGATTTTGTGCTACACGAGAGAGATTAGAAATGAAATTAAGACTTTAGACATTTTATTAAGTTTTTTTAAACATCACCTTTGTCTTTTAGGATATCGATGAATCACAAAAATATGAAGATAAAAGACATTGAGTACAAAAGATATTGAGGATTCACATAATATTGAGGGTAGAAGATTAGAGTCTATGAACTCGAAGAAGAAGAGGAGATTCTAGAATAAAATCCTAAAATAACTTGTCTACAAATTTGCCTTTTGAATCTAAATGTTTAATGATCCAAACCAGACAAATGAGGAGAAAATAAATCCAATCAACCTTAGCACTAAGAAAGACCAAAAGTTAGTACAAAGTAATGACAATTTATTTTCTCAAGGAGAAGAAAACATAATATTGATTGTTAGGGATTACATACATAGTCAAATGAAGTTTGACAACCCCCTCAATTTGTCAACGAGCTAGGGGTCCTTGCATTCACCCAAGTTTCCTCACATGCTCAATGGATCCTTTATTCGAACATGATTAAGTGTTTTAAGACTAAATATTGATTTACTAAGATTTTTAACCTCATAAATAAAAATAGATATACAAAATGTTGACAAATAAACCATAAGGTGTTGTTTAAGATTTTGGAAGAAGTTTTAAACATGTAAATTCTCTAATATTTGGTTTCTATCTTTCCCATTTAAACACTTTAGGTGTTTGGATGCGATTATAAGATTTTAAACATGTAAATTCTTTAACATTTGGTTACAATCTACCCCCTTTAACACATGTGAATTATATCATTTTTGTCAAACATGTCTATTAGGTATTCTTTAAATTCTAATTTTCATTTTAGTATGCACCATAGAATAATTTTCAAAGTCAAAACTATTTAATAAAAAAAGTATATTGAAACACACTATTATCATCTTCTTCAAGAGTATACACATATCACATATCATATATATTGGCATGCCACAATATCTCTAAATCAAATGATCAAGCATGGCTAGAAATAATCAAATATATTGGCAATTTAAATGTTCAAATATGACTAGAAAGAAAGTAAAATAGGGTTTAGAAATATACCTAAAAGAAGAGATTCAAAGAAGGAGGACCGACGGTGACCTTTGGCGGTTGGGGGTGATGCCAAAGACCGGCGGCGATGGGGAGAACATGCATCGATGACAACAATGAGTGGTGGAGAAGAAACAGCTGATGGTGGCAAGAGTGTTTGTGTAAGAGAGAAGAAGAGAGGAAAGGAGAATGGGGATGGGAGGAACTAAAACCTAAAAAACATTGGCAACGGTTTATTGAGTGGTCGCCAATGGTGCATTTAATGACAATGACTCTAGCCATCACCATTGACACTGACCGTTCAATGGTTAAAATTAGATAAAATACATTGGCAACAACTGTTTAAAGTCATTGCCAATAGCCTAAACATTTCCTCGAAGCATGAATTTTTGGTTTTTTCTACTTTCACGATGGTTGCAGCCATTGCTATTATATTATATAATTGGGGATGGCTTCTCTTCAACCATCACAACTACTCTTATTAGGGATAGTTTTTTCATGCCATTCCCAATAAGTCGTCTATAATCATATTTAATACTACTTTTCTTGTGATGAAAGTTGTCATATATATTAATTTGATATGTATATAATTATGATAGAGCTTTATTTAAAATATTTTACATTATAAAATTATGTCTTAGTCATGTTCTATTATATGATTGGACTAATAAGATAATGATTAGACTAGAATGAAAGTCTTAATTTTTATTTCCATATCAACTTGGATGGATACATGTGAAATTAGATAAGTAGTAATGTCAAAAGCATCTAGATACGTTCCTCGCTATGGTTAGAGAATTTCATGCATAACATGTAGATTTTCATGTAGATTGGAAACCCGGTGAGGATAAGTATGTTGTAAAATATTTATAGAAGTAGTAGCTAAAACTATTTGATAATTCCAATTAACAGATAAAACCTAAGAATTGAGTTGGTTGGATATTTTTTAAAAAATAAAGATAATATCTAAACGGGAAAGTATAATATCATGTCAACATAATCAATAAAACTAAAGTTCTCAATATTTATATATATTATATCACGAATAATTTTTCTATATGTATTTTAAATTAACTATCACAAACAACTTTATATACTTGTATTTTTAAAATTAAAAACATAGTATTTTTAATATATTCAGAAAATTATTCATAGATAGTTATTTTTTCTTTACTTTTGCTTATATTTGATAGCTCTTCAACTTATTCTTGTAATTATTCTAAAATTATGTATGAATCACTTTATATGGATCAGCCTGTAGCTTTAAAAAAAAATCAAGCATGTCACCTACAAATATTTGACTAAATATAATGTTATACTATCCCAATAGGCATAAAGAGAGATATGGCTCAACATATAAATAATAATGTATATATGATAACTTATGGGTATGAAAACAAAATAAAAATAATTATCAAACAAGATAGATAAATTAGACCATCTAAGATTATTTAATAAAATAATAATTTAATTAACAATAAAAATTGTGTATCCAATTAAGGCATGCGAAATTGACAAGTTGTGTACAAGATATGTATTTATGAATCTTCTAGATATGCCTATGGTGAAGATTACTGCATATATTGTTTTATATCCTATCTTGGTATCCAGAACATCATTGCACTTGAAATAATGCATGTGAGAATCAAAGAGTCTGAAAATTATAACTGTGATGTGAGCATGTAAATAAATGTGTAGAGTTGTATTATATGTGACACAATGACTTCATCAAACTATTTTATAGCATCTATGAGAAGTGGAGATTATATAATAGTTTATCCTAGTTACATCACTATCTATATATACTTGTAGTTTAAGTATATAGAACTTATATATGTTAGATATTGTGCAAGTGGTGTATGATTGCAAGTGGTATGACATAAAGTGTAGGTACTTCCTTGCATTTCTTAAAAAAATCTAAAATGTTTTGCATTAAGTTACGAATGTATGATTAATTTATGATACATTTGCTGAGAGGTCAGTTAATTAAATTAGCATATAGTTAGGTATTTTACCAGATTGAATAAAAAAGAACTTGCTTGATTTAGAGCCAAAGAGGTTATCTTTTAATTATTTAATATACCAATACATTTTTCATATATATCATGTATATTTGTGAGAAATTTTATTTTATACATAATTGGTATTTGACAAAAATAGCAAGCATGAGTTGTGGTGCAGAATAAACACATCATAGGTATAATATTGGTTTTGAAATCTGAAGAGCTAATAAAGAGTTGTCTTCCATTTTAGAATGATATTTAAGTTATTTAAATTGAAATTTTGTGAGGTCCATTATAATTTTTAGAAATCATTTAATTATCAAATTTGATATTATCTTCTTAATTCTTAAATCTATGTAATTCCGAAAGTTATTTTCCACAGATATGTTATTCCTTCGTATATATGTCTGATGATCATCTCTTTGGCTGCGACCCTATTTGGTAGCAATATTAGGCTCAATTTTAAAATTAATAATGATATAAACCATTTCATTAATAATGTCAATTTTGAAACTTTTGAACATGTTGGGTGGTAATTTTAAGCACATCTACCGGTATCAATTTAAAAAGTGATATTAATATATAGTCAAGAGGTGTTTGACTATATATTTAAAAATATTTTACCACGTTAGGTAAGAAAATGCCAACTTGTAATTTTGATATTTATTTATTAATATTTATAAATAAAAATATTAAAATTGACTTAATGTTAATTTTGATATTCTTTGCGACAAGTGTATACAATAAACAAACAAATAATATTATATAATATAAGTGTCTTTTTGAAGATCCTCACGCAATGATTGTATAATATAATGGGGTGTTTGGTTGCATGATAATGGAGATTTTTATTTTAATTTTTAAAAATTGTAAGAAAATTTGTTAAAAGAGGTGTTTGATAACCATGACAATTTTATGTTTTGAAAGTGATTTTTTTCTTAAACAAAAAAAAGAGTCTTACCTTTTTCTTTTTTCTTGTGGTCTCCCATTTTATTTGGTCATGAATGGTAGCAACTCTTTTTTGTTATCACATCCCTCCAACCATGATAATTTTATGTTGTGAGTTGGTTCATTTTTTATTTTAATATAATTTTTTATCATGAAAATGTACAAAAAATTATCATGCAAACAAACATCCCATAAATGTCACCTTATATCAGTTTTGATATTGGTGTAGTGCATTTTTCGGCATTTTACCAATTTTTTTGTTTTTTTAACTTTCTGCCCCTTGATAGTTGCGGTTCCGACTCCGAGCCTTCCGACAAAATGTGGACCACTGCGCCGAGGAATACGGAATTCAGGCAAGTCATGCACGACGGTACCGTACCATGCGAGGAGGAAGCCGGGGCTAATACAGGCACAGCCGAAGAACACGCCCGTCTCGCCCGCTTACCCAGACGCACGAACAGGGACAGCGTAGCCGTCCAAGGCGGCGTCCCAAGGTCCCCCGCGGGTTCTTCCTCGATCCGGAGAGCGACGGCAGGAGGAGCGCGTCAGCGGGAGGTGGTGTTGGTAGCTGCCCGAGGCTGATGGAGGTGGATCCCCAGCCCGGCGAGGGCCCTGACAGACCCGCTCGTGTCTACGCCGACGGCATCTACGACCTCTTCCACTTCGGTCATGCCAAATCCCTTGAGCAGGCAAAGAAGCTGTAATCCCCCTTCCTCCTGCTCTTATCGTGTTTACTGGACTAATCAGTGCTCGAATTCCGCTCTGTGTGGTATTCGTTGCTGCCCTTTTCCTTTGGTGTCCGTCGTGAGTTGATTTGGGTATTTTTTTTCTTACACCGTCCTTGGTGGCGTGTCCGATCCACGCCCTCTGTCATTTTTGGGAATTTGTTCTTTTGTTTTTGCCGTTTTCACAAAGTTGTTTTATTTTGATTTCCTACACTCATGGTTTCGATGAGTATGTTCCTCGGAATAGGCGGTTGAATTTGGCGGCGAGCTATATTTCTTACTCCCAGATATATTGTTTTCTTTTCTAATTTACATCTTTGTTTATCTGGATAACATCATCCTGGTTGGCAATGATCTGTCGAACCAAGATTATAAATCAGTTCATGAACTTTACTACTGAATCGGCTCCGAAGCTATTCATTCTTTTTATTTTTCTGAGGTGACAAAGGAATCGTGCCATCTAAATTCAGTCATTGTATCTCCTGAATTATACCGATCATGAATAACATGTGGTCACAAGTCGAAACTGCTGGAAATGCCTCTGCGTTTGAAGCTGTCTATGCCACTTCTACTTTGTTGGTCTAATCAAGAGAATATGGCGTGTTTTAGCTCTGCTTTAGACAGATCCTTATTGCTATTCCAATTTAAGTGTGTGGTGAAATCCACTCAGATTTGCAGCATTATGCTTTCCTTAAGAACTATTCACATTCAACTGAAGTTGCTCGACCTTGTCATAAAGTAATGTTGGTATTTGACCTTTTCTGAACGGACACTTGTAACTTGAGCAATCTATGTTGTCAAATGTGACTAAGGCAAGATGAGTGAGACAGCACCTCCAATCAACTGCTTTGTTGTCACCTCAAAGTCCTTATGTCCTTGTTTCTGTTACAAAAATTTTAAAACATTTAGTTTTAGGGGTTTTTACATTTATTTCCTTGAAATCATTCTTATTTTTACACATCCTTTTCTGATAATAATTTTTAACTCTTTGAGGACCTACTCCTTTTCCAAATAAATCTGTTTGTTAATTTTTTAGACAGAAAGGAAAAACTAAGTGACCACCCCTATTAACAAGATGGTAGTGCAGGATACCAAAAAAAATCTATGGAATAAATAACAATTTGAGATAAAAATGTCTCCACATGAAGAACTGTTCTTTGAATACATCCTCCAATGGTGCACGGCCCTTTGCAGCGTCAATTCAATCTTTTATCAACTGTGTCTATAAATGAAGGATATTAATTGGGTTATCAAAATGATTTTCAAAGATTCTCCTATTTCTAGATCTTCATACAGACCATAGCATTGCTGGCAGAGAAAGTGTCCAAAGTAGCGGTTCCCCTTTCCATGGTATGCTCACATTCTGTTGCAAAAGCAAGGCTAAAACATCTTCTAGCTCTTCCCAATCTAAACTTTAACTGTGAAATAAGACTTTCCAGATATACGCAATAACCCTGCACCATAGGAACAAATGATCGATGTTCTCGTACCCACAACCATAATAAATGCAGTTTTTCTTTTCCAACGGAAACAACTTTTGTAGATATGATCTCGTTGGTAATCTATGTTTGCAATTTTTTCACAAAAATAATCTAATCCTAAAGGGTGCCCCTTGAGTTCAACACAACCTTGTACCACTCCACCTCCAACCCCCAAATCAAAGTCTATTACAAGGTGACTTCACTGGAAACAAATGATCTCTATCTAGGTTCACAAGAGCAAGTCTTCCTTATCTACACAAGAAAACATGTATAGGAGATTCATTAAATCAGTGAACTCCGCAATTTCAGCCTCCTTCAAATTTCTTATGAAAGAGAAGCACCAGTTATTCGATGAGACTAAGTTATCCCAATGAGAGCTCACACAAGTATTCTTGTTCCTGGAAAGCCTGAACAAGTTAGGAAAGTACCCATGTAGAGGCCCTTCATCCACCCAACGATCATGCCAAAACAAAATTATCTTACCATTACATAGGGCTATATTTTCAATAAGAATGAAAAGAAATGCCAAATCTGGATGATACCCTTCCAAATAGGAGATAACCGGCAAGAGGTACTGCTGCCCTTGGACTCAAGAAGACACCCACCCACTAAGTTTGTATTTAGCACATACAACATTGTACCAAGGAGATTCCTTGTCGCTCTGCAATTTCTAAAGCCACTTAGTCAAAAGAGTCTTTATTCAAGATTTCAAATGGAATAAGACCCACCCCCCCTCTTTAAAATCTCTACACACATGATTCCATTTAACTACATGCAGGCCCTTGTCTCCTCCTTTGTCATGCCAATTGCCAAAAGAAGCAAGCATGCAAACAGTCAATTTTGTTGCACACTGTGGGAACCTCGAGAATTCTCTCTTTAGTGTTTTGAAAAGAGTTTGTTTTTTTGTGTTTGAAATATCGACATCCAAGTTTTTCTAGCAAAATAGGTGATAGCTTATAAAGATATTAGATAGTCGGGTGATATTAAAAGAGTATAGAATCGAGGTTCAAGTCCTGTGAAAATGTTTTTGACCCCTCTCTATTGGATGGTGCGAATATCCGATATTCATTTACATCGAGCAACTACTCGAATACCCTTGATTAACTACCATAGCGATCTTTTTGCAGAGAAAATATGCACATCCACAACATGTAAAGAACACAAAGGGTACCGGCCCTTCGAGCCTGATGAGATGCAAACAATTTTGGTTAAGTCTTTGTTTAAGTCTGTTGAAAGCTTATTAAAAGTTTGATTTGTTTGGAGTGGGTTTGAGTTGATGTTTGAAGTGTTGATTTTTTAAAGTGTTGGTTTTGTTGTTCAAAGTTCAATGGCTTGATTTTTTGATTTAGTTAAATTTTGAATCGGTTTCGATTGAAGTTGTTGATGAAATTTGTGTAAGTGTATATGAAGGATGCTTTTAAGCAATTTAATTTGTTTAAGTCTGGTTAATATGTGTTAAGTCTTTTATCATATTGGTTGGTGTTTCGACACTAGTTTGAATGTGTTCGATATATTTTAAGTGTTTTGAACTTTAACTCAACTTGGTTAAGTTTAAGTTAATATTATTAAGAACTTGATTTCTCATTTGTCTTGAAATAAATTCTAAGCAATTTGTTTCAAGTGTAGATGAACTTAGGATGCTTTTAAGCAATTTGATTTGTTTAAGTCTGGTTAATTTGTGTTAAGTCTTTTATCATGTTGGTTGGTGTTTCGACACTGGTTTGAAAGTGTTTTGAAGTGTTTTTGACCTGTTTTTCTTATCTTCTTTAAGAAGTTAAACTCTCATTTTAGTTAAGTGTTTTGAACTATATGTTCAAATTTGTCTAAGTCTTTTTCATGTTTGGTTAAGTGTTTTAGACTTAGGTTTTATGTTAAGATTTGATTAAGTCCTTCAAATTTGGTTAAGTATTCTTCAGATGAGATTATGTATGTTCATACTTAGTTTTATGTTCGGTTTGCATTCCATCTGGTTTGTCGGGCTAACATTAATGCCCGATCACATATAGTTGAGTCATCACTGAAGGTCACAGCATTCGTTCATGTCTAAGTACATAGTACATAGGCAATTCATATGCCAAATTTGTCAATGTTAGCAATTCATATGCCATGTCAAGAAATGACTAAGTGTTGAAGTCTTCAACTTGTCAAAGGAGATTTCCTTCCCAAAGCATAAACTCCCACGAGATTTGGAAAATTTCGACAGCATGCTTACTTATTTCTGATCATTGTGGAAATTTACCCATGCTATATGGTTAAGTCTTTTTGACTTTTCCACATAGTGGGAAGGGTTCGTCTGCATAGGAAGCATGTCCCATATATACGCCTAGGTCAACATACCAGAGTCGTGTCCGGACTAGCCACCCAGTGGAGCATCCAGTTGTGGACTAACTCCTTAACTTAATTTTTTTTGCCTAAGCATAAGACAACACCCAGTGGTGGGCTAACTCTCCAGATTTAGTTTTTTTAAGACCAAAGCTTAAGGTAGCACCCAGTTGTGAGCTAACTCCCCAGATCTAGTTAAATTTTAGTGTGAAGCCTAAGTTAGCACCTAATGGTGGGTTAACTCCTCAGACTTAGTCAAATTTAAGGTTCAAGTTAAAGTGTCCGGGGTAGCATCCAGTTGTGGATTAACTCCCCGGACTTAGTCATTTTGTTCATTGCCCAATGGGCCAGTTCGTGTCTCATCGGCACAATGGGCCGGTCTTCAAGTTCTTGGGCCAGAGAGACCAATTTTTGTCTTCATGGGCTAGTAAGGCCTGTTCTTTGCTCTTCAAGGCCATCAAGGTCAGCTTCATAACCTCTATGCCTTAGCCATTTTTTTTTCTTTTTGCTTGCTGCAGCAGAAGATGGTGCACACCTCTATAGAAAGAGCTGAAGTGACCTGTTTTGTTGTTGTTTTGAGAGCTGCCAATGTGCTGACTTAGCCATTCAGGTGCTGTGTTGAAGGGCCATCAAAGGGGCTCACAAAGATCTGATTGAGGGGTGTCTTGATAGCCAGACAAGGGTTGAAAGCATGGATTGCAGAATCGGCGGAATCGGTCCGATTCCGACCGATTCCTTGTGGAATCGGTCGACTGATTCCTTCGGAAGACCGGGTCAACCGGCCCGGTTCGATTCCCGGTTCGATTCTGGACCGGAATCGAACGCCGCGGTCGATTCCGTCGATCCCGCGGCGGAAGGGTTCGATTCCGGTGATTTTGCAGCGATTCTAGCATCGATCCGGCGATCCAGGCGTCGATCCGAGCTGCCAGCTCCGATTCCAGAAGGATTCCAGCGATTCGAGCACCGATTCCGGCGATTCCAGCGATTCTGGCGGCGATTCCAGCGATTCCAAGCGATTCCTTTAGCCGATTCCGCCGATCCAAACTCCGATCGGCCTTGAATCAACGTCTTCTTCGATCTTTAACCGGTTTTTGTTAAGATTTCTTCGCCGAAAACTTCGTACGTCTATTCTTACGCGTTTCCGACGAGTCCGAGCGTCGTTAAACGTTGTGATTTCCGACCGAACAAGTCCGTCCAAGTTTTGAACTATCTGTTTAAGTTCATTTTGCACGGGAAAAATTCCGGATATCCCATACGTTAATTTACGACCATTTCCGGCAAATACGTAACCCTTTAAACATACCGAATGGTGTGTTACTTGGGTTGTCTGCTTCCCGAACAGCGTGTAAATCAATTTTTATGTTGTCTAATCATTTTTAGTGCATTGTTTACAATTTTTGCAGATATAAGCAATGGCCGATCAAGGTGATGCAGCACCAGCACGTGCTTCCGACGCGGGTTGGGAACACGGACAGATGGTAGACCCAGTCAGGAAGAGGGTACAGTGCAAATGGTGTGGGAAGGAGATGAACGGGGGGGTGTTCCGGCTGAAACAACATATTGCGGAACGGTGGGAATGTCAAGAAATGTGACAAGGTGCCCAGGGAGAAGAGTGAGGAGATGAGAGGCTACATGACTGGTAGAGCCTCTCAACGGGCTGTTAGGATTGAGCAGAGGGAGGAGTTGCACGACGAGCTACTCCAGAGGAGAAGGGACCGCGATTTGCCTACCTCGAAAGGGAAAGGCAAGGAGAAGGCACCAGCTGAGCCGGAGCCAGAGAGCGAAGACGAGTCCTCGGACTCCGAGCTTAGACGTGCTAGGCACGATAGCAAGCGTGCATTTGCTGAGGAGGAGGACAGGAGGAGGGGAGCAGGAGGGTCTGGGTCCAGAGTTGACCTAGCTTTGGGCCGATCAACATCGGCTCGCCTGACCTCGGGCTGGGACCGAGAGACTGACCCCAGGAGACAGGAGCCACACCGCCGTTCTACTTCTACCAAAGACTCGATTTACACCGAGTGACGAGTATTTATTTAGGAAACGAGTCTTTGGGCAGATGGGGATTAAATAGGCAATGAAAGGGGTGAAGGCAACAGGATCGGCTGCAAAGAGAGCCGTTCGCCACATTGTGAAATGGTTTTTACATGCAAGTATCACTTTTTAAATTAAAATTGACATTATGTGTGTTTTATTTACTTAAACTTAATTTTAGCCTGATCTCAATTTTTTTTAACTTGATGTAGGCATCCCAGCACGTACGCAGCACCGGCCCTACTTCCAGACGATGGTGGATGCCGTGGGTGAGGCCGGGGCCGGGTTTGCAAGCCCCGGCGACGGAGACACGTATACGGCGCCGGCACGGATGAGGAGGTCCGGGAGTTGAAGGAGTGGATGGATGGATTTAAGTTGGTGTGGAAGGAGAGGGGTTGCACAATTATGTGCGATGGGTGGACATGTATCACCAAGCGGTATGATAAACTTCTTGGTGTACTGTTCTGAGGGGACAACATTCTTGAAGTCGGTAGATGCTTCTGGGAAGATAAAAAATGCCGACTTCATTTTTTCTCTGATGGATGGGGTGGTGGAGGAGATCGGGGAGGACAATGTGGTTCAGGTTGTCACTGACAACGAACCATCATATAAGGCGGTTGGGAGGAAGTTGATGGAGAAGAGGAAGCACATCTTCTGGGTGCCCTGCGCAGCACATTCCATAGATCTCATATTATAGGATATAGGCATGGAGGAGGGTGTATCCATACTTGTCAGGCAGGCGCAGACGATCACATCTTTTATTTATTTGCATCCCCGCCTGCTACATATCATGAGATCACACACAGGAGGGCACAATCTTGTTAGGCCCGGTCCGACTCGATTTGCTACGAATTTCATTGCGTTGGAGAGTCTACACCGGCACAAGCATGCATTGGTTAGGTTCACACAGTCCGAGGAGTATTACAACTATATGGTGGACAACCTGCATGACAAGAAAGATCAGTTGGAGATTCTTGTCAGGTATGAGAAGCAGATCACTGACAAGAGGTTTTGGGAGAGTATTGCCTACTAATTGGCAATTATTGAGCCACTGGTAGTTGTCTTGAGGTTGGTAGACTCAGATGACAGGGACCAGATGGGCACGTTGTATGATGCCATGGACCGGGCAAAGCTGAAAATAAAAAAAAATCCCAGAGGTTACAAAAAGTGGTGGAAGATCATAGATGACCGATGGGACAAGACCTTGCACCACGATGTTCATGCTGCAGGTAACTTGGTTAAAAAATTATTTTTGCTGAATAATTGTCTTATATGCACAGTGTTAACTAATAAAATCTTGCAGGATATTTTTTGAACTCCCGCATCCAATATGGAGGACAGGTGGTGAACGACAACGAGGTGATGCGGGGTACACTTGCTGTTATTCAACGTCCGTGCCGATCTCAGCAAGACAGGATAGAGGCTGAGATAGAAGTAAGTTAGAGTTCATTCAATACCTTGGAGTAGCCTTAACAGGCAACTAATGTTTTTTTTTATAAAATTTTCAGATGCAGAAGTATAAGATGAGGGTCGGCGTATACTCAGATGTTGATCTGAACTATTCAGTTGACAAAGTGTCACCTGGTATAGTAATAGTTTGATGAAGATTTTATTTTCTTTTCATATAAGTTATGCTAGATGATGGGCTAATTGTTTACCTTTTCCCTTCTTGTTTTTTTCTTGCAGCTAAGTGGTGGGTTCAGGTGAACACCAGGAGTGGATGGAATCCACTTGTTGCCATCGGTATCAGGATACTCAGCCAGAGCACCAGTTCCTCCCATTGTGAGAGGAACTGGAGTACATTCAACCTGATACATACGAAAAAGAGGAACAGGTTGACCTCAGACCGGCTGGAGAAGCTGGTCTTCTGTCATTACAACATGAGGCTGCGCATAAAGAACATCAAGGATCGACAGAACATCAGCGAGGCACAATTTGCACAATTCGCAGGTGGTCCGTACGAGCAGAGGCATTCCTCTGCCACACCATCACCCGAGGAGGTGGACATTGATCAGATATTCCAGGAGGAGTATGCACTTGCCTCTTGGATAGAGGAGAGGGAAGCCAGGGATCATGCAGCTGAGTTTGATCCCGATGACCGTGCATGGGCTGAAGGAGAGTTGGATGGTGTTGAAGCCGAGGAGGATGCTCTAGCTCCACCTCCATCTACTTCTCGTGCTCGAGCGGGGCCTTCTTCTCGCCCCAGCGGCTATGGAGCGACCACTGCGGCCAGCCCCGGCTCGGCTCCGGTTCTAGTCCCGGCGGCCGCTACCGGCCCGTTCGCAGTCCGGGGAAAACGAAAACAAAAGTGACTGCACGGAAAATGGGAGGATTTGCAAAGTTGAAAAAAACTTTGGGTTCCGGACCTTCTGGTACTTCAGAGATAGCTGAAGAGGTGAAGAGAAGGAAGCCAGAGGTCGGACGTCTGTCGGCCCGGATGTCGACGCGAGCTCCTTCTCACTCCTCGGTGATGATGACGAGGAGTGCATACCGCCGACGCGGCCCATCGGCGGCACCGAGTCTCCTGATTCACGGCTTCCAAAGCCGTATTACACGCTGGATTCGGATACACATGATTCTTATATACAGGAGCCACAGTATCTAGCATTTGGCCAGGTTGACTAGCAGTGGATTACACCACTAGCTCCACCATCCTCTGCTTACGTCTTGGTCGTCCCGCAGTCCGATCCATACGACCTTGATGGCATGACATCGGCATTATTTTCATATGGATATGGTCCCGGACAGTATACAAGACTGAGCACGAGGGAGGAGCGTGAAGCGCAGCAGGGAGAGGAGGAAGACCCATATTTATATCCTAGATTTTGGTAGTAGATTGATATGATGTAATTTTTTTTTCATGATGTATCATCTCTTTGATTTTTGAATCAATGGAATTGGAATATGTACTTAACTTCGAGTCTTCAATTGGAGTTCATTAGTATTTATTCGATGTGGTCCTGTGGATGAATGCACTGGTTATTTTTAAAATTTTTTCTAACTCATTTTCTATTTTTTTAGAATTTTTTATGATTTTTTTGAATTTTTTTGACGAAAAAAAAACCAAAAAAAAAAAACGATTCCGGACCGATCCGGAATCGATTCTCGGCCGATTCCTGAAATCGGAATCGGAATCGGTCCCACCTGAGCTACAGTCGAACATCAGCCCTTTCAACCAAGGATTCCGAAATCGGAATCGGTTTGGATGGCCAACTAGGGAAACCAAGGGGTTGTTCATGGGAACTTGATTTAGGGGATCAGACAAGGGCTGATCAAGGGTAGGCTTAAAAGGCACTCAAAGGGGCCTGATTGAGGATAGAAATGGGGTGCTTTAGGATATGTTTAGGTGACCATCAGAGGGTTAAATAGGTGCTGGTTTCAAAGCCACCAGAGGAGTCCTGATTTGTGTGTATTATGAAATTTATCCAATTGGATGGAAGAATGGGTCGAACATGGCCTAATTAAGGGCAGGTTCAAGAGCTTAATTAGTTGATAGAGGGGTGGAAACAAGGTTCCTGATGTTGGTGACAACAGAGGGCTGTTTGGGGATGGCCAAATGGACTGTTTACAGGCCATCTATGGGTTGTGCGCACATGGACAGCAAGGGGGCCAGAATAAGAATAGCAAGGGGTCTGAAATGAGGGGCTCAAAGGGGCTGATTTATAAGAGTTTATGGAGCCAGCATAGGGAGGTCGAACATGGCTTTAAGGGTACCGATATGGTTGGGTTTTTTTGGAACATTTGAATGGTCAAGGAGGAGGCTGAGAGAAAGAGAAAGAAGAGAGGAGGAAGAGAACTAGAAAGAACTACATCTTTCCTTACCTTTTTGACACAATTCTTGTTGAAAATTAAACGAGAAGATGACTAGCCTTCTTTTCTTCTTCTTCTTCTTCTTCTTCTTTTCTTGCTGCAGATGGTGCTGGAATTAGTACATCAAGGAGGAACACCTGCTGTTGAAGTTGATGTTGCACAGATGGGGCTGCTGCTGGCGCACCTGCTGGAGAAAGACCTTTTCTCTCTCTTCTTCTTCACTTGGCACACGCAAAATGGGCAAGAAAGCTTGCTGACTTGATGTTAAAGACGTCCAAGCAAGAAGAAGAGGAATTGGAGCAAGGCTGATGATGCACCAAAGAGAAGAGTGGACTGGAGCAGAGCTGGCGCATAGGTCAGGTTAGCTAGTTTCGGCCAAGGCCAGATGGGGTGCCTATTTATAGAAGAATGGGGTGCCATCTGATGGGTAGGATAAGGCTAAGGGATTGTGATGGGGACATTGGCCCAAATCGGTTTGGGAAATTTTACCATCGTCAACGACATAGATTTAGGAGGGATTTGAAATAATTTCTTTGACTTTTCACATTTTTTGGGCCGCCATTGTCTATTCTTGGCCCATTATTTTGAATTTCTTTTCTGCATTTACGCTGGAGTCATTGGACCACCTTGCGCTGGATTCAGTGGGCTGCCTGGAGACTTTACTCCCGCGGGCCCAATACGCAGTATTGCGTAAACGTTGGGCCGCCAGGAGACTTTGCTCCCGCGGGCCCAATACGCTTTGTCCATTCCTTTCATTCCTTTGTACAGCTCCTCTATATAATGTGGAGGCAAGGTTCGACAGAGATATGAAGAAAGAGAAGATGTTTTCTCGTTGGTGCGATCTATCATTTGCTCTTAGGGTTTATTCGTCCTCCTGAAGTTCCTTCCTCAGGAACCTAGTTCTAGCGAGTTCTCTTCTACACCATTAGCCTTCGTTAGTTAGCTAGCTAGTTATCCTCTATTTCATACGCATGATGTTCAGTTCGGTTACCTTCCGAGTGGTGTTATATCTCAATGGTGGCGACTGCGGGATGTTCCTGGTGTCCTCTGCAATCGACAGTTCTTCTTCTACTCCAATAGCGGCAGCTGTTCTATAAGGCGGATTCTCATTTTAGCATAGCGTCAACGACATGTTGGTCTTTCAAAAGCGAACGCCAGTCTCTGATAGTTCACACAGCTAAGTATTTGTGCGAGTTTTACAGAGGTTTCCATTCAGTCAATACGTTTTGCATTATCAGCGCTTCCAGATCTAATGCACCTCCCGTCTCGACTTCGTATGTCGAAGATGTCCTGCAAATAGAACTGGTCCTGGCTGCGTTCTTTCATTTTGTCACTTGTTGAGTCCTTCTAGATCTGAGAACGTCCGCTTTGGTGGCTTAGCCCGAGCTGGAGACGCATCCGAAACTAGTCCAGAATCTGTTTCGAGATGTCCTGATTCTCTTGTTTGCGTGATTGGTTTCGGAAGAAGAATAGCAATGACTAGTTCACCGAACAATGATGTCATTGAAGAGCTCAATGAGATCAAGTGTGATCAATTATTTTTTTTGGATCGACGTTGAGGGAATATGATGATAGCCACACATGAGTCTTAATATGACCATGGTCCGGATTATCAGTACAGCTGGTTACAAGTCATCACTGGTCCTCCTCCAGTGAATAGCTGCGTTTTCTAGTGGCCTTGGAAGATTGAGCAACTGATACTACACTGGTCCATTCCAGTAAACCTCTGAGACTACACTGGTCCAATCCAGTAAACCGCCATTCACTAGGACTTCTGGTTGGAGGCTGTGACTCTTCTGTTTTTGATTAATCCGGTGGAATGGTCTCATTCCTGTTAAGTACCGGTGACTCTGAGGAGACGCCTACTGATTCGGATTGAGTCCATCTGATTACAACGGTTTAGTGGCAGCTGATCCCTTCAACGTTTTCCAACTGAGCTGTGGAAGTTGCCGTTTGTCAAAATCACGTTCAGTGAACTTCGTGGATATTTCGGACTCATTTGGTAGCTCGTCAACCTGGATTCGGTCACGATCCCCTTTGTCTTGTTTGACCTATTACCACCCTGCGAGGTGTGGGTCTTAGTTTTAAAAGTTGTATTGCTTATTTGGGTTGGATTTGTATAATGGATCGTGACCATATCCAGCCGGGCCGACACCCACACTACTGTGTGGAGGTACTCTCTTACTCATAAATCCTTGTATGTTTACTTGCTTACCTATTATTCGACTCGAACGCCATGCTCAACGTGCGGATAGGAATCTAGCCCGAAATAATCAAGTAGTTGGCGTAAATTGTGAGATTATCATCGAACCAAATTGAAATCTATCAGAAAATCGATTTCGTTAATTGGTTGACGGATTAGATCTACTGGTTGTATTAAGAAAATTTTCATTGTTTAAAATCCTGACTATTTTCTAAGTGGGTAAAAGTTCGCTGGTCCAATTTCTAGTGTTAACAGAAATATACCAATCTTGAAATTTAGAATTGTTTCAAAATGAAGATATGTTAAACTTCTTTAAGAGTGTTTTCACTAAGGTCCTACACTCTCGGTCCATTTTGTCCCGCATCAGATTGAGAGTCCTAATGCTCAAAGAGTTCTATTTTTACAAGACTTCTAACTGGGCAAAGGAGACCTAACCATCTGGTGGGTGTAAGATGACATCCGGTGCCTTCCCTATCTTTTAGGTGATTGTGCACACACACCAACTGGGAATGGGTTGAAAATGAAATTCAACCAAAAGATGTCCATCTAATGGTTAAGATAAGCCTTAGATGATAAGGCTCAGATGGGATATGTATAATGGTCAGTTGGGGAGAGTCCTAGTGCAAGAAGACCTCCCATCAGCTAGGTGTGTGTAAGGTGAGCAGTTGGCGCACCTTTTCCTACTTTGTAGGGTGTTGAGCCCACAAGGTAACTGGGAGAAGGCTGAATTTCGGCCAAAAGTTAGTCATTTGATGGGGTAAAATGATATTTGAAGGATATTGTAGAATTATAATAAAGATAATGCCCATGGGGATAATGATAAGTTGGAGATAGGATAAGAGAGCAAGAGTCCTATCTTATGAAGATATCTTTTAACCAAAGAACAACCAAAAGAGGAGTGTGGGCAAGGCTGAATGTCGTCAAAATCAGGTGAGGATGAAGGAATTTTGGCTAAAAGATGAGGTGTTGGACGTAGGAGATGAAGCTCAATCCAATCCGTCCATCTAGATGCTCCCAATCCGACGACTATCATTAATTCTGACCAAAAATTGATTAAACACAGCCAAAATTAAATCAGAAAAATATGGGATAATCCCTGATGATCATTGATCTTGTGCACCATCAAGATGTGTGGCCATGATGCCTTGAATTGCATCAGATCTTCTGATTTTACCGATTTTCTTGATCGGTGCGATCTCAGCCGTTGATAATGCCGAAAACTGTAATTGGATGCAGTTAAATTCTTTCATTGGCCAAATTTTATTTTCCTTGCATCAATATTCTTGAGACTAAAGTCTTAGACTAGAAAATTGAAATTTTTAGCCCATGGGTCGATTCAGGAGTTGATCGGACCATTATGCCCTTGGTGTCATTTAATACGGATTTTGACCGGATTTGATATTCTTTGCATAACTTTACAACCAGTGGTCGGATTTTCGATCCGTTTTGAGTGTTGTCCAACTCTTTCTGACACTGACAATGTAATAAAGTTGGAATTCCATGTTAGAGTCCCAACTTGTCCCGAAGTGTCGAGGACAAAATGAACATTTCGGCCTTCCAGTGTATGTTTTCCATGTTTTGGACACTGTTGTGAAGTTCTTAACCAGGGTTATGTAATGAGCACATTATCTTGATCATTTGTAACCTATCAAGTCATGTTGGGACATTTTTTAAAGCCTGTTTGCATCATCTGTACTTGAATTTTCTGAATCTGGGTCAGATTTTTTCATACCGGCTAAATGAAAAAATTTAGTGCCAACACACACCCACTCCAGAGCCTTGAGACTCAACATGAAGTAAAGGAGTGTGCTACACATGACACTTTTCAACAAGATCCATCTTCCTCCAGCAGTCAACAATCTCCTCTTCCACTCTTGCAGTCTTCTCTTGACCTTTTGGATAATTGACTGCCAATCATTAGCCTTGTTACCTTTATCTTATAATGGAAGGCCCAAGTACTTGATAGGAAAGGATCCCCAATGCATGCCAAGTAATTTTTAATCTTTTTGATGCCCTCACTAATGTTAATCTCTAGCAATTTATATTTGTCTAGGGTGATATTGAGCCTTGTTACTGCTTCTAATTTATAAAACAATATTCTGAGCCTAATAGTAGTGTATCATCAACAAACTACGAATTTGAATTAGTAATGTATAGCCGATTAGGGCCTATGTCAATGCCGTTGATCAGTCGAGCCTACAAAGCTTTGTTCCGCATTGTGTCAAGGACTTGACCATCAAATCAAAGAGAATGGGCAACAAAGGATCACCATGTCTTAAGACTTTTAGAACGGGCAAAGACCCCAAACCATTCTCTTTTGACCTCCAAAGAAAACCTGGCTGTACTAATACTTGATTGGATCCATGTAATTCATTTCCCATTGAACTCCATTAGCTGCATAACTCTACTCAAGCAGTTCCAATTCACTGTCATATGATATGCCTTTTCAAAATCAAGCTTCGGCAACAAACACTCCTTTCTATATTTATGATCATGAATACATTCAAAAGCAGTCATGAAGTTATTTAGAATGTGCCTCCCTTTGATGGATGCTGATTGAGACTCCCCCACTAGCTTAAGCATAAATTTGCTCATCTCATTTTAGTTTTATCAGATTTATTGGCTGTAACTCTACCATGGCCGAGCCCAAGTCTGGATGATAAAGTATGATGGTTGTGGTAGATGACTGGCAGTAAATGATGTTTCTCTTTTAGAAGAGTTCTCAATGATGAGTATATTTGTGGCCTCTCTAGTTCATTACTACTCTCTAGCAGCAAAGGTGTATTGAGAATCAGTTTGATAGACTAGTACGGTTGCCTAGCTCCAAGTCCATTTTCGCAGTTAAATATGATGTTGCTAAGTTGTCTTTAGGGGGCAGGGGCACAAAAGTTCACTGGCACCATGTAGTTTGGGTGTCCCACCTATCTATAAAAATCAAGTTTTTCTTTTGGAAGATTGGCAAAGCAAACTTTCTTCTGGAGGTCGCCTCATGAAGTTTTTTCACCTACCTCAACAGTATGCGTGTTTTGCGGATGCAAGGAAGAAACGGTTAACCATATATTCTATGTGTGGTATCATCATGTTTCTTTGGAGTGTGTTCTTCAAGGGTTGGAATATACAATGGGTGGGACCCACTAGTACCTTATCTTTCTTACAATCTTAGCCCTTACTAAACCCTTGGCCTGGGGAGTTGAACATCTGGAGGCTCATTCTATTAGCTGTGCTTTGGTCTATTTGGAAGACACAAAAAAGAAGAATCTTTGAGGAGCACTGTGTGAATCAGAGTTCTATTATTCAACTGATGTCCTCTGTAGTTAGAGGCTGGTTGTTTGCATGTTCCGATGGTTATTTGGATGCAACTCAATCAGGAGATAAATTTTGCTCTTTCTACTCCATCCTACTTAGTTTGTTTTTGGTCCTTCTACCTTCTCGGTAGAGTTAATGAATATTTGGTTTTCCAATTTTTTCTTGACTTGTACTTTTTTTCAGTATTAATTGAAATTTGGCTTTGGCCACTTAAAATGATATAAATGTTAGGGTGTACTCATCTTATGATGCATTGCATCGGACCCCGGGTTTAGTGAAAAGTGCAACAAGTGAGGTTTTCTCCACATACGACACACCACATAAAGGCCTTAATGTGGTTTTAAATAAGCAAAAATTTCCACATCAATGATGGGATGAGTAAAACAATTAGTTTATAGTGGAGAACATGATATAAGTTTTGAAACAAACTTAAAAATAAATAGTCATTATTATTAGAAGAAATTCAAGAAAGAAAATATTGAAAGAAGAATAATAATATGTACTTTGAATATTGAGTTTCTTATAAGAAAACTCAAAGAACTTGTTAGTAGTATAGATAGAAGAATGACTAATATTGTGTGATCCAGGAAACTAAATAGATAGGAGAAAATTGTAAAGATGAAAGAAATATATGTTATAAACTATGGTATACTAAGTTGTAAGATTAGAATTGAGACTAGGTCAGTAGGTCCCAGGATCGGATCGGCTGATCTTTTGGGAGGATTTTTTATCCAAAATCAATTCTGCTCAGGATTTTTTTCGTTCTAAAAAAATAGATAAATCTGTAGAAATCATAAAAAATAAGAAACCCTCTAAATAATAATAACAATAATGTAACATTTATCACACTTTCATGTCATCATGAGAGATTTTAAGACGAGCGGAAATAAGTTAACACCAATGATCATTTCAATAAAAACATAGTACAAATGATGTGGAGCAATCAAAATATACCTTTTTATCACCAAATATCCATGGAATTGGCTTTGAGACTCCTTGCTCTATGGATTTTCTAAAATGTTCTATGGGGAATTGTCAATCGTCATTGGCCGTATGCAAATAACGATTTGATCATCTCACTTACATCATAGACGCCATCCTATGCTAGAGCTGTGGGTGACATATATGACTATAAATCATCAGCAGTTCTAGATAATATTAAACCGCATACTCATAAAAAAACTTCATTTGTGTCCAACGTTGACTTTGGTTACTTGAATGTTAATATTGGCTCAAAATCATCAACAACTACTCCACTTGTACATGCACTTATATCAAATCCTCCATCTCCATCTCTACCTCCACCTCTACCTGAACTTCTTACATTTTACTGTTGAGTCAATGGAATAAATTCTTTTTCATCATCATTTGAGGAGGGTTCTTGTGTACTATTCGTAGGACTCAAGTCTTCATCTGACCATTAGCTTTTTTTTAATTTGTTTTTCTTGTGTACCAACTCTAATACTTCACTAGTTGACCTTATTCAAAGATTTAAATCCTATAAATTTGCTCGTCTTTTACAAAAATTTTTGAGTAGGAGCTAACGTTAAAGCTATATGGGAAGCTAGAGTTGAAGCAGGATCTGAAGTTGGAACCTCAGTAGGGTGTGCTTGTTCTTGTATTTCTTCGTCTTCACCCTTTACACTATGAAGTTCGTGTTTAGCCCATGCACGATCATTTGGCTAGAATTCTAGAGGTGGTGCATCATCATTGTCCTCCATTCATGTTACATGTGAATGTTTTTCTTGTAAAATATATTTCAAGCCAACATGATTTTGTGATAAATCTTGTCCTCCTGCTTTTGCCCTTTGCTTATATGGACCATCTACAAATTTTGCAAATTTTTTGTTCAATTTTTTTTTTGATATTCTTGATTTTCAATTGCATGTTGTAGTGGCAGAATGTAAGTTTTTCTAATATGTCACTCTTTGACATGTTTCTTCTTTTTGTGTATAAGGATAAATGTGATCAAATTTCTCTCACACTCTGTAGCACTCGTACTACTGGCTTAATATGCAAACTACAATAGAAACAAGTGGATTCCATCTGCTTTTGTTACTGACTTGTATCCATTATGTAGTTGCAAAAAGATAATATGACTATAAGTTTCTATCCCTGTCATTTAAATAATTAACATATAGCCAATGTGATATACACATACCAAGAGAAATTTTGTCATATGAATAGCTCATATTTGGATCTCCATATACACCAACACTCATCTTATATGATTGCATTTGAAATGTTATATGAAATAGAAATATGTCAATAACAAATAGGTCTCAAAAACTCAATGCGATGTATTTCTACTGTTTTTTACTTACTTCAAGTTCTGCTTATGTTTTATTTTGTTGTATCATTGACAACATATCACGTATAACCTCTGCATCATTACATACTTGTTCGCCGTTTTATGTCATTGGGTTTAAGAAATATTCGACCAGCGGAATCCAATAATTAACACATTATTATAAGACTTAAATGAAATATGAATATAAACAAATATGTGTTACATGAAGATTATGGTGAAGTGTCTATTTCCATCTATTATCAATAATCGTTCACCATTTATGATAACCCTTTTGATGTTTCTGTTTGATTTTCAGCTTTACTTTGTCTATTGTATCGGACAAGTATTTATTTTGATGTTTATCATTAGATTCCACCAATCTCAACACTTGTACAAGGGGTTCTATCACAGACAAGTAGTATTAAATTCTTTCTCACTACCAAATGTCTTTAATATGGTGTTTCATTTTAGTTAAGATTTCAAATTAGTCCATTCTATTGTGTAACCCAGCCATGTACATGATGTATTCCTCAGTATGAATGAATCTTTTTAAATCATGTCGGCGTCTATATAGACTTTCTAGTGCAATGAAGTGTGCGGTAAATCTGGTTGGACCAAGTCACACTAGATCACATCTATTGATATGTTTTTTCATGATGAGCAATGTTGGATGGTTATAAATGAAAGATGTAATCAACTAAGCTTGAGTAACTAATGTGCTCATAGATGATTCCTTCTCAATATCCTGCAACACCAGATCGATGGAATGTGCCGTACAAGAAACTCAAACTATGTCTTCTAGCATGTATCAACTTCTTCCTTGCAGTTATAGTTGTCAAGGCGTCTGTCTAGGCAGCAAGGGGCTTTTCCAACAGTGCCTTGTTAGGGGCCAAAAAGACGACCAAGGCGCCGTCATTGGCGCCCAAGGTGCCTAGCTAGGCACCCAAGGTATCATTCATGACTATATATACATATATATATATATATATATATATTTAGGGGGGTTTGCCCTCCTGAAACCCCCCCCACAAGGAACACTGCCCCTTTGACCCCCGCGAGCTGACTACGTAGGTCGATTTGTGATTTGTGGGTGCCCATTTTATAATATCATAAATATATTTTATTATCACTTATATTATTATATATGATTAAGATTTGTTATTATAAGTATATGTTGTACACGTAAAACATAAATTTTCTCTTATCTTCTTTTTTCTCTCACTTTGATATTAGATATTTCTTATGAAATATATATCAATACATTCATAATTATAAAAAATAAAATCATATTTACGTAAATATGTATACATGTATATATATTTGTATGTATACATAAATATATCTAGTATTAACATCTAATTATATATATTTGTATATATCTATATACATATGTATAAATATATAAAAATCTAATGCCACCGTCTCGACCGTTTAGGAGGTGCCTAAGTGGCCGTCTTGTCGCCTAAGCATATTTGGCACTTTTTAACACCTTCAGCGCATTGTCGCCTTATATAAAGTTTCGTTGTTAATCATTATTTAAATAATATTTTCTCACCTATTTTTTTACAACATTTTTATGGGAGTAAACAAATCATTAGCATTTTTTATCTAACAACATGCGCCATTACTTTAAAAAAATGTTGTGCTCTCGAAACAAAAAAAAGAAAATTTATCACGGATCTTCTTGTTATTCCTATCCATCCGCCGCACATGACAATGTAGTCTCTTTCTTTTCACACCATTTTTAATCTATCTATCCATACCAACAATTCGGCAACCTCTACATTACTGTCTAACTCACCCTCTTATATGTATTTGGATGTCAAGACTTTAATCCCGCTCCATTCTTACCAATATCATCAATCATAGTTTGAAAATATGGACTAATGGCTGCATGGGATAGGACATTTACGTGAAGGTAAAATAATATATAAATGTTAAGGTCCACTTAAATCCTCTAAGAAAAATATGAAAGAAGTTAAGGTTACATCTATCTATGTGTCTATTTACAAATATGTTTAACTTTTTTTTTGTAGTCAAAGTTGTTGCCTTATCTTCTTTAATGGCTATTTTATTGTCTTTTGATTATTATTTTGCTAGCTAAACATAGATATATCTGTAGGTCAAACTAATAGCGACTAACAAAACACACTATCTTTGGTTAAATGATGTGTCGGATGAGTGTCTTCAACATCTGAATGTCTAGTAATAGCAGCCTCAAATCTTCTTACTCTAATTCTTCTCTCTTCATCTTTTCATGTTGAAAACTTACTTGCATGCATTACCCTCTTCACTTACGCATCCTCTTCGTCCTTTGAACTTGATCCATCAAAGTCAACTGGAGCTCTTATTTTGCCATTTTTTTTGCTTTCAGAATCATATTGTTGTCTCTTCGTCCAAGTTGCTCATCATGCAACTCGATTCTCTACTCAATACGTATCTTCCTCTGTGATACTCTCCCTATCAAATAACTTCTCATTTCTTCTCACAGCTTCACTGGTACTATCACATTTCTTGACATTTCCATTAATCCCACCAATGTCTTGTTTGAGGTAGAAAACATTTACATTTTTTTATTTATCATACCACTGACATTTGACTATCTTTTTAATAACATTTCATAAAAATCTATGTTGTCATCCAATATCACAAAGTGTAGGGTGTGCACCCATGCTCCATGCAAAAATCTATGGGTGCGTTTGGCAAACTAGTTTGAGTCTTTTTTCATGAAGCACCTTCTTTCAAAAGGTACTTCAATTAGAAGGTTTTCTTTCTGACCAAATTGAAAAGTTGTTTGGATACATTTTTTTTCATAAAAGAAGTTGTTCTCGTCGTTGCCGGTGGAGTGCGCGGGGGCAGAGGGGGCTCGTTGGCGAGGCTAGGGGGGCTCGTGGAGGGTGCTCGCTTGCAGGGTGCGCGCGGTGGGAAGGGGGTCTCATTGGCGGGAGGGGGGTCGTAGAGGGGGCTTGCTGGCGGGGTGTGCACGGGTCTCAAGGAGGGTGCTTGCCAATGGGGGAAGGGGGTATCGCAGATGGTGCGAGGGTGTTCGCCGATGGGGGTGGGGGGAATCATCGTGCAATGGATATTAGGAGCAGATTTTTTGGAGCCAAAAGGAGAAAAAAACTCTTCCTTACTTTTGGCTTCCGTAAGAAAGAGAAGTGAATACTAATGGATATTCAAACATCGTAATTAAAATAAGGACTTCTCATTGAAGGAGAAGTAAAAAAGAAGTACTTCTAATAGGTTTTCAAACACACCCTATGTTGCCATCCATCATGCTTCTCATCTGACATTTTTCTTAGCATACAACACATGAAAAAACTGATACTAATCTTTAGTAAAATTTTAAAAAATTTAAGGAGATGAGAGATTTAGGCCGGACAAGGAGGGATGCACCCAAACCCGAAAGGGGGGGGGGAGGTTGGGACTGGGAAAGTCACCCCTTGGGGCGACTATGCAAAGGGGGGCAGGGGGTTGGTTGGTATTTTCAGCCAAAGGGGGGGGGGAGCTCAGTCACCCCGTCGGGTGACTCTAATTGGGTCAAGGCAACGGTTTGGGAATTCTAGACAAGGGGGGGTGCTAGTAGATTATACACTCGAAGGAAGGACCCAAGGGGGGTGTACCCATAATTTGTAGGGGTCCGGCCGGGGGGGGGGGGCGACACTAGCAAGGGGAACCCGCTAATTGGGGGAGGGTGGAAAGGGAGGCTTACCAAATCCGAGTGGGGATCGCCTCATCGTGGAGGGGCTACTACTGTGAAGGGGGGGGGGAGGAAGATTGGGCTCGATTCTAGGATTTCGGGTATCCTAACGAAATTGGTTGGAATGGCTGATTTTGATCCGATTTGGTGTAATCAGCCAATCCAAGGCTGATCTTGGATCGGTCCTCTGGGCCATGGTTGGATCGAATTCAGTAATAAACCAATTTTGCAAACTGTGGTATACAAGAAAAAGAAAAAAATAGTAGGGTAGGCATCAAAACATTAAATGATGTAATAATGTCAATGAAAAGAGTAAGAAATATAATTATTATGGTAAAAATGATTATAGAAAGAATGACAATTAATATAATTAGTATATATGCCCTACACAGTGAGATTAAAGAAAACATTTGGGAGATTTGGATGACCTTATGTTGAGTATACCAAATGATGAGAATGTATTTATTCGAAATGTCAATGGACATGTTGAAAACAAATGCTATGGATACAACAAAGTTCACGGAAGTTTTGGATATGGAAAGTTAAATGAAAATGGACTTTTTTTTATTTTTTATGTCCTATGATTTTATATTAACAAATACTCATTTGATTAAAAGAGAATCTCATCTAATAACATTTAAAGTGGACAAATAAAGGCTAAATTAGCTTCATCCTCACAAGAAGGTCTAATTGTGCTCTTGATGCGGTACAATGAGACAAAACCGGACTAAACAGACCGAAAATAGAATGGACCGGTGCTAATCGCCCCTAAAACTGAGCAAAACGAACCCAAAACGAAGAGACCGAGCTCAAACTGGTCGAAACAGACCGAATTTCATTCCAAACTAAGTCGAACCACTCCGAACCGGTCTAGACCGGCTCAAAACGACCTGAATTAACTTGAACCGGCCGGTTTATGGCTTGAACCGGGTCGAACTGGCTAGAACTGGCTTTAAACCCGGTCGAACCGGCCAGTTGGCCGGTCTGGGTTGCGAATCGGCGACTACGAGCCATCTGCTCGCGAACCGCTGCCGGCTGCTTGCGAACGAGCGCGGGGGACCGCTATTGGGGGTCGTGTCGTTGTCTGCACGTCGATGCCGGGTGGTCGCGTGGCCAATCATCCCGTTGTCACCGTCTGCCGCCGTGACAACATCGTGACGGGGTGGGGCTCCCGCGCGTGTGAGGGTCGTGACAAAAGGGGGGGCGATCGCCGTCCTCGTCCATCTGTCGTCGTCATCGTCTTCGTCCGGCGGCGCTAGGGTGTAGGCGATGGAGCATGGGGGTAGTCGGGAGGGATCCCGACGCTGTCGGCATTGTCCGGCCAAGTGAAGGTGGTGCAAGAGGCAGGTGGCAGCCTCATCCGCTGCCTCGGTTTCTCCGGTCACCTTGAGGATGCCCGGATGGAGCAAGGGCTGGCGCAGATGACGGCCTCGGCAGCTCGATGTTGCCCGGCCAGTGCAGGTGGCTGCTGCGGACTAGGGGAGGAGCCAGCGGAGTTGATGGCGGGGCAGACGGAGGCACCAGGGAAGTGGAGAGAGATCACGACGGGTGCTCGGATGATCCGCGAGCAGGGCCCTCTGGCCGGAAGATGCCACACGGAAGGGCAGATCCGGGTATCACCGGATCTTACCCTCTCGATGCTCCTTTTTCTTCTCTGTCGTCTGGTGTCAAGGGTCCTGGCGTGGCGGTCTCATGCGAATGGCTCCGGAGGAGGGTTGCGAAAGTAGGGGAACCGATAGGCAGCCCTTCCGGGAAGCACCGGAGTGGTGGATGCTCCGTTTGAACTCAACGAGGACCTGTGAAGGGGAAGAGGAAAGAACGGCACGGAGGCCGAAGGGTGAGGAGGAAGAAGAACGGCCTCGCTGGAAGGTGGAGGGAGAGATTGGATATCGCTTTGGGGGGGGGGGGGGAGAGGAAGGAGAGACGGGACAAAGCCCCTATGCGGGACACCCACCCGAAGGTTCCAAAAATTCCAATCACTACTATGTATTAATGTACATCGAGTCCTCTTTTAAAGGAGGAGATGCCTAATTAAAAAAAAGCCCCTCTAAGACTTATTATTTATAGACTTGTCCTCACAGGGACACAAATAAAAGAAAACTCCAAAAATATGTCCCCATCATTCTCTCCGACTAGGAGAAAACTCGACCTTGAGTTTTAACTCCTCAATTTATTTATCTACGATCGGGAACACCCAAGACTCGACTCGTGAGAACGAGTCGAACCCTAAGCTCTGATACCAAACTGATGTGGGACAAAGAAACAAAACCGGACTAAACATACCGAAAATAGAACGGACCGGCGCTAATCACCCCTAAAACTTGGCAAAACGAACCCAAAACGAAAAGACCGAGCTCAAACCGGTCGAAACAGACCCAACTGCATTCCAAACCAAGTCGAACCACTACGAACCGGTCTAGACCAGCTCAAAATGATCTGAACCGACTTGAACCGGCCGGTTTATGTCCTGAACCCAAGGATCGCGGGATCGGGATCGGATCTTGGGTCGGTGGGGTCCGATCCGATCCGGATCGGATCGGATCGGACCGATCCAGGCCGATTCTCTTGGAGCCAGACCGATCCAGAATCGGTCTGGATCGTTTTTTTTTTCTTTTTTTACTCTTTGAAAAAATATGGAAAAATCGCCAAAAAATCAATAAAATACATAGGACTCAGAAAAAATGTGAAAAAAATATAGGGAACACTCATTCATATAAAAAATTAACAATTAATCATATAGAACACATATCATATCCAATCACACAATAGAACAATCATACATCAAATAAGGTACATATTTTTACCAAACAAACAATCATACCCAACTCCATAAATTGTACACCACATATTCTTCTTTCCACTCATATTACATTGCGTGAAATAAACAAAGAAATACATTATACATATGCCATCACCACCAACTATGGTAATGTCCGGAGTAGGATGGATCTGGATCTGGATCTTCGTCCCGGTCATTCGATTTTCTCGCAAATCTCCATTGATTAGGGTCGGTCATAATTGGCCCGTATCCATAAGAAAATAAAAGCGGGCCATGTCGGTAAACTCATAAACTCCCCGATCGGTCGGTCGGAGGTAGAAAAGATGGTGGAGGTGGATAGCCGGGCTCACCGTCCGAGGCGAGGCTGCGGATAGGAAGATGCAAACTCGTCAAAAACATTCAACCTCGTCCGGCGTCCGCCGCCCTCGCCACTCGAACACGAGTGTCTTTTATCACTCAAATCATCCGGACTCGCTCCACTCGTCCGAGCACTACTAGTAGAGCCACCCTCACCGCACCCGAGGCCGAGGCGCCGCCTCCACCTACGCCGCCACCCCCACCTCCACCTCCACCCCCCCTATGCTGTTGTTGTGTGGATGGCACAAATTTTTCTTCATCCTCATCTGATGAAGGTGGCCGAGTGGTCTCGGTGTCGAGGAGATGATGTCGCCGTTTGATACTTATCTTCTTCCTCTTCAATGTAGGATCTCCTTGACTTGCTTCTTTGTGAAGGTAAGCATACTTTCTTTAAAGCCCTAAATAATCCACCATTCTTCTTGGTGGTGGTGGTGGTAGAAGGACCCGCAATCGGAATCCGAGCAGAGCCGTAGCGGCCGGGCGGAGCCGGATGTCTCTCTGGAGAAGCCGTAGTTCGGGGTGGATCGGGAAGTGGAGCCGTGCACGGGACTTGACTTTCTTCAACTTCTGCATGTCTTCATCCTCACCAACAACGCCTGTCAAGCTCTCCTTCGGCCCACGTGATCCGTCGTTCGGGTCGAACTCGGCTCTCCCTCAGCATCCTTGTCTTCCACCCATGCTGCAAGTGGATGTTCTTCTTGGAATAGATATTCCAAGTCCACATCTGCCTGGGACAAGCCCTGAGTAGCTTGGGCCTGTGCTCTTTCTTGGTACAATCCACCTGCAAATTGTGCAAATCTCTGCTCCGATGTTTTCTGCCTATCTTTGATATTCTTGATCCTCAGGCTCGTGTTGTAATGACAGTAGACAAGCTTCTCCAATCTTTCTGTCTTGAACCTATTTCTCCTCTTCGTATGAATAAGGTTGAAGGTGCTCCAATTTCTCTCGCACTGGGATGACGATGTGCTCTGACTTAGCACCCGAATTGCAACGGCCGCGAGTGGATTCCATCCGATTCGTTTGTCACCATAATCCACCACTCGGCCGTAATTGTAAAGAAGACAATTACACGCATCGATAACGTTATGTAAAAATAAATCAAGTAACTAAAGAGTCATTAATTCGGGTAAGCATATTACTAGGGGGACCCTATCGTATGAGTACCGCAACTGGATCCCCGTACACCCCAATCTTGTGCTGTATGAAGTCATCCGAAAACACAAACTAAAACAGTTATCTTCACTTCTTGAGATAAAGTTAAAAGTTTAATTAATATGAAACGTATTACTTCAACCTCAGCGCACGTTCTGTCTTCTTGGGTCTTACATAGTCGTTTAATTACAGATAGTGTGCCTGATAATATTTCACCATCATTACATACTTGGCCACCATACTGTATCTTTGGGTTCAAGAAGTACCCTGTAACAACGTTATTACTCCATTAGTTTAAAGACAGTGGGGGTAATACACAAAATATAACTTGTAATCATGACTATATTACACTACTAAATTATACCTGCAGCATGAATGTCGTAGTGTAGGGTTTTGTCCCATCTGTTGTCAATCACCTTCCACCACTTTTGTAACCCTTGGGATGCTTCTCTTTAATTTTCAACTTAGCCTTATCCATAGCATCATACAGGTACCCCATCTGATTTTTGTCATTTGAATCCACCAACCTAAGTACCCGCACCAAAGGTTCTATGACGGACAAATAATACCGCACCTTCTCCCACCACCGTTATCTTCTATCGGTACACTCCATCTTTAGCGGTATCTCATACCGATCCAAGGAGCTCTGTATGTATCCATATACTACGATAAGCGGTGGAGAGAATGAACCTTTTAAACTAGCCTTGTACTGTATAGGCTCTCTAATGCAATAAAATGAGTGGCGAATCTTGTGGGACTCGGTCGATCAAATCATGACCATCGGTGTCGCCTCATGATATGTAAAAGTCGTGGATGGCCATAGATAAATGAGGTGATAAGTTGTCCTTGGTTGACCAAGGACTTGACATTAGCATCCCTACCAATATCTTCTAACATCAGGTCAATAGAATGTGCCGCACAGGGCACCCAAAACAAGTGAGGTCGAGCCTCCATTAGCTTCTTTCCTGTGACCTTATATGTGGCCTCATTGTACGTGACAAACTGCACAATGTTGGCCTCCCCTATCTCATCCACCACATTGTTCATCAAGCCAAATAGGTAATCTGCATTTTTCACCTGGCCTGATGCATCAACCGACTTCAAAAATACGGTGCCCTCCGAAAAATACACAAGGAAGTTTATAAGTGACCTCCTTGTGATTCCAGTCCATCCATCGCACATTACAGTGCACCCCCTCTCCTTCCAGATGGTTTTGAATCCATCTATCTATGATGTCAACTCATCGACCTCCTCATCCAAGCATGTTTCATATATATACTTTGATGTAGGGGCTTTCAACCCCGGCCCGGCCTCACCAATCGTATCAACCATAGTATGAAAATATGGACTGGTGGCTACATGTGCCGGGACACCTACAAATTCAAAAACAAGATAAGGAAAAAGAGAGGGTTGTTAATAATAACTAACCTAATAAGAAATTCATATCGACAAGCAAATGCTAACCACAACTTCAACAAATCTTTACCTGCATGTAGAAAGAATTTGACCATATGCTTAAGGGCTTTCTTTCTTTGCCCTGGTCGATGCCTTCACCCCTTTAAATGCTTGTTTTATACCCCTCGACCTCTCGCCACTCTCCCTATCCATGGCAGTGTCTCCTGTCGGCATCGGCCGAACAGAATGTGTCCTCCGAATTTCAGGCTCTCGAACAGGGCGTGTCTCCGCCCCCACATCAGATCGTCTAGAAGCCGAACCTCCTGCTCCTCGTCTTCGTTCCTCATCCTCACGGGCCTGAGCCCTACTCTCATGAACGGCTTTCCTAACCTGGGCCTCTTCCTCTTCTGATGAAGATGAAGAATCAACTTGGACCCTTTCATGTGCTGGCCCTTTCCCTTTCTTGCTCTTTCCGGCCATAAGATCGGCATCTCTCCGACCTAGCAACTCGTCATGGAGGTCTTGTCTCTGACCAATTCTCACCTCCCTCTCGTGATGTCCTTCCGGTTAAATAACCCCTCATCTCCTCCCTCACTCGGCCGGTACTTTATCACACTTCTTAACATTGCCACCCGTCCCGGCTATATGTTGCTTCGAGCCGATACACACCTCCATTCATCTCTTTTTGGCACCACTTGCATCTAACTCTCTTCTTCTCTGAATCAAGGAGATGGCCATGTTGCCATCCAATGTCACGAAATTCTGCGGGTCCGGTGCCATGCTCCTCGTTCGACATCTTATCTACAACACATAAAACCATACACAATATTAGGCCAATTAAATCCACCCCCATTGGGGGTGAAATAATCCCCCCCAATGGGGGGATTTTATACCAGCCCCCCCCCACCTAGGGGGGGGCACTGTAAAAATAGTCACCCCTTCGGGGGTGACTGTTCAACACCCCCGAAGGGGTGATTAGCACCCCTTCGGGGGTGCAATTCCACCCCCATTGGGGGGTGAAATAATCCACCCCCAATGGGGGGATTTTATACGGCCCCCCCCACCTGGGGGGCATCGTAAAAAAATCACCCCTTCGGGGGTGACTGTTCAACACCCCCGAAGGGGTGCTAATCACCCCTTCGGGGGTGCAATTCCACCCCAATTGGGGGGTGAAATAATCCCCCCCCCAATGGGGGGATTTTATACCAGCCCCCCCCCACCTAGGGGGGGGGCACTGTAAAAAACAGTCACCCCTTCGGGGGTGACTGTCATGGAACGTCATCTCGCGAGAATCTCGCGAGATCTCGCGAGATTCTCGGTCTCGTGAGCACGGCGAGAAACGAGACAGCCGAAACTGGTCCCGCGGTCATACAGGGGCATAAGTGTGGCCTCCCGACAGCAATGGAAAGATAGGCTAGGCAGGCGGGCACAAAGGGGCAAAGGGAAAGATGATTACCTCCTCGCCGGTCCGCCACGCCGTCGACGACACTGCACGCGTCGAACGGACGCCATCGGCTGGTCGGCCACACAACTTCACGCAGGGTGTTTAAAACCCCTCGCCATACCGCCCCGACGGAAGACGAGAGGACGCGGCGATCTCTCCGGCCCTCGCGGCGGCTTCCGAGTGCGGCGGCGACCTCCGGCTCTCACGGCGGCGGCAACCTCCGGCTCCGGCTCTCGCGACGTCGGCGGCAACCTCCGGCTCCGGCTCTCGCGACGTCGGCGGCGACCTCCGGCTCCGGCTCCGGCTCCGGCTGCGGTTCTCGCGGCGAGGTGCTCCGCGGCACGGCGGCGGCGTCGGCGACATCGCCGGCCCGATTTGGGCGCTCGAATCCTCCGCGCGACGGGTGAACGGTAAGTATGGTTGGGGGACACATTTATTGTACGGATGCCTCCGTAAAATTCTGTTTATTACACTGTTTTTAATTTTTTATAATTTGCATATTGTTATTGAATTAGGTAAATAAATAAATATAAAAAGCTTACACAATGTTATTACATAATATAAATTATTAGATATTAATATAATTGTTAATTTTTTTAGTTTGTAGTCAAAAGTAATAAAATTAATTACAATGACATTATATAAAATTTTGTATGTAATAAAAATGGTTAAATATTAATCTATTTTTTAGTTTTGTTGTAGTCTATCAATATAATAAAATTATATAAATTTTATCTATAATACAAAGTATTAAATATTAATATATTTTTTTAACTTTTCTAAGTTAGTAATTTAAATATGATAAGATTAATTATAATAACAATTTATTGTACTTTACAGTTTAAATATAATAAGATTAATTATAGATTTATAATAACACTGTATAAATTTTATACGTGATAAAAATTATTGAATACTCATACTTTTTGGTATGTTTGTAGTATAAATGTAATAAAATTTGTTATAATAACATTGTATGATTATATAAAATTTATATGTAATAAAATTTATTAAATATTAATTTATTTTTTGTTATAAATTGCAATCTGTGCTTTGTTGTACAAATATAATAATATTATATAAAGTTAATATGTAATACAAACTATAAAGTTTAAATATGAAAAGATTAATTACAATAACAATTTATTGTAATTTGCAGTTAAAACATAATATGATTAATTATAAATTTATAACAACATTATATAAAATGTATATGTAATACAAATTATTAAATATTCACATATTTGTTGGCCTATTTGTAGTATAAATATAATAACATTAGTTATAATAACATTATTATTATTTTGTAGTTTAAATATTGTAAGATAAAATATAGTAAGATATTATGTAGTTTAAATATAAATAAAATGTTTAAATATTATGTGAATATTTAACTTAGTTTGTTGCTAGTTTTGTAGTTTAAGTATAATAAGATTATATAAAGTGCTATTGTAATAAAAAATTAAAGAAATATTAATCTATTTTTCAGATTTATATAGTTTCTACAAATATAATTAGATATACAAATTATCAAATATCATTCTGTATTTTGGTTTTATTGTAGTTTGCAATTTAAAATGAATAATACTAATTATATTAAGTTATATAACATTTAAATATAATATAAATTATAAATTATTAATTTATTTTTTATATTTTGTAGTTTAAGGTATAAAATTTATTAGCCATTCATTATTTTTTAAAATTCAAGGTGAATAAATTTTTTTTAAATTCTACTTTATTTTCAGCTTTAATACTTTATATTCGAAAAGATAAAGTTTAAGTTATAAATATATGGGTACACATTGCAGAATATATATTATAATATAAAGTAATATTGCCATAATATATATTATCGCGAGAATATATAATATCATCCGAGTATATATTATAATAATAAACTAATATCGCGCGTATTACGAGAATATATATTATAAATTATTAATTGTCAATCACATTCTTTTAGAAATAGTTTTCATTTCTTATTATTCTAATTTTATATTTTTACTACATAAAATATCGTGAAGTTCTATTTGGTAATTTATATTTTTAATTGTCAAAGGAAGATGTCCGCGAATGACATAGCCGGCAATATGGAACTCCCGTTGGTAATAAGGGTTCTAAATGTAACTTTTGTGGAAAAGTTATGCAAGCGGTGGTGTTACTAGGTTGAAATACCACTTGATTGGTGACAAAGGATCGAACGTAAGTAAATGTGTAAGTTGTCCTCCGAAGTGCGGAAACAATTGAAAGAATTGAAATCTCGAAAAACCATACGTACTATGAAAAGTAAATTGGCAAAAGAAGTAGTCGTGGTTGAACTTCGAGAGATGGGTGGTCATTCTGAAGGTTTCTCGTCAGATGAAGAAGAAGGATATGAGGAAAGAAGACAACGGGAAATCGCAAAAGCATCTGCCGAAGCTAGATGGCAAATTGATGAGTCTGAGCGTCAAATAAGACATTCACAAACAATTGGAGCTGGAAGTAGTGGTGCTGCAGGAATTACAGGTGGAGCTGGAAGTGGAATGAAAAGAATGAAACGAAGCATAACTGACTTTATGTGTCGTGGTGGACATGGATCGGTAGGTATTGGTAAAAGTTACATTGTAGAAGGTAGTTTGTATAAATCAGATGATGCACGACAAAAAAGAATGGAGGAAATGGTAAACAAAGGACCTTTAAGAGAATCACTTGGTAAGATGGTTTCAAAATTTTTTATATTCAATCATATTCCAGCTCATGTTGCAGGAGTTCATCATTTCAAGAATATGATTGTTGAAGCTCAAAATCTTGGACGTGCAGTCAAAACTCCTACACCGAAAGACATATTAGGAAAATATTTGGATGAATTAGTTACGTATACGCAAACGAAATAAAAAAATTAGAACCACATTGGGATACCCATGGTTGTTCTCTTTTATGTGATGGATGGACGGGACCCACAAGAATGTCCATCATTAATTTTATGGTTTATAGTGCAGAAATGTTATATTTTTAGATTCAATTGATGCATCGAGGTAAAGAGAAGAATCACGAGTTCATTATGCGGTTGATGGAGGACAAGATTAAGGAAGTTGGAAGAAATAGGGTTATACAAATTATAACCGATAATGCCGGCGATTATAAAAAGGCGGGAACACTTTTGGCATCAAAATATAATCTTTTTTGGTCACCGTATGTCGCTCATTGTATAGATTTGATGTTTGAATATGTGGCAAAGAATACTATGGTAAAAAAAGCCATAGACATGGGTCGAATTGTTACACGTTTCATATATAATCATGATTGGGTCGTGAATCGAGTAAGAAAGGCTTGTGGACGTGATTTAGTTCGACCTGGTGCCACTCGTTTTGCAACAAATTATCTTGCACTGCAAAGTTTGTTGCGTGAAAAAGATAGTTTGAGAGGTTTCTTTCTTTGTTCAGAGTGGTTTAATTCAGAGTTTAGGAACACTCCTATTGGAAAGAATGTGGAACAAATCATATGCAATCCTATGTTTTGGGATTATGCAAGAGATTCGATAAAGATTATGGAGCCCATGTATAAAGTTTTGAGAGTGATGCATACTGAAAATTATCCAACCGTAGGCGGTGTATATCATGCGATCATTGTGATGAAGGATGTAATAAAGACAACTTCACCAAGAAATTACACGTGGGTTCATAAGATCATAGATGATAGATGGACAAAATCAATGGATGCACCTATCTACAAGGTGGTATGTTTTATTCCCGTATCCTAAGTTTGTATTTTTGTTATAAATGTATAAAATAAATTATGAGACTAACCTTTTGAATAATAATATTTGTACGTACAAGATATTTTCTCAATCCAAAGTACCAATATAAATTGCATCTTGGAGACAATCAAGCACTTATTAAAGCACTTCATCAAGTTTACGAGAAGTTGTTTCCAAAATCTAAAGGAAGAGGCCAATTTGGAAATGAGGTATCATTACGCTATTTATAAATTTCATCATTTAAGTTGATATTAACATTAAATGTTTTTATATACTAGATTATAAAGTTTAGAGATGCATTGGCCTCTTTTGGGACAAAAAGTGCTATTGCAAGTAGAGAATCTATGTGGCCAGGTTAGTAATTATTTAATCAAAAAGACAACTTACTTGGTTCGAATTACAAATATATGATTATTTGTTTCATTTTCAGGTGAATGGTGGAAAATGTACGGAGATGATTCTCCAACTTTAAGAAAACTTGCAATTAAAGTTTTATCGCAGACTTCATCAGCTTCTCCTTGTGAAAGAAATTGGAGCACTTTTTCTTTGATACATACAAAACCTAGAAACAGGTTATCATATTCAAAGTTGAAGAAACTAGTTTATTGTCATTATAATATGAAGCTAAAGGTAAGGAGAATGGAGGCTAAACAAAAGTAAGGAGGTGATCCAGAAGAGGACCCACCTGATTATTTCACTATTAGGAGAGAATGACATGGATGATCGAGAAAATCCTTATGCCGAGTGGGTTGCAAACAATGATATGGATGAACATGATGGTCGCCCATCTGAAGAAATTGTTAGTGCTGCACGTGAAACCGGAATGGATGTAGATACAACTGTTCAACAAATTCTTCAATCATCTTCTGAGTCAACTCATCTTCACAATGATGATCCAACCTCTGATATGGATGCTTCCGATGGACATGGAAGTGATGATGATGGAGATGGAGGCAATGTCCTTCGTGATGGTGGTGCTGACGACGTAGAAGAAAACCAACCATTCCCCATTGATGCTGCTGAGAAAGTTCATCATCAACGTGACAAAACATATAGACGCAAGAAGAAGAGTGCTGGTCCGTCACATCAACAAGGTTTGTCACAACTTGAGGAATATGATCTTTCTCACACATTCAGTTCAATGGATATTTCTGATAGGGGATATTATGGATATGGACATTCTCAAGATTCATCATCATATGAATATGAACACAGACATGGATATGGGGAAATGCAACAAGGTTCTTCACTTGCATTTTATAATGAAGGAGATCAATCTTCATATGGATATGGACATACTGCAAGTGAACATATTCCTTCAAACATACCTTATGACAATAGTTATTATGGTTATGGTCAGAGTCATGGTCCTTATGGCTATGGATATACAACACAAGATGACTCTTCAAACATCACTGATTCTTATCAACAAAGATTCAGTTTACACGAGAGGCAGATCATCGGTCTCATATGTCGTGGGTTGAATATTGTGATTTTGTTGGTGATTTTGTGGCACAACAATCACAAACCGACCAACAAAGTAATATATCGAAGCACCCGAGATCATCTTTTTGGTATTGAGAGTGTTTCATTCACATTTGGTGTGGGAGTGGAGTTTGACATTGAAAGTGCTTTGTGATTGTACATTCACATAATTAGTGTGAAAAATTGTTGTGTTATTTATTTTCATGTAATGTATGTGAATTCATTGATGTACTCCAATCTTTATAACATATTATGTTATGTTTGTCATTTTATACATATTACATATATACATTTTGATCCGAGAATCCGAGATCTGATCTCCCGAGATTTTCCCGAGATCTCTCCGAGATCTCTTCTCTTCCACCCCCCCGAGACGAAGCCGAGGTCCGAGACGGCAAACCTTGGTGACTGTTCAACACCCCCGAAGGGGTGATTAGCACCCCTTCGGGGGGGGGTGCAATTCCACCCCCATTGGGGGGTGAAATAATCCTCCCCCAATGGGGGGATTTTATACCAGCCCCCCCCCACCTAGGGGGGGGCACTGTAAAAAACAGTCACCCCTTCGGGGGTGACTGTTCAACACCCCCGAAGGGGTGCTAATCACCCCTTCGGGGGTGCAATTCGCCAATTCCACCCCCATTGGGGGGTGAAATAATCCCCCCAATGGGGGATCCCATGCTGCAGGCTGCAGCCGGCCAGGGGCCAAGGCCCCGGGGGTGGGGGGGGGGAAGGAGAACGAAACCCCCCCCCCTTACAAACCTTGTGTACTTTAGGGTGGATCGCCCCTCCCCAAGGTTGGATCGCCCCTTTAATAGGCTGGATCGCCCCCTCCAATAGCTGGATCGCCGGCAGGGGAAGCCCTAGATCTCCAAGGCGCCTTGGGGGAAAGGAGAAGAAGCAGAAGGGGGCAAGTGGGGGGAGAATCGGTCCAGATCGACCCCTAATAGGGGGTGATCGGACCTTAAAACAGGACCGGATCGATCCCGGAATCGGTTCGATTCCGGGTCTTCCGGTTTTCCGACGAATCGGTCCGGATCGACCGATTTTGGGATCGATCCGGGTGGATCGGTCCGGGATCGACCGATCCTATCGATTCCGGCCGATCCAGCCGGGACACCCGGTTGGATCGCTAATTCCGATTGGAATCGGATCGGTAGGTACCGATCCGATCCAAGAATCGGTCGATCCCGATCCGGATCGACCGATTCTGCAATCCATGCCTGAACCGGGTCGAACCGGCTCTAAACCCGGTCGAACCGGCCAGCCGGCCGGTCTGGGCTGCGAATCGGCGACTGCAAGCCATCTGCTCGCGAACCACGGCCGGCTGCTCGCGAACAAGCGCAAGGGACCGCTGCTGAGGGGTCATGTCGCTGTCCGCGTGTCGATGCCGGGTGGTCGCGTGGCCGACCATCCCGCCGTCGTCGTCTGCCACCGTGGCGATATCGTGACGGGGTGGGGCTCCCGTGCGTGTGAGGGTCGTGATAAAAGGGGGGGGGGCGATCGCCGTCCTCGTCCATCCGTCGTCATCGTCCGGCGGCACGAGGGTGCAGGCGACAGAGCAGGGGGGCAGTCGGGAGGGATCCCGACACTGTCGGCGTTGTCCAGCCAAGCAAAGGCGGCGCAAGAGGCAAGTGGCAGCTTCATCCGCTGCCTCGGTTTCTTTGGTCGCCTTGAGGACGCCCGGATGGAGCAAGGGCTGGCATAGACGACGGCCTCAGCAGCTCGATGTTGCCCGGCCGGCGCAGGCGGCTGCTGCGGACTAGGGGAGGAGCCAGCGGAGTCGACGGCGGGCGGACGGAGGCACCGGGAAAGTGGAGAGAGATCACGGCGAGTGCTCGGATGATCCGTGAGCAGGGCTGGCTGGCCGGAAGACGCCAAACAGAAGGGCAGATCTGGGGATCGCCGGATCTTACCCTCCCGATGCTCCTTTTTCTTCTCTGTCGTCTGGTGTGAGGGGTCCTGGTGGGCGGTCTCGTGCGGATGGTTCCGGAGGAGGGTTGCGGAAGCAGGGGAAGATGGGCAGCCCTTCCGGGAATCGTCGGAACGGTGGATGCTCTGTTCGAACTCAACGAGGACCTGTAAAGGGGAAGAGGGAAGAACGGCACGGAGGCCGGAGGGTGAGGAGGAGGAAGAAGAACGGCCTCACTGGAAGGTGGAGGGAGAGACTGGATATCGCTTAGGGGGCGGGGGAGAGGAAGGAGAGATGGGGCAAAGCCCCTACGCGGGACACCCACCCGAAGGTTCCAAAAATTCCAATCACTATTGTGTATTCATGTATGTCGGGTCCTCTTTTAAAGAGGGAGGAGATGCCTAATTAAAAAAAAGACCCTCTAAGACTTACTATTTACAGACTTATCTTCAAGGACACAAATAAAAGAAAACTCCAAAAATATGTCCCCATCAGCTCTTTGTACAGATTGTTTGTTATTTCTAGTGAGATTTTAACAAGTCAACGTAGGTTAGTGGTTTTAGATGCTAAGATCAAAAGTCAAACAAGCTGATTTAAAAGAAATGTTTCTCTTAAAATAAAATTATGGGAATTAAAAGGGATGAAAGATCAAGCATTTAAGAATACTTTTTATGATAAAGTAGTGGAGACCAGAAGTAATGTTAATGCAATGTTAATGAATATGGATACAAGGATTAGATACATCACTAAAAAGTATTTGGATAGCACAAAGGACATGTTCCACCTACAAAAGAGAATTGCAGGTGGAATAAAGAAGTATAAAAGGTGATTAAGAATAAGAGACATTGATATAAAAGATTACATAAATGTGATAATAATGAGGTTTATGAATAGTACAAAAACGAAAAGGGAAACAAAAAAATGGTTAAACAAGCAAAATATTTTGAGATAAAGAAGAGCAAAACATAAAGCTTTATAAACATATGTACGAGAAATTTGTAAGTAAAGAAGGTGAAAAAGATGTTTATATATCCATAATAATGAAAGAGAGAATGTCTCGATATCTTAACCAAGTTAAATACATCAAGGATAAATAAAGAAATGTATCGATAAAAAAATGGTGACATCAGATAAAATAACAACATTGCTAACAATATAAGACATATAGGATATACAAAAGTTTATTTTGAGTGATATTAGGAGAATTAAATTTTCATAATTTAAAGAAGTATTGAAGATTATGAATACAAGTAAGACTTGTGATTTAGATAACATTTCTATTGAAGTGCGAAAATGTTTAAAAGATTTATGGTTGGAATGGTTAATTTGACTTTTTAACAAAATTTAAATGTCTAAAAAAATGTTGAATGAATAGAGAAACAACATCATTATACCAATTTTTAAGAAAAAATAGATGTACAAGATTGTGCAAATTATATAGGAATCAAGTTTATAAAGTATGCTATGAAATCATGGGAAGAGTTATTGAGTTGAGTGATATATATGAAATTGTACAAATATTTTAACTAACCAACTTAAATTTATGCTTGGTGGATAAATAATTGAAGTTAATTTTCTTATTAGAAGTTTAGTAAAGAAATATTTAGATACAAAAAATATTTATACATCGAGTTTATTGATTCGAAAAATGTTTATGATGGAGTTCTAAGAGAAATTTAATGGTAGACATTGGAGTGAAAGATGGTACAAGTGATAAAAGATATGATGAAACAACGATTAGTGCATGCATAATTGAAGCAGAAACAAAAGATTTGCCTATTTCAATTAACTTACATTAATTGTTTGCAATAAGTCCTTATTTTTTTCATTAATTAGGATGAACTAACGAAGACTATATAAGATGATATATCTCGATATATGATGTTTAAACAATATTGTATTGATAGATGAGACACAAGAAAGATTGAATAAGTAGTTAAAATTGTGGAAAACACTAAAAGATTAAGAATTTCAAAATAAGTAGAACTACGATAGAATATATAGTCTGTAAATTTAATAAAAATTAAATAGAAAAATGTGAGAGAGTTAGTTTGGATAGAATAATATTATTTTTAAGAACTCATGTCAAGTATTTTGGATCAATTATTTTAAAAAGATAGAAATTTTGATTATGACATTAATCATAGGATTAAGGCAAGTTAGATGAAATAGAGATTGACTACATGAGTTCTATGTGATCATAAAATTATACTAAAATTGAAAAAAAATTATCGTATAACTATAAGATCTGCAATGTTGTATAACAATGAATATCTGACAATAAAAAATATATTTGCAAAATAAGTGTTGCTAAAATGAGAATATTAAAGATGGATGAAGACAAATTACAAAAGGGGAGATCAAAATGGTTTGTACATATTAAACATAAATTTAAGGAACTTCTAGTTAGAAAAGTAGGAAATATTAAAGTAGCAAAAATATAAAAGGATGTGATAAACTTAAGTTAACTTAGAGGAGAGTAATTCAAAATTATTTATATGATTTAAATATCTTAGAAGAAATAACTCAAAATAGTTGAGTGAAGAAAGAGAATCAATATGGCCGACCCCAAATAATTTGAGATTAAGGCTCTAGTTGAGTTAAGTTGAGATTTATTGACCATGACACTGATTATATTGCTTTTACATGACTATTTTCAGGGCGGATCTCCATGGGGGTTGACTCCACATGCATTTTGAAAAATCTTTAAGTCATTAAAACCTGTTTTTAAATTTTTTTAGATTAGAAATTTTTTAATTGAGGTGACCCCATTGAATAGAAATTCTAGATCTGTTACTAACTACTTTTCAAGATTAAGAGCTTTATCACCACCCTCAATGAGGTGGTGTGGCCAAGTGAACCAATTGCACCAGAGCCAATCAAACCTGCTGAATGCTAGACCTCTTCATTTGTGGGGGAGAGCATGGTATTACCATGGTGGGGACACCCGATTTTTAAATCGGTTTGGAAAGTTTTATAGCCGACGGCAGAAGGACAACCTGTGGTTAGGAGATGTTGAATTTGCCTATTAAATTTGTTTACCAAATTGGACTTGTGAGGCGCATTTATATTGTGGGCTAAACAGGCCTGCGGACCATGGATTTTCTTTTTGGGGCCATGTATTTTCTTTTTTTCTTTTTCTCTCTTCGCTGAGGGTCAAGGCGGCTTGTGGCGAAATGGGCTTACGGGCATCCGGGGCCCAATACGTTTTACTATTTTGTCTTTTTCTCCCCTTTGTTTCTATATCCCTATAAATGATCCCTGTAAACCCATTGGCGATGATATGAAGTGAAGAAATGAAGTCGTATTACTCTCCCGTTGAATTGTTTTTCCAGATTTACCCTAGCTAGTTACTTTATAGTGGCGACTGTTCTCTCTCTCTCAGGCGAAGCGCCTCCTTCTTCGTTCCGTCCCGCGAGTGAGCTCCGTGAGCAAACCCTAGTGTTTCAATGGCGGCAGCTGCCCTCCTTGTCTCCTTACAGTATTATAGCTCCAGTTTATCTACTTCCATGGCGTAGCTCTTCTTCTTCTATCTGGTTTTCCTCTTCTCCGGCATATTGTGGACGGTCGCGCTAGTGTCCACTGGTTCGACTCCTACGGTGGCTGGTCACTCCGGCTGTGCAGATCCGAGGCGTCCTCCTGTTCCAACTGAGGCGTCCAGTTCCTGAAGATCCACTACGACGTTGAGCTGTTCCATTTGGTTCCACAACTGCTGATCTACCTCCCTCGCTCTTGGAGATCCATCTCGGATCTGGTTTCTATACGTTCCCGCTGGTTGTCCATTCAGATAAGTCCCTATATACCCATGGTCTTCTGTGGCTGTTCGATTGCTTCTGGTTCCAGTTCTGTTCGCAAGTTCCTCCAGATCTATAGCAGTCCAACCTTGGCGTAAGCTATGTCGGTCATGACTATTCAGAACTGGTCCTGTTTTCAGTTGGATCCGTGAGTTCTTGTGGCTACTCTAGTTCAGCGGAATGTCCGCCTTGACAATGGGCAGGAGACAAATCCCGAACTAGTCCTGCGATTCTTTACAGTCGTTCTTGGTTGTTCGATCTCGTTTGTTTAAGCCGCAATGTATTTGATGAGCTCGTCGAGCTATGACATCAATGCTGAATGAGATCCAGTGATCAGTGATTTGGAAGTCCCTCCCATCGGTTATGTTCTTGAGTTCCTCCCTCCGGGAAATGATGAATGGTGCTGTCCTTTTGAGTCTTATATGATTCTGGTTCGGATATAACAATGATGACAGATTTCTAGAACTTTTACTACAATGGTCCATCTCCAGTGGTTGCCCCTCAGAGAGGGCTTAGTCCCCTGAATGCTGGTAGCGGTTTCTGTTAGCAGATCTCTAGTGTTTCACTACACTGGTCCTACTCCAGTGGTTGCCCTTCAGTGTGGACTTAGTCCCCTGACTGTTGGTAGCGATTTCTGTCATATTGGTTTATTTCCTTGTCGATCTTACTGAGTGACTCCTTGGAGCTGCCAGTTATCGGCGAGTTCAGCACCGCTCTGAATTGACAGGGTCTGATCCCACCCGGTTTATCAATTTGCTGGTTATTTCGAGCATAAGGGGAACCTCTCTTGCTGTTGGTTAACATGTGTTGGATTTTCTCGATGGCAGCTCGTCAACCTGGTTGTGAGCACCCACCATAGTTGATTTGTTGATCCTATACCGTCCTGCGAGACGTGGATCTTAGTTTTATTTGAGAATTTGTAAACTCCCTAATTCCCAATTGTGTATAAGGTCGGGTGTTCATAGCCAGCCGAGCCGACACCCACGTTTCGACGTGGAGGTACATCTCTGACCTCAACCTTGGATGTTTACTTTGTTCTCTTTTATGCGTCGAACGCCATGCTCAGTAGTGCGTAGGATCCTAGCCCGCTTATTTCAAGAAGTCGGCGTATTATGTGAACAAATTCGAGTTGACCTAATTTTTTTTGAAAACTACTTAAATCAGTTTCGTTAATAAAGGATTTGGTAACTACATTGGTAGAGACTAAAATTTGTTTAAGATTTCTTTGGTTAATCTTTTTTGGAATAGCTACAGGTCCAATTTCTAATAATAACATTTTAAACCAATTTTGAATTCTAAAATTGACGATTAAACAGATCTGTTGGTAAATCTTAGTGGGCTGTTATTAACCGCAAGTCCTTTTCTCTCGGTCCGTTGTCCGTCTCGCATCATACCATGTCATTCTTCTGTGGTGTATAGTGCCCCACAAGGATTGGAATATCTTATCTTAGCATCATCTCTGGAGGATCAGATAGAAGAGGCCTGGGAGGGAGATTGTGAAAAGCTTAGAAGAAAGGATAGGCATGAGCTGCATAGTCTAGTCCCAGGATTGTTATCTCGCTTCTCGATTTTATCTTGGGAAAATTGAAGAGAAAAGATTTTGAAAAAATCTAGTGAAATTGGATCTTGGAAATTCTAATCAAAGTGCATGTTTAAGTGTAAAATGTCATAATCTCTTCAAACAGAAGAGGAGATTGGCGTGACATCTTGAGTTAATTGTATATATATAGTTAAGTTATAAAATTTATTAGATAATAATGTTTGGATAAATCTTTAGATGAATTCCATATGTCCTATATATATTTATGTTTCGGTGATCTCGTTTCTCAGATGCTTCAAGAGAAAGAGATTCACGAGAGATCTCAAGAGATTCTTAGAAGATCACATTTTGTGATCTAGTTACTGGGCTGTATGTTTAACTTACCATATCTTATTAAGTATTGTTAGGTGTCAGTGGCACAGTAAGTACTTCTCAGTACTAATGAAGCCTGATTTGATTAATCCCTCATAACTAAGCCTGAGCTAATATACAACTAAAACTATGCAGATTTCATGAGGACGCATTGTTCAAAATAATAAATAAATAAACTAATATAAGGTTCCCATCATTTAAAAACCAATAAGAAATTTCTGTCTGAAAAGCAATAGGAGAAAATATAGACTGATTAGCATATAATAGAGACCTTATTCACTCGGTCATCTTTTGTCTTTTAAGTCACCTTAGGTTCGCAAAAGATAGGTGCCTAAGAAATAAGGGTGTTCACTATTCGGTTCAACCAGAAAAATCAAACCAAACTAATAATTTGATTTGTTCAGGTTGGTTTGAACTACCGGTCGGTTTAGTTTGGTTTGTAAGATCTTTCAAATCAACCCAAGCCGGTAAACCGAATAAACCTAATTAGATTAAATATTAATTTTAATTTAGATATGTTAACATTATTTATATATGTTTTCTAATAAAATTTTTTAAGAGTTTTTAAGATAAAAAATGAAATGTATAAATGTATACACTAAATTTTAATAGAATATGGTTTAAACAAGCTAAATGAAAGTATACATTGTCATATATACTATATCATCCTCTAATTTTTCTAAGAAAAATTATATCATTTTTATCTTTTTTGGTTTCACTTTCTGATGTATCGGTTACCTTTTTTTATTAAAGAAATTGTGGCCTTGGCCATCTTCAAGAAAAAAAATACTATACCTTTACAAAATATGGTTTGAACCGAGTCGAACCAAACCAAACCAACTATAAACACCCCTAGTAAGAAATGAACAAAATAAGATATTAATAAACATTGTAAAAGGAAATGTAATAATTTCTGCACAGGAGGGAGAAGAAAGAGGAAAAGGAGAAGAAAAGCTGTGGGGGGGGGATCTGATGGGATGGAGTAAGAGGGAAGGTAAACTGCTAACTGAGGAGAGAGGGATTACCATAAATTTTGCACCTGTAAAAAGAGAGTGAAAGCAGCAGGCCATTCCTTTAACCTGAAATACACAGGTTCCTGAGGTATCCTCTAGCTTTATAGATGCTTCTGTTCAGTAAGTTTTTTGAACAAAGTTCACAATTCGTTAATTAAAGTGAATAAGAAGAATACAATAATAAGGAAAAAAGAGAGAAGACAACTACTACCTGAGGAATTTGGTTTAGTCATTTTAAATTTTAATTGGCATTATGCCCTTAGAAGAACTTGTTTGTAAATATTTTTTAGAGGCATCTTTTGTGAAAACTGGCTTTATATATAAGGAGTGCCTTGTATTCCCGAACATAGAGAATAGAATGAAATAGTGCACTTTTTTGGAGGTCTTTGGCCGGTGCTTTTGAAGAGGGGCTTGGCCCCTGCTATCCCCCTTCTCACCCCTCTCAATTGGCGTGGAGGCCTTCTGATGGGAATTAACTTTAGCTGATTGTTTAGGCTCTTTTATAGTTCAGTCTTTAAAAGAACTGGTTTGTAAATATCTCTTTTAGAAGGTTTTTTGTAATAAATTGTCTTCTCTATATAAGGAGCCATCCATGCAGTCATGCAAAGTAGAGTTCAATTGATTTTTTGGAGAGCTCTTGGTTTCCAGAAGGGGAGCGTCCCCCAGTTCTTCCTTGTCACCCTATCCTCTTTCTGGTAGAGGCCATTCAGTTCTCCATCTTCTTGGCTTGCAAGCCATTCTTCTTTCTCTTCTCATCCTCTAGCCTTCGTGCTATTCATCCGTCCTTCCCCATTCACAGGAACGCAATATCGGTGTCACCTCTTGTGGCTCCATCATCTTCATCTCCGTTTCCGCATTGATCGGCTCTGTTTCTTCTGCACCGTAGGAAGAGGATGAACACCTTTAAAAGTTTTTCATAGGCCAGCAACGGTGCGGCAGTGCCGACAACTGCAGTGCCAAGATAAAGCTTTCTACACTGTCCTTTTTTACATGTGTCTTCAGCACCAAGAAGGAGCCATCCGAAGATTCCAAACTAGCACTTGACAGAGCCGGGTCAACAGGACAGCTTGCCTAGCCCCCTTATGCAAGCCCACTAACACAGCATCCCTGCCTGGTCTAGTTCAACTTGGTCAACTGGTTCAAATTGAGTTCAATAGTTTCTACCTAGTTTTTGTTTACAAGGTTAATATTTCAGATTTTAGCATTTAATAACTCAGATCATGAGAGTTAAGCCAATTTTAGTCTCTTTTCAGCACTTTGTGTTCCATTTACCCATTCCATCCCGCATCACCTTTTGGATACCATCTTTGGGCTGGCACGCCTCTCCACCTCCTCTTAACCCTTTGGCCTCTGCACCATTTATCTCCCTTCACTTTTGTAGGTTGGCTTCACCTGCTACGGCTCATCTATGATTTTCTACACGGGTTGACGAGGTCTGACCTTAAGATGACGGCAAAGTTCTGGTGCCTGAAACCTGGTGGACTCCTTAGCATCACACAGAGGCATTCAACATCCCGGATATCCAGATTCTACTTTCTGGCAGATCGTAAATATTCGCATCACCCAGTGCTGGATCAGTTTTTTGACATCATCGTAAAACTTCTGAGTTCTACCGCCATTTGTCACATCCAACGTGCCTTCTACCTTACTGGTTACCTTCTCCATTCTCCAGATCCTTGCAACGAACTCCCTCTTTTCTTTCCCGGCCTTCTTTTTCTCTGGATTCTGGATTGCTCTTTCCCTTGTTTCTGCAAAAAATAGTGTTGTCAAGGGATCGTTTTGGGCCACTCAAGCCATAAAGCAGCCCAAAGCGGTTGTTTTGGCCACTTAGAACTGGATGCAAGAGACTCTATTGGGTATGAGATTCTTTTTGTATCCCTTACTTCACCCCTCCCCCGTAAAGACCTGATGCTTGCCCATTTGAAACAAGATCTTGCTAGGGTTGAAAGTGACGCCACGTTCACCTCTTCCTGCTGCACTTACGTCTGCCTCTATTATGCCATTGTTCCTTGTGCAGGTCCACATGTTAATGATATATTTTTTTCCTATCAAGGTGTTTCCTCTCGTAGTCACCCTTGTTGCCCTTTCTCAGTCAATCAGATGATTTTAAAGCTTGGATTGACTTGGTATTACCAGAATTGCAAGCTCCAGAGTTTATTTCAGCAAATTCGATCGATTCCTGGATGATTCTTCTAGAATCTGCCGCAACCATGCCCTGCATCTTCCCCGCCTTATCAGGTGGGATATCTGGCCCATTTGGACCCAATGCAACAGGATCATGTCACTTCATTATTATCAAGTCCATTGGACCCGGTAATATCATATCTGATGGCTTAAGTCATCGGATATATATCAATAGAAAAAGTTATTGGATCATTTCGTACCAAGCCCATTCTTGCCCACCTGATTACCCGAGAGCAGGAAAGTTTTAGTCCAACGCATACAACATCAGATTGAGCAGCGGCCAGACCGCCTATGTGCTGGATTTTGGCCCCTATTCGACTTAAGTGGGTGGAATGAGAGCTGAATTTGATGTAGAATCTTCTTGACCTATTTTTAATTATTTTTCTATGGTTTGAAGAATCTATTGTGCCCCTAGCCCACTTCCCCATTCAGTCCTATGCCACCCTTCTCTACCTTTGCTCAAACTTGCTTTGACCTTCTCAGGCTCCTGCCATCTTGCTTGGGCCATGTTTTGCCTCCTGTTGTTGGAAGATACTTGTTTTAATTAATTTTTTAATATTATAATTTAATTGTATATTGATTTAATATGTGTAGTTGCCAAGTTGGTTGCTTGTGCAAAGTTATTTCAGCCGGACCAGAAATGGAAGGAAAGAAGAGGGCAAAATCTCAAGATCCTAAATGGAAGTATGCACATTGGCCGGATGAGAACAACAAAAGCTAGATAAAATGTGATTTGTGTTGGTTGGTTTAAAATGGCAATATTAAAAGACAAAAGGAGCATGTGATTGGAGGCTACCCCAACATCAAGAAATGTTTAAAGATAGCAAATAAAATGATGCGTTAGCTGAATGCAAAGAAGAAAAGAAAATAGTTACTTTATATGCGAAGAAGATGAAGAAGAGGAAGAGCTGTCAATAAAAGATTCCTCTTTGGTAAGAAAATTGTATGTTCGGCGTATACAAGCAAGTCCACCAAGTTCCAATAGATTTATTTACGTGAATGAGTACTGAACAAGTTGTTGATGCAAGAAGCAGCAAGACATTTTAAGGTATGGTTGGAAGTAAAATGTAAAAGAAACAACAAATGAAATTTGAGAAGGCCATGGCTAAATGGTTTTATGAAAGGGAAATAACCTTTTATGCTTCAAAAAATTGAGGTTATGTTTAAACATGCAGGATGTGTTTGACCGAGTTGTAAGCCTCATAGTTATCATATGTTGAGAATGTAACTGCATAAAAGGATGGTTGCAAGCACAAAACAAATGTATGCTGAGTATTTAGCACTTTGGAAAGTATATGGTTGTACAATAATCTATGATGGTTGGACCGAAAAGTGACAAAGAAAATTGATCAACTTTTTGGTAAGTTGTCTAGAGCCTAGAGGGAACATACTTTACGGAGTCCTTTGATGTATCGACCAAAAGGAGGATGCTATCCTCTTGAATGAACTCATGGACGAAATTATTAAGGTGGGTGAAGAGCATGTCATTCAAGTTGTTACAAACAATGAATCTTATAATATTGCTATAGGAAAATTGTTGATGGACAAAAGAAAACATTTATTTTGGACATTATGTGCCATACATTGTCTTGATCTCATGTTAGAAGATATTGGAAAAAAAATCAAAAACCTATGCAGATACTATTTCGATGGCTATAAAGTTGACATGTTACTTTTACAACTACACCCGTTTGCTTGATCACATGAGGAAATAAACAAGGGGATAATAAGTAGTAAGATGTGGTGTTACTAGATTTGCCACATCTTTTCTCACCTTGGAATGATTGTATGATGATATCATAAAAAGAGTTTTGTGCATATTATTTTTATCTAATGCTTGGCATAATAGCACTTGGGCAAAAAAAAAGTACATGAAAGAATGTGCCATCAATTGTTTCTTAGGTAAAATTTTGGAGTAGAGTTGAGAAAGTTTTGCGAGTATATCAATTAATTATACAAGTGTTGAGCTTAGTTGATGGAGATGAAAAACCAACAATGAACTATGTTTATAGTGCAATGGAGTATGTAAAAAATATTTACAACTTTGATGACAAAAAAGTGAAGTATGCTCTAATCTTAAAAATTGTAATTTGTCATTGGGAGATTCAAATGCAACGTCCGCTACATGCAATTGGATTTTTTTTAAATCCTAAATTTTATTTCGAGGCTAAAGCAAAGGATCTAAACTCTAATGGAAAGTTTGAAAAAGCATTTTGCATGTCTCTTGAGATTAATGCCCAATTCAGAGACTCAAGATAACATTGATGAACAACTTTCATTCTATATGAACACAAAAGGCATGTTTTCCATTCCATTTGCCATAAATTCTCATGACAAAAAACTTCCTACTCAGTGACTTTCACTTTGAAGCTTTATGTTTTATTTAATCTTTTAAAAATGATTATTCAATTGTATCTTTTACTCATCAACTATTATTTTCATTGATTGATGGACACAATATGATGGGGAAACACCAAAACTTAAAATGATTGCATTGAAAATTTTAGGACTCAGTTGTAGCACCTCTGGTTGTGAGTGTAATTGGAGTGTATTTGAGTTTGTGAGTATCTAAATGTGGCATTTATTTTTTTTGTAAACATGTGAATTATAGTTGTTACCTTGTATTCTAATTGTTTTTTCTAGATTCATACAATGAAGAGAAACAGATTGGAGCACAAAAGATTGAATGTTGTGGTTTATGTACAATATGACCATCGTTTTCATGAAAGATTTAAGGAAATGAAGAAGTGTTCCGAGTACTTTGATTATATTTGCTTGTCTGAGTTAAATTGGGAATGTGAATGGAGGGTAAAAGAAGACTCAAATTTAGTTTATTGAGGTGATGATGTTACTTGGGAATATATGGAAAATGCTATGGGAGCTTCAGAAACAAGGCCTCAAAGAGTTATTGACAAATATGGAGCAAGTACATTGTTTTCCACAAGGAATGAAGAAGAAGACGAAGATGGCAATGAAGGCAATGATGATGATTCTATTTTAAAAAATGTTATGTTTAGTTTTAAATTTTAGAACTTTCAAAAATCTTTTGTATACATATATACACTTTTGTTCTAGTTGCACTTATTTGGTCTATTTTGTTAGACTTGTTTAGTTATTTTGTAGGAGGTACATTTTCTATATTTGTCTAATTTAAATGTGTTTTTTATCGTTATTATTTGCTTGACAAAAATAGATTGCTTGTTGTATGTTGCAGATAAATTGTTTGCTGATTTTGTTGTTGAAGAATGCCAACAATATTTGGTCTTTGATAGGCCGACTACTTGCCTCAACCTGTCTTACCGTTAGGTGGACTTTTTGTCACTTAAGTGGTAAAGGGACCCTTGGTCGCTTTGTCGCCTTGACAACCATGGTAGAGAAGGTGCTACAATGCTGCACAAAGAAGTCATTTAGCACCAACTCTCACCATTCGATCCATCAAAACCTTGCCATAGAGCTCCCCTTCTCACCTGATCAAACCCCACCCATCACACATGCCCTCATTACCACTCTACGTAAACCACGAAACTCATGGCAGACCCTGTTGTCAAGCTTTTGGCCAAGGTCATATGTCCCACCAAACCCAGCAAGGCAGTAAGCCTCTGCCCCTTTCATCCCAGCCATTCATCTTATAGCTGCATTTATAGATGCAGCTGAGTCAATTGAACCCCGTGGCTCTGTGCCCCCGGGCTGTTTCCCTATGCAGTTGGGTGAATGGTCTGGACCACCCCCAGTCCAGCCAGTTTGGCCAAGCTCATACCGGTCCAACCAGATTTTTAAACCGGTTCAGCTGGTTCTTAACCAGTTCAGGCCAGGTCAATCAATGTTATGCCTGTTTTCCTTCCTTTAATTCGATGTACTTTACTAAGTTTACAACGTTACATTTCCAGTTTTACCACTTTTGTTCCACATCAGTACATCACTACCAAGGTGGTAGGAGTCGGCAAAAGAAAACAGGACTACAAAGAAAATTGCTTCCAAGGGAGGCATTTCTCCTTGAAGGAAGAGGGGACTGTATGAGAACCCAAGCAAGCAAACTCTCAATATTTGACTAGAAAGCCCAACCACCGAAAAATGATTGTAGAATTGTCAAAATGAGGTTAAAAATTTATCAAGTTGCATGACCTCCAAATCGACACAAGCATGACAGGGAGTGTCAGGCTTTTTCTACAGGTAATGCTGTTGCTCTACTGGATTATTATGGAAGCCACATAATTTTGCATGATCCATGGTCAATTTCAGCTCTTGAATAAAAAATGCCATAGTGAGTTGATAATTCACACTCTAAGAACATGCCTCTTTGTATCTTTTTGTGGCTGACTCACAGAAGACATCAATCATTTGTTCTTAACGTCTTCTGTCCAGTATTATGTAGACGGGTATCATGTTGCCATGTTCTTTCTGTGTTCTTGTATCTTCACCTTATGGTAATCAAATTGTGTATCTTTGTTGGTCAATTTCTCACTTCAGTCACTAAACATATTAGGGGTTACTGAGTTTTCTGATTGTCAATATATGCTAACAGTTGGCAGTTAACACAGGATATTCTATTGAACCTAATACATGAGCTTTTAATGGACAAGATTGCCATGATATTTAATGATTGTTATAGGTTTTTATGTTTTTTAGAATATTTCTTTTAAGCATTTGTCATAGTTTTACTTTGCCATTGCAGAAAGTACTAATTTTGTTTTTACTGCACTAAAGGTTTCCGAATACTTATCTTCTTGTTGGCTGCTGTAATGATGAAATCACACATAAATATAAAGGAAAGACCGTCATGACTGAGGATGAACGATATGAATCCCTTCGCCACTGCAGGTTCTTTTCCTTATTGTTGGTGTTTATCATGGATTGTACATTTTACCTGTTATGAGTTTTACTCATGTTGATCCAATGATTTGAAGGATATGATGTTGATCTTCCCCTTCTACTTCTGTTGACACTATTTTGGCAACACTTTGACCCACTTGTCTACTTTTGGTAGTTTCTGATCTTCATCCCTTTTATAGAAGGGTGGTGCCTTTATTTGGCCATTCACCCTTTGATGGGGACCGGTACGGACCGGATCGTCCGTTTGTTTGGAGATAGCGTCTTCCGGGTCTTGAGAAGACGACGTATTTATTTCTTTTATTTCGTAGTATTAGATTTTTATTTTTATGCATTTTATTTGAGTATTTAGAGTCCTTTGAGTCCTTCTCTTTTATTTTAGTCCTTTAGAGGACATATATGTAATTAGGGTTTTTAGAGGTCCATCTTGTAATGTCCAGCTCTATTTAAAGAGCCCAAGTCCTTGAATGAGGAGATGGATGTTTGAAGCCAAGGAGAAGCTCCTCCCGTTCCCCCCTGTTCCCCTCCGACGATGTCGGCGTCGTTCCATCACCTCCGGGTGCTCCCGGTTCTCCCCTCCCCTTCCCGGTGTTCCTCCCCACCTCCGGAGTTAGGTCCGGTACCCCCTCTTCCCCTATCCCGTTCGGTGTTCCAACCTGCGTCGACATCTCCGTCGACGCTGCCCTAGGTCCGTCCGGATCTCCCACCTCAGTCCCTCACCTCCCCTCGACCCCTACAGCAGCCCCTTCACCCCTCCACGGACCCCCTTCCCCTGCTGGAACCCCCCCCTGCTGGAAGCACTACGGCACTCCCACCCCTTCCGGACCCGCGCGCACACACACGCCCTAACCGAGACACCCCCCCCCCGTGCGGCTCCCCTACCCCACGAGCACCCCTCCCACAGAGCCCTTGGCCTCCCACGGAGCCTCCCCGAACCCCCTTCCCTCCTATTGAGCCGCCGCGAGCTCGGACCCCAACCCCGTTTCCGTCGACCGTCGAAGACCCCGCGAGCGAGCCCATTTCCGGCGAAGCTAGCCGACGACGACGAAGGGGGAGAGAAGAGAAGGACGAGGCGGCGCCGTCGGAGTCTCCGGCCGCTGCTGCCGAGGTTCCCCCTCCGTTCCCGCCGCCGTCGAGGCCGCCGTGACCGCCGGACTCCATCGCCGCGAGGCGAGGGTCCCCGCCTCCCCCTTCAACCCTCGGGGGCGCCGAGGAGACGCCACGACCCCCGCCGGGGGGGATTAGTCGCGCGGTCGCGCGGCGCCGCCCGGCGGCCACGACCCCCCCCCCACGCGGCCCGCCGCATAAGTGGCGCCGGCCGAGCCGGCGCCGGTTCACCTTCGCCGGCCGGCCCGGGCGACGGTTCGCCCGCCGACCGGCCAGACCGCCGGTTTAGCGCCCAGACCGGGTCCGACCGCCGGTTCAAGGCCGGTTCGACGCTCTAGGGGCCGGTTCAGACCGGTTCAGGCCCGGTTCAGGGCCGGTTCAGCCTTCCTGGACCCGGTTCAAGGCCGGTTCAGCCCTTCTAAGGCCGGTTCAGGGCCGTTTTGGACCGGTTCAGCACTTGTGGGCCCGGTTCAGCGGCCGTGAGGTCTGGTTCGGTGGTTTTCGGGCCCGGTTCAGCAGTTTCCAGCTCCGTTTGAAGCGATTCAGCACGGTTCAGGATCGGTTCAGCACCCCATCAGCTCGGTACATCCTCCTCGGGCCCGCCGACGCGCGCGGGGATGGCGGCACCTCCCTTCCCGTCCCGCATCACCCTTCTTGTGTAAAATGTGCTGGGAGGTTATGGAAATCATTGTTTTAAAGAAACATGCTTTGCTATTGTTCAGGTTCAGTTTTATTCAGAGCATGAATATGGATGGGGGTGCAAATGAGCCAAGCCGAGTCAAGTTTATGTTGTTCAAGCTTGGATCATTATCTTTTCTTGAGTTTGAGCTCCAACTTGAGCCCCTACGAGCAACCTTAACCATGGGTCGATTTCTTTTATGAAAGTCGAATATGATCTCATTTATAAAGCTAGATCTAACATTAAACTCAAACTAAAATTTATTTCAGCTTATTTAATAGATTTAATTAGCACTACGTAACTATAAATATTTATAATTTAATTTTATGCATAAATATTAATCAAGTTGCTTGCCATCTTTGTTGAGTTGAGTAGGGATCTCTTCAAGCTTGTCTCATTAACAAATTAAGATTTTTTTTTGTTCAAACTTGTTCATTTAACATAATAGACAAACTAAGTTGAACTTTTATTGAGCTAAGTCAATCTTTTATGGTGTATTGATTTTTTTGCAACCCATAAATATGGAATACATGACAAGTTCTTTTGTCATATCTAAATAGTGCACTAATATATGAAATTATTGTATGTTTGAGCACACTTAGTCGTGATACCAAGGGAAACATACTGGGAAAGAATGCATTTGCAAGATTTGCTTGCTTGTTATTACAAAATTGACATTATTTTTATTTTGATTTGCTTTGTCTGTTTGAAATCATAGTTTTTCACATGGTAAATGAAAGTGGAAATGCAGCGAGAAACATAAGTGGAATTTGAAACCTTGAAATCTTAAGAGCTTAACGTAGGGACAAATAGGAAACAAAAAAAATACAAAAGGGAGAGGGATGGGGGGCATTCTTTTATCTTCTATGCTGAATATGTACTAACTTGTTGCAATGAATTACCAGTCTAGTAGAGAAGATAATCTGAAGCTTTCAGGTGAGGATGGAAATGCTGTAGTTGGAAGATGGTTTTTACAAGACGATACAGTTCCAAATTTCACTAGCTATATAAACTCTTACAGCCTTATACATATTTTAAGGGTTGATTGCCACGTTATCAATTTAGACTTATCAAATCTTCGACGTGCGGCACCCGTGCTACCCCATAATAACATAAGTTAACTTTCATAAGTCATGCACGCACACGTCCAAGGTGGACAACATGGCAATTCCAATGCATAACTAGAAGTAAGTAAATATTGCACGAGTTGGCCAACATGTCAATAGAAACACTTATATTATATGAAAAGATTGTTTACAAAAAATGGACTCTAAGCAATTACCTGAAAAGGAAACAATCGGCTGATATGGTCCCACTTAATTACCAATTTGGCATTTCGTATGTCACCCTTTCTTTAGCATAAACGTGCGTAGCCATAGGCCTTCATTGGAATGACATTCCATACTCCCTGGCATGGAGCAACTTCTTGCAAACTTGCGAGATTTTCGATCTTACAGGGAGGGCGAGATGCGAGACAACCGAAGTTCTATGTTGAGTTCTTGCCACTTTTGCGGCGAGCATTTCGCATGCTTGCGAGCACACATGGACAGATGGCCGCGTCGACTTTAAGCATAGGGTCCATAGTCACCTCCATGCGGTTGGCCATGCCATGTCGAGCCGGTCGGCCATGCTGCGAAAGTAGCTGTCAGGCCGGTTGGCCATGCGGAAGCTCCTCATGGTCACGGTCGGGCTTGGTTTGAACCAGTAAGGAGTCGACTAGGTGACTTAAACCCCCCCCATGGTAGACAGACAAAGCACCAACCTCATGGTGACCTCTCGCACTTGGGGGCCACTCATCGATCTCTCTCGGCTGATCAGCTCACGACGACCTCTCGTGCTCGACCACTCAACGATCTCTCTTGGCCCACGGCAATATCTCGGCTCATGGCAACCTCTCTTAGCTCTCACGACAATGGGTGGAGTAGAGCTAGGGTTATTTGTTGGGTTGGGGTTCTCGCCGGAAAGCCGACGGAATATTTAATGAAATCCTGTTGGAAGGTGTCCTACACCAAAATCTCTTTTTTCTAGTTTTTCTACAACGCCAAACTTTTAGTTCAATTTGTTTGTTTTGTTTTTTTCCTGAAACATTTTAAACTTTATTTCTTTTTTTAATATGGTCTTGGAAGATTTGTTGCTATCACTTTGTGCAATTTTTTAATGCCAGTTATTTTTTTTGCTTTCAAATATAGTGTAATATGATATCTCAAGACAACAGATTATCTCAGAGTTAATTACCTGATGCGGGACGGGACCGGGGGTCCCATGTTTATCAAATAATCCAGAAATATAACCCAGAAGATAAAATGCCAAACAGAAAATAATCAGGAACCAGCAGTCTAACAGTTTGAACTGGACCAGAATTCAAAGATATGAACTGGTAGGTAACAGACAAAATATGAGCAGACTTCCAACAGTAATAAGTTCAGGACATAACCCAACGGTATAACAGTCAGTTCATAGTCCAGAAATACTAAGAACCCAACAGGTTATCTTGCAATAAACCAGTACGCTGACATCCAACAGAATATATAATTTATCATCAAGACAATGTCAACAGGAGCCGGGAGAATATCTCAATAGCACACAGTCCTCATGAAATGATAAACATATCAGCAGAACAGGACTGAAAGGGACGTTGGCTCAGAAAAGTTTCATCATAGCCATAATGGAATCAGTGAAACCAATTTTTCAACACATAATTCAGGAGTCCCCAATAACAATACTGGCAACTAATTAAAGCTACCAAGGTATGTTTTCTTTGGTTTCATCATCATCTTCCCATTTATAAATGTAGGCAGAACCAGATGTATCCTGCCATTTCTGTAGGTTCCATTTCTCAAGATAAATCCGTAGTGCAATATGAATAATATCCAATCAAGAAACAAGATAGACTGTTGTGAACTCAAGATGAACAGAAACAATAGATCCGTTAGAATGCTCATAGACTGGAGGCGGACCAGTCCTGCAGATTTATCTCCAAGTAAAATATCATGTGAGACTGTCAGAAATTAGTTCACTAGAAGCAATCGGCTCAGACTGGAAGAAAACCAAGCCATCACAATGGAACCCAATTATGAACTCACGGGACATGACCATTCATGGCCTTAAACCATAAGGACTTGCTCCATAGGGAGAAATCTAGTATGGGAGGGTCAGATATCACCTGAGCCTTGGGAGGTAAGGCATTCCGCAAACCTTCTTGGAGTGGGAGGGACAGCTTCTTAATCGGGGACTAGATGAACCCGCAATGGAATCCACAGTGCTCGGAGGAACAACACTGACCTTACGGAACAGGGACCATCTCCGGGAGGACCAATATTGAGCACCGATAGTAGCAACAGAGGGGCACGGGGCTTATGGAACAATGACCGACTTCGGGAGGACCAATAATGATCACCGTTAGCAGCAACAGATGGACACGGAGCTGCAGAAGCTCCAGCAGCACAGTCGGGATGGGAGGATGGTCCGATCGAGTGGAGAATAATCCCCACAGGAGCTCGTCGAAACAACCACCGGAAGAAAGGGATCGAGCTGATCCAAGGGAGGACCGTCGTAGAAGGCTCAATCACATCACCAGTAGGACTGAAGAAGAACCACTAGAGGAGGACGAGGGGAGGAGATTTATCTTCAGCCTCTCATCGAGATCACTACGGGAGGAGGAGATCGGAGAAGAGGAAGCTCTCTGGGGTTACGCCATCGCGAGGGGAGGGAGGAAGCTCAGCGCCGAACCAATGTCGTCGGGGAGAGAGAAGACCCGCCGCAGGGTTAAAGTGAGGAGAGGGGCAAAACCGGAACTCCAAACATAACATTGCTGTATTCATCATCTCATTGTATCATGTCATGTATCGTATACATGGGCCCCTATTTATAGGGTTAAAATTCAGAAAAAAGTCCGTAAATGTTAATAAATTGAAAAAATGCTCAAACAAATCAACTAAAAATCTTAAAAATTAGGAAATTACCTAAATGGACCCATTATTAAACTAAAATCAAAAATTACATGAAATTTGAAAATCAATAATCGGTTCTTGCATCCCGATTCGATTATTAACATGAATCGGTTCTTGTGTCCCGATTCGGTTCCCATCATTACCATATCATATACATGTTAAGACTGATTTCTTCCAATGAATTTTTTTACTCTTCATCTTAATCTTATTGTTTCATTACTTAAACGATAGAGAATTTTTAAAATTTTACAAATAGGCTTTCCAAAGTGGTTAGTTATTACGTCAATGTTTTTTGTTTGGGCTTAACAGCCCCTGAAGTGGTTCGTGATGTTAATTTTTGAATATCTTTACATATTAAATGTCAATTGCATGTATATAATGTCTCTATCTATTCTTTACATGTATATGCATCCTGGTCATATTAATTAAATATTTTTATAGCTTGACGTGAGTCAAATAATGTTCGTAATCATCGATATTTTTTATAGCAGCCCCTTCTTTGCATATTTTGTAATGTTGTATATTTTGTAACAAGCTCTGTCAAATAATGTCAAATAATGTTGTATACTATCTTTACGTATTTTTTATAACAACTCTTGTCATATTTAATCATCAATATGAAATAAACATTCAAGATTATAAAAATTTCTCTTAATAAATATTTCACAATGGTGAACTTTATATAATAAACAGATTACTACATTAGTAATTAAATAAGATTATATAAATTTTAAATATAATACAAATTATTAAATATTAATCTATTTTTGGTTTTTTTGTTTGTAGTTTAATTATAATAAGATTATATAAAGTTTAAATATAATACAAATTATAATATATTAGAATGGCCTTAAGGGTCTTACTTGCCCCTGTATTTTTATGTTTTTTTTAGTTGCAAAAGGAAGATGTCTTTGAATGGCATAAGCTGCCAATATGGAACTTTTGTGAAAAAATAATGAAAGTTGGTGATGTTACCAAATTAAAATACCACTGGATTGGAGACAAAGAATCATATGTAAGCAATTGCCTAAGTTGTCCACTTGAAGTGAAAGAACAGTTGAAAGAATTGAAATTTCATAAAAATATACAGACTATGAAAATTAAATTGTCAAAAAAAATAATCATAGATGAACTCCGACAGATGAGTGGTGAAAGAACAGTTGAAAGAATTGAAATTTCATAATAATATACAGACTATGAAAATTAAATTGTCAAAAAAAATAATCATAGATGAACTCCGACAGATGGGTGGTCATTCTGAAGGTTTTTATCAGATGAAGGAGAAGGAGTTAAGGAAAGAAGGCAACATGAAATTACAATCACATATTACATTTACAAACAATTGGAGCTGGAAGCTTGGAAGTAGTGGACCTAATGGTGTAGGACTTGCAGGTGAAATGAAAAAAAATGAAACGAAGTATAATTGATTTTATGCATCGTGGTGGAGGTGGATCACTATAATAGTTTAGTTTTAGATAGTAGTTTGTATAAATCAGATGATGCATGACAAAAAAGAATTGAGGAAATAGTAAACAAAGGACTTGTAAGAGAATCACTTGGTAAGATATTTTAATAATTTTTATATTCAATCATCTTTCAGCTTATGTTGCAAGACATTATCATTTTAATAATATGATTGTTGAAGCATAAAATCTTGAATGTGCAATCAAACCTCCAACACTTAAGATTATATTAGGAAAGTATTTAGATGAATTAGTCGTGGACATGTAAATAGAAATAAAAAATTAGAATTACATTGGGATATCATGGTTATTCTCTTTTATGTGATGAATGGACATGACCCACAAGAATTACCAATATTAACTTTATGGGTTATAGTGCAGGAAATGTCATGTTTTAATATTAAGTCGATGCATCAGATAAAAAGAACCATGAGTTCATTATATAGTTGATGGAGGATAAGATTAAAGAAGTTGGAAAAAATAAGGTTATACAAAATATAATTGATAATGTTAGTAGTTAGAAAAAGGATGGAACACTTTTTCCATCAAAATATAATCTCTTTTTGTCACTATGTGCTACTCATTATATAGATTTCATGTTTGAATATGTGACAAATAATACTATGGTAAAAAAAGTTATGGACATGGGTCGAATTGTTATATGTTTCATATATAATAATGATTGACTCATGGATCAAGTAAGAAAGGCTTTTGAACGTGATTTAGTTTGACATGATGTCATTTGTTTTGCAATAAATCATCTTACACTGCAAAGTTTGTTATGTGAAAAAGATAGTTTGAAAGGTTTATTTTTTTGTTCAGACTAGTTTAATTCGAAGTTCAAAAACACTCATATTGGAAAGAATGTGGAATAATCATATGCAATCATACGTTTTGGGATTATGCAAGAGATTTAATAAAGATTATAGAACTCATCTATAAAATTTTGAGTGTGATGGACACTGAAAATTATTCAACAATGGGTAATATATATCATGCAATCATTGAGATGAAGGACATGATAAGGACAACTTCACCAAAGAATTACACATCGGTTTATAAGATTATAGATGATTGATGGACGAAATCTATAGATGCACATATCTATAAGGTTTATATATTTTCTTCTTCCATCCAAAGTATCAACTTTTTGTTATAAAGTAGTGTAAGCATATTATTAAACTAACAATTTGAATAAAAATATTTGTATAAGCAACATGTTTTCTCAATCCAAAGTACCAATTTAAATTGCATCTTGGAGACAATTAAGCAGTTATTAAAGTGGTTCATTAAGTTTACGAGAAGTTATTTCCAAAATTTAAAGGAAGAAGTCAATTTGAAAATGAGGTAACACTACGATCTTTATAGATTTCATCTTCTTTTAAGTTGACATTAACATTAATTTTTTATGTAATAGATTATAAAATTTAGAGATGCACTGACCTCTTTTGGGACAAAAAATTCTATCACAAATAGAGAAACTATGTGGCTAGATTATTATTTTTTATTAAAAAATAAAATAAAAAGGTGACTCAAATTACAAATATATGATTATTTGTTTCACTTTGAGGTGAATATTGGAAAATGTAAGGAAATAATTTACGAACTTTAAGACAATTTGTAATCAAAGTTTTATCACAAATTTTATCAGCTTCTCCACGTGAAAGAAATTGGAACACTTTTTCTTTGATATATTCAAAACCTAGAAAATGGTTGTAATATTCAAAGTTGAAGAAACCTATTTATTGTCATTATAATATAAACTTAAAAGTAAGGAGAATCGAGGTTGAACATAAGGAGGTGATCTATAAGAGGATTCACTTGATTATTTTTCCCTATTAAGAGAGAATGAATGGATGATCGAGAAAATCCTTATGTTGAGTGGGTTGTGTTGACACCTAAAAGAAAAAGAAGAGAAAAGAAGGGGTACACGTTGAACCTCTCGATGGTCTGTTTGATTCATTCAAAAATTGAGTATTGTTAACACCCATGTCTATGCAATAATTACATGATAATGAAGCGGATCAGGTGATTTGAGGAATAGGTATGCACATGCTAAGCAAACAGCTTGAAAGCCTAAATCAGGTTGCAATAGGAAAGTAAGTAAAGTAAATACCTGGTAAAATCAATGATCTGTTAGGGGTTTGATGAACCACAAACGACAGTTATTGGCACTACACTAGATACTCAAATTGATCAAAGGTGTTCTTGACATTGGGATAGCCTGAGGCCGTAGATGAACAGTCCCAAATGGGATCAGGGGTCAAACGGATTGTCTGGCAACAACAGATCAGTCGGAGGAAACAAAAAGGAGAAGATGAAATGGAGGGAGAATGAGGAGCTTACCGTTTCTGCAAAAGTTCAAAGGACGGCCAATAAGATCGCCAGTGTACCTGAGATCATTCGATCACCAGCTAAATTTGAGACCTTTTGGATTTAAAAAAAACCAAAAACCAAAATCAATGGTATCATCCTGAGCGAGCCAGGATCGAAGTTGGACGAAAAGAACTTGCCCTAATAAGTGCCCGGGTCAGCTCCGATTAAGCGATCTGAGTCCCAATCAGGACCCCTTGAAAGGAAGGTGTAGGTATGGAAAGATCTATCGGAGGGAGTTCCGATCACCGTAGGATGCTCTGACTCCCACACAAACTCAAATTTTCTTCCCGTAACCTTTTCGGAATCAGAAGGGGGCTGAGCCTATAAAAGAGGGGAAATAGCTAGCCTCGGGAAGGAGGAGAGAGGGAAAAAAGAGAGAGAAAAGGGAGGAGAGCGCAGGAGTGAGAGGACACAGAGCCCTTACCTATCGATGCTTGCCCTACCAGAAAGTTTGTTTGTCACTAAATGGAGCCCCTTTGAACCTGTCACCATCCGGAATTGCCAGGCACACCTAGCTGTCAAGGAGGTTGCTCAAAGCCGTCGAAATCTACCTCCTTTGTGGTCGAAGTCAGCTGTCTTCATTGGGGAACTCCGTTGAGGGTTTCTCCTGCCGCCGGTGTTGTCTCCTACTTCTACGGACCAGGTTGTCTCCGTCGAGGCCGCCTGCTATTCTTCCCAACCGTCGTCAACAAAGAAGTTCGGAGGAGCCCTTCCCGAAAACAGTGAGTCTTTCGCCATCGAGCAAGTTGGGCACAGTGATAGCGTCGCCCTAGGGGGAATTCCCTCCCTACGTGTTTGAAGCCCTCGCGGTTGCGGGCTGTCAAGCCTGTCAACAGTGTCGAAAAGGGGCGGCCGCGAGTTTGTTGTGCAGAGGTGTTGACCCGTGGGTCAATACCAGGCGGGGCCCACCTTTAAAAGGCCGTTAAAAAAATAAAGAAAAAATGGAGGTGTCCGGGCAGAAGCAGCCGGCTAATGAGGGCACACAGCCCACTTGATGGTCATCGGGTCAACAAGGCCCACTGAACCTCCGAGGGCCACTTTATATGCTGCTCCTAAAAAAATAACAAATTTTAAAATGCACAATCAACTGAAAATTAAATGAAAATCTATCAATTTAATTAAACAAACCGAGACAAGCATTGGGTCGACTAAAAACCCATCCCATGATCTCGGCTTAACTTAAAAGAATTCAAAAACAAATGGATAACCAAGAGACCGACTAAAAATCCACCTCTTGACCCTTAATTAAAAATAATAATAATAAAACAAATAATAAACAGAAATATAAATAAAAATTTATCAAATTAATTTCACAAATCGAGACAAGTATCGGGCCGGTTCTAAACCCACCTCATGGTCTTGACTTAACTTGAAAGAAATCCAAAACAATGGGTAACCTAGGGGCCAGTTCTAAACTCACCCCTTGACCCTCCTTAAGGTAGATATCAAAAGGTCTATTAAAAGACCCCAATATCTTACCATGCCATAACAATGGGTGATTTATTCATTAAGTCATGAAGAAGCTTTGGAAGATCAACATGAGCTATCTCCACGTCCCTGTCAAAGGCCGGATCATGCTCACTTCCAAATTGATGGTACAAATGTCATAATGCCTATCAAATGCCACCGTTTGATTTGGGAACCATGGCTGTTATGCCTTCCCCATACATATTTGTAATTCGACTCAAGCAATGCAATGAAGTTCTGTGCACAGTTGGTGATATTGGGAACATTAACATCTCTCAAAGGAACTGTTGGAATCCAGACATTAAAAAAATAATTGAGAGAAATTTGTAAAGCCCAAATCAACTTGAGAAGTTCGAGTCCAGACATAACAAGAACCTGAAATTGGAGGATCAAACTTGGAAGATAAAATGTGAAATAAAGAAGAATGAGAGGAGATCTGCAGTCGGGCCTCAAGCCTTAAATTCAAATTATTACCAATCGACCAACTCAGAGCAGTTTTTTTTATTACCAGAAATGAGAGCTTGGGAAGGCTTAAAATAGACTTTCAGATTAAGCAAAATGGCAGTCGACCAGGACCCTTTGCATCTATCCAGGATGGTCGGTACCTTCTCAAGATTTTTAAGACTGATCAGATGCAAACAGACCCCTTACCTGACTTAAAAAATCTGTTTTCACAGGGCCCACCTGATTCATGACAGAGAATGCTCGAGCCCTCTTAATAATGTCAAATTGGAATCTCACATTTCGAAATATTTAAATGAGAACTCAAAGGAGAACATTATGTCTTAACCCGTTAACCCACTTGAAATTGCACTCAAATTCAAACAGCAAGAATTAAAAATCCAATTTCAAGATTAGGAGACATTTCAAAGTAAATTGATTTTCGAATGGACCTTGATCTATTTAAACCAAATTCCTCACCCTGATCGAATCAAATCAAGCTCAAATGGCATGCTATGCATTAAAAAAAAAAGACGACCTAATCAAAATTTAAAACAAACCAGCAAGATAACAAAATATGAAATCTGAAAATCCCAAGAAGCCTGCAGGTTCTGACCAAAATCCAACCAAATCCCAACCAAGATTTAAAACAGGATGATCTAAAAAATGCCTAAAAAATCAAATAACTAGCACTAACCCTCAACTAAAAGGAACACAGTCTTGATATAAAAATTTAAGCCAAATGCTTGAACGTGCATCAAGCAGTCCAAATTGAAAGCCAAAAATCATAAATTGAATCAAGTGTTTTCCCAAATAACAAGATAAAACAAAATCCTTCTAAGTAAATTCAAATCAATTAAAATCGGATCAAGTCCATCTCAATCAAAATCAAAACATGAAAAGTGCATTAAGTCTTAACTCAAAAATCAAAAAATCAAAATACAAAAGACATTAAATACTAAACTCTACCTTCTGAACTCATCCAAAATTCCCTTAATCATCTCGATCAAATCCAATTCAACCTAAATAACGTACATCTTAACCAAAAATTAAAATAAATCATCAAGATGATAAATCTTAAATAAACTCACAATACATGAAAGTTACAGCCTGTCAAATATCAAATCCAAATCAGTTTTAACTAAGCGAACTCAAAACAAACATTCAAGCTAAAAAGGAGCATTAAGGTCTCCATCAGATTCTGATCAAATCAAACCAAATTTAATCCAATCTTAATAACAAACATCCAAATCAAGTTTCCTTCAAATCAATCAAACTCAAGTCAAACAATTCTGCAATCTAAAATATATAAAGCTCAAAGAAATTAAGACACTCTCAAACAAGCTTCAAACTCAATCAAATCTGCAAACAGAATCCAAGTTAATTTTAATCAAGTAAAACATGATAACATTAGACACAAAACAAATTTCCCAAACTCAAATTCAACTTCCCAAATCAAATTGAATTCAAACCACTAAGCAAACCCTTTGCAAATTAAACTCAAGCCAAAATCAATTCTAACCAAACAAATTAAACTAAACTTAAACCGATAAGGAAAATTTAAATTCAACCCAAATTGACTAAACAATTCATAAACCAATCCATTTCAATTAATTCAACTCAAATCAATTTTGATCAAATTAAATCAAATTTAAAACACATTAAAGTGTTTGCATTCCATCAAGTTCATGAGGCCGTTGTTCCTATTTGTGTATGTTATTTTCTTTGTGGATGCACGTCTTCTATTCTATGGATTGCTATGAATGGATAATCAAGGGTATTCGAGTATTCTCGATGTAATTAACATCGAATCTTTGCACCATTCGATGGAGAGAGATCAAAATGAATTTTCAAAGAACCTAACAATCTCAACATATATTTTTATACATATTATTGACGTAGTTAATACTTTTATGGAATATCACCTATTTTACTAAGAAGTCACTGCTAAGTCAAATAAAAAAACCAAATTGGAAAATGAATTTCCAAAATTTTTAAATGAAGTTTTAAGGTTACATTAGGTTGCAAATAATGATATGGATGAATATGATTGTTGTTCATTTGAATAAATTATTAGTGTTGCACGTGAAGCTGGAATGTATATAGATACAGTTGTACAACAAATTCTTCAATCATCTTCCAAGTCTATTCATCTTCACAATGATGATCCAACCTTTGATATGGATATTTTCAATGGACATGGAAGTGATGATGATGGAGGTAATTATAGAAATGATAATGATGGTGATAATGGTGATGCTGATGATGTAGAAGAAAATTAATCATTCTCCACTCATGCTATTGAGTAAATTCATTGTCAACGTCAAAAAACATATAAACGTAAGAATAAGAGTGCTAGTCCATCAGATTAACAAAGTTTGTCACAATTTAATGAACATGATCTTTCTCGTGCATTTAGCTCCATAGATATTTGATAAATCTAAAACGGGATATTATGAATATGGATATTTTTTGGATTCATCGTCATATGAATATGGATTTGAGGCAGTACAACAAAGTTCTTCACGTGCATCTTATAATGAAGGATATCAACTTTCTCATAGATATGTACATCCTGCAGTAGAACATGTTCAAACATGTCTTAGGACTACAATTATTATGATTATGGTCATGGTCCTTATGGTTATGGATATATAACACAAGATGACTCTTCAAACATTTTTGATATTAATAAATAGAGATTTAGTTTACCATAAGAGGGAGACCATTAATATCATATGTCATGGGCTCAATGGTGATTTTGTGGCACAACAATCACAAAGTGGCAAACACAGTGACCAACAAAGTGATCAGAAGCGCACAAATCATCTTTTTGTTATTGATAGTAGGGTTTGGTATTGAGAGTGTTTTGTGATTGTTCACTCACAAGTTGGGATGCAAATGTATTATAGATTTTCATGTGATGTAAGTTTATTGATATACTCCCATCTTTATAAGATATTGTGTTATGTTTCATACATATATACATTTTGATCCGAGAATCCGAGATCCAATATCTCAAAATTTTCTCGATATTTCTTGGAATCTCTTCTCTTTCACTCCTCCAAGACAAAGGTGAGATCTAAGACAGCAATCTTTGCTTAAGTATAAAAGTTATTTTACACTCATAAAAAGATGATATCCACAAGAATATCTATAATCAATTAAAATACCTATTACTAAGTACTGTTTGCTTGCTCTACAATTAACCTAGTAAATATATTGAAATAAGCACTCTCTTCTTCTATAAAATGTAAAAGAGACTCAAAATGTAATATTTTAATTTCAATATGTACATTGTAAAGAAGAGATTCAAATATAACATTTGAAGTAGTTTTTTCTTTGTTTGTAATGGCAATATATAAGCGTTTATTGCTATTTTTACTTCTTGAATGTTTTGACATAGAGCTCTTTTGTTAAGAATCAAATCATGTCAGTATCCATATCTAGATTGGCTAATCCACATCAGCCACTTCCTTCCACATGTAGCTAATTGTGATTCCTTTAGATCCCCCCCTGGTTTTGCTCACTCTAGTTAATATTTACTAGATTTTTGTTGCTATTTTATATTATATCCATATGTAGGTTCCCAATTCATATGTTTGTCCTCGAGACAACTTGGTCAATTTGGACTGCCACAATGGACAATGATAACACCATTGACCACGTGTGGGAAAATCCTCACCATACATGTATTAAGAAGAGAACGTGCTAATACTTAAATCATTTGAATGCAATGAAGTTTTTATGTTAACTGCGAACTGCCAGAACTCCTTATTTCGGACTTGGGACTAGCAAAGCACAAGTAAACTTGTGCTCAAGTAGAGTTAATAAAAATGAGAGGAGGAACTTGACAAAGGAACGGCAAACAAGAAAGAGGAGGCCTATGTCATTTTGGACAGTTGAGATGAGTACATAAGCAATGAGATGAGACAACCCTTCCCTACCTTGAGTTGGAAGAAAATGCCTAGGTGGCTGCCGCCAGAAGGGCACTAAATGATGCGGGATGGATCGGGTTGACTTTCTAAACCGACCTCCACACATGTTCCAGTTCACGGGACCAAGTACTTGGATTCAATTTGAGGATAATGAACTAACTTAGATAGGAAATTACAATGGGATTATGATGCCTACCTATGTGAGATTTAGGCAAAAGAAGAATAGGAAAAGTAGAGTCTAAATCGGATTTGGCACAAACATTCACTACCACATATAAAATGAACAAAGCAAATAATCAAAGGGAAGATCAAAAGTTAACTTTACACTCACAAGAGGCCTCGATTAACACATATCTCGATAACTATGTCCATAATAATGGTTTACGAAATTATCATGATACCCATTTCTCACATGAGGTTAATAGGCTATATACAGCATGTTTTTGGGACCGTTCAGATTGACAAGTATCTACCAAACTGATTACTTGACTTGCTTGTTCTGGGAGTATGTTGCCAAGAGTCAAGGTGGAAGCTCCTCGGTTGGTGGCAGACAGATGTCGGAGAGGTGCCAAGATGCCTAGATGGATGGAAGAAGTGTCAATTTGGCATTAGAAACTCTAAGTGGCGCCGACCTTGTTGGTGATGAAGGCCGCAAGGGGTTGATCGGCTTTTGGCATCGGAAGACCATATTAGGGTGAAAGTAGGAAGGAGGAGGAAAATAAAGGGGGTAGAGAAAGAGAAAGGGCGGAGTCACTCTTCGGAAATGTCAAGTTTGTGACAACCTCGACCAATCAAAATGCTAAATGCAGATGATGCTCCTCACAAGCTCTCGATACCATGCGATTGAGTAGCTCTCACGGACTATTCACTCATAGAGGCAATGAAAAGTAAAGACCATACATTATTACCTTATGTTTAGATTTCTTCAACATAATACATTAAGGATACATAGGGGGATTTTATATCTCACAAAGTTCGTTTCAAAATTGATTTTCATTCAAACATATCCTCACCTATCAACAACTACATATTAACTTAAAGTACTTACTAACCTTCAAAAGTCTACACTTCTTAATACATGAAATTAAAAGCAACTACCTACCAACTAAAATCTTCTAATTAATGAAACTAAAAACAACTACCTTCCAACTAACAATTACTAATATTCCTAATTAATGAGGCAACATTCTCCTAGGCAAGATGGGGTGGGTGAGCTACCATTTTTAGGAAGAAGCAACAAGTGAGGGCAATCAGATTTAAGCCAGATGGTTGTCGACTGCCTAATCTCGGTGTGGACCGGTCTGACCCGATCGGGAATGCCGATTCGAACCGGTGCCCTTACCACTAAAGTGCCTTGTGCTCCTCTGTTATGATGTTTGACAGGCTGCTGGTAGTCTCAATAGCTATTTCAGGAGACCCAACTAATTGTGCCCTCCGCCTGATAGGGCATACATGGAGGGCTCTGTGGCCTCCTGCAGTTCCCAAGACCACCCTCAGCCCCTCTCTACAAAAATATACATAATAATAACACTGCAAAATGCCTATACTGCCTAGGCACTTGCCTGAGGTGTGCAAGGTGAGTTTCCTCGGTCATCTCTCACCTTTGACAATGTAAGAGGATATAGAGGGGATCATGATGTTAGCAAGAGAATGGGGGGAACCTGATGATAAGAGCAATTTTGATTTTGGTTGTAGGTTCTTCTTGCTTTGTGGTCTTTGACTAGGCTGTAAAATGATCCCCGTATCACTTTTCCTCACTGAGCCTAAGTAGCCTGCTAAGGATATCGGTTTGTTATGTGATGTTTCTCTTCCTACTGATACCAGATTTCTATATCTGGTAGTGCTTTGTGGGTGTCACTTGAAGATTAGACTAGTTGCTTTGGGTTGCAAGCCACCTAGGAGATTTAGGCCCTGTTTATTAATAGTATTAGACACCTCTATCACTATTAATTTTGAACTTGATAGTGATATCAATCATCAAGAGGTGTTTGGCTAATAGTATCAATTTTGAAACTTGTATTACCAACAAAGCATGGTATATAATACAAAGATCCACCTGTATCAATTTTGATATTGACACTATCCTTTAGAAATATCAATATCAAAATTGCTATGGTATCATTTTTGATACTCTAATCCAAGGAAGGAATAGTCGGGGGTCGGCCCCGGGTCGGTCGGCCCCAAAACCGACCCGGGTCGGTTGGGGTCGCGACCCGGGTCGGGTCGGGGTCGGGAAAAATATAAAAAAAAAATCAATTTAAAATAATAACCGGGTCGGGGGGTCGGGGCCGGGTCGGGGTCGGTCGGCCCAAAAAGCGACCGGGTCGGGCGACCCGGCCGACCGGGTCGGGCGACCCGGCCGACCGGGTCGGGCGACCCGGCCGACCGGGTCGGGCGACCCGGCCGACCGGGTCGGGCGACCCGGCCGACCGGGTCGGGCGACCCGGCCGACCGGGTCGGGCGACCCGGCCGACCGGGTCGGGCGACCCGGCCGACCGGGTCGGGCGACCCGGCCGACCGGGTCGGGCGACCCGGCCGACCGGGTCGGGCGACCCGGCCGACCGGGTCGGGCGACCCGGCCGACCGGGTCGGGCGACCCGGCCGACCGGGTCGGGCGACCCGGCCGACCGGGTCGGGCGACCCAGCCGACCGGGTCGCCGACCTGGCGAACCATGCTCTAATCAAACAAGGCAGTAACTAGTGGCTTTGATTTGAAGGCTCTGCCTAGGTGATGGATTCATTGAGATCTGATTTGTCACTAACAATTAGGTTGTCATATGACAAGGAAGCATTTTGGGTCGGATCTGAAGTTAAGATCATGGTTTGTCATCTCGCAAGATTCTCACGAGAATCTCTATCTCGCAAGGCCCATGAGAACGGGAACAGGTGGTCTGATTGCATGCACTAGTCACATCCGGCCAGAGCTGCCACAACACATGGCATTACAGGGCAGGGAAGGCACTTGTCCTGGGTCCATGTGGACTCGATATCGCTGGATCTGGTATCAGGTAAGAAAGATGTAGCACCCTGCTTTGTGGTGGTGGTGCTACCCAGGTGCCGGATTTTACCCCAAGTGTGTTGCATCGGACCGGAAACAAACCTAAAATCTATTTTATGTTTTTATTTTTTTATTCAGATTTTTTATAGGTATTCCAATGTAGATCTAACTAAGATACAATATCCCGATATCTCTTCTCTTTCACCCCCATTCCTCGAGATGAAGCCAAGATCTGATATGACAATCATTGGTTAAACTCATGGTTCTTAGTTTGAACTAGTGGATTACATGATCAAGTTGTTTCGTTTACTTTGATATTTCATGCCTTGTTGACAATCCAAATTCAACTTTCAGAATGCCAATGAGAGTTGGGCCACTTTGATGCTTCACGCCTGGCTGATAAAACCATTTCGACTTTTTATTTTCAATTTTATCTTAGGTATACATCAATGTTAACATCTCGTTTGGTTCCTCTACCTCTAGTCATGGTTTTAGATAGGACTAATCTGGATTGAGATCAACATTTGCCAATCGATCTCAGGTAGTGTTTTCAAAGTGATAGCTCAAGTAGTAAAGCTGTCCAGGCAAGCTAAAGCACCTGGCCGCTTTTGTCTAACACAATAAAGTACCCACTTTGGGCCGCTTAAGTGGTAAAGTGGCTCAAAGTGCTCACTTTAGTGGCTTTGGGCCATTAAATTAACTGGATCTGCATAAGGTGGATTGAAATATTTCTTATTGGGTCTTTATTGTTAGACTTGTTTAGTTTTTTTGTATTAGTATCATTTTTTATGTTTCTATGTATTATTGAATATGTTTTTTATCATTGTTGTTTACTTGCTATATTTTTTACATTGGCAAAAATGGATTGCATGTTGCAAGTGTGAATAAATAGTTTGCATATTTCATTACAGTAAGTAGGATGTCAAAAATATTTTGTAAGTTATTTTTTTATTTTTTTATTTACATATGCATTCTATGTTATATATGCTTCATTGCCAGGATTTTTTAGTTATATTTGGCAGGTTGGCTGCTCACCCCAACTAATCGCTACTGCTTAAGTGGCGCTTTGTTGCTTAAGCAGTGAAAAACCCTTTGGTTGTTTTGGTCACCTTGACAACTATGATCTTGGGAGAGAGGATCTGATCCTAGAAGGATTTTCAGCTAGGATCAGACTAAACTTAGCCAGACTAGCCGATTCTGGATTGATCTGACCCATCGGCTTGGCCAGTCCCATGGGGATTGGCTGAGACGAAGGCAAAGGGGTGGCCACAGCCAGGCCACTGCATCTTCCCCACCCAAGGGCCCACAGGTATGAAGCACATCTATTGATTATGGATCCACAACGGATCCACTGTTAACAAGAGACCCAATTTCTGGCAGATCTGCCAGATAGCCGGTTGGAAGGGGGCTCTGACACTCTTTTCTTCTGGAAATAGGGGCCGGAAAATCAGGCAATATCATGTTTTCCCAGTTTTATTAGAGACCGTGACTGATCCTGATTCATAAATCCTTGCCGATTGTGTCTTGCAACATCACGTTTGCCCTGTTTATTAGAAAAAAATTGATCTTCATTTTTTTAAATATTTTTTTAGCATAGCTTTCCTTGTCATTACATCCAGAAGAAGTCAAAGCTGGTCTTTGATCTTCCCTCTCCTTCTCTTGTCCTTATCTCATAGTAGGTTTCTTCTTTGCCACATAGGAAGGAAGGCCCCTTATCTTTATCTGCTCCTGCTAAACGTGGGAATTAGATTGTGCTCTACTTCATTTAGGTGCCTAGCACAAGACCTTGGGCTGGTGTGTCAGGTGGAACCAGTCCATATTTTATGCTCTGGGTGGAGTCAGCATGGTGCCTGTAGAGATGCAAATGAGCCAATAGACTCTACAAGTGACTCAAAAGTCAGTTCTATAAAAGAATGATTTGGCTTGTTTATTATGTTGAATGAGAAAACTTGAACAAGAAAATGATGCTCGATTCATCAGCAAACTGATCAACTTGATAAAGCTCTCAAGCAGCTTAATTAAAACTCAATTTAATTGCTCAATTAAATTTTTTTAAATAAATTACTAGTACTCAATAGTTATATAGTGTCAATGAGATGTATCAAATAAGCTAAAATCAAATTTAATTTGAGTTCAATCTCCAAGTTTAAACTCAATTTAATTGCTCAATTAAATTTTTTAAAATAAATTACTAGTACTCAATAGTTATATAGTGTCAATGAGATGTATCAAATAAGCTAAAATTAAATTTAATTTGAGTTCAATTTCCAAGTTTAAACTAAGTTAAGTTTGATCTGCATAAACGGGCTCAAATTTGAGCTTCATGAACGAGCTTAGATCAAGCTTCATAAATGAGCGCAAATTTGAGCTTGAGTTGAGCTCCTATTAGAGCTCAAGTTGAACTCAACTAAAATTGGTAAATGAGTAGGTTGATGAGCTTGAACATCGGTCTGGCCTACTAATCTAATATTGGGGTTAGCTTGAGCTTGGCTAGGGATAGGAAGAGGGAGCAAGCTCGAGTTGCATACTGCTAAGCTCGGCTCCACTCGTTTGCACACCTAAGTGCCTGTGATGGTGACCCTTCTTCCTCACTCTCTCTTTTCCTTTGTTCTTTTTCTTTGTTCTTTTCCTTTTCCTCCCTCTTTTCTCTTTCCTTCATTGTTTCTTCTTTCTTTTTATGTTTTTTCCATTTTAAATAGGGATCATTTTAGTGTATCTTTTTCATTTTCTTTCTTTGTTCTAGATTGGAATTTTTTGTTGTTTGAGTATGCTGTCTAGTTTTTTAAGATTGTTCTTCATACTATACAAGGATTAATTTATGATATTTTTAGTGCTTTTAAATTTTAATTTACTGCTATCAAACTCATCCTCACGTTGTAGCACCCGATATGTTTATTTTCTAATTGCTCTGTAGTCTATCTTATCCATGTTCTAGGGACGTTAAGGAGTAGTTAATAACATATTTACTGAACGGAATTTCCCATTTTCTCACAAATCTTTCTGAAGCACTCTGTGATGCTTGTAATAGTATGTTATATGTGAATGTTCATGAATGTGCCTTGATTCCACTTGTCACCTTTCAGGTGGGTTGATGAGGTCATTCCTGATGCTCCATGGGTGGTGACACAGGAGTTCCTTGACAAACACAAAATCGACTATGTAGCACATGACTCTCTTCCGTAAGGTCAACCAACCCAGATTGTTTGTTCCTTAACAATGCCGTGAATTGGTAGCGATATATAATATGTTATCTAAAACCTACCTTGTCTGATCCCTATTCTATTTGGATAGTTTAACAGAGTATTTCTATCAATAAAAAATCAGAACAAAATTAGTTTTGGCTTTTTATATAATTAGTAACTATCATATCATCATCTGTTTACACTTTATTTTGGTTATATATATTTTTTCTCAGTTCCTCTTTCGTCTATACAACACATTTTTAGGTACGCAGATGCAAGTGGAGCTGGAAATGATGTATACGAGTTTGTAAGTTGCACTTTTTTTCCCGTTTGTCACATTGACTAGGTATGCCTCATGTATCCTCAAACTTTTTTATTTATTTTGTACAGGTAAAAGCTGCTGGAAAGTTTAAAGAAACAAAGCGTACAGATGGAATATCTACATCTGACCTTATAATGAGGATGCTTAAAGACTATAACCAGTATGTGATGCGCAATCTGGCACGCGGATACACACGGAAGGATCTTGGTGTTAGCTATGTGAAGGCATGATTTTTATTCCTTCTTTTCTTTAACCCTGTTTCCTTCTTTCAGATATGAATGATCAGATGGAATTTTCCCAGCAGTTTGTATCTTAATTTTTGTTATCCTTTTGGAACATGTGCCTTAACCTTTTTGGTTTGACCACTTGTATTAGGAGAAGCGACTGAGAGTGAACATGGAATTAAACAAGCTCCGTAAAAAGGTAAAAGAGCATCAAGAAAAAGTTGGTGAAAAGGTAATTCACATTTCAGCCAATGTTTTCACTGATACATCCATTTGTAAATTCTGATTACAAAGGCCATCTTCTGGGAAAAAATCATTCGCAAATTGTCATCAAGAATGTTTTAAATAGGGAAAATTAAGGATGATTAGTATGATACACTTTCACTCTTTCTTGTATGTAACGGATACTAGGTCTATTACTCTATTTGGAATTACGTGATGAGGACTATAGGTGCTTGATTTTTCAGATTTTTTTTTTTTGTTTCAGGCAAGCAAGAAGTGTGATAAGGGCATGTTTCCAACAAAAAGTAGGATAAGCTTTAAACTCCAGTTGTTAAAAGTGCCAACTTTGAAAATATGTAAATGCCAGGTTGTCATAATGTAAAGTCTTCAGGACATCTTTATTTTGGAACATTCATCCAAAATGCTGATTTTTTGAGTTAAACTAGTGAATTTATACCTTCTAACATTTTTATTTTCTAGCTCTATGTTGTTTGTGGTACAAGGCACCCGAGGTGAGGAGGGCCACTGATGCAGGACAAGGACAAAAACAACGCCATGCACATGGGCCAAATATGTCACCAAAATGCTGCCATAACCTTGAGCGGACTGAACCATGCTGAAAACTGACTGAACTGGACTAAAACACCGCTAAAATGGGTTGAAATCTGCTGAATCGAGCTGAAAAGTGAACCGGCCCTGAATCAGGTCAGAAAGGGCTGAACCTGACCTGAACCACACAACCGGCTTGAACCGGTCAAAAGGGGACTGAACTGGCTCTGGACTACCTAAGCCAGCCCTGAACCAGCTTTAAGCCCAGCTGGACTGCCTTGAACCGGCTGACCTGAGCAGTTCTGATGCTGGACTGGCTTGACCAGCCAATTGAGCCAGTTTACCTGCTGAACCAGTGCTGAAGATGCTATATGAGGATCGTGGCATGCTTTGGCAAGGCCCGGATGGGGTCGTGGCGTCTTTGTGATACTTTTGGGGCTGTGGGGGTTCGTGGCAGCTTTGGAGGAGGGGCAACCGCATGAAAGGCGCGGCGAGAGACCAAGGGTTTCTCTGTCTCTTTCGCTTTCATCTTTGTCTCTCAGTTTCATCATCCGGAAGAGGCAGAGCAGGGCAGAGGATGCAGCTGAGGTGGTCATGCAGCAGGCGGGTGTGGGCGGCGGCCGTGGGGTGGTTGGGCATCCGTCAAGTGGAAAGGAGAAGCTGGAAGGGGCAGAGGAGGGTTGAGAGGACAGCGGGGTGGTGCTCCGGAGGTGCAGTCCCAATGGCTCTGGTGGTTCTGGGGAACGATGGGGGACTTTGGAGATGATGGTCACATGGTGAGAAGGAAAATGTTGAGAAGCCGGAGTGCCAGAGACTCCGTGGTGTTGTGCATGGAGGCAGGAAGCGCAAGTGGTGGTGCTTTGATGGCGATAGAATCCCAACGGAACCAGACAAGCCGGAACGACCGGGGAAGGAGGACTTGCCGGTGCTGCTACTTGGATCTCTGGGGTCACCAAGGGTGTTGAAGATCTCTACATTGCTAAGGAGCCAGTGGCCTCTGATAAGGAACTGCAGGATCCGACATTGCGCACAGCTGTGTGCCTAGATGTTGTATCCGATCGAAGACGACGAGGAGCTAGAGTCAACACTGAAACCAGGAAGGGGAAGGTAAAGGGAATGGCACGGAGGCCGACTGGAGGGAGGGAGGAGGAAGATGAGAACTGGCCTCCTGCCGGGAGTGAAAGCCAGACGGTGCTGGAGGTGAGGAAGGAGACCTTCCATCAGAAAGCGTGAAGATGCTACTGAGGCCAAGCCCCCTACACACAGACCAAACGCCCGAGCTTCTTCTTTCAAAATTTCTTTGTATCTTTCCATTCACATATGGCCTCTTTATAAAGATAAGCCAAATTGCAAAAAGGGGACAAGATCTATTTACAAACATATCCTTCTGAGAATGGAATGTAAAGAAGAATTCAAAAGAACTCCAAATAGCAAATGCCTTGTCTTCTTAAATTAACTCTACCACTAAATAAGAAAAAGTAATGCCTTGTCTTCTTAAAACTCAAACAACACCATCTCCAAATTTTTGATAAGCTAGATCTGATCCCATTCTCATCAGCCTCACCTAGTTTCAAGTGGAGGGGGCTGAACACACTGAACTACAGAGCAGGCAGAAAACACAGAATGAGCCAGTTTTTTCAGTCAGTGAAGAAAGGATTAATGGGTCTCTCAGACCTATTAGGATGGGGTCCAAAACTGAAGTTTTGGTCCCCTCAGCAGCTGAACCACCCAGTATGACCTCCTGGTTCAAAGGCTGAGCAGGGTCCAACTTAAGTTGTGGACCCTCATCTTCCCTGCCCGACATGGGGCAAGGAGGGCACTGCAAGCTCCTGCAGTGTTCATCCGGATAGCCATGATGGTGTAAGTCACCTAGGTGACTAGGCACGAGTGGAGGTGCTGAGGGGCTGCCTCACCTCATCTCATCACCTAGGTGGTTGTGTCGACCACCTTTGATAACATAAGATCCAGCTTGAGGTGGTTCTTTCAGATGTTAAAATGAAAGCATAATCTTCGACTTCTGCATGATGGCTGCTTAGTTTGACAATCCCCTATCATTCTGGCCCTTAACAAGTAGTTTGGCTAATTGGAGTTTCTTCTCAGTATGACAAAATCATAGCTACCTAGTACCAACATGGATAACTAAAATGGGAACTAAAGTGAATAATAGGGTTCAAACGTTAAATCATAAAGCTTAATCAAAGGAAAAATGAGAAGCAGCAATGCATAAATGGAGGTGGTGGGAGTCTTTCTGCAAATTTAGTCAAAACTCGGAGTTCAGATGGTTGTGATAGATGGTTGCATATTCTAAATATTGATAAAGGCTTTTAAGCAGAAACTTGTTACAACATATATCCGGAAATTTTCTCTGCGAATAAAATTGTCTGTGGTGTTCTCTAATCCAAGAATGTTTCACCTGTCGTACTTAGATCTCATCATGTACAATAAAGATCTATTTCTTACAGGAGATTTTCACAGGTTAGATTAAAAAGCTGCCAGACAATTTCTTATCTCTGCATGACTGCAAAAGATCGCAGTGTGCTTGAAGAAACCTATTGAGATCTGCTGTTCTATTGCATATTTTGCTCAAGCCATCATTGTTATAATGCATTTATGTTATCTTGCTCATGGTGTGCTGTATCATATTGGATCAGCCAAATTTTCTGCCAACCAATCCAATACGAGTTCGATCTGGCTCAGCGGATTGGTCAGTATCGGATGCCGGCTGATCCAGCCCCGATCAGATAGATCGGCCAGATCAGCTTGGGCTAGCCATTAGGGGGTGGCTCCCAAGTCTCCATCTCCTTTGGGGCCACTATCCTAAGGGGGCGTTACATCCTCACCTGATTTCCCTCTCATCTCTTAAATGCTCTCTCTCATCTTATGCTCTCTTTCCTTCTCTCCAAACACACACACACACACACACTCTCTCTCTCTCCAAGTCAGAAGAGCTCAAGTGACACACTCAGACACGATTGGTTGAGCTGAATATGTATGTGTTGTAAAATGTCTAATTTTTAAGATTAGATTTGGATGGCTCCCTAAGAGGGGGGAGCTCTATATAAGCCCTCTAAGGGCATGTTTGGTACAGGATTAAGTTGGGAATAAACCTGGTTTATCCTCAAAATTGTGGGGATAAACCAAGTTTATTCCCAAACTATTTTGATGCCAAACAGACCCTAAGGGTGGGGGGCCAACATCTTCACCTGATCTCTCTCTGTGTGTGTGTGTGTGTGTGTGTGTGTGTGTGTGTGTATACAAGATAGATGAGCTCAAGTGATGCACACTCGGACACAATTGGTTGAGCCAAATATGTTGTAAAATATGTCTACTTTTTAAGATTTGAATAAAAATGTCATTATTTTTTATATTTGGCAACTTTTATATTTTTTCTATTTTAAGCAAAAAAATTGGATCCGACCTGGGTCCTGATCAGATCCTGACTGGATCCGTATCGGCTGCTCCCGATCATTCTGAATGAGCCAATCCTGACCCATGTGAATCTACTGGGACAGGGCCAATCCAATCCCCATACCTGGTACTTCCTTCCTAGATCTTATTCATTGATGGCCAATAGGACTTTGGGGCAATGATAAATGCACAATGTTGATCAACTAGGTATCTTGAGTATAGCTAAAATGAAACCTACTATTATGGTCTCCTCTAGTGCTAAACGTCGGTTTTCATGCTTTCTTCCAAGTTCTGGGGCAGTGTCTTGACTTTTCTTTGTTTCATAGTATCCACTTTTCGGAATGAAGATGTAGCTTTTAGCTCTGTCATTTCCTATCTAGCTTGCTTGCGGACTGTTTTTTTTTTTTTGCCCCAACTGACAAACAAGCTTGGCGTGCAATGTACTTTTACCTTCTGTGATGCGGGACAAACCGGCTAGACCGGGCTAAACGGACCGAAAACGAAACGAACCAGCACTAATCGCCGCTAAACGACATAAAACGAACCCAAAATGAAGTAAACCGGACTCGAACCGGTCCAAACAGACCCGAAACGATCCCGAACCGAGTCCAACCGGCTTGAACCGGTCTAAACCGGCTCAAAATGCCTTAAACCGGGCTGAACCGGCCGGTTCATGTGCTGAACCGGTGTGAACCGGCCTTGAACCCGGTTGGATTGGTCTGGCGGCCGGTCTGGGCCGCGAACCGGCCGGTTGCGAGCTGCGGTGGGCGAACCGCCCGCGGGTGATTGCGCGGCCGCGCGAGTACCCCCCCCCCCCCCGGGGGGGGGGGGGGGGTCGTGGCACGCGGAGGGGGGGTGACGTCCGTGGTCGCGTGGCCATTCTCCCACCGTCGCGCTTCCGTCGCCGTGGCGACATCGCGGCGGCCGTGTGTGACGTCGGGGAGCTGCGACAAAATAGGGCGAGGGTGGGGCAGCGCCGCATTGTCTTCGTCGTCCGGTGGTCACAGCACGCAGGCGGACCTCCCGTCGACGGCGTCGGCGGCTGAGGAAGGAGACCGTCCAGGAGGAGGGACACAGATCCGGGGATCGCCAGATCTGGCCCTCCGACAGCTCCTTCGCCTTCTTCTCCTGCTTCTTCTTCTTCCTCCTTCGCCGTCTTCGCGTGAACGAAGCAAAGGGGAGTTGGATCCGGCCTGCCGTGGCCATGGAGGGAGTAGTCGGAATCGTTCTGCGAAGGCGCCTCTGACGGAGGAGCTGCGGAAACAGGGGAACCGGAGGGGAGTTCTTTCGGGTATCGCCGGAGGGTCCTCCACAGAGGGCGGGGTGAACGACGAGTACCTGTGAAGGGGAAGAGGGAAGAACGGCGTGGAGGCCGGAGGGTGAGGAGGAGGATGGGGGATCGGCTACCTGCCGAGTTCGGAGGATAGAAGGGAACAGCCGGCCTTACGCCGGAGGTGGAAGAGGAGCGGCCCTCACTGCCCGGGGTTGGAGAGGGAGAATGGGGCCGCAGCCCCTGTGCGGGAGAACACCGCCTGAAGGCTCCAAAAATCACTGTATTCCTTTTTTCAATATGTACATCGGCCCTCCTTATAAAGAAGGAGTGGGGAAAATTTAAAGAAAGGACCTCTAAGTAATCTATTTACAGACTTGTCCTCATATGGACACAAAAATAAAAGAAAATCCAAAATTATCAAAATATGTCCCCATCGTTCTGTTTGGTACAAGATTAAGTTGGGGATAAACCTGGTTTATCCCCAAAGTTTATCCCCAAAATTTTTTTGATGCCAAACAGTCCCTTTTTGTATAATTTACAAGAGATCACTTATATTGCATTTAACTGAATCTCATTTGACACTTCGGTGCATCATCTTTCGACGCTATACGATTGATCCTATTTAAATTCACTTGTGTTCTTTGCAGCTATCCAGCGTAGCCAAAACAGCAGGTATCGTTCATGACGCATGGGTCGAGAATGCTGATAGGTGGGTTGCCGGTTTCCTTGAGAAGTTCGAGGAACATTGCCATCTAATGGTGAGTGCAATTTCTGAAGCTCTCTTCTCTTGTGACCACGCTCCTCTACTCCGTGCTTGTTTGATAGTTTTGCCTTTTGTGGGGCATTCGCCTTGCCAGGGAACTGCCATCAGAGACCGTATCCAGGAAGGTATAAAAAGTCGACAGCCGAGAGGAATTAGCTTGTTACAGTACGATGAGGAAGAGGATGACGACGACAGCCTAGAAGATGATGACCAATACGATGATGCATACGAGTACGATGTTGAGGACGACAAGTAAGCTTCCTTTTTTGCCTCACATTGTTTCTCTGTCATCATGCTGCTCTCCTTCCTGTTGGTGTATACGAGGATCGTTCTGTTTATCATGTTACATCCATGTGTTCGAAATGAAGATTATACGATACTCGCTATCGGATTAAAAGTTTTGCCTTTTTCATCGTTGATAATGGTAGGTCATCCTGTCTGGTCGACACAACTGTAGAATGTAATCATTTTTATACATACCATCGTTACGTTAGTCAGTGTTGGCTATCGACTTGTTCAGTTGAAGAATATGTATACTCGTATCTGTAAACTTTCCACATAAATACCCAGTATATGATAAAGCATCGACTGATATATTATAAATGGATAGTATTTTGATTGAACCTATTATCTGTTTTTTTTCATTAATAGGGGTATTTCATCGGATTGATAAAAAAATGCTTGCATTTTTTGGGTCTCCTCTTTCACCAGCATCAAAGTGATACTAGGGCACTTTGAGGTGTGGCATCCAAGGTAGGCAGGGTCGGGAGTCGGGAGCAGCTCGGTCGACCCACAAATCGACCCGGTTTGGCCAAAGTTGGGATCCAGGTCGGCCCGGTCGTAATAAAAAAATAAATTAAAAACAAATGCCGTGTCGAGACAAGGTCGATCAACCTAAAAACAGACCAGGTTGAGCAACACAGCATGACCCGTTGGGGACCAAGCATTCCAAGGTGGTATCTATCACAAAAGTGGTTGTGAAGAGTCTCAATACTTTGGGTCATTGGCGGCGGTCTAGGTTTTAGCATATTATCCTGCGATGTTTTGGTCTTTGTATGACCATCAACTGATCTTTAATCGTTTCTTAACCGATAGTATAAAAACAGTTTACAAATATACTTATTTTCGATAGGTAATGAATAACAAGTAGATATGGTATTTATCTACCGGGTATTGTTAGTCGTGATACTTTCCGGTTCCGGCATCCGGGTTTTAGAAGTCAGCTCGGTATTTGAAAAACTTGCAGAAGCGATCAGGTGACGCATAATTAATATGTATTAATCTTTGTCGATTGTTTTATGAAAAATAACTACGACCCGTGCCTTTTTTTTTACTTTTATTAGCAAGTCCTATGTTCATGTAGTCCCTTGAATTACTTTTTCGCGTATTTAGTTTAGTATTTGGACGACTATCTAGGACAGTGTTCGGTCAAATGGATATATTGAGCTACTTTAAAGTTTAGGGGTTTTCATTTCAGCTCACTCTAAAAGTTAACTATTTTTCTTTATTTTAAAGTCTTAACGATTGAAGACAATATTTTCTAGTCCTAAAACTGTATCTTTATGATTTTTGATCCACGGAGTCACAACCTCAAGGTCTCGTGATATTCTCCTTTTTAGCCTTCTATCTCGCACACCCCCCCCCCCGGCCTTCTATCTACAGCTAGAGCCTTTCCTCAAAAAACAAGCATATTTCTTATTTTAAAATTAAATATTTGACTTAATTGTTGAAATAAGTCATGTTGTTAGAGTTTTGAGAACTGCATTATATTTATAAAATTATATTGATGCACATAACAGAGTATATCGTGATGCACAAAGATATGAGACGTGGCCATTGTTCACATATTTTCAGGTGCTAATAGGAGAATATATCAGCCAACGATGTTTTCGAACAAAAAAATTTGTTATTCTTGGTAGGAAATTCAATGGTGGCGTGAGAATCAATATAAAAGAAATTTAAATTTGTCTGTTATTTTTTTATAAATAATATTATGTTTAAAATAAATACATCTCAAAGCATGTCAAATTGTGAAACATTTTATTCAATATCATTATATTTATTTTATTTTTCCTCTTAGAGTGGAATTCTTTAGACTTCCGTTTTAAATGTATATGTTTTTTCAACATATTAGCATAAAGCTGATGAGAATTATGTAATCCGGAGAGTTTTTTTTTCTTAGGTTGTTAGAAATTTTTTTAAAAAAAACATAAGTAGCTGTTTAGTTAGAACATTGAAATTACACATTAATTTTAGCCACAGCAACGATAACATAGCATTAGCATCGTCAAATATCAAGTCTCGCACGTGCCATTTTCTCGTGAGAACATTCTATATTCTATTCTAGGGAACGATCCAGTCCAAATGATATCATCGGAATGAGATTTCGATTTAAATCTAACGGGGTGTTTGGTTGCATGATAATTTTTTGTAAAATTTTATGATAAAAATTTATATTAAAATAAAAAGTGAAACAACTCATGACATAAAATTGTCATGTTTGGAGGGATGTGATTACAAAAAAAAGTAACTACCATACATGACCAAACAAAGTGAGGGACCACAAGAAAAAAGAAAGAGGTGAGACCCTCTTTTTTGTTTAAGAAGAAAATCACTTTTAAAACGTAAAATTAGCATGGTTACCAAACACCTCTTTTAACAAGTTTTCTTATAATTTTTAAAAATTAAAATAAAAGCTTTCATTATCATGCAACCAAACACCCTATAAGGTTTAATATTATCAACATAATTTATCATCATAAAGATCTTCGAATGAAAGGACAACATAATTGAACTTTTCACAGTTAAAATTGATGGTGTCACTCATAAGTAAGGGGGACGAGAGTTAGGTGACGTTCGATTAGGCTTAATCTAGTTTAATCTGAAAATCTATATCTAACATTTTAATGAGTGGTGAAAAAATATTTATTTTGATTTAGAAATAAGTGTTTTATATTGTTTGATAAAAAAAATCTGAATCAGCCACTTATTTTTAGCACTAATCCACTTTCACTTGTTCTTGTGACTTACTTATTTTTGTAGGAACAACTAAAAGCGCTTCAAGCTCTTTCTTCTCGGTCGGCCAAAAAGGAAGAAGATGGAACCCATAATCTCCCAACACGATCTCTCCTCTTTGGTATGTTCGATCATTTCTTTTAATACTTACATTATCTCTTTTCTCTTTTACTATTGGAGCCCTCAGTTCCTGGAGACCACACACCAACATCCACCGGAATTGGAAGTCGAAAGAAGGAAGAGGAGTGGTGTTCTTCTAGCCCGGAGGACCGACTTGACTCAGGCGTCCACACCTGTCTACATCAACATTAGCTGCAACTTGCCGAGAATCCCTCACTCGACTTTCACCAAGGAGCCCATCCCTTCTTCCTCGCACCAAGGTTATCCATGAACTCTCTTGTAGTGATTGTTCGATGTGTAGCTAGTGCATTGTAGAGAGCATGCAATGGATTTGGTGTAAAATTTCTCATTTTCTTAGAGAGCACTTGGGGGCTCGCTGAATAGATTCTCTACTGTTCAAAACAAAGGGTTTTGATGCAGTGAAAATGGATAGATTCACCTATCTTGCACCCCCACCTTCTTCAACTTTCATTAGAAGGTGCCTACGATGAGTTTTCAATAGATGTTTTTGTCCTTTAATGGTCGAAATCAAGAGGCCATGGTAGACCATTCACATTTCTATGATTATTCCATAAATTTCACATTTAAGGTTTATCATCTGAAAGCTAATGTTAATAAATTCTATTCCCTAAATTCTACTCATTTTAATTATTCATCACACCCATTTTGCTAGCTGCATTGGTGTTTATATGAACAAGTGACCTACTGCTACATCAGATCCATCGGGATCCTGTGCTAGTCAGTCCGAGGGGCAATTGAGCATTTGTTGAAGACATCTTAAAGGAGGAACACCCACCTATGGTTTCAGCAACCTGTCAAGACCATCCGGTGCACAGATTTTTATTTTTTTAATTTTCATTTTTATTTTATCAACTGAAATCATAGGGATCTTGTTTTAATGTTTTGGTTCATGAAGTTGGGCCACCACCAACTTTAGATTGAAGGGTGCATACAACCATTAATAACTGATCATCATCCCAACTCGGACAAGGTCCCATTCTTTTACCTACTGGACTTCAGTTATGTATCCATCGGCCAACAGTGGTAGATATATATTTGATACATCCTGGCATGCTAAACATTTAGTTAAGCCTTTAAGATATCAATATTAAAGAGGAGCTATGCCATCTTGGTCTTGAGTATGTTTCGGCCCTCTCATAATCTCTTAGGATCAAATTTTAATCCTATCTATCGGCTGATGCCAGGCACACACTGTCGACCTCATGTGTACACTTACTGCATGGTGGTCCTTCAATCATGTCTAGGCATCCATATAACCATCATATATCAAAGTCTTGGTCATCAAATTAAACATGTGAATCCCTTCTGGTCTTTTTATGATCAGATATGTCCATTAGTCAAAGTAGGGCCTAATCATGACTAAGACTAAAGAAAATTCCTCTTTGATCAAATTAGAATGCAAAATATTAGTACCTAATATGACTTCCACCTAAAAATGTCAGTGTATGACATACGGTCAGCTTTCAGGATGTGGGTGCATATGGTTCTACACTTTTGTGGTCCTTTCCCTTTGCATTATTCATTAAATCCTTCAAGAGGAGATTCTTTCTTAAATAAGTGCAAAATAACTCTATTTTGGACGAGACTTGCAATTTCATTTTTTATAGTTTTAGCATGTTAGTAATTTTTCATGGCACTGGATGTAAGTAATTTATTTTAAGCATATTCATGTTATCAATGTATAGGTAGTTTTCTACTAAGTGGACAACAAAGCAAAAATTGGAGGCCTAAAGTGGGATGATACCCGTGATAGTTGTCTTACGAAACAACTCATATTACAACATCGTGCTGGTAAAAGAGCATTAAATGGATGGAAACCTAAGGCATGGAGTGCTATGATTGAAAAGTGTACTTCAACTTTTGGTACACAAGTCACAGTTCCCCAACTCAAGTCTAGAATGTTTGTGTTAAAAGGTTGCTTTTATGATCTCAAACGTCTAATTAACGAGGTTAGTGGATTTGGATGGGATCATAATAGAAGAATGATCACGGCCAAAGATAATGAATGGGATAATTTCCTTAAGATTTGAGATATTATTTTTTATGATGTTTCATTATTAATTAGAGTTTTGACATATTTATTGTTCTTATTTTTATAGAAGGATAAGAAATACAAGAAGTGGAGAAGAAAATCAATTAATCTGTATGAAGATTGGTTTGAAATATTTGATGGTACTTTACATTACATGCATATGAATAATAAATTTTCTTTATTTTATCTCGATTTTAACATAAATGATATTTGTTCCTAGGTACTAGGGTAGAAGGAAAAGGTCAACGGGGAACTTTATGTCCACCATCTATTTCTTTTCATTCAACATCACAAACCACTCATATTTCATCACCACAAGATGAAGGATTTGCCTCAAGTCCATATGTTGAAATTAGAAGTGGTTCAAAAAGACGTTCTTCTAGAAAATATAGTTCTTCTAAAGGTAAACGTAAACAAACTAGAGCAAGTGAAGAAGATAATTTCATATCTTTTGCACTTAAGGAAGTTTCTGAAGCTCTTAGGGTCACCGGTCCACCTCCATCAAGTCATTTACTCATTGCTTAGTATATGGACATTATCATGGCAATGGATGAGTTGTTAGCTGAAGAGAAGGTGGCTGCTCCATTTCAACTTGAGAACAACCCAAGCACCCGAACTATTTTTCTAAAATTTGACCACGAGTGTCATCTTGCTTGGATACGATCATTTTTAGGAAAGAAGTAAGAAAAGTACGTCTTGATGTTCGATTTTCTTGGAAGGCACTTGTTGTTTGGTTTGTAGTGAACTTTATTGATATGCGATACATGTCATCTTTAATGATGGCATGTTTAGAAGTACTTTATTGATATGTGGTGTGTGTCTTCTTTAATTATGTTTAGTTTGTAATATGACTTTATTAATATGTGGTGTATGCCATCTTGTTTGGAAGTATCTTGTTTTATGCGATTGACTTCTCTATCATATTTTATGTGATCCTTATGTTTATGCGATTGACTTCTCATTTTAATGTTTGGTACATTATTATTTTTATTTTTATTTTTTAATCAAATATGGATTGCAACGATGAAGAAACCAATGAATATTATTGAAGAAGATGTAACCATCTATTGTTGCAAGGAAAATATCCAATCTTCATAGAGTAGGATTCACAATACTGGGAAACTCAATACTTTTTGGCAAAGTATATACTCAAGAACTATTAAATGAAATTTTTCTTTCATTATCTAATCTACTTAAGGATAGAGGACTTTTAAGGAACACTAGAAGAATGAATGTGGAGGAGATGATTATGAATTTTATTTTTATCATGATTGGAAAAGAGTTAAATAGAAGAGCACAACAAAGATTTCAACACTCAAGAGAGACAATCAGTAGAAAGTTAATGAGGTGATCAATGCTTTGTCATGTTTAATACATGAGTTTATAACATTGCCTCCAACAGACACTCCAAGATACATTCTTAAAAAAGAAAATATCATTTTTTTAAAGATACTAAATCTTGTTCATTACTACATCTTTAATTTTACAATTATTTTACCTAAAAATTATCTTTTATATTTTCTGTCACGGGATTGTATTGGTGCAATAGATGATACTCATTTTCTTGTAGAAATTCTAAGTACAGAAGTTGCTCAATATCATGATTGAAAAAATCAAGTACTCAAATTGTGATGGTAGCATGTAGTTGTGATATAAAGTTTTTATATGTACTTGCTGAATGGGAAGGTTCTACTCTAAATTCTCTAGTATTACATGCTTAATAAATGGTGGATTTTATGTTCCTGAAAGTAAAATTTTAAAGTTATTTTTTGTTAAATATTTTTTCTTAACAACTTTATTTGTATTTAACATTTATTTTTTATTTCTAGGTATGTATTATCTTGTTGATGCTAGTTATCCAAATACTAAAAGTTTTCTTGCACCATATTGGAATGTGAGATATCATTTGAAAGAATTTGCTCAAAGACACTCGAGACCTCAAAATTATAAAGAATTATTTAATCACTGGCATGCATCTCTTAGAAATGTCATAGAACGTACATTTGGTGTTTTAAAAGAAAATTTTCATATTTTTCAATCATCTATTGAGTATTTTCTGCATAACTATATTCGGAGTGTAAAAGGAGATATGGATGAACTATTTTCGTCAATATGATAGACAAATTTTAAGAGTGATAGAAAATGAGATTATTGAAAGGAGACAAGAAATGGTTGAGATTAATATTGAGTCCTCATCTACTGAAGAACGTTGACATGGCAAAGAACTTAGAAATAGAATTGCTCAACAAATGTGAGAAAAGTACAGAAGAAGAAGACATTAACTTTTATTCACACAGGTATGATCAGATGACAAACAAAGATACCTCTTTTTATATATATTCTTATTCTCCTTTGTTGTCTTTATTATTATTTATTTTTTGCTTGTTTGGTTTGGCTATATCCTTTATTATTGAGTTTATTAAGATTTGAAATTTTTTTGTAGTACTTGGACTGTTTAGCGAAACATCTTATTCAATCTTTTTGAAGTTCAGAAAAATCTTCACCTCCAAACTCTAAGCTCATGAAGTAAAATTTCTCATTTATTTACTTGGACTATTTTTCTTTGCAGTACTTGGACCAATTTTGTTGTCTTTGTTTCAGCTCATCATCTGTGGACTTCAAGTGTATTTGTCCTACATGGCTAATGCATGCAGGTCAACAATCCTTGCTCTGCTTGCAAGATAGAATCTATAGTTGCTTCATTTACTTTTGGAGGAAGTAATGATGCCACAAGATATCTATGCCAATAAGGCTGCACAAATCAGGTCACATCATGTCACGAGTGTCAATTCCTTGACATGATGTGATTAGATCACTTATTTGCGTAAGAAGAGAATCACTTTAAAAATAAATATTTATAATGATTGTTAAACATTTCTTCTAACAAATTTTATTACAAAAATATAAATTTATGACACAACTCACTTTACCAAGCAACCAAACACCCCCATAAAGATTACTTAACATGATCTCGAAGGGTGGATCTTACTTGAATAGTGGTTAGATAAGTAATTTCCCCTTCCTTACTAGCTTTACACATAATCTAAGCAATCTTATGCCACTACCTTTCAATTCCTCTTCAAGTGAACAGTTTTAGGGCGCATTTGGATCCATGTAAAACAGATTACTTGGGACAATTTTTTTTTTCAATTTTCTTCATCATCATGGTTGTTTGGTTCCACCTAAAACTAAGTCAAGCTAAAATATCATCCGTTGACTACCCAAATATGCTGATTTTTGCATCAGTAAAATTTCTACGGATGCCGTTTTCCACCAGTGCTGCAAGCTGCTTCTTGGTTTTCTCAATTGAAAAGAGGATTCAATTTGTAATAAGACTACAAAGGAAACTAATTATTTATAGATAAATATCATAATTTTGCCTTTATATATTAATTTATATAAGTTATAATATTTGAAATACATCTTTGTAAAAAATAAAATTTTTCATACATTTTTCAAATTTATTTTTGTCAATGATTGTCTTCACTGTTTGAACGTCTTTAAAATAATATTACTTAAATATTTTTTAATTTTTATTGAAAAGTATCTATCTCCGGCATTATATCGTGTTTCTGTTTTTAAATAAATGCTGATAATTTAAAAAAATAAAAATTGAAAATTGCATTTTACACACATTATGTGAAAAAAGTATCGTTAAAAATAATATTATTTTAATAATATGTATTTATAAAAAATAATTCTGATTTTTAATATGCAAAATTCTTATAATTTAAAATAAACCATTTAAGTTTTAATACATTAAACGACCAAACTAGGATTTAAGAATTGCAAGTAACAAATCAAATTTCACATACTCAATTTTTTATGAAAGAAGAATGTTTTTTCTAAATTTAGAGTTCCGATGTTCAAAGTTGCTTTAAAAAATTTAAGAACTTGTATGTTAAAATATTCAATTTTCTGAAAATAATTTTTAAAATATCCAAATAAGGGATGTGTAAATCCTTTTCCGAGAAAACTTGAAAATATTTTTGAAAATGATTTTCTTCTTAAATAAAAAAAGAGGATCTCACCTCTTTCTTTTTTCTTGTGGTCCTCCACTTTATTTGGTCACGTATAGTAGTTACTCTTTTTTGTTATCGCATACCTCCAAACATGATAATTTTATGTCATGAGTTGGTTCACTTTTTATTTTAATAAAAATTTTTATTATGAAAATGTACAAAAAAGTATCATGCAACCAAACACCCCATAAAATTTTGTGTTCCGCGTCGAAGATTAGAGATAAAATTAAGATTTTAAACATTTTATTCAGTCAAACGGAACGTCACTTTGTGAGGCCATATAGGAGGATTGCTCTTTTAGGTGTGTTATGTGAATGGAGCTACTAATTTGGAGAATCATTCAATAAATATTTTATAATATCCATCAGAAAAAATTTTGAGTTTCTTTTGAGTTTAGAGTCTTATATTGACGGGATCCATGTAGATTAATTTCTCTCTCATAAATAATATGACCAAAAATTCAGAGTCGTAAATGACAATTTGCATTTGCTAACTTTGGTATAGAATTTATGTTTCTTTTCGAGAATTTCTATTATATGAGTTATGTTTTGCCGATGTTATCTCTATTACGGAAGAATAGATTAAGATGCCATCAATGATGACTACAGCAAACTTACACTACAAGAAAACATCCCTTTGACAAAAAAAACTCTTAGTAGCTAATGCATAGCTGTTGCTAATTAACAATAGTTATGTATGAAAAGTACAATTAATTTGCGTTTTTTGTTGCTATAAATTAGAGTATGTATTAGTAGCAATTCTAAATATTTTTCATTACAAATTATGTTTCAAAACTGATTGTTCTCTATAATATGCATTATGCATTATAACTTTTAGAGATATAATGTATTGTTTGTTTTGGCTTATTTATTTAATGTCTACCCTCTGAATCGATCAGAGGTTAGACATCAAACACGCCAAAACAAACATGGCCTAAGGGCCCATTTCTTTATTCTAAAACAATCTCTAACCTAATGGCAGAGGTTAGATATACTTTGTGTATGTTGTAGGTGGTTAGTATTTTTTTTCTTTATATGTATGAGAGCATGCATGATAAGTGATGTATTTTTGTCAAATTAGCTTACTACTTGGTTGGTATTGGCATGTGTAGGCTACGTTAACCTAATTAATCATGTTATCGTAGGTTAACAAGATTAGTGGGCTTGGTGGTTTTTTTTCAGCACCTAATTAATGTATTGTTTAGTCATGTCAAGGTGACTATGGTTGGTTATGTCTCATTCTTATTTCATATTGAGCATAATTATCTAGAATGGCTATGTTGCATATAGAGATATGATGTGTCGGGCATATGTTGTATGTCGTGTGATATCATAGATTGTTTGATGTTATTGTGTATGCATGTGTCTATGTAGTTATCATGATTGTATGATGTATATGTTAAGTGCTTAGCAGAACATGGCATGGCATATTCTGCATTGTGAATGTGAATGGCTCATAGTAAGGTATGAGATGAATGTGATGGACTCATAGCAAGGCATGAGTTGATGTGAATGCATGTATGCATTGTAATGAATGTGAAAACTCAGCTACACCAGACTACTTAGTCGTGTCAATTAGCAGTGAAAATTAGAGTAGTTCAAAGCATCATTCGATCCTAGATACTGCGATTTATCCTAAGAACATCCTTGCCTAGGTGTACTATGAGATTTAGTTTAGCTACTTGATTACTACTATACACATTAGATATGTTTCTATTTAGTTGAGATCGTAAGAGGACATTTTCCTTGTGAAAATGAAAAGATGTGTGTATGTTCTATTTAGAGAATGAATGCATTAGTGACATGTGTATTCCGTTTAGTGAATAGGTGCATTAGTGGCATATATGTTCCATTTGAAGAATAGATACATTAGTGTTATTGTTGTTGTGGTTAGTATATCATATTGTGTACTTTGGTTAGTCTCGAATAGATGGTGTTGCATGGTATGCATAGTAAGTCTTAATTGCATGTGTTTCATTACATTGATTCATTTAGAAGTTGTATCCTGTTGTGATGTCTTCATTAACTTGGTCTTTTAATAGGTTATGATTGTATGATTAATAAATTGTGCCATATTAGAAGATTAATTATGGTTTAGTTTATCATTATTATTATAATATAGGTGTAAGTTACGATATTTAAATATTATCACAATAGTTCCTTGTTGGCTATTGGCAAATGATAGGGTGTCTATTGAGTCTTTATGACTCACCCTATGGTTTAATATTTTTCAGTAGGTCTTGAAAATGTGGATCCTCCCCAAGAGTTGGTCTTGAGGAGGATCTTAACTTTGAATTTGAAGAATGGGTGGAAGAATTGGATTCTGCGGATTCGAGAGATGTGTGAGTTTACTTTGTCTACGTGCTTTGTTATGTTTTTAACAAAGTGACTATGTGTAGTCAACTGCCAATTTGCTTGTGGTTTGCTTAGATGTGGTGTTTAGACTTCTGGTTTTGTTTTTGGTTGGAACTATGTTGTCTTAATTTGATGGTTGAATTTGTCATCTCAAAAGTTATTACTTTTTAAGTGGTCGAACCTCATGAAGTTGTACAACTAAATGTGTTTTATTTAGTGTTGTGTTTCTGTTGTCAAATCTCATTTAATCAGGGTTTTATCCCACTGTTACATTTCGGGAAAAAAATAGTTGTGTTTTCCAAAGCTTGACATTTGCAATGGACACTATGTTCTAAAAGGCTTGTTCAATCTTTATGGAAGTAAAAAAATAAATTTTTTAAATAAATAATATAAACATAAACATAAAAGTTTTATACTGATTTAATTATTAAAAGTTTTAACATATCACCCTAATATGCTTAATTTATTTTATTAATAAATATTTATTGATATATCTAATTATGTTGGTTTTATGCAAAAACTACAAAGTCATTGCCAAAGTTATTTAGCATGATCTAAAATAAGATATACTACATCTAGGAAGAAATACCAATAAGTAGAATTTTTTTTGGGTTTACTAATTTCTTTGATACCCGATAACAAAATATGTTTCTATTTTGGATGTTTTATATATTAACACTCATAATCATTTATGTTCTAAACATGTCTCGACAAAAATTAATAATCTTAAAATTACTAAATCTGATTATTGCATTGATGCTTTGGTCATGTCAAGTTAACCTTTGAGGTCTTTTAAATTGCATATGTCTAGTTAAGTGTCTAGCATGTTGAAGGTTTGGAAGTACGTGGTTTTAATCTACTCTTTCCTAAAGAACATTCCTTGATTGGTTATAGGTTTGTAATGTTAATATAGAAGATATGCATATGCCATACTTTTAGTTATACTTCAAAATGAATCTATTATGTGTGATTGCTTCCTTATATTAATTATCTGATTGACGAGAAAAGAATGTAAATTCTATAGTCTTCAAACTCACACCATGATTGTTATTAATTTTTCTAATATGTTTTGAGCATCCAGAGCTAGAGTCTCCTGGACTTGAAAAGGAGTGGTTATCTCTATCTATATTATTTCTGTGATGACTTTGAATAAATATGTTGTTAGAATTGATCTTATAGTAGTTCTCATATATTTTGATGGAACTTGTAATAAAGATTATTTTAAGTTTGAGTTTAGAGTATTATGATACATTTGGACTTTAATGTTGGTTTTACAATATGCTTGTTTAGGTTGTGAAATCCAAGTGATGGATTTCGTCTCAATGTTATGATGTCGAGTTTTTCGTTGCATAATGGTGTTGTTTAATTTGTGGGTCTTGACAGTTTCAGTTAAAAAATGTCAAAGATTTTACTGAGAATAGTTTCCTTGACTTTTGTTTTCTTGAACATGTGACTTTTGTCACAAGAAATAATATCATTGAACTAATTGACCTAATTTGCTTATATCTGTGAAAATATGGTTAATGCCTTCTTGTTCCTTTAACACTACCCTATGTTAGGTTGGTTTGATTAGTGTAATTCAATTTTGGTACTAACAACAAAGAGATTGATATCAATGCTGATAGTGCCATATATTAATATCTTTATTGACATAAGTGCCTGATATTTCATGTAAGTAGGATGTTGTTCAAGTTTGGTTCATTTATTTTACTCAAGTTAAAGTTTTAACTTGAACTTTTATGAGTAAGCTCGATACTCAACTTAGTTCTTTACTTACTGGAGCCCAACTCCAATTTTAGCTTGAAAATTATATTGACTAAAGTTCAATCCAAACTCAAGTTCAAACTCGATATAAACTCATTTATAAAACTTGAGCTTGATCTAATGTGAAACTTGAATTTGAGCTCATTTAAAGCTCAATCTAATCTTAAAATCAAGATAGATTTTATTTTAATTTATTTCATATATTTAAGTGACACTTGGTAACTCCTAATACACAATTTGATTTTAATGAATATTTAATCAAATAATTAGTTGAGTATCTAATCAATAGCTTATCCAGTCGAGTATAAATCTATTCAAACATAGCTCGTTGACAAATTGAATTTTTTTAGTCAAACTTGTTCGTTGACAAAATAAATGAGTGAGTCAGACTTTTATCAAGCTGAGTTACAAATTACTTTTCAAAGTGTATTGGCTCATTTACACCCTCAGCGAGGGAGGACTTACCTAGTTAGCATCATTCATTTCTCCCAAATTGTATTTTTTTAAAATATCATTATTTACTTAGAGATTAGGGCTTATTTAGTATGATCATATCACGTTTGATATTGACACTGAACGCACTCAACATTAAAATTCCTGATAGCAAAATTGGAACTGATGAGGGTAGATAATACACAGTACAAGCCCATGGAGATGGACTGAATAAACTATCTTCCAATTAATTCTATTTCACATGGTCATAAATGTTAAAGGATTTCGAACTCATCAAAGTAAAAGAAAATAGTAGGAATTAATATATAACAGGGGTCAACCTCCGTCGGTTTGGTTTGTGTTGGTAGATTTTTTTTTCTCAAACCAAACACAACAATAGCTCAACCACTCAAATGGGCACGATTCACTTTACTTTGGTTCATACTGATGAATAAATAATATATCCTTAAATTATCAAATTAGAAGCCAGGAAAATGAGACTTTTATAATCTGCATCCACTGTAATATCTTTAAATTATCAGATGATATATGCACGTCCCAGACCCAAGACCAACTCTCAAAATCTTTCCAATATAATCTGGAGCAGGACCCTTCAAATGTTGCAGAATCATGCATCTATTTACTCCACACTACAATTTCGAAGTAATTAAACTTCGGTCAAAAATACAAGTGTTCTTACTTATAGTCACTGAAAACAACATGATGACTGATCCAAAAAAAAAAGGAAGAAAACCATATGATGTAAAAAAAAAGGCAAATGCCCTTAAAGTTCACGTGAATAATTTCCTAGATCTCTTTCAAGCAGAAGAAAATCTATTAAGTACACTATTGAAATAAGAAGTCTCTATTTCACAAGTCCATAGGGGAAGGAGGATATTTACGAGTAGAGGCCACAAATTTGAAAAAAAAGATATTTTGATCAGAAATAGCAGACGGCCATAAAAGCATACAAGAATCAATAAAATAAAATATACATCCTACTCTAGCTTGGACCTATCTCGGCTATTATCACTTCCTTCAGAAGTAGTTACAGATTGACCAGATTGACTGATGCTTGCTTTCGCATTAGCTACAAAAGCTGGATCCGGCTGATGCTCTGCAGCCTTGGGCTCCTTCATAGCCATGATGATATAAAAAGCAATAACCAAATTGACAGACATCACAGCAAGAAGTCCGCTCAACAGTGTTTGCGAAGAAGGTGACAATTGACTTGATCCTAACAAGTACCATTCTATTTTAGAAACATACCCATGTATACACAAATTTAAGACCAAAAAAAATCATGGATGGAATCATGACAAACTTCCAAAACAAGAAAATTAATAAATGTATTAACAAAGAGCCAGTGGGGGCTTTGAAATATGTAATCTTTTCCTTCTCTACAACAATCGTGACAATTCAAAATTTGTCAATAAAAATGGTAGCAAGTAACACTACACTTTGGCCGGCCGAGCATAGCTCGGTTGGCACCCCCTCCCGCCGGGTTTGCGGGAGGGCGGGGGTTCGAGGACGCTGGCTGGCGTCTGGCTCTCCCCCTGGGGGGGAGAGTTATCTGGTGGGGACCGAGCCGCGGGGGCTTGATCCCTCATCGCCCGCACACGCGGCGGGCTGCCGGCCAACGCGGCCATGTGACCAAAAACAAAAACACTACACTTTGTGTAAAGATTATCAGTTCAGCACTCCAACATTCTCTCTTCATCAACCATGGCCTAAAAGAAAGAACAGACTATCAGACTGCATCACAGAGCATTGTTTTATCGTAATTTCTCTAAGTTCAAATCTATGATGTCATTCCAATCCAGAATAATCAGAGTTGAAAAGGGTTAATAGAAAAAAGGCATATTTATTGCTAGGTACTCGCTAATGAGTTGAAGAATCGGTTAATGTCCCAAATGCCACCTAGATTGTCTTCAAACGGGATTCCAGTGCAGCAGAAAATGGAGCTCGGTGAGAGTTTTAACATGCATGAGACAAATCATGTTTACTTGTTCGTCCCCACTCAGGCACATCAAATTCAGATCTCTACTGGTCTCCTCAGGCACCAGCAATGTGCTCACCTGAGGAAAAATTATAACTGCAATCATTTGCTTTCATTACCAGGTACATCAACCCCCCCCCCCACCAGATACACACATAAACATGACATCTAATGTTTTACACTCTCCTGAGACTGACTTGAGAAGGGCAATGAGGTACTCCCCATGCTGCCCGAGGTGCAAGGCCCCCATGGTGAGGACGGCCCCACCTAACCTCAAACACTTGAGGTTGAGGTGAAGCATATTTTTAAATAGATATTTATCTTTATTATTTTATCTACATCTATGAGTCACAAAAACATCATAAATTTAAAACTAAAATACAAAATGTCAAAATATAATAATGAGGTGAAGCATAGGATTGAGAGAGCTAGATTGGTTGGGTAAGGGTCGGGGAAGAGAAGGAATAGAGGGTGCAAGAAGCAAGAGGCTGAGAGAGAGCAAAAGTGAGGGGACATATTGGGAGGGGCTGAAGGAGAGAAGATGAGGTCAGCAAGGTTAAGGTGGGATTATTAACTCAGGTTTCTTATCTAGTTCAGTTTGGGTTGAGATTCTTACCCAGTTTAGGTCAGTTCCAAAATTGGTGAGACAAGTGAAGGGCACCAGGCGACCACCTAGGTTGGCTTGTCACAAAAGATCACCTCAACATGGCAAGGCACCCAGTCATTGCCTCAACACGCTTCATCACTTAGGTGATTGAGATGATCACCTTTGATGACATAGACTACTCCAACCACTGCACACACTCAGCATGGTTTGATCCCCGACTAATGATGATATGATTTCTTATTAGATTAATGAGATCAATATTCAATATGTTTGTACCCTTCTAGTAAAGTTAAGAACATGCAAGCCCGTAGTGTTGTTCTATTATGGACCAAATGCTTATGTGGTTGACATCCCACTAGATTGGAGGATAAGCTTGACCTTCAATGTTTCTAATATAATGCCATACTAAAAGTTAGATATTCCAAGTGGCCTATTTGAAGTTTTGAACCATCTCCTATTATGTGAGTTTGATCTTGAGTATTCAATAGCCATATCTCATATTATAGATGAATAGATTGATTGTATACTGAATGAATAGGATATCACCACCAGAAGAACAATACCAAGGTTACCTCGAATGCTGGCATTGGAGGCCACCCTCATGTGTCATGTGGCTATCACTAGAATTATAGTGCCTTGACCCAAATATTATGGGCCATTACACTCTAAAATAGTTAATGAAAACACCAGTTTGGATCAGCAAACAAGACTAAGCCAAATTGGCCCTTGGCGAGATTGGCCAATCAAACACCATCTAGCTCAAGTACGACTTTGTCCTTGAGTGCTCAATATGCATTTTTAGGGCCACATGATTGACTTGTCTATTCCATCATAGTTGATACATTTTATGGTTTCCATGTAAATGAAAAACCTTCGATTTGAGTTTGGTTTTTGAAGGTGGCCCAAGCCACAATTCATTGAATTAAAATGAAGATATAATTACAAGCTATTAAAGTGAGAAAATAAAACGCCTACATCACTATGATGGCAGTGGTGGTCTAGAAGAGACTACAAGTAGAAGTGCTTCCGTTTAAGAAAATTATCCCAAAAAAGACCAAACTATATGAGAACCAGAATGAGCAAATATCCATTTCGTGACAAAGAAACCAATGCACCCAAGCACAATTGCTGAAGTTGTCTTAAAAAATCCTCCTATTTTGCGTACTCCATATTGACCATAACATAGCCACCAACCCAGCTGACCATAAAGACAGAAGAGCTTCCCTCCACCAGTTCAGTCTCTCCCACTGAATCAGCACCAAAGAAACATCCTGAAAATCAGACCAAGCAATATCTCAACTCTGTAAGAGTGTGCCAAAGAGAATTGAGAATACCACATCACATGAAGAGATAGTCCAAGTCTTCTTCAAAAAGTCCTACAAAAGATACATGTAGTGAACTGAACGGAAAAAATGGTATGGATCATTGCTCTCATTGGCACCATGCTCCTACACAAATTCCAAAGGAATAACCTTATCCTGAAAGGTATTAACTCGATTCCATATATACTTCCATCAAATAACTTTCATGCCTCCCTGCTTCAACTTCTGGCAAGCTATCTTCACTGAGAAATCTTTGTTCTTTGAAGGAATCCTACAAAATTTGACCTCCTGTGTAGAAGAGCATCTCAGGATTCCAATAATGTCCAAAAGCTGTGTAAATTGAATAAGTACATCATCTTTGAGATTTCTGTTGAATTGATAACCCCATCTCGTTTTCTGGTCCATAAAGAGTAGATTCGAGCATCCTTGTTGGAATCAGTTCTGAAGAGTACAGGGAATTTGGTTGCTAACTTCTCGCAACTAACCCATAGTTGTCAAGACGACAAGGCACCCAAGGCGTTAAAGGGTACTGATTCCGCTTAGGCGACAAGGCGGCCGCTTAGGTGTCACCTAGGCGTTCAAGGCGGGTATTCAATGAAGGCTATGTCGGAGGCTGTGATACATAAAAATATGTATAAATATAATTATATTTTTATGTTATAATTGAATATGAGTGTTTTATCTATGTATATAAGTAAATATGATGTGTATGTGAAAGAGAAAGAAGTTAAATAGATTTTTATAAAATTTAAGTATATAACATATTTATGATTATAAAATTTATATATATGTGCGATAGTATAAGTGATAGTGAAGTATTGTTATAATATTATTAAATAGGAGGTGCAGAGTAGTCGTGGATCGACCTGCGCGGTCAAGTCGTGGGGATCAAGGGGGTAGTGCCCCTTGTGGGGGGTTGTCAAGGGGGCGAAACCCCCCGAACCCAAAAACGATATAATTTTGAAAGTGTGGATATTTATTTTTGGATAAGAAGTTAATCTTGATAAATTAAGACTTAAGAGAGACAGAGAAAGGAAGAAGAAAGAGCTGAAAGAAGACTTAATTAAATATATAATATATGTTTATAATCATAAATCTTAAATATATATGATATTATAAGTGATAGTGAAATATATTAATATGTTTAAACTATTATTAAATAAGTGTCCCATGTGATCAAGAGGGTAAAACTCAAAATTATGTTTTTAATCATGTAAAAATACCCAGGGTGCCTTGTCTGGGTGTCTTGAGCGCCTAGGCGGGCGCCTTGACAACTATGAACTAACCCAATGGTGATGCGGGACAAACTGGCTAGACCGGGCTAAACCGAACGAAAACGAAGTAAACCGGTGCTAACCGCCGTTAAACGACCTAAACAGACCCAAAATAGGCCCAAATCGTCCCGAACCGGTCCAAACAGGTCCGAACCGGGCCCAAGATGGACTGAACCGGGTTAAACCGGCTCAAAACACCCTGAACCGGGTTGAACCGGCCGGTTCAGGCCCTGAACCGGCTTGAACCGGTCTTAAACCCGGTTGGACCGGGTCTGGCGACCGGTCTGGCCGCGGACCGGCCGGCTGCGGGCCGCGCGGCCGCGCGCGAGCGAAACCGGGCGAGGGCGGGGTGTCGTGGCGCCTCCGGGTCGCCGCCGACGGGGGGGGGTCGTGGCAGCTCCTGGTCGCAGCCGGGACTGGTCGCGTGGCCACGCGAGGGCCGTCGCCGTCTTGACGCCGTGGCGGCATCGTGGCCCTCCCTCGCGGGGGCGCACCGCGACAAAAGGGGGGTAGCACAGATGGCGGAGCCGAGGGCGTCGTCCTCGCGGAGTCCTCGCGCGTTCGTCGTCTTCCGGACGGTCGCAGCACGCAGGCGACGGAGCAGGCCGAGCGCGAGGGAGGGGTGTCGTCGCCGTCGTCCCATTCGGACGAAGCCGAGGCCTCGCGGGGAAGGAGGAGGAAGAGATCGCGGCATTGTCCGGCCGGCTCCTTGCGGTCGACGGAGAACCGGACGGTGATAGGGAGAAGCTGCGGTGCCGACGTCGCCGTGGGAGGAGACCGCTGGGAAACGGAGCCGCGGAGGGAGGGAGGCAGAACCGAGGATCGCCAGACTGCCTCCTCCCGCAGCTCCATCTTCTTCTTCTTCTTCCGCTTCTTCTCCTGCTTCACTGTTCTTCTCTCCGTCTACATCCGCAAAGGGATGGAGTTCCAGGCGCTGATGTCCGACGATCGCAGCACGCAGGTGGAGCAGGAGGAGGGGACGGTGGAGTCGTAGATGGATAGCAACCTGAGCTGCTCCATGTCGAAGGGGAAACCGAGAAGGGGGAAGAGGGATGAACGGCACGGAGGCCGGAGGATGAGGAGGGAGAAGAAGACGGCACACCTCGTTGGAACCAGAGGATGGAAGGGAGGAGGCCGGCCACCTGCCGGAGGTGAAGGAGAAGACGGCTCTCACTGGCTGGGGTGGGAGAGGAAATGGGGCCGCAGCCCCCTGCGTGGGAGACAGACCCGAGAGGGTTTCCAAAAATTCCTTCTATTGCTTCTCTCTCGTATGTACATGGGTCCTCCTTTTATAGAAGGAAGGAGACATTTAATTAAAGAAAAGACCATCTAATTTTCTATTTACAAACTTGTCCTCGTAAGGACACAAGTAAAAGAAAGCCCAAAATATGTCCCCATCAAATGGTCCTTCCAAAAGAGGATTTTCTTTCCATCCCCTATGCCATTAATACTTGATGACTTGAAAACGTCCAACTGTAAAAATTTCCCTTCCAGAAACTCTAGCTCTATCCCTAAAGTCTTTAATCCACTCCTTATTGTAACATAATCCATACTTAGAGCACACTACCATGTCCTACAAAAAGCTCGGGCTATGATTAAGCTTCAATAACCACTTAGGAACAATTGGGAAGATCCGGGGAGATTGGGGGTCTCCACAGATGCTTGGCATTGCTGCTTTCAGGAACCTCACTAGTAGTGGTAGTACGGTAGATGGGTGGAGAGAAGTGCTCCAGCAATGCTGGAGCAGGTCATGGAGGATCCAAGTTGAAGGGGTTTTCTGTTCTGTCGGTAAGTTGTGCAATGGGTCTCCTGCCGAGATCTTTTGGCAGGATTACTAGGGTTGATAATACTACCGGCCTTTTGTCTTTGGCATTCAAGTTCCCTCCATCCGAAGATTGTCAGGCTGACCCGAATGTTGTCCAGACGGGTCCCCCAAAGCCATTATGTAGCGATGGCGTCCTTGCCGTCGGGGTCGGGGTGCCATCCATGGTAAGACCCTATAGTGATGTGGTTAAGGAGAAGTGGTGCTGCAGAAGGTGGTCGCATGCCTATTGGCTCTCCAAAGAAACAGGTGGACTTGTCTCTGATTCAAAACTCAAATTGTGTCTTTCCTAGGGATGCACTGATTCTGCAGCGCGACCGGGGATGGCAGTTTTGGGAAGTTCCGTAACAATATATGGAAGTGGAAGCCGAAGTAAGTGAAGAACGGGAGAACGGTATTGTCAGGCACAAAAGATGAACAATCCGGAAGGGTCTCAGATGGTTCAGACCCGATTACAACCTGTTACTCTCCTGATCCGGTTAACTTATGAATGGGGCTTTCGCCCAGTGAGCCGGTTCACACACCGGTTAGCCCGGTCTGGGCTTCAAAGGTTCAATCTGTGGAGGCGGCTAACGATGACCGAATGCCTGGTCCGGGTGGTTTGAGCCGGTCAATCGCAAGGTTCTGTTCGATATGGTCGAGCTGCTGGCAACCCGACCGTCGACTTCGCCCCTGCAGTTACAACCTCCAGCTCTATGTCAATATTTTCCAAGGCTTCTGCCGATGAGGTCGAGATGACAGACTTGATCGAGGGAGTTATCATGTTTGCTGCACAGATGGATGGAGTTGCTTCAGACTCTGTTGACGTCGTTCTCCCTTTGGGGAAAATGCTCCTAAGCCCTGTTCTGAGGGAGCCTTGGTACCAAGTTCAGATGTCCTACCACTCTTGCTGGCCAGAGAATATTGACAGACCTTTATCTTTCTCAGATGGGGATGTCAAAGGAATCAGAACCTGATAGGATTGAGATTCTTTGGCAGAGAGAAGAATGTTAAGGATTTTTTTTCTGTAAATTGTGGCAGGAGCTATCTATTGGAAGAGATTCTCCATCTGGTACCAAGCTGAAGCAACATAGGGTGGCTTTGAGGGAACTTACTTTCCTATTGAGCAATGGCATATTGTAAAATGGTAGGAGAAAGAAAAAGCAGGAAAAAGTAATGTCATTTATACATGATTATTTGATGGGGACCCGGTCTCGTTCATGAGATTCTTTTAGCATCTACGTCCTCTTGGACTTGATTGTAAATATTTGAAATTTATTTGTAAGTTTTCTTTTTATTTGGGTCCTCAAGAGGACATGTATGTAAATAGTCATTTAGGATGTTCTTTTTGTAATTGACTCCTCTATTTAAAATGGCTCACTTGATAGAAAGAGAGAAGTTAGTGATTTTTGGAGCCCTTAGGGTATGGGTCTTGTGCAGGGGGTGCTGCCCCTTTCCTCTCCACCCCCTCCTTGACTGGTGGTCATCTCCTCCTCTGTCTCCGGCACTGGCCAGCTTTGTTCCAGCACCGAGAGGAGGGCGGCACCGATGTTCCCCCCTCCCCTATCTTTGATCGGCCTCTGTGCCATTCCCCTTCCCCTACCCCTTCATTGGTTCACGGTTAACCACTGTCGATGCTCTATTCACCTCCATCTTCGTCCGTTTTGACACCTCCGACTCCATCAACCTCAACTGCCCTAACACCTCCACCTCTAGCGATCCCTGGAGTACCCTCCACCCAGCCCCCCTTGCTCTCCTCTCAGACCCCTGTGACCTTGTTAGACGGAGAAGAAGGAAGAGGAAGAAGAACTGAGTCGGTGACGACTTCATCTGTGCGCCCCCCCCCCCCCCACTGCTAGGGCTTCAACGACAGCTCCACCCCTACCCGACGGCCCTCCCCTCTTCCTCCAGTGGAGGCACCCCCCTCTCCCTTCCTCTGGAGGTGACCCCAGCTCCTGCAAGTTTCGGCCAGTTCCCCCTCTCCGTGCAACACTCTATGGCATCCATTGGGGCCTCTGGTCTCCTTCCTCCGTGATGGCATCGACTGACACTGACCGAGGTCTCCAGCCCCCACCCCTCTGGCATTGGCGACGGCTCCAACAACAACGGCAACCTCCGGCCCTGCCTCCTCCCACTCGATCCTCTGCCGTGACACCACCGCGAGACAAAGCCCCGGAAGCCCTCGCCCGCGCGAGGTCGAAGCCCCCTTGATGGGGGTAAGCGGTGTCAAACCCGCTGGTCACGATGCCCCTCACCCGGACGAACTGCAGGAGGCCACATCCCCCCCCCGGTTAAGTCACATGGCCGCGCGACCACTAGCTCACACCGGTTTAAAGCCTAAACCAGCTGGTTCACCTTGTTTTGGGCAGGTTCAAGCCTTTATGGGGCCGGTTCAGGCCCGTTTGAGTGGTTCGAGCCCTGTTTGACATGTTTTGGTCCTATTTTGACTGACGGTTTGCTTTATTTCCTGCATCTTTTAGGTCTTTTGAGCTCTTAACACCGTCTTCTAGTGCCCCGCCATTCGGTCCACCCACGTCGTCCAGCATCATTATTGTGGCCAGCTGGAATTGCAGGGATATTTCTATAAGGGGGAAGATTAGGGAATCACACAACATTGTAGCATTGCATAAACCAGATGTGATTTTACTACAGGAAACTAAATAAGATTTTGACAATGATCAAGATTTTGCAAGGCTAAAATGTGGGACATTATCAAATCTTTTGTACATTCCTAGAGAGAGAAGTGGCAGTCTGGCAGTTATATTGAAACTGTTAAAAGTGTGGGAGGCCAATAGATTCAGTGCAGAGAAACTGTTTAAAAGCATACACGTGCAGGTTGACAAATTCTCTGATACTAGCTTTGGTAACTCATGGTTTTTATGCAATGTGTATGGTCCTTTGATCAAAGATAACAAGGAAAAATTCTTTGTTGATCTCAATGAAGCCAATAGCAACAATTGCAGGAATGCTTGGTGTATTGACAGTGATTTCAATGCTGTTTTGAAGTCAGGAGAGAGATCAGATCAGGTAGTATGGACCCAAGAGATGATTCCTTTTAATGACTGGGTAATGAATGTGGGTTGATTGAATGCTCTAAGTTTGGGCTCAAGTTTACGTGGTCGAACTTGAAAACTAAATCAAAACTGGACAGGTTCTTTTTTATCTACTACATGAGTCCATGAGTTTAGTGTCCCTGAGGGCTACCACATTCCCAAATTGGTTTTGGATCATTGCGCTATAGATATCACTTGTGGCAAGCATAACAAAAATCATACCAAGAAGTTTTGCTTTAAATTAACATGGTGCAGGAAGCTAATTTTAAGGACCTAGTCAAGAATTGGTGGAATCAACATGAGGTCAAATTGTCAAAACCTCATCAGCAACCTGGAGGCTTGTATGCAAGCTCAAGTGAATCAAGGAATGTGTCAAGAATTGGGCAAGGACATCCTTCAATATCACATATGAAGTTAGGAAGGATTGGGTCTCAAAGATTGACGTTTTTGAAAAATTAAATGATGATGGTTTGATCAATGATAAGCATAGAGCATAATGAAACGAACTAAAAGATGCATATAAAGAATGGAGTCTCAAGGAAGAGATCAAATGGAAACAGAGGTCAAAGGAGCTTTGGCTTAAGGAAGGCAATAAGAATACCAAGTACTTCCATCCTCAGGCATTTATTAGGAAGAAGAGCGAGCGATATTCAACATCTGAAAGTGAACATGACTGTTGGGAATGGAGCCGATTAGATAGATGGCTACAGAATTCTCTAAGAATCTCTTCAAGAAAGATGGTTGTTGGAGTCCCTTTCTCAACTTCAATATGCCAAGAAAATGAGCAAAGAAGACTATGACTCAATGGTCAACAATTTCTCTAAGTAGGAGGTGCTTTGTGCCATCAAGAATATGGATGCTTTTAAAGCTCCGGGTCCTGATGGCTTTTCTGCAAGTTTTTACATTCACTGTAAGGGTACTGTCAAGAATGACTATATGGCATTGGTTAGAGAATTTGAAATAGACCCTAGTTGCATCAAGCTTTTAAACTCCTCTACACTGGTTTTGATATAAAAAAAGTGCAATGCAGAAAACCTCATGGACCTGAGATTGATCAGTTGTTAAATTTTAGCTACAAAATTGTTACAAAAGCTCTTACTTTATGACTGCTAATGAATGCCTTCAAGACCAGAAGCTCAGACATAAAGAATGTTTTATTTTGAAGCTTGATTTTGAGAAAGCATATGATAGAATCAGGTGAAAATGTCTTTTTCAATTGATGAGTTTTAATAAAAATGGATCAGGTGGATTAAGTACTGTATTTCTACAGTCAAGTTCTCTATTGAAATCAATGGTAAAGACTTTGGCTTCTTTGCTTCTTCCAAAGGTCTCAAACAGGGAGACCTCATATCCCCTCTTCTATTTGTCCTTTATGGGCAGCTTTTTAGTAGTATGTGAGATAGGGCTGAATAGGCTAATCTTATTCAAGACATTGAAGTGGGGGATAATAGGAAACATGAAATTTACAGATGACACATTGCTCTTCTCTTGCAGAAAGTTAGACAAGTACATCAACCGAAGAAATTTTTTTTTTTTTTGCTACAGGCTGTCACAAAGTTGAAGCTCAACACAGACAAATGCAAGCTCGTTGCCACCAATATTGATGAAGATCACAGGAATCAGCTTCGTCGTAGTTTAAATATATCTTGGACTTATCCCCATCAAATACCTTGGTCTGCCTCTTTCAGACGAAGGCCCTAAAAGCAAGGATTGGCAATGTGTGGAACAAAAGATGGAGCGCAAATTACAAAGTTGGAAGAGCAAAATACTTTTTACAGGAGATAGATTAAGTGGTCCAAAAGGGTGTTGCACAGTATCCCTTTATTCTTTTTTTTTCCATTTTGAGAGTTCCAAAGGGTACATGTAACAAATTGTAGAGCATCAGATTTTTCTGGCAGGGAACTAGTGAAAGGAAGGCATTCATCTCATTAAATGGGGCCATGGTTGTAGGTCTACGCCATCAACATTGCCCTCCTCTCCAAATGGTTGTGGAAATTAAATGTTAACAGAGATGCCCCGTGGGCAAAAATCATTTGCTCCGAGCATGGCATAGGGATCAATGATTTGTGGATTAGAGACTTCAGGGATACGGGTAGAAGTTCAAACATTTGGAAGGGTATCCTTGACAGTTGGAACTACTTCAACTCATCTTCTATTATTGTGGTGGGCAATGGTAGGACGTCTTTTTGGGAGGATCACTGGCTTGGATATGCAACCCTGACAGTTATGTTCCCCAACCTTTTCAGATTGTGCCGTAACCCTTAAGATAAGGTTTGCTACAAATCAGATGATAAAAATAAAATGTGTCTTAACTTTTGTGGAGATTTGAAGGACGAGAAAAATGGAAAACTTTCTAACATGTTGATAATTTTTGAAGACCGTAGGTGTTTTGACAGTCAGGGAGGACAGAATAGTTTGAACGCCCCACAACAAAGCAACATTCACATCTGCTTGGCGAAAACTCACTTGGGAGGGTAAGAGGTTCCATCATATCAAGCTATTTGGAGGAATCCATTGCATGTAAAGATTAAACTCTTGAAAGATTGGTAAGAAGAGAGTTCCTACCAGGAGTCAACTTAAAAAGTTTTTCCTCGATATCTCCACATCTTTCGTTTTCTGTGGAATGTGAGAAAAAACTGTAGACCATATGTTCATAAAGTGCGGAGTAATCAATTTTTTGTGGAAAGCTCTTTTCAATACATGGTATATTCAGTGGACGGAAGCTGTTAATACCAACCAACAGATGCAAGCTTGGCCTTGTCTGAACCATAGAGTCTCTAATCCATGGATGCCGGATCCGGAATTGCAATCGGAATCGATGAGGATTGATCCGATTCCGTCGAATTGGAATCAGCCTGCCAATTCCTGGAAAGAAAATCGATTCCGGAATCTTTTTTTTTTTCAAAAAAATTCAAAAAATCAGGAAAAAATTTGAAAAATAATAAATGGTTTAGAATTTTTTTTTAAAAAAGATTAGCATGCATCTACATGCATTGAAGCATGGAATCAGCTGAATCGGATCGAAATCGGCCGGTTCTAGAAACATGAAATTTTTTTGCTTGTTTCTTAGTACTTACATGTGTAATATTACAATTTACAATAATAAGATGGTAACAAATCTAATGATTGTAACATTATAACAAGAGAACATACTAATAATTGCTAATAAACATGAGAAGATGTTAACTACATGGTGAGATGCAAAAACTATAATAAAATGTAACGGTATCACATGAAAACATGAAAGTAAAAATATACATGTTATCACATCTTCACCAATATCCATGATATGGATATTGGCCTTCATCCCCTTCCTGCTGCTTTCGAAACTCCTCAGTTGTGCTTATTCTTCTATTTATTTCGGGGTCATATCCATAATAAAACAATGATGATGCCATGTCATCAAAATCGTAGGCATCGGACTGTGACATTAGGTAGGCTCAGGTGGAGGAATCCACAACTGCTAAAGATGATAAAATGTTGGATATTCTGACTCCATATAATGATGCTACGATGTCTGCTCATCCGAGGTGAAATATAGCTTCAGTCGTCGTGAATTAGGTGACTCCATAGTTGTTGTACCTGCACTTGGTCCATACACATCTCCCCCTCCTGTTGGTTGCTGTACTTGCACCTACTTCTCAGGCCGAGGAGGTGGCTGCTGTACAGCTGCTGGAGTAGAAGAAGGGTCTACCTGAGCCTGAGTCTTAGAAGTAGGTGGAACATCCTCCTCAGCCTCTACACCATCCAACTCTCCTTCTGCCCATGCACGGTCATCGGGATAAAAATCAACTAGATGATCTCTGGCTGTCCTCTCCTCTATCCAGGAAGCAAGTGCATACTCCTAGAATATGTGATCCATGTCAACCTCCTCAGGTGGTGTGGCTGATCTATACCTCTGCTCGTAAGGACCACCTACGAACCGTGCAAATCTTTCTTCTGAAATCTTCTATCGATCTTTAATATTTTTGATGCACAACCTCATGTTGTAATGACAGAAGACCAGCTTCTCTAGCTTGTCTAAGGTCAGTCTGTTCCTCCTCTTTGTATGTATTAGGTTAAATGTGCTCCAGTACCTCTTACAATAAGAGGAACTAGTGCTCTGGCTAAATATCTTGATACCAATAGCAACAAGTGAATTCCATCCACTCCTAGTGTTCACCTGAACCCACCACTCAGTTACAAAAAAAAAAAACCAGCCTAACATCTTAAATAACTTATAAAATAAGAAATTAAAAATTTTATCTTAAATAACTATACCAGGAGACACTTTGTCGCAAGAATATCTTAGATCAGCATCTGAGCATACCCCGACTCTCATCTTATACCTCTGCATCGGAAAAATGACAAGAATAAAAGTTCATTAGTTGTCAAATAATTATTGACTAAACTCTAGCTTACTTCTATCTCAACTTTTACCCTATCCTGTTGAGATTGGCAGAGGCACTGAATAACTGAGAGTGTATCCCGCATCACCTCATTGTCGTTCACCACTTCCCCTCCATTTTGGATGCGGGGTTGAAAAAATGTCCTGTAATTATTTATCAATATTAGTATTACATGATGAACAAGGCAATTATTGACTAAATTAAAAGTAAGTAAGCACAAATAAATTATTCACTAACTAACTTGCAGTATGTACTATGTATATTATGATGCAAAGTCTTGTCCAATCGGTCATCTATGATCCTCCATCATTTTTTGTAACCTCTAGGATTCTTCTCTTTTATTTTTAATTCGGCCTGGTCCATTGCATCATAAAGTGTGCCCATCTAGTTCTTGTCATCAAAGTCTACCAACCTCAACACAACAATCAATGGCTCTATGATTGCCAAGTAGTAGGCAATCCTCTCCCAAAATCTCTTGTCAATGATCTGTTTTTCAGACTAGACAAGAATATCCAACTGGTCTTCCTTGTTATGCAGGTGGTCCACCATATAATTATAATACTCCTCAGATTGGATGAACCTGATAAGTGCATGTCTGTGCCGATGTAAACTCTCCAGTGCAATGAAATTCGTGGCAAAATGAGTAGGATCGGGCCTGACAAGATCGTGCCCTCCAGTGTAGGATCTCATAATATGTAGCAGATGGGGATGTGAAAAAATAAATGAAATGATGATCTGTGCCTGCCTGACAAGTGTAGAAACTATCTCCCCGTTGTCTATATCCTCTAATATGAGATCAATGGAATGTGCCGCACAAGGCATCCAGAATAGATGCTACCTCTTCTCCATCAACTTCTTTCCAGCCGCCTTATACGAGGGTTAATTATCAGTGACAAACTGAACCACATTCTCGTCCCCAATCTCCTTCACCACGGCATCCATCAAGGAAAAAATGTAGTCGACATTTTTTATTTTCCCAGAAACATCCATCGACTTCAAAAATGTTGTGCCCTCTGAATAGCACACCAAGAAGTTAATCATGGACTACTTTGTAATGTCAATCCATCTATCGCACATCACTGTACAACCTCTCTCCTTCCATATTAATTTAAACCCATCCATCCACTCTCTCAACTCCCGCACTTCCTCATCCAACCCACCACCATATATATGCCTACTGGTCGGGACTTGCATTCCTGGTCCAGCTTCACCTACGGCATCTATCATCGTCTGAAAGTAAGGATTGGTGGCTACATGTGCTGGGATGCCTACATTAAGTTAAAAAAAAATGCATTAGCCATAAACAAGATTAACTAAATAAAACATACATACATTCCATTTTAAGAGTGATACATGCATGTAAAAATCACTTAACAATGTGGCGAACTGCTCTCTTTGCAGTCATTCATGTCGTCTTCACCTCTTTCATTGCTTGTTTGATATTCATCTGCCCAGCACTTTGTTTCCTAAACAAGTACTCATCGCTCGGTGTAAACTGTGTACTGGCAGAATGATGATGTGGTTCCTATCTCCCTCGCTCAGTCTCCCGATCTCGGATAGGGCGAGTTGATGCTGATCGGTCAAGAACTAGGTCAGCTCTGAACCCTCTTGCTCCCCTCAGCAGCAGCTGCATGCTTGGTGGCATGCCTAGCTCTCCTGAGCTCGGAGTCTATGGAGTCGTCCTCATTCTTTGCCTTCGGCTCCGTTGGTGTCTTCCCCTTGCCTTTCCATTTGTAGGTTGGCAAATCCCATCCCTCCTCTCAAATAGCTCATCCCTGCAACTCTTCCCTCTGCTCAATCCTAATTTGCCATTGAGAGGCTCGACCTGTAACGTAGCCTCTCATCTCTTCACTTTTCTCCCTACGCACCTTATCACATTTTTTTACATTGCCACCTAGCTCGGCAATATGTTGCTTAAGCCCAAACACCCCCTCTTCATCTCCTTGCCACACCAATTGCATTGTACCCTATTCATTGATATGTTTACCATGTGACTGTATTCCCAACAGACGTCAAAAGGACGTGCCAGCACTATATCATCGTGATCGACCATTGCTTATACCTGTAAAATATGTAAACAATTCATAACATGTTAGACATGCATACAATTGCTTTAGGAACTATTCGGGAAGAGAACAACCCATTAGTCACGTTTTTCGGTATGTTAAAACCACTTCGGAGTTGTCAGAAAGCTGTAAAAATTAACTCAAAGCCATTCTGGCAATAGAATGTTATTAATAAGATGTTAACCACATAAAAATCTTGATCGGACCAATTCGGGAAGCAAACAGCCCATCGAAAGGGCTGTTCGGTATGTTCAGAGGGTTACATCTATGTCGGAAAGGATCGTAAATCATCGTATAGAGATTTTGAAATTTTTCCCTTATCAAGAACATTCAACAGATGTTCTTACAGGTTGAACTGAGCTGTTCGGAAAGAAATCAGCAAGTTTAACCATGGTCGGAGTCGTCGGAAACGCGTAGAAATGGGCGTACAGGGTTTCCGACGAAGAAATCTTACCAAAAACCTTCGAAAGATGGAAGAACACATTGAACGGAGATGGAATGGAGCTTAAATCGTTGAATCCCTTAAAGGCATCGCCGGAATCGCCGTAAGATTGGTGGAATCGACAGAGAATTGCCGGAATCATGCGGAGGATCGCCAGAATCGGTCTGATTCTGCTGCAAAACGTTGAAATCGCTCGATTCTAAGCTGGATCGAGCGATTCCAGGCTGGAATCGCCAGTGAAGGTCACCAGAAGGAGGATCGCTGCTGGCTGCGTAAGACCCTTCAAAGGGGTCGATTCTAGGTCCGGTTCGGATCCGAAATCGATCCAGATCTGAAGGAATAAGTCTTCCGCAGAATCGGCCTGGATTCCGCAATGAATCGGCCGGAATTGGGTCGATTCCAACCGATTCTGACCAATTCGGAGGAATCGGTCCTTCAACCATGGGTCAGATCGAAATCGACCGATCCGATTCCAGAATTGGCTGATTCCGATTCAATTCTGCCGATTCTATAATCTATGCTCTAATCTCAACATGTGGAAAATGGTACTACCTGCTACCCTCTGATCTATTTGGAATACAAGGAACAATCGATTTTTTGACAATCACTTTGAGAATCCAAGGTTCATTATGCATATGATGTCATCCCACGTAAAAAAGTGGATGTTTGTGCATTCCGGTAACAGATTGAATGATGATGTTTAAAGGAACAAAATTTTGCCGCCTAACTCTTTTTTCTTGTAATAAGGATACTTGACCACCATCTCGGAAGTTGAGTGTCTCTTTTCTTTCCCCTTCATTCTCAACCTTCGCCCCTTTTGTAGGTTTTTTTTACTTGTTCCATTTAATAGAATTTTTGCTTTGCCATTATCAAAAAATACCACTTAAAAGCATTGTTCATTATCTCAAGCAGTAATAACCCAACTTCTCCTTTTATTATGTTCCTACAGACATGATTCCATCTAAGTAAAGACCCTTTTTTTCCTCCTCTACCCTACGGTCCCTACCCAAAAGAATTTTGTTATGATGCTTTCCAATTTCTTGCAAACCTCCTTAGGTATTTTCAGGAGTGAGAAGAAGCACAGTGGGATGCTTTAGAGTACACATTTCGACAACACCCACCTTCTGTCTGATGATGGCATTCTAGTCTTCCACCCTAGCAACTTATATTCAACCTTCAAGATCAGACTCTCCCAAATCCCCTTGTTTTAAGACCTCCACCACACCCTCTATGAATACCACAGCACATTCAACAATCCATGATCTTCTGGTGACCAACCAAGGCGAGGTGGGATTGCAACTTCGCACTTTGGAGGTTCCCTCACCGCCTCCCTGTGCAAAATTCCAATAATTAATGCATTTGTTTTAAAAGGGACCTTAAGAGGAAAAAAATTTAGAATATGTTGATCTGATGGATAGCTTAAAAGATGTCAGATGTATTGATCTCCAAGAAGATAAAATATTATGATTTCCCAGCAAAAATCAAAATTTCATTGTCAATTCTACCTACCACAAGCTTAATTTGTGGGTATCAAAGTCAACTGGTGAAGAGAAGTAGAGAATCCATTATTTCCTGTGAAAATAAAACACTTTTTATGAAATATTTCCAGAGAAAAATTACCAGTTAAGATTACTTATAGAGCATCTTCCCTATTCAGTTAGCTTATCATCGTCTGTGGCAATTGCGTTGAAGACTTAAATGATCTCTTCTTGAAGTGTGGGATTATTGGCACATGGTGCCATACCTCTTTCAGAAGCTGGCATTTGTCTTGGCTGGAACAAGAAAATGTTACTTCATTACTTCTACAATGGAGAAAGAATAACCCTTGGAGAAAAAAATGTTAGTGGTTTTTTACCCTCCCAGAGTTACCATGGTCCATACGGTGTGGTAAAAACAAGATGATCTTTGAAAACCACTTTGAGAACCCTTCTATGATCCTGCAACAGATGTGACAATTGGTGGACTGGGAGTTTACACATTCAAGATTTTATACTGTCTGGACTACCTTTGGAAACAATTTCCTTTTATGAAAACATTTTCTTCTTTAGTTTCACGGTTTACTTTCGCTGCTACCTCATTAGAAGCAATCGCTATTGTCTTCTTATTTCTTGCATGTACTGTACTTAGTCTAGTAATTCAATAAATTGTCACTTTGCCACCTTCAAAAAAAATTGTACATTGGTCACAAAACAATGAACGCAAATATATCCTTGTCTAGAATTGGCAGATAAACACAAGTATAATTATTTTCAGATAATCTTAAATTGAAATTATGTAAACAAACTCAAACTTGCAATCATCCAAAACAAAATTCCCGTAGGCAAACTAAAAATGAATCTAAGAAAATAAACCCCTTAAAATCCTAAAAACATCAAATCTAACCAATCAGACTCATTTGCACATATTTAACATACAAGTTACCATCCACTGATTAAAGCCAAGTCATGCAACACGTGGCTACATGCATGTTTTTTAATTTGAATATTTTCTTGATATTCTTAAGGTATATCATTTGCCTATTATTCAAGAGTGTATGATCATATGATCAACGTAATTAACATCAAATACATTTGGTGGGAAGAGGTAAAATGGACAACAGATAACAAATTTAAGGGTCCAAAGGAACTAAAAAAAATGAGCTTAAAAGAGGACGAAAAACCTTGAGCTTCACACAATGCCTGATAAAAAAATAAAAACATATACTTCCACAAGGCTACAATTTACATTGTGATGAGGACACCAGAGGAAAATATCGTTTTGTAAAGACCTATCAGCATAGACGGCACCGACTGGAGTCCATTTGGCTGGGCAATGATATTTCACAGGCAAATTGATGTTCAGAATATTTTTCAGATGAATTTTGTGAATTTTCTAGAATTTTAGAGGGTCTTAGTATTTTTTTAATCATTACTAAGTCCTGATAAATTTTCTTTTAATCCTAAGTATTTTCCTGTAATGTGGGCATTTTTCTCGTAATTTCCAGCAGCCTGCCCCATTTTCTGAGATTTTCGGTATTAACTTTCTTTTCCCTATAAATAGAGACCAAACCCTGTAAGCCGACGATGATGAATAATATTGAATTGAGATGTGTTTTCCACATTTGCCCTTGCCCACTCTTCGGATGCTGTTCGAGGACCTTCCCTATTTTCAAAATTGCCCATGTGGTCTTCTCGACTTAACGATGTGATTTCCTCTCTCTCTTCAGTTGGATCCGATCGGCGTAGCAGCTCTCTCTCTCCCTCTCGCGATGGTGAAACCCTAGCTCTCTTTCTCCAGCTCCGATCTCCTTCTCCGGTAGCTCCTTTAGAGAAAAGCATTCCTCTACCTCTGATCTATCTTTCCCCCAATCTGTTCGAGCTTCATCGGGCAGATTTTCATTAAAGTCCAACAACCGAAAATGCTATTGGAGTGTTCTACGTCAACATTTCTACCTTCTTCTTCCTACAACTTCTGATGGGAAGTTCCATGGTAGAGAGCTAGGTTCTTATGGTTTCCAACTCTGACGTGGTCCATTTGACGACAGATCTGAAAGAGGAGCTCTTCTAAGCAACGATTGGTCCTGGATCTACTCATATTCAGCTCGATCTAGCTCCTCAAGTGGTTTGTCCTTCTGTTTTGAGTATTTATGACGGCTAAAATGGTAAACCTTAACTTTCCAATGCCATCTCCGAGTTCCCTACTCGTGGATCTGGTGATGAGGAAGTTGTTTTGAGAGCTCGAGTAATAGTTTTGACAGTTTATGCTTGAATATCTGCTGTCTATTGAAAGTTGGTCTAGCTTCTTAAGAGTGTTGGTCGAATTTCTGATTTCGAAGGTAGCCTCTACCGTTCAGATCTGTTCCGGTCTATTTGCTTGCTGGTTGAAGAAGCATACATTAATTCCATCTTCAGTTTGCATTTCCATGAGATGGAAACATATGAGGACTGGTCTCTTTCCCGTCTCTGATTTGGTTCTGTTTCAATTCAGTGGCTTCGATTCCTGATTGCAATCGAATAGTAATTTTGAGATCTCCTTTGGCATTAATGACTGGTCCGGTCTCCAGTCCAGTCAACTAGATAAGCTTGGTTTATACAGAGCTCAGCTCTGTTGAAATCTGTTTTGAAGTTTGATCTGAATGTGGCATAAAACCATCCCTGTCCCTTACTGAATTGGTGATTTTCTTCGATTATCTCTTTGCTGGATAAGTCTGCAGTTGCTTGATATGAAAGTTACATGAGTAGCTATGACAACTGTCTAGAAATTACTGGTTATTGTTGGGACCGAAAATTTCTTTAGAAAATGATGAATGGATTCCTCTTAAGGTTTCCTTGGTGACTTGTCTTAAATGGCCAAAATGCCAGAACCGCTAGTTCTCCATAATTGATTCCTTCAACTGCTAAAATCTGATGAGAACTATGAGGATCCATCTGATTCTCGGCTATGATGGAAACTGAGCCTAGCCTTCAAAATATTACATTCTGTAATAGTTGATCTCACGACTGCTGATACTGGATTGTTGTCCTCCTTCCTTTAGTACACTGCCAGATTACTACACACCGGAGGAACTGAACATAGTTGGAAATCTGGTTATCTTTTTAAAGTGAAGAGGTATTCCTGATAAACCTTTCATTCCATAAATTGTTTTCCTGTTTTTCTATTATACTATCTCATAATGCCATGCTCTGAGAGTACGTAGGTCCTAGTTATTTTACAAATGTTGTTGAAAAATCCAATTCTGGTGAGAATGACCTATTGTCTTGAGCTACTTTAATCCAATTTGATTAATTGTTGAACCGATTTGAACAGTGTGATTACTGCTTATAGCATTGCATGTTATAGAAATTCTTTGAATCTTCTTAACTGGAATAGATCCTTGGTCCAATTTCCAGTGATAATTGACTTCTATTTACCTGCTTGTTGTGATGTGCATTGTTTAGTAATTTCACTAGGTCTAGATCCCTTGTTCCCCATCACATTGTAAAAGCATCATGGAGGATTTTACGCAGATCATTTAACCTTCATTTAGATGTATGTTGGCGTCCATTTTTTTCACAAAAGAAAGAGAGACAAATGGGCAGGCCCAAGAGCAGACCGGACAGCCCATAGTTCAGCCAAGTTAAGCCCAATCAGGAGCCCATGAAGGCCCAATAAGAAGCCCATCATCCCATCCTAGAATTGGGCCAAATTTCATCCTAAATCAGGCCCCTGCGCAGCCCACAGCAGAGGCTGGGCCGCAGCCCCCAGCCAGCCCAATTAACCCATGCAAAGAAGGCCTGTGCGCAGCCCATATTCCAGCCCACCTGCGGCTTAGTGTGAACATGCCACACTGGCTGTCCTGCCACATCAGCAACCACCTGCGCACTTGCCAAGTCACACCCTTGGCTTGTTAATGGCGTGGGGAAGCCCAAGCAGTCAAAGAATTGAAGCCAGGGGGATAACCAAAGAGTCAGGCCATTAAGGCAACATGGGAGAGCACAACAGCCATCTCACGCTGGGTTCTAGATGGCCCCTGATCTTCCCCCCATTCCCTATAAGAAGGGAAGGGGCGCGCCAAGAAGAGGCAGCAGTTTTCTGGACGCCGACAGGTTGCTGCTTTGCTGCTGCTGCCCGCGACCAAGGAGAAGGAGAAGAGAAGAAGGAGCTTGGCGCACCAACAGGGGCACCACCCTGCTGCACCTGCCACCTCCCCCTCCTGCTACACCAGCTGCTGCACCGGCTGCGCCTGTTGCTGCCACCTGCAGCCAGAAGAAAAGAAGGAGAAGAAGAAGAGGGAGCCCAATCGCTGCCACCTCCTCTTGGTGGAAGGGTTCTCCCGGTTGCACCTTCACCTCCATTCCATCCAAGGATAAAAAAAAACAGGTGGGTACAAACAAGAATATAATTATGTAGTCCTTACGGACACCTCCCCACCTCCCTCCAAATTCTCTTCTCAACCCCTCTCATGGCCTAAACCGGTCTTCATCTTCATCGGCAGCCCATGGCCTAAAGCAAATCCCTTTGCCAATTTCATCTCGGCTCATCTAGGGACACCCAACCGGGCCTCAGCCGGACCCCACATGAAGCCCCCCTCTCGGCCCACCTATAGGCCACCCAAAACAGACCCCTGCCGGCCCACTTCCAGTTCAGCCAAATCTCCTTTGCGCAGACCTATTTTGGCCCACTTGGAGCCACCTGATCAGAGCCCCCCTGAACAGGTCTGAAGCTACCTTCTTTTAGCCCAGGTTCAGACCAGAACCGGCTCTAATCCAGACCCTAACCAGGTCCCATCTCACCCCCTTAATCGGATCCCATTTCAGTCCAAGGTGCAGCCCCCAATCAGGCCCATCTTCAGCCCACGCAAACTCTCTTCTAACAGGTCCCCTTGTGACCGGTTTCCTACCCCTTTGTGGTCAAACTATTAGCCCCCTTGCGGCCCATTCCAACAGATTTCAATCAGGTCCAGAAAAGGATCCACAGTCGACCCATCTTCTATTCCTTACACAGTCCCATAGCTGGCCTATGTTCAGCCCCTATTTAGGCCCCTCCGCGGCCCAGACAATAGCCCCCATGTGGCCAACATCCGTCCCCCTTTTGTGGTTCAGCCAAGCAGACCCCTAAACAGGTCCTGTTTAGTCAAAAAAAAGGAGCTTGATGCCCCTCCTGATAGCCCCACCGCGGCCTGCAAAAAGAGGACAACAGCAGCTCCCATCCAAGCAAAGAAGAAAGGCAGCAAGGCAGTGCGGCATAGCTCAGTACGAGGGCAGAAGCTTGCCAATTTTCCAGCATGGTGGGCAGGGGCGATGTCCCGGACCCTCTCGGAATCCGTACGACGAGCCGATTGTTTTGTCCGAGCGGGTCCTTGCCCTACCACCAAGATGGGGGAATGGCGCACAAGTCCACAAAACAGGCCCTTCCGGCCCGAGAAGACCGAAGACCGGCTTTGAACGCCGATGGAACTCAAAACCGGCCCAAGTGGCCTTTTAAGACAATAAAAAAACAGAAAAAACAAAATTAAAAAGAAATGGACGGCTCCCCCGGGTACGTCCCGGGATGTTGATCCGGACGTCGGCGCGGGCATGCTCCCGTAGCCGGTGATCCTTCCCCCAATTTTGGCTAAGTCACCGACTAGCCTTGATTGGATGGGTAAATTTTGCCAAGTTAGAAACTTGTCGGCATGCCGTCGTAATGCCGAAATTTTTCTAAGGCGGCGAAGAACCTAAATTGGGGGAGGGATCACCACTTGCTGTACACCGATGTACTTCACCTCTCTTTCAATGAAATGAAGTTCGATGATATATTGATGCATGGAAGAAGGCGCTGATTAGCAGCCCAATGTGTCCGATCAGAGGCAAACCGCCAAAACTAAGTGAACAAACTGTTTTTTTTAAACAATCTAAAAAATAAATAAGGCAAGGCAGGATCCGAAATGGGATTTTACTGCCACATTTCCTAACCGCCTGCAGGTCTCGATCACAACACCGTTTCAAGCCCTGCCTAGCCCCGTGGCTCCCCTCCTGTTAGCCCAGTTCGGCCCAATAACAGAAACCTGTTCAGGCCCACAACCGAGCCCACAAACAGGCCCATTTCCTGGCCTTTGTCCAAGCCCATAACAGGTCCCATCGAGACCCAATTTGACCCACCTGCAGGGGCCTTGAGCAGACTCTAACCCAAGTCCAGTTCAACTCAACCCGCGATCAGCCCCCCTTACCTGGCCCACAGTCCGGGCCTGGCCAACCTGATCAGCCCATCTAGCAGACCTCTAAACAGGCCCATATCAGCCCATTCGCAGGCATGTGTCCAGAGCCTAAAACCAGTCCCTTTGTGACCCGGTTTCAGCCCATCAAGGACATCTCAAACAGGTCCCCGACCGGTCTATTCAAAGTCATCCGAACAGACCTCTTAAACAGGACCGAAGCTGCCCTTGCTCAGCCCACGTTCAGGTCCTAGAGCCGGTTCCAAATCAGCCTCCTGTGCAGGCCAATTTCGGCCCACCATAATCTATTCATTCCAGCCCCTTTGTGGCTCGATGAAATCCCAAATCAGTCCTCAAGTAAAAATCAGATTTTTGACCGAATCCAAAGCAGATGAACTCAGAAATCAGAAAAAATCAAAGTCGACCAAAAATAACAAATCAATAAAACAAACTTGAACCAGGTCGGTTTGCATCTGATCGGACCCAAAAGGCCGCTACCTTTTTTATTTCTTTACTTTATTTTGTGGATGTGCGTATCTCCAAACCCAGGTTGCCACGACGGTTAATCAAAGGCGTTCGAGCCATTGCTCGATGTAAGTTAACGCCGGATACTCGCACCATCTGGCGGAGAAGGGTCAAAAAATGAAATTTTCAAAGAACCCGAACCTCGGTTCTAATATTTTTAAAACTATCACCGGACTACTAATATTTTAGGATATCACCTATTTTCCTAGAAAAATCCGGAGATGTCTTTCTTTCTAAAAGAACAGACGCAGAAAAAAGAGGTTCACACAAATGGCACGCCCGGTGGGACCCTTCTTTCCTTTCATCTCTCCGTCGTGGCAACCTAGGGATATGTACATCCATTATCTTTAATTCAAAAAAAAAACAAACACAAAACCCTCTCTGCATTTGATCGCGTTGTTTTCACTTTTCCACAGGGCTCATGGATCTCGACAACGGAGTTCTATTTTCCCAAGCTTATGTCGAGCAACGGTGCATTGGCTCTGTTACTCCCACCATCGCCTTTGGAAATATGTCCGGGGTCGTTCTGTACTGTACCCCGACCAGCTCGGAGCGATGCCGGAAAAGCTTATTGCGGACCCCGCAGAAATGCACCCATTGCTGCAAATATTGGCCGTCAATCACCAGGCAGTCAATCCCGCCACCGTTCCAGTTATTGAGGCACCAATGCTACCATCTATTGTGCCAACCTCAACCCCGTGCAAAGTCACCCCGGCTGTGAGCCCCGCACCCGGATCAATCACTGCTAGAAAGGCTCGACGCCAATACGGTTCCCGCCGCGCGCTCGACGTGGGAAATCTGAAATGTTTTTGGAGTCCTAAACGACCGGCTAGCGTCGTCAAAACTCCAGCTGCTCCCAAAGAAAATAAGTTACCATCACCGTTACTTGAAGCACTCCCGCTCCACAACCAATTCTCGGTGCTGAGTCTGCTAAAGGGGGACGACCAAGCAGAGCGCAAACAAGTGGTCGTCACGAAACCTGTTGATCGAAATAGGGAAAGACTTGCTGGCATCCGTTGCCCAACTCCGATCAACTTCAGGTACGGGGGGCATCCTCCCCACGAAAAGAATCGCGCGTTACGCTACTCTGCGACCTGTCAGAGGAAGGCATGGCGGGTAGTCCGCCCCGACACTCACCGCGAGCACCTCGAAGCTAGGGCCGCCTGTCCAGACCAGGGACACCCCGTCCCGTCCAACTTGGGAAAGGCCCTGGTGACTTACCAACCTGCCGGAAGAAGCGGTTTCTCGTGTCCTTCTAGCAACTGGGGGCATGGGCCGGCTCTGCCAATGCCGAAGCTCGGGTCCGCCCGGCCAGCCCATGATGGACTTCTCCCCCGGCCCCTCACGCGGGGAGTGCGCGATGTACCAAGAAGGGAATGGGGGCATCCATCCAGGAGGCCCATCGGTAACTGTCGACAGCAGATCGGCGCAGCACTAAAGGCCCGACCTCAGGGGCGGCCTGATTATGTTAACAAGTTTCCGACCCAGCGGAGCTTTGTTTGCCACACCACATCAAGGGGCAATTTGCCTGAAGATGCACCGGAGGCTTCTCGAGCCGCAGTCCGGGCCAAGCCTAAGACTCGCGCTGATACGGCGCAGGAATCGGCCGCAGTTGCCGAAAGGGCTCAAAAGAACGACAACGACCAGGATCACCAGGAGCCACAGGAGGTTGCGCCTCCCGCGCCCACAATGGAGGACCTGCAGAGAGAAAATCAGCGGCTGAGAGCCCTCGTAGCTAATGCCGGATTTCTACACCCTCAGCAGGTGTACGAGCTGGAGGATGATGAGGCCTCTAGGGGGGACCATTTCGCTCCGATAGAACCACCACCACTCCCGCCTCGGCCTATGATGCGCCAACCGCCGGTCCCAAGACCGCCTGCCGATGATGATATTCTGGAGGGACGGCACTATCAGCCTCCACCACCGCCTACACAGGAGATGATGGACCCGGCTCAACGAGCCGTCATTGAACAGCTAATAGCCACACGGCTCGCTCAGCATAACGAAGGACATAACGTCATGGGCCTCTACCAGGTCCCCTACCCCCCACACCATCAATATGTTAGGCTTCCTCAGGATGTCTCCAAGGTCCCAAAGTGTTCAAAGTTTGACGGGAGAGGATCCCCGAGGGAACATTTGGCGCTGTACTTCGCTCATATGGGAGACTTGGCTTATAACGAGTCATATTTATTGAAGTATTTCGCCACCACACTTACAGGGACTGCTTTTGAGTGGTACTCAAAGCTCAAGCCAAACTCCGTCACTGACTGGGCAGATATGCAGCGAAAGTTCGTCGAGCGATTCAGTTTTTCCGAGCGACCACACACACTGGTCGAGCTGGCAACAATGACACAGGGGCGGAGTGAGACGGCGGTCGACTACATCCGTCGATGGCGCGACATTTGCATGAAATGCGCCAATCCCCCCCTCAATGAAGAAGCAGTGGCTCTCTGCAAGAGAGGCTTACGGCCGGACATCCAGAAGAAAGTCTTGGGCACCAGGATCCAAACATTTGACGATCTGAACCTCACGGTGGCCGACATCGAGCACTTCTACTTCAGTCACCCTTCAGCCATCGGCCCTCGCCCGAGGCCCTCAAAGGACAAGCAACCAATTTCAAAAGAGGTAAATACTATTGACGTGGCTTCTTCTTCTAAAAATGTCAACAGGGGAAGTGAAAGGGTAGCCGCGACGCCCCCGGCACCCCGGAAGCCAGCCAACACACCTCCAAGACCAACATGGGAGGAGCGCACTCAAAAGCCGTACTCCTTCGCACGCGACTACACGCGCAAGTTATTTGAGGTCTGCATGCAAAATGACCTCATCAGCTTGCCTGTCAGCCGGCGCCCTGACGACGTCAAAAGGAGTCACGAAGCCAATTATTGCCCTTACCACAGGTTGGTAGGGCATGTCATAGAAGACTGTTACCAATTCAAAGATTTAGCAGAAAGAATGATCCAGGATAAGATCTTCGATCTGGGCAATCGACTGGTTCAGCCTCCGCGGCCGCACCAAAGCCCCCGGCAACAAGCAAATTTCTCAGTTAATGTGGTGCAGTATCGAGCCAATCATCCGGCCTCGGGACCCTCGCGCCGCCAGCCCGCGCGAGCGCAGTCTCCGCGCTTTCAACTAGCGCGGTCTCAGCAGAGGTTCGCACGGCAGCCATACCCTCGTAGGCCCCGCTCTACACACGAGCCAGTAGTGCATCCCACCGTAGCGCAGGTCGCCTCCAATGTTGCGGCCATGCTAGAGAGCTTTCGGACCAGGTGCGCCCGCATGGAGGCTGACATTACAACAACTCTGGTCAACCTCACCGAAATCATGACCGGCGAGGTTACATTTGAGGAAATTTGCCAACTGCAACAGCAGCCACGGCCATCCGAACCTTCAGTAGCAGGGTCGCAGCCGACAGTCGAGCAGCCGGCGGATCTATTCAACGATCAGGGCTATGACAGCAGCTATGGAACCGAGCCCGAAGCCACCTCCAATCACTCCCATGTAGTGTTGGGAAGGCGTCCGCCGGGACCGCCCCAGAGGAAGTGCCGAAGGTATCACATTTACACGCGCTACTCCTTCCCCCAGTCAATGACTCAACAATTGTTCGAGAGGGCCGCCAGGGAAGGTTTGATTGAACCATGCCAGGGGAAAGAATATCATATCATGTCCTTCCCGAGAGGGGGATGTGGGTACCATCACTCCTACTCACACGCCATCGAGGATTGCCGAGCGGCAAAGAAAGACCTAGAAGATTTGATCAAGGGTGAGGTCTTAAGAATTGGTCGCTACCTGATTTGCCCACCACGGCCTCATATCAGGATAGGGCCATCTAATTCTGCCTGTGTCGTCAACATCACCTCACAGGACAGAGTTACAAAGAACACGGGGATCGGGGGTGCCCCTCCCAAACCTCCCAGAGCCGGGTATTTTGCTTGTTATAAAAAACTCCCGTAGGAGCTGGTTCAGACGAACATTAAAGCTGAGGCTCGGTTTCAGCAGCAAGGACAAAGGATGGCCGGGGCACCAGGGGCCCGGAAGCCTACCCCGCACCAGAAGCTTCAGAAGATGAAGAGCCGGCTGGGGGCCTGCGCTCCAGATCGGCCTGCCGGCCTCCCAACGCCGAGAGAATTCATCTCTTGGGCAGAATGGATTAGATATCACGACCTCACCTATCGCATCAATATGCTTGAACAAAGAGTCATCCAGGGTGACAGGGCTGCAGCCGCCCAGGTGGACGACTTATGGGGAAAGGAAGGGCATGAGCCAGACATGGGGGCACTTAGGAGCCATTTCCAGGTATTCTCTTGTAGCACAGTGAACTCCTCTCCTTCGGGTTCCCGCAACAATCGGCACCTTTCAAGGCCAAGCCTGTGAGCTGAACTTGTATACCGGAGGCGGGAAAGCGATAAGGGCCAGCGCCGACGGCCAGGGCAAGCTCTGAACCCCGGCCGGGTAATCTACCTCGGGGACGAGGTGCCCGGGCCTGTACCAGCTCCTATCGTCAGCCAGCCCCCACGCCAGCACCCGGCCAGCAATAGCTAGGTAAACATCCAGGATCTTCCCAGCACCAGTACGGCGCCCCCCGTGGCGCCAGCCGACATCCAGGAAAGAGCTCAAGCTCAGGCGGAGGCCCAGTCGGGCCAACCACAGCCGATGCCGCTCCAGGACGAAGACGAGGGCCCAAGCCCTTCGCAGCTCTTTGTCACCGCGGACATGCCTTACTCTACCCCGCTCCCGTCACTCTCGGAAGCCAAACAGAAAGTGGATGACAAATTGTTAGCCAAAATAAGAAGACTCCCGGTACGCATCAGCGTTTGGGAGGCTCTTTCTCTCAGTAAAGAACTTCGAGAAGCATTAATTACTGTCATGAAGCAGCCTGAAGTGTATGAGGCGCAGGTCGCCGAAATTCAGCACACTCAGAGCCCCCCTGTAACCTTCACAGAAGATGATATGGTTTTTTCAGCCCCGTTCCACAACCGGGCGTTATTCATGAAAGGGTCCGTCAATGGACACGAGATGAACCGCATCATGATCGATGCCGGTTCCGCCTGCAACCTTATGCCAATAAAGACGTTCAAAGCCCTCTTCTTGGCGCCATATCTACAGAAAGCCCCAGGAGTCACTATCTCCGGGTTTAACCAGGATTCTGAAGAAGCACTTGGGCGAGTGGAGGTAGAACTCGAGGTGGGAGGTTTGGTCGCCAAAACCACCTTCTACGTTATTGACACTGAGACCACCTATAAAGCATTATTGAGGCGCCCGTGGATCCATGCCAACGGGGTTGTCCCATCAACCTTACACCAGTGTGTCAAGTATTCCAAGAATGGGGAGCAGTACAAAGTTGAAGCTGATCAAGCACCATTTGAGATTGCCGAATGCCATCTAGCCGACGCCATACCATACTTCCAGACCACGCCGCCAAAGCCTCTGGCGAGCAAAGGAAAGGAGAAGGTGGGAGAAGAAAGCACCGCTAAGGGAGAAATCCAAATCGACCAAGTCAGAGCCCAGATGTTCAAGCTATCCCTGAAATCGCGGGGCCCAAGGACACAGACATACCGAAGGAAGAATGGACCGGTCACCTACAATGCCAACTCTATCACTCGAGAAATTGAGGAGGGCATCAGCATGCCCCGTGGCCTGTTATGGCTGACGAGAGGACAGGAGCTCCAGACTGTTGAAGACCTCTCCATCTTCAGGGTCCATTATCCCAACAGGCCCGATCTCATTTTCCATGGGGTCAAGCCCACCCAGAAGCGAGGTCGGGATGAGCTCAGTTGGCATGAACATTCCGACTCCTATTCGGTCACCATTCAACACTCCCCGGGGCTAGCCCCCGGAATCGTCCGAATGTACAAGAAGATGGGCATGCCCCAGAAACAATCCTGGAAGAAGGCCCGTGCCTTCCATAACATGTGTTACCCACAAGAGGGTCGAAAGTCAACCAGCAAGCACCCTGGTGTGGCCTATGATTCAGATTACGAAGCGCCAGTCTATTACGCAGTGAACACAGTGGATGTACAAGAAAGCACAGGTCCAACCCTTGACAAAGCAGTTGGCCGAGAAGACGAACACTCGACAAATGAAGCTGACGACGACTCCAGGGTCATCACAGAACCCCCGGCTCGCCTCGAGTTTGCCGACTTACGACCAGCTCCAGAAGAGATAGAGGATGGTGGCCAGGCAACGGTCGACGACCTACTTGAAATCAACCTGGGCACAGAACAGGAGCCGAAGCCAACTTTCATCAGCACCCTACTGACCAAGGAAGAAAGGAGCCAGTATCAAATACTACTTCAAGAATTTAAGCATTGTTTTGCCTGGACATACAAACAAATGCCAGGACTCAATCCAGAAGTGGCAGTCCATAATCTGGCTATTCTACCCAACGCCAGACCAGTCAAGCAAGCACAGCGGAGGATGCGAGCAGAGTTGGAGACCAAAGTCAATGCCGAAGTGGATAGACTGCTGGAAGTGGACTTTATTGAGCCATGTACCTACCCTATTTGGCTAGCAAATATTGTCCCAGTCAAGAAGAAGAATGGGCAAATCAGGGTCTGTATCGACTACAGGGATTTGAACCAGGCATGCCCCAAGGACGACTTTCCCTTACCGATCCCCGAAAATATGGTTGACATAACCACAGGGCATGAAGCACTGTCTTTTATGGATGGGTCGTCGGGATACAACCAGATTTTAATGTCTGCCCAAGACAAGGCTTTTACAGCCTTTCGGACCCCCAAAGGGGTTTTCAATTACAAAAGAATGCCATTTGGTTTAAAGAACGCAGGTGCCACATACCAGCGAGCAATGACCAAGATTTTCGACACAATGTTACACGACGTAGTCGAATGCTACGTTGACGATTTGGTAGTCAAGACCCGGTCGCGGCAGGACCACCTCCTTCACTTGAGAAAAGTCTTCGAAAGGCTTCAAATGTACAATTTAAAAATGAACCCAATGAAATGCGCCTTTGGCGTCTCCAGTGGTAAGTTCCTGGGCTTCATAGTTCGCTACAGGGGAATTGAAATTGATCCAGAAAAGATCGAAGCAATTCGAAACTTGCCCCCTCCCCGAAATATCAAAGAGCTGAGGTCCTTGCAGGGGAAGCTAGCTTATATTCGGCGCTTCATCGCCAACTTGTCTGGGAGGTGCCAACCTTTCTCCCGGCTTGCAAAAAAGGGGGTCCCATTTCGGTGGGACGACGAATGTCAGGCTGCCCTTGACGGCTTGAAGCAATACCTCCTCAACCCTCCTGTACTGGGGGCACCAGTTCAGGGTCGGCCGCTGGTCCTTTATGTCGCGGCAATGGAAGATTCACTGGGGGCCATGCTTGCCCAAGAAAACAATGAGGGAAAGGAGCAACCTTTGTATTATTTAAGCAGAAGATTGGTCGGGCCCGAACACAAATACTCTCCTATGGAGAAGATATGTTTGGCCCTTGTTTTTGCAACAAAAAAGTTGAGGCATTACTTATTAGCACATAAGGTCGACCTCGTGTCTAAGGTCGACCCCTTGAAACATCTATTAAGGCAGCCTGTGCCAACTGGGCGCCTAGGGAAATGGGCACTCATGCTCATGGAATATAGCATCAAGTACGTCCCCTCCAGGGCGATCAAAGGTCAGGGAATGGCTGATTTCCTGGCCGCTCATCCTGTCCCGGCTGACTCTCCCCTCAACTTTCAACTTCGGGATGAAGAAACGTTGCACGATTCAATTGAGGACGTCCAACAGGTAGGAATCAAGGCCTGGTAGCTTTTCTTCGATGAAGCCGCCAGAACAGAAGAAAAGGCGACTGGGAAGGCAAAGAATAGGGCTGGCGCAGGAATTGTACTTCTAAGCCCAGACGGCGGAGTCCTCCACGAATCATGTTCCCTCACGGGAGTTTATACTAATAATGAAGCCGAATATGAAGCATTTATTGTTGGCCTTCAGGTTGCCCTCCAGATGGGCGTACGGTGCGTACAAGTGTTCGGGGACTCCTTGCTAGTCATTCAGCAAATGTTGGGAATCTTCGAAGTCCGCAAGCCGGAGTTGGTGCCGTATCACACCAGAGCCACCCGTTTATCCCAGAAGTTTTATCTCTTCAGCATGGAGCACATTCGGCACGGGCAAAATTCCCAAGCCGATGCATTGGCCAAACTGGCCTCTGCCATTAAACTACCACCCACGGGAAAACTCGAGATTGTTGTGAAGAACAGGCGCCTTCTGCCTGAAAGGGAGCATCCAAAGGACAGAGGGAGCACGTTGGAAGTGGACACAGCAGAAGACAGTCAGGGGCCCCTCGAGCCTGATTGGCGCCAGCCAATCATCGACTTTAAAAAAGGTGTTCTACCCGGGGAGCGCGCTCAGTGGATACAATTGGCCAGGAGAGCAGTGTCTTACCAGATCATCGGTGGGGAACTATACCGGATGATGCCGGAAAAGGAAAGAGCAGTCCTAGCAAGATGTGTCTCCGGAAGCGAGGCCATCCAGATAATGAGGGAAATCCATGGCGGTCTGTGCGGCGCCCACCAACCAGGCCCCAAAATGAAGATCGCCATTAAGCTCAAGGGGTATTATTGGCCAACGATGTTTGCAGACTGCGATAAATTCGCCCAGACATGCCATCAGTGCCAGGCCTTTGGGGCCATCCCTCAACGACCACATACTCAACTCCACCCTACCACCCCAACTTGGCCCTTCGCCGAGTGGGGAATGGATATTGTCGGACCCTTCAAGCCATCCTCTAGGGGATGTAAATTTATCCTTACCGCAACAGATTACTTCTCCAGATGGTCTGAAGCCATTGCGGCCCAAGCAGTCACCGGCGAGGTGGTATCACGCTTCGTCAGGCACAACATCATCTACAGGTACGGTGTCCCCAGTCGGATCCTCTCCGATAACGGGACCCCCTTCAGGAACAGCACGGTCTATAAGATGGCGGCTAAATTCCGCATCGATTGGAGGACATCCACTGTCTATAACCCTCAGGCCAACGGTTTGGCAGAGGCATTCAACAAGACACTATGTAAGCTCCTAGTCAAGGTGGTTGGGGACAGAAAGCGAAGTTGGGATGAAAAGATGCAGGAAGCATTATGGGCGTACCGCACGGTGTACAAAACACCCACGGGATGCTCACCTTTCTCCCTGGTCTACGGGAACGAGGCCGTCATACCAATCGAGATAGAGCTCACCTCCTACAGAGTGGCAGTCCGTCACGGGCTTGTCACCGACGAGCCTGACGAAGCACACAGAAGGTTCATGGAGCTCGAAAGGCTGGAAGAGAGTAGACTTGAAGCCTACACACGCCTCAAGACGTATCAGGCTAGGATGACCCGGGCCTATGATAAGTTGGTCAGAGAAAGAGCATTCCAGAAAGGTGACCTCGTAATGGTAAAACAAAAGGATGCCATGGCAGGCCGACCTAAGAACAAGTTCCTACCGAACTGGTTGGGTCCCTTTGTGATCCATCAGGTCTTCGAAGGGGGTGCCTACACAGTTATCAACAGCAAAGGGGATGTTCCTTTCCCGCCGCTTAATGGCAAACACAAAAAGAAATATTATGCGCCCGAGCATGAGTTCCATGACAATGATGGCAGCAACTGAAAAAAAAAAAAAAACCGGCAGAGGTGAAAACCCGAAAGGGCGCCTTTGGCAAAATCGGATGACCCCGGCTGTGCGAAAACCCCGCAACGAGGCGCATAGGCAGAATGCAAAGGGGGTCGGCCCGGGTAAAAACTCCTTATAAGAGCGGTCGGGCCGATAAAAAACAACAACAACAAATAAAAAAAATGACCCTCACGCCAAGTCGCCTTCCGCGCTTGGATTAGTCAATCTCCATCGGAACCCTCGCGCCGATTCGCCTCCTGCGTTCGGACTGGTTCAAACCAAACGACCCTCACGCCAAGTCGCCTTCCGCGCTTGGATTGGTCAATCTCCATCGGAACCCTCGTACCGATTCGCCTCCTGCGTTCGGACTGGTTCAAACCAAACGACCCTCACGCCAAGTCGCCTTCCGCGCTTGGATTGGTCAATCTCCATTGGAACCCTCGCGCCGATTCGCCTTCTGCGTTCGGACTGGTTCAAACAAAAAATGACCCTCACGCCAAGTCGCCTTCCGCGCTTGGATTGGTCAATCTCCATTGGAACCCTCGCGCCGATTCGCCTTCTGCGTTCGGACTGGTTCAAACAAAAAATGACCCTCATGCCAAGTCGCACTTGGCGCTTGGATTGGTCACCCTCCCCTTTTATTCTTTAAATGTTCCCCGTACCAGGCCATTTCTCAAAGTCTGGGAGAAGTCCGCCTTCCATCATTGGACTTCAAAGATAATGGCTGCGGCCACGTTCTTACTCCGCATGCCCTTACCCCATTCTTTACCGTATTCCAAAAAAAAAAAAAAAAACAGAATCGATGAACGGGTTCTCTCCGTTTTAGCCGGGAGAGGGTCCGAGTTGCCTATGATGAAACGGCTTCCATAAGGCTCACCTGCCTAACAGCAAAAGTAAGCCGGGAAATGCCATAACTGAGGTGACGAGGAAGACCACTCTCTTTCTTCACGTCGTTTGATCAATTGAACGATACGGCCCTCCGAGCCTTTGTTTCCCGATCGAACGAATGCGTTTGTCCGCATCTCCGGATTCAAAAAAAAGTGGCCGAATGCCCGGGCATTTCTACACTTGTTTTCCGCAAGTCGGCATCCCAGAGACAAAAACAAAACGAAGATTTTTTGTTTTACTTCAAGCAGCAGGATCCTAATATAAGACAGAGACTTTTCAGGACGTGCCCTGAAAGTCTGACAAAGGGAAGGAACAACGAAGAAACTACGGCGGACTGCCGTGAGGGGCACCAGGACGCTCCCGATCCAGCTCCGCCAACCGCGCTCGAAGTGCCTGCCCTTTGAGGACCAAAGAAGTCTGCTCCTGCAACACGGAGTCCAGTCGCCCCACCAGGAGCTCATGGGCCGACGTCGCTTCCGCTAGCTCTACCTGCAAACGCTCCATTTGAACCTGAGCAGAAGGAATATCGCCCTGAAGCTGCTGCAGGGTCGCCCCGGCCAGCGCGGAGGCCTCGTCAACGAGTCGCAACTGAGCGGAAGCTGCCTCGAACTGCGGGAGGAAGACCGTCGTCCATCTGACGCGTCGCTGCTCCTCAAATCAACGGGTGCAAAACTCACCCCATAAGTCCTCCACCGCTGGGATCCATCGAGCCATAGAGCCACCCATCGGGTGAAAGATGAAGGTGGCAGATCGCAGCTCCTCTCAAAGACTCCCCGGGTCAGCAAATGAGCCCGCCAGGGCCCCCAAGGAGCTAAAGAAGCTCTCCTCGAAGACCGCAGAGACCCGTCGGCCTCCCTCCAGTTGATCAGGCCAGGTCAACCCTAGCTCCGGAAGAAGAACGCCACTCTCTGGACCTGTCATCCCCGGCAAAGGAGAAGTGACTGGCCGAGGCAAAGAAACAACGCCCTCGTCCTTCCCCTCTGAGAAAACCTGAAAAGAATGGCGCAGCAATGTCAGGACAGGCGAAGTCCAGACCTACAGAAAAGCAAAAGGTGGCTTGGTAAAGAGGCAACAGCTAGTGGAGAAGTGTCCCCCGTATCGGGCTCAGCACCCGTGATCATCGGCGCCAGGTCCCCAGCCGGAGAGGCGTCAGCCTGGCAGGGCACGCAAGTCGCCGCCTCCACTGTGACAGGACGGGGAGGTGCAGCCAATAGCGCCTGGATAATCAATGGCCCAGAGACAGGAGCCGAAGCAGTCTCCACAGAAGGACTCCCTGCAAAACGGGTCGGATTGATAAGACATAAAAGCAAAGCGCACTATAAAGACGGAGCACGATTTAGGAAAGCCAGCTCACCAGAACCTGGGGAGGCCACGGCATCAGCCCGCATCGGCGAAGGTGACCGCATCGGAGGGGGGTCCGGTGTGGAAACCCGTATCTCAGCCGGCTCGTCTGCTCGTACCAGAGAAGTGGCTCCCTCTCCCGGGGACCCCCCAGCAGGCTGCGGCGCTACAACCTCTACCGGGGCGACAGGCTCAGCAGGTGAGGAAGATGACCCTCCGCCGACATCGGGGGAATCAGCCATGGCCTCGGTGCTCTTTTGAACGGAAGCTGGCAGATCCAGGAAGAGGAGGAGAAAGAAAGTCAGCCGCAGGAAATTGAGCACAAAGAAAGTAAATATTAAGGGCGAAACTAACCCGAGGCGGGGGTGGAGGTTTCCGCCTCCACCCGGCCCCTTTTTCGAGAACGCGGCACACCCGGAAAGAAATCTGACTGCCGGACAGCACGGTCGGGTCCGACGATCGGGCTAGCCTCTGCGGATAAGAGCATATCATCAGACGAATGTTAAAACGAAGGCAGCCACACATGAATAGACAAATCAGAAATTGAATCTTAACACCGATTACCTGCTGAGGAATTGTCAGGCAAAAGGGAGACCAATAAGCCAGCATCCCGGCCCACTTCCCGAGCAGCCTGAAGTACAGCTAGTCGAACGTCCCCGAAGCAGTAGGCTTGCTCTACTAGCAAGGCACATGCCAGCGGCCCCCACGACCGTACTAGAGCAAAAAGATGCCGCCTCCAGACATGGGAGCGGTCGTGATGCTGAAGCAACTCCCCGGAAGGGACAGATGTACGACCAGTGCAGTCGACCACCATCGCCCCGTACCAGTCAACCGGACGCGGAGGAGCCATTTGCCGAGCCCGATACGAAGCACGGAGCGGCTCAGACAGAAGATCAACTGCCCCACCATAAGGGCCCGGAGCCGGAATTGAAGGCAAGCCCTTTTGGGCCCACCTCTTCTGGCGCTCAAGCACTCGATCCCTCAGATCTCTGTAATGGGTGTCCAAGAACGAGAAACTCATGTCAGGAGGAGCCTGACCCTTCAGCGTCAGCCGCTTTACCTCTGCGTCTGCCAGGTCTGCAGGTGGCCTCCTAAGATTGCTACTGTGATGGACCCACCAGTTCCCATATGTAGTATCAAACTCACCAACTACCCCCAGGGGAGGGATGATCACGGTGTCGCCCTAATGGCTCCTAAAAAAGAAATTCCACCACTCTGCAGCAACCAAGTGATGGTCTGAAGCCGTGTAAACTCGGTCAGGAATGTCAAAGTCCGCGTTAGGAGGCACGCTCTGGTCGTAGCCAAAGGATCTCCCGAAGCGGTGAGGGAAATATGGCTCCAGTATAGTCTGTCCCCCCTGCCGAAACACTACCACTCCCAGCCAGCCCTCTCTGAATAACCACCTGTAAGGGGGTCGATCCACTCCATTCTGCCTGCTCGCTCCACGGCAGTGTGTGGGCGGTACCCTCTGGAGCAATGGTCAAATGCCAAAGCTGAGGCACCAGCCTTCGGAAGCAAATGTAGAGCCCGTCTTCCTCTCGTCTGATCTTGTTGAAGACGTAAGCCAGGTTTGTCAACAAGTCTGCCCATCAAAGCCCGATTCACAGTGACACTGCTGGAAGAAGGCACCCCATCAAACAAGGAAGTCGCCCAGGCACAAATATAATGAGTTGCCATCACCACGGTACAGTCACGGGGCGAAGGGTGCGAAACTAGTGCCCCGAAAGAATGGTAGACAGCCGCCAGGGCCGCTGGAGCAATGGCCAACCGCTTGCCACACGCCAGTCGACAAGCGGGATAGATGACACCAGCGCGAATACAATCAGGGTCCCCGAAAGGAATGGCGAACGTGGAAAGCCAGAATGCCAGGTAAGCAGCCAGGTGGGTCACTTCCCCCAAGCCCCAGGGGTCCTCTGTCTCTCTAGGAACCTCGAAATCAGCAAAACCTGTGGCAGGAGAAGGTCTCGGCAGGGAAACACTGGGACGCTCCTTGCCCGGACGAGCAAAGGTGTGCCGATAATAATACGGGCCACCGTAGAAGAAGAGCAGCCAAGAGTCCGCGCTCACTCGGAAAGAATCTCCAGGCGCAACCTTTTTGCCAGCCTCTGCCAAATCACGCCAGACCTTCACGAGAAAGCGGTGACAGTAGGACAAAACGTAATCACCAGAGGGGCCTGTTTGACAGCGGTGAAGGTCGTCCAGAACGACCTCCTCGTAAGGAGCTCCCTGGATTGGTAACCCAGAAATCATATGGAAGCCCCACAAGTCCAGAGAAATCTCGCCCTGAGCAACGGCGAAGGTGTTCCATCTCCTGTTAAAGCGTTCGGCCAAAGCTTGAATGTAGCCATCTCGACAAGGGTAGCCGTGCAACGCAACCTCAACCGCAGCCCTCAGCCCAACTCGTTCCAAACGAGCAGAGAAGTTGGCCAAGACGTACTCCAGCCATTCACAGGAACCGAGTCTGGGACGGTGAGAACCTTGCACAGAAAGCTGCCCATACCAACTAACCGTGTCCAGCGACAGAAAGTCTTCGAGCAAGCAACGCCCGTCGTACCCCTCACCGCTGAAGCGAGGGGTCCCTGGTGAAAGAAACGGGCCCTGCCTCTCTGAGCCAGCCACCGAATCACACTGTCGATCTAGCCTCCAGAGGCCAGGTTTAAAATCTCGAACGGTGCAGTGGGTATCCAGCAGATTCCCGATCAGCCCCATCGAGCGTGGGCTAGGAAACTGTGAGTGCGGCCGCTCCACTCCCAGTGGAAAAGCAGGAAAAGACAGTTCTGTAATCCCCCTCAGCAAGTCACGTCCTTGCAGGATGGCACATTCAACATAGTGTTTTTCCTCAGTCGAAATCTGGTCACTAGCAAGTCCCGGCACGGGGCTAGGAAGACGGATGAAGTCCAGTAGCTTTTGCTCTGACGGGAAGTCAATCGGGTAGCCTCCCGATCGATCATAAAGGAAACGCCCGTCGAAATGACGAATTCTGCCGATCTCCACAGGCCCAGTGATAACGGAAGGTCCCAGTGGCTCTGCCGCAGCGTGGCTAAACTGATGTTGACCAGGGTGGGGCCGATCAAGCCCGCTCGACGCTATAGGTGGGCCTCGCCCAGTTGGCCGGTCAACCTTGGCCTGAGCAGCCATATAAGAAATCTGAAAAAAAAAAAGAAAGAAGAACAACAAACAGCAATCAAAAGATTAAGCAAAAAATCGATCAAGTCAGAAATGGCATCCGGAAAGCTCGAAGAGGCCAACGGAATTTGAACGTGTATTGAGAGAGATGTACGTACCTGAACAAAGCAAATGGCAGGTTTTCGCGATCGTCAACGAACGCGACGACCCCTGGCAAACAGCCCCGGCGCAGTCGCTGTATAGCCCGCAGGTTCCTGGACCAGGCAGTGGTGGTCAAGGGCCTCTGCGAGCCCAGCTAAGCCTGCCACGGAGGCAGTGCGAACGGCAGAAGAACCCGCGCCCTGACCTGGTGCCGAAAAGCCCTGCAGATGCTGGCGTCCGGTCGCTAAAGGCCGCGCGTGGAAGACAAGCCCGCAAGCGGACAAGGCCGAAGCGGCAGCGGCGGGACCCGCACGCAGACGCCAGAAGAAAGGCCTCGCGGGGGCGGGAGTCCGGTCGCGGCAGAAGAGGAAGACCGCGCACGTGACAGGGGCCCGCGGGTGCAGCCAACGCAGCGCGCGAGAGGGAGGCCACCGGGACAAAGAGCCGCAAGCGGACAAAGCCGCAAACGGACAAGCCAAGTCTGCGCACGGGAACCAGGCCGCGCAAACGCCACGGGAGCAGGAGACGGTGGAAGCCCTCCCCCTGCGGCAGATATAAAGCAGGGGGAATTAAATACAAGGGGGAGGAAAAGAAAAGAAAACAGGTCCGGCAAAAAAAAAGGAAGGAAAAAAATGAAAAAAAAGGAAGGAAAAAAATGAAAAAAAAGAAGAGAAAAAAAAGGAGAGAGACCGGCCATTTTCAGCAGCGGGCTGACCCAAAAAAATGGAGAAAATAAAGCGAACGCAACTTCACGCCATCTTAACCACCTCGGTTGGGACGGTCCGCAGGTTTTACACCATCTTGATCACCCCGATCTCGAGGGTGCCACCAAAAACTTCACATCGTCACGATTCCTCTAATCTTGACGATTCCTAAAAAAAAAGAAAAAAAGAAGAGTTGCCATCGAGATATCCTTCATTCTTTATGCCATTCGAAGTCCTCTCCGCTCTAACCTTTTGGTATCTATAATTTCCAAGCCATACCGGGGCAGCCACTCCGGCCTGCCGCGGTCTACAAAAGCCCCTGAGCCGCTGGTCATCCCAAACTCGCCCTGTCCTCATGTCGCTGACCAGGTTAAAGCTCATATTTGGTCAAGCACCGCAATAGGACATTCCCGACTGCAGGATGAAATCCAGGCCTGCACAAAAAAATTCATATCCACAGAAAGCCCCACATTCCAAGAAGGAAATTTCAAAAAAAAAGAGAGAAAAATAAAAAAAGAAAAAAACGTAAGAAAGCGACAGCAAGTTTGCATCAACTATGTGGTAGAGATTTCAAACAAAGCTTCACAAATGAAGTTAGAGCAACGGCAGAATTCGAGAACGTTCATCACCGAGGGCCCAAGCCCTTCTTGATCCAGAGAAGCTTTGAAACAGGACAAGTAAATTGCCAACTACACGGACGACTCCTTGTCAACCTTCGTCTCCAAGAAATCGTCCGTGGGGGGCATTTGTTGGCGTCCATTTTTTTCACAAAAGAAAGAGAGACAAATGGGCAGGCCCAAGAGCAGACTGGACAGCCCATAGTTCAGCCAAGTTAAGCCCAATCAGGAGCCCATGAAGGCCCATAGTTGTCAAGGCGCCCGCCTAGGCGGCAAGGCGCCTTTCCAAGGGCGCCTTGCCAGGGCGCCTTGTCTGGGGCCAATAAGGCGCCCGCCATAGGCGCCCAAGGCGCCCAAGCAAGGCGCCTTGGGTATTTTTACATCATTAAAAAAAGTTTTTGAGAAATTTTTTTCCCTTGATACCCCTCACAAGGGACACTTATTTAATGATAGTTTGAATATATTAATATATTGTATTATCACTTATACTATCATACATATTTAAGATTTATGATTATAAACATATATTATATACTTAATTAAGTTCCTTTTCAACTCTTTCCTCTCTCTCTCTTTGTCTCACTTATACTATTACATACTTTTTTGGCGACTACTCTGCGCCCCCCCCCCATTTAATAATATTATAACAATATTTTACCATCACTTATACTATTGCACATATATAAATTTTATAATCATAAATGAGTTATATACTTAAATTTTATAAATATTTATTTAACTTTCTTCTCTTTCACACACACATCATATTTACTTATGTGCATTGATAAAACACTCAAATTCAATTATAACATAACAAATATAATCATATTTATGTTTTTTTTATATATAACAACCTCCCGACTCAGCCTTCCTTTAATACCGCCTTGACCGCCTAGGCGACGCCTAAGCGGCCGCCTTGTCGCCTAAGCGGAATCGGTACCCTTCAACGCCTTGGGCGCCTTGTCGCCCTGACAACTATGTGAAGGCCCAATAAGAAGCCCATCATCCCATCCTAGAATTGGGCCAAATTTCATCCTAAATCAGGCCCCTGCGCAGCCCACAGCAGAGGCTGGGCCGCAGCCCCCAGCCAGCCCAATTAACCCATGCAAAGAAGGCCTGTGCGCAGCCCATATTCCAGCCCACCTGCGGCTTAGTGTGAACATGCCACACTGGCTGTCCTGCCACATCAGCAACCACCTGCGCACTTGCCAAGTCACACCTTTGGCTGGTTAATGGCGTGGGAAGCCCAAGCAGTCAAAGAATTGAAGCCAGGGGGATAACCAAAGAGTCAGGCCATTAAAGCAACATGGGAGAGCACAACAGCCATCTCACGCTGGGTTCTAGATGGCCCCTGATCTTCCCCCCATTCCCTATAAGAAGGGAAGGGCGCGCCAAGAAGAGGCAGCAGTTTTCTGTACGCCGACAGGCTGCTGCTTTGCTGCTGCTGCCCGCGACCAAGGAGAAGGAGAAGAGAAGAAGGAGCTTGGCGCACCAACAGGGGCACCACCCTGTTGCACCTGCCACCTCCCCCTCCTGCTACACCAGCTGCTGCACCGGCTGCGCCTGTTGCTGCCACCTGCAGCCAGAAGAAAAGAAGGAGAAGAAGAAGAGGGAGCCCAATCGCTGCCACCTCCTCTTGGTGGAAGGGTTCTCCCGGTTGCACATTCACCTCCATTCCATCCAAGGATAAAAAAAAGCAGGTGGGTACAAGCAAGAATATAATTATGTAGTCCTTACGGACACCTCCCCACCTCCCTCCAAATTCTCTTCTCAACCCCTCTCATGGCCTAAACCGGTCTTCATCTTCATCGGCAACCCATGGCCTAAAGCAAATCCCTTTGCCAATTTCATCTCGGCTCATCTAGGGACACCCAACCGGGCCTCAGCCGGACCCCACATGAAGCCCCCCTCTCGGCCCACCTATAGGCCACCCAAAACAGACCCCTGCCGGCCCACTTCCAGTTCAGCCAAATCTCCTTTGCGCAGACCTATTTTGGACCACTTGGAGCCACCTGATCAGAGCCCCCCTGAACAGGTCTGAAGCTACCTTCTTTTAGCCCAGGTTCAGACCAGAACCGGCTCTAATCCAGACCCTAACCAGGTCCCATCTCACCCCCTTAATCGGATCCCATTTCAGTCCAAGGTGCAGCCCCCAATCAGGCCCATCTTCAGCCCACGCAAACTCTCTTCTAACAGGTCCCCTTGTGACCGGTTTCCTACCCCTTTGTGGTCAAACTATTAGCCCCTTGCGGCCCATTCCAACAGATTTCAATCAGGTCCAGAAAAGGATCCACAGTCGACCCATCTTCTATTCCTTACACAGTCCCATAGCTGGCCTATGTTCAGCCCCTATTTAGGCCCCTCCGCGGCCCAGACAATAGCCCCCATGTGGCCAACATCCGTCCCCCTTTTGTGGTTCAGCCAAGCAGACCCCTAAACAGGTCCTGTTTAGTCAAAAAAAAAGGAGCTTGATGCCCCTCCTGATAGCCCCACCGCGGCCTGCAAAAAGAGGACAACAGCAGCTCCCATCCAAGCAAAGAAGAAAGGCAGCAAGGCAGTGCGGCATAGCTCAGTACGAGGGCAGAAGCTTGCCAATTTTCCAGCATGGTGGGCAGGGGGCGATGTCCCGGACCCTCTCGGAATCCGTACGACGGGCCGATTGTTTTGTCCGGGCGGGTCCTTGCCCTACCACCAAGATGGGGGAATGGCGCACAAGTCCACAAAACAGGCCCTTCCGGCCCGAGAAGACCGAAGACCGGCTTTGAACGCCGATGGAACTCAAAACCGGCCCAAGTGGCCTTTTAAGACAATAAAAAAACATAAAAAACAAAATTAAAAAGAAATGGACGGCTCCCCCGGGTACGTCCCGGGATGTTGATCCGGACGTCGGCGCGGGCATGCTCCCGTAGCCGGTGATCCTTCCCCCAATTTTGGCTAAGTCACCGACTAGCCTTGATTAGATGGGTAAATTTTGCCAAGTTAGAAACTTGTCGACATGCCGTTGTAATGCCGAAATTTTTCTAAGGCGGTGAAGAACCTAAATTGGGGGAGGGATCACCACTTGCTGTACACCGATGTACTTCACCTCTCTTCAATGAAATGAAGTTCAATGATATATTGATGCATGGAAGAAGGCGCTGATTGGCAGCCCAATGTGTCCGATCAGAGGCAAACCGCCAAAACTAAGTGAACAAACTGTTTTTTTTAAACAATCTAAAAAATAAATAAGGCAAGGCAGGATCCGAAATGGGATTTTACTGCCACATTTCCTAACCGCCTGCAGGTCTCGATCACAACACCGTTTCAAGCCCTGCCTAGCCTCGTGGCTCCCCTCCTGTTAGCCCAATTCGGCCCAATAACAGAAACCTGTTCAGGCCCACAACCGAGCCCACAAACAGGCCCATTTCCTGGCCTTTGTCCAAGCCCATAACAGGTCCCATCGAGACCCAATTTGACCCACCTGCAGGGGCCTTGAGCAGACTCTAACCCAAGTCCAGTTCAACTCAACCCGCGATCAGCCCCCCTTACCTGGCCCACAGTCCGGGCCTGGCCAACCTGATCAGCCCATCTAGCAGACCTCTAAACAGGCCCATATCAGCCCATTCGCAGGCATATGTCCAGAGCCTAAAACCAGTCCCTTTGTGACCCGATTTCAGCCCATCAAGGACATCTCAAACAGGTCCCCGACCGGTCTATTCAAAGTCATCCGAACAGACCTCTTAAACAGGACCGAAGCTGCCCTTGCTCAGCCCACGTTCAGGTCCTAGAGCCGGTTCCAAATCAGCCTCCTGTGCAGGCCAATTTCGGCCCACCATAATCTATTCATTCCAGTCCCTTTGTGGCTCGGTGAAATCCCAAATCAGTCCTCAAGTAAAAATCAGATTTTTGACCGAATCCAAAGCAGATGAACTCAGAAATCAGAAAAAATCAAAGTCGACCAAAAATAACAAATCAATAAAACAAACCTGAACCAGGTCGGTTTGCATCTGATCGGACCCAAAAGGCCGCTGCCCTTTTGAGTTCTTTACTTTATTTTGTGGATGTGCGTATCTCCAAACACAGGTTGCCACGACGGTTAATCAAAGGCGTTCGAGCCGTTGCTCGATGTAAGTTAACGCCGGATACTCGCACCATCCGGCGGAGAAGGGTCAAAAAATGAAATTTTCAAAGAACCCGAACCTCGGTTTTAATATTTTTAAAACTATCACCGGACTACTAATATTTTAGGATATCACCTATTTTCCTAGAAAAGTCCGGAGATGTCTTTCTTTCTAAAAGAACAGACGCAGAAAAAATAGGTTCACACAATGTAAAAGATTCATATCTAGATCTGGTTAGAAAGTGCAAGTCCTCCAACTCAAGGAAAGAGGAAAAACACCTTTTGGATAATCATTCTTCCAGTTTTATTGGGGGCTATTTATAGGGACGAAAGATGTTTCAACCATTGATTGTAGAATCGGTGGGATCGGATCGGAATTGGCCAATTACGGAATTGGATCCGATTCCCTACGGAAAGACCGAATCCAGGTGGAATTCCCCGGGAATCGGATTGAATCAGCTGGATAGGTCAGAATCGATCCAATTCCGACCGATTCAACCTAGAATCGGTTGATCCGACCGATTCTGCCAAAAGCCGGTCTATCCGATCCGGTTCGATTCCCGGTCCGATTCTGGGCCAGAAATCGAACCAATTCTGGCCCTTTAGGGCCAGAATCGACGCATGCTGGTCAATTCCCACTCATTCACGGCACAGCAGCGAGCTCCAGGAAATTCCAAAGCGATTCCACCCTCAGAATCGATCGATCCGGCACAAGATCGCTCGATCCCAGCTGTCCGCGGCGATTCCAATGGTGATTCCGGTGATTCCAGCGCCGATCCCAGACCGATTCTGGGATTCCAACAATCCCTTCAAGGGATTTCATCAATCCAAGTTCCGATCCACCTCAATTCAACCTCTTTATGGATCCTTGGAAGATTGTCGGTAAGATTTCTTCGCCAAAAACTCCGTACGCCCATTTTTTCGCGTTTTCGACGACTCCGAGCATGGTTAAACAAATTGAATTCCGACCGAACAACTCTATTCAAGTTGTAAGAACATCGATTAGCATCTCTGCCGATCTCAGCACCGAATATGGAGGACAGGTGGTGAATGACAACGAGGTGATGCGGGGTACACTCTGTTATTCAGCATCTCTGCCGATCTCAGCAGAATAGGGTAGAAGCTAAGATAGAAGTAAGTTAGAGTTTAGTCAATAATTTGGAGTCCAAAATTATTTGACAACTAATATACTATTATTGTTGTCATTTTTCAAATGTAGAGGTATAAGATGAGGGTCGGGGTATACTCAGATGCTGATATGAGATATTCTTGCGACAAAGTGTCACCTGGTACACTTATTTAAGATGAAGTTTTTATTTCCTTATCTTATAAGTTATTGAAGATTGTGGGCTGATTGTTTGCTCTTTTTTTCAGATGAGTGGTGGGTTCAGGTGAACACTATGAGTGGATAGAATCCACTTGCTGCCATTGGTATCAAGATACTCAGCCAAAGCACTAGTTCATCTCACAATGAGAGAAACTGGAGCACATTTAACCTAATACATACAAAGAGGAGGAACAGGTTGATCTCAGATCGGTTGGAGAAGTTAGTCTACTGTCATTACAACATGAGGTTGTGCATCAAGAATATTAAGGATCGATAAAAGATCTTAGAGGAGAGATTTGCACGATTCGCACGTGGTTCATATGAGCAGAGGCATAACTCAGCCACACCACCACCTGAGGAGGTGGACATAGATCACATATTCCAGGAGAAGCATGCACTTGCCTACTGGATAGAGGAGAGGGCAGTCAGGGATCATCCAGCTGAGTTTGATCCCGATGACCGTGCATGGGTAGAAGGAGAGTAGGATGGTGTAGAGGCCGAGGATGATGCTCCAACTACACTTACTTCTCAGGCACAAGCAGGCCCTTCTTCTGCCCCAGCAGTTGTACAATAGCCACCTCCAGTGTTAGCCCTAGCTCCAGCCCCAACCGCAGCTACCCAGCCCATTCGTAGTCCAAGCAAAACGAAAATAAAAGTGACAGCATGAAAAATGGGCAGGTTTTAAAGTTAAAAAAAAACTTTGGGTTGTGGTAGGACATCAAAGATGGCTAAAGATGTGAAGAGAAGGAAGTTGAAAATTAAGCAACGTCTTGTGAGCCCCAATGATAGCACATAGGCTCATTCTCACTCCTCGGTTGATGATGACAAGGAGTGCATACCAGCCACGCAGCCATTAGCTCCGCAGTCACCTGATTCACGGTAGTCAAAACCCTATTTCACGCTGGATGAGCAGACACCATAGCATCATTATATGGAGCCAGAATATCCAGCATTCTATGATTCTCAACAGCTGTGGATTCCTCCACCTCAGCCTATCTACGTGCCACAACACGATGCCTACGATTTTGATGACATGGCATCGTCGTTGTTTTCTTATGGATATGGCCCCACAATAAATAGAAAACTAGGCACAATTTAGGAGTTTCGAAAGCAGCAGGAAGAGGATGAAGGCCAATGATTGATAACATGTAAATTTCTACTTTTATGTTTTCATGTGATACAATCTTAAAATTTATTATAATTTTTGCATCTCAACATGTACTTAACATCTTCTCATGTTTATTAACAATTATTCAATGTGGATGCATGTAAATCTTATTTTTAAATTTTTTTCTAAACTATTTTTTATTTTTAAATTTTTTTCTGATGTTTTGAATTTTTTTGATGAAAAAAATCTAAAAAAAAAATTTGATTCCAGGATCAATTTCTTTCCCAAGAATCGGTCGATTCCGACCAATTCCTGAGAATCGGAGCAGTCCCACTAATTCCAATTCCGGAATCCATGGTTTCAACCATGGTATACAGGGTCGGCTGACCCGGTCGGTTTTTGGGCCGACCGACCCCGACCCGGCCCCGCGACCCCGACCCGGTTAATATATTTAAATAACTTTTTATTATTATTTTTCTCAACCCCGACCTGACCCCGGCCCGACCCGGGGCCCGACCCGGGTCCCGACCCCAACCGACTTGGGTCGGTTTTAGGCCCGATCGACCCAGTTCCGACCCCCTACCCTGTCTTCCTTGGTTTCAACCTACAATTTTTTCGAAGGTAGCCAAGATCACAATTCATTAAGGTAACAGTAGTGCAAAACTATTTAAAAGAAGACAGGAATACTCCCTGCCCCTCCTACTGAGATAGTAAGATGATACAAGTCAGAGAAGAGCGTTTAACCAAGACTGCTTCCTATCCTGAAATCTACTTTCCTCCTGGTGCAGCCAAACTGTATCAGCCAACAATTCATGCCTGTCCAAAATGTTTTCTGTCTGTCCTTTGTTCCTTAAGGAATAGATTTTCAGCTATGGAGATTGGAGAGAGAAGGGTGGGAGAGTCAGTTATTTTGTTCTTTGTGCAATGGTCGATTATTTTTGTAAGTGGCTTGTATTTGGACAAATGACCTGTCTACTCTGTATGTTTCTGTTTTATCCTCCAATTGTCTTGTTAGGAGGCCACTCCGTTTTCCTTTTTCTGTTTTTCTTTACTCATTGTACTTTTCTTTTTAGAGTATCAATGAATTGTGACATTTCTATCACTTTCCAGAAAAAGAATAGAAAAACAAATATTGCGGACTACATTGCAACTGTTAAAAGTTTTAGAATTGTGAAACTGATGTTTTAGACATTTTTTTGTCATATTTATCATTGTACAGAGCATTCTTTTGACTAACTAATTTTTTATAGATTTTCGAGAAAGCAATTCCTAGTTACCTATTCTCAAAAAAAGGACATTGCTTTTGTTATAATATCCATTAAAAGAACAGCTTATATTATTTAGAGAAAAAAATAAATGAGTGGTGAATCCAAATGAAAACATATAAAGAGAGCATATGATAGAAGCTAACCATACCTGGTAAAATCTTGTGATTGTAACCATACAAAATTGTGATAGGTGCCAACCACATAAATACAGATGCTAGAAAGAACCGCACAATGACTCCTGACATCACTTTCTCTTATCTGAAAATGAGATACATGATCGGACCATGATTCATCAGATAAATCAAAACACCTTGAAAGATGCACAGTTAAAACAAGATCCCCATGATTTCAGCTGATAAAGGAAAAAAAGAAATGAAAAAAAATAAAAATCAATGCACCGGATGGTCTTGACAGCTTGCAGAAACCGTAGAGGGGTGTTCCTCCTTTAAGATGTCTTCAACAGATGCTCAATTGCCCCCCTGACTGACTAGCACAGGATCCCGATGGATCTGATAGCAGCAGTAGGTCACTTGTTCATATCAGCGCCAATGCAGCTAGCAAAATGGGTGTGATGAATATTTGAAATGAGTAGAATTTAGGAGATAGAATTTATTAACATTAGCTTTTAGATGATGAACCTTGAATGTAAAATTTATGGAATAATCAGAGAAACATGAATGGTCTACCATGACCTCTTGATTTCGACCATTAGAGGATAAAAACATCCATTGAAAACTCATCGTAGGCACCTTCCACTAAAAGTTGAAGAAGGTGGGGGTGCAAGATAGGTGAATATATCCATTTTCACTGCATCAATACCCATAATTTTGAACAGTAGAGAATCTATTCAGCAAACCCCCCAAGTGCTCTCTAAGAAAATGAGAAATTTTACACCAAATCCAATGCATGCTCTCTACAACGCACTAGCTGCACATGGAACAATCACTACAGGAGAGTCCATGGATAACCTTGGTGCGAGGAAGAAGGGGACAAGCTCCTTGGTAAAAGTCAGTGAGGGGTTCCCGACAAGTTGCAACTAATGTTGATGTAGACAGGCTTACTCTCCTTCAGGACCGTCGCTGCCATTTACGGTGCAAACAAACAATAAAATTTTCACGAGGGCTGAGAAGAACAGGACAGCTTACTCGATCGAGATCTTCGACGAGAGCTTCAGCCGCGGGCAGAGAGACGTGAGCGATTGAGGGCTTCGACGGGATCTTTTGTCGTGGGAGGAGAGGTGCGAGTGATTAAGAGCTTCGATGACAGCCGCGGTCAAAGCTTCAGTTGTGGGCGGAGAGGCGTGGGTTCAAGGGCTTCAACGGGAGCTTCAACAGCCGCGAGCGGAGAGGTGTGGGCTCGAGGGCTTCAACAACACCGCACTTGAGGGCTTCGACGGGAGCTTCAACAAATGCGGGTGGAGAGGCGCGGCCTCAAGGGTTTCAACAGCACTAAGCTTTGAGGGCTTCGACGGGAGCTTCAACAGCCACGGGCGGAGAGGCGTAGGCTCGAGGGCTTCAACAGCACCGGGCTTGAGGGCTTCGACGGGAGCTTCAACAAATATGGGTGGAGAGGCACGGCCTCGAGGATTTCAACAGCATCAGGCTTGAGGGCTTTGATAGGAGCTTCAACAGCCACGGGTAGAGAGCCGTAAGCCTTGATGGGAGCTTCAACAACCGCGGGTGGAGGCGAAGATACGGCAGTCGCGAGCTTGAGAGTTTCGATGGGAGTCAGCCGTGGGCGGAGAGATGCAATCGGGAGTAGGTCGGAGCAAATAATATTATTTTTAATACAGATAGGTGGCTGTATTAAAATTGATACATATTACTACTATTACTTTTAAAACTATTACTCTTATCCAAACACATGTTAGTGTTTTGTATCAGTATTACTTTTAAAATTAATATTGATACAGATAACTAATACAATTACCAAACAGGTCATAAAATATTAATATCAAAATATATTATTAAAAATATTTAAACTATTTACAAAAAAGTATAAATATGTAGTTACAAATTTAATTTAAATAATAAACTTAAAACAAAAAATAAGAAAAAAGGATACAAAATTGACCACTTTCAACAAATTGATATGTCAAAATCTCATATGTTTTTTGATCATGCTCTGTATATATATAAAACTGAGCATAACAAATTGAAATGTCTAACCATGGTAACACGTACGACGTCACCCCGTTGCTGGCACCGACGTGCTGCCACCAGTAGGCTCATCACCTCGTGCCAGAATAAGATGTCCTTGAAGCTATTGCTCCGGCTCCGCCGCAGCTGGATACCGGCCTCATACAGCTCTGTCGCCGACAGCACGATGTCTCTTCTCATAAGTCATAAAGAACATAGGGCAAGAACAGACCGCTAATGCCTTGGTTTGTTTAGAGTATTATAAACAATATTATATCAAATTTGATATTGATATTTCTAAATGACAATATCAAATTTGAGAAGTTACTCATGAAATATAATTAAAAAGAGACATGACAAGTACAATATAAATGAAAACTTAGTATAGCACTCACAAAAAACAGAAACTTATGTAGAAAGATCATATCGTGCCATGAAAGCCATCCTTCATGAAGCAAATTCATGACCTAGGTAAAGAAAATCTTGAAGCCCCATCTTTATGATTCCCAAAATTTCTGAAGCCATGTTTGCTTGGGATTTCTCATAGTGCTTGATCTTTGTATTTGGGTTGAGATGGTAAATACTAGTTCAACTGGCAAAGTACAATAGATGAACGGAAGTAATGAGACTTCTACAATCAAATAAACAAAATCTCAATCTCTAGAAGAACAAGAAACAACAGAAAGGGGCTGGGGGAAATTTAATGCAACTATGTATGGAGAATTGCTTGGCAATCTAGATCCATAGAAACATCCGTGGATGCTTGATAAATCACAATATACCAAATTATAAACATTATTCTCCATTATTCAAATGGAAAATAAAAAGTAGTAAGAAAACAGAGTAATTGCAACCTCTGTCAGGGTGGTGTAAAGATTCTTGGTTATCTAATTAGCAGGCATAGGAGCACAATCATAGTTGTCAAAGCGACAAGACGTTGAAGGGTACCAATTTCACTTAGGCGACAAGGTGGCCGCTTAGGCGTCGCCTAGGCGGTCAAGACGGTATTCAAGGAAGGCTGGGGTCGGGAGTCGTTATACATAAAAATATGCATAAATATAATTAGATTTTTTACGTTATAATTGAATATATGTTTTATCAATGTATATAAGTAAATATGATGTGTGTGTGAAAGAGAAAAGAGTTAAATATTTTTATAAAATTTAAGTATATAACACATTTATGATTATAAAATTTATATATGTGTGATAGTATAAGTGATAGTGAAATATTATTATAATATTATTAAATGGGGGGTGCAGAGTAGTGGCGGATCGACCTGCGCGGTCAGGTCGTGGGGGTCAAGGGGGTAGCGCCCCTTGTGGGGGATTGTCAGGGGGCGAAACCTCCCGAACCCAAAAAAGTATGTAATAATATAAGTGATCTTATATATGTAATTTTGAAAGAGTGTGGGTTTTATTTTTGGATAAGAAGTTAATCTTGATAAATTAAGAGAGACAGAGAGGAGGAGAAGAAAGAGCTAAAAGAGAACTTAATTAAGTATATAATATATGTTTATAATCATAAATCTTAAATATGTATGATAGTATAAGTGATAAAAAATATATTAATATATTCAAACTATCATTAAATAGGTGTCCCTTGTGAGGGGTATCAAGGAGGCGAAACTCCTAAAAATTATATTTTTAATCATGTAAAAATACCCAGGACGCCTTGCCTGGGCGCCTAGGCTAGCGCCTTGGATGCCTTAGGCACCTTTTTGGCCCCAGACAAGGCGCCCTGGCAAGGCGCTGTTGGAAAAGTGCCTTGCCGCCTAGGCGCCGTTTAGGCGGGCGCCTTGACAACTATGAGCACAATATTTCAACCAAAACCTTTTCTAGACAACTAATCATCCGTGATGGGTTTAACTAGTGTAAACTACCTTTAAAAAGGAACAAAGAGTACTCCAACCTGTTGGGAAGTAAAACAAGGCAAGATCTATGTTACTCAACATATACAACGAACTACAAAAATACTATTCTAGAGCACTAATAAGGTTTTACATACAAGAGATTAAATGAGAAGATAAGTTTGCCACCCAACACAACTGCAGTACGTCATTAGAAAATTGTACTATCTGTCCGCGCATCTACATTAGGATGTTAAACTGTATATATTTTTGCACTTGCTAAATTATGTGGTCAAGATGCTTTTCAATGCATCGAAAATCACCTTACTTGAATCCTTGGCAAGGCCACAGCTTCTTGGCTGGAACACCGCAGTGCTGGAGGAACCAGGAAACTCAGTAAAAATTGCTCCCAAAACACATTATTTACACCACTAGGAAAAAACAAAGTGCCAAACATTACACTAGGAAAAAAACTCCGTAATGAGTTTCAACAAGTAAGCCAACAACAGAAACCAATATCTACCGGAATTCATATGCCCATAAATCAACCTAGAAAATTCTGCGACATAGAGTCTACGATAAGCCAGAATGATTGAATCTGCGCCTTATAAACTCATATAGGTTCAATTTTCCCATATGAAGTGGATCATGGAAACATTCAGCATTTCTGGGTTGGGAGGCTGGCGATTGAGCCAGGGATTTTCCGGGTTGGGAACTCGCCCCGGAGGTTTTCCCTCCCAGATCGCAAGTGGCTCCCTAGACGGCCAGCTCCAAGAGGGATCTTTTGAGGTTGTTCCCATGGAGTCAAAGCAAGATGAGGCAGCCGTGGAGGTACCACATTGAGGGGGGCAGGGCTCCCTCGAGCGTGTTGCCGCTGATGTCAACGTCGGCGAGCTCCGGCCAGTTGCCGATCTCCAGCGGGAGATCCCCCCTTAGCAAGTTGACCTCGAGCACAAGGGAGTGTCAGAGATGATACCTTCGATTCTGCAGCAGCAAGGCGGTAGCTTCGGCCGCAGGAGCTTCAACGCGATCAGGAGCTTCTCTCGCGGGGCGAGGCTGAGGAGGCGCGATCAGGAGCTTCGACGTGTTCGGGAGCTTCTGCCGCGGGGCGAGGCTGAGGAGAGACGTGATCGCCGACACGCCGGGAGCTTCGGCCGCGGCGCGATGGTGAGGACTGAGGAGAGATGCGATTGCCGACGCGAGGGTGAGAGGCAGGAGCTCCTCTGAGAGGCGCGAGTAGTATCAATTTTAATACGGGTGTGCACATGTATTAATTTTAATACATCTTTCTATTATTAAATTTAAAATTAATATTATTATCCAAACACATAAATTAATATCAATTTTAAAATTAATATTAATATAACTAATTAATACTGTTATCAAACAGGCTGTAAAGTAAGAAATTCTGTCAAAAGCTCGTAAATCCAAATAAAACAATACCTTGGTCGTACGAAAAAGTCAATAACCTCCAAGGAAGTATTTCTGGTGGTCAAGACAAGAAGAAAGAATATCATGCACGTGTAATATATACTGTATTTTTAAAGATTAAAAAGCAGTGAGAATAAATGATTTGAGAATAGTACAGTGAGGGTCATAGTATTTATAACCTTGGATTATTTTTTTTCTGATATAAGATGATCTGACCATGTTGATAATTGCTTGGAGTTTTTTTTTAAATAATGAACAATTAAGTTAGTAACACACAGAATTGCATTAGGGATATATAGAAGATCTCAACAATTTTTCTTGGTTATTTTTAAGAGCTCTCAAAAAAATTAAAGAGTTGGTCATTTTATATATTAACAGAGAAAATAGTATAAATTCATCGTTTACTTGATAATAATATGAAAATTGATAAGTTTGTGAATGACAGATACGGTGATGAAATTATAGTGATGATGTTAAAGATTTATGACAATAATCTTGATACCTTGTTACTTGTATATATGAAATAGAGCAAACATAAATGTGATTATCGTTGATAATAATATATCAATTTGTGTACAATAAAAAGAAATAAACCAACTTTAATGAAATATGACTTGTATAATAAGATTTTAAACTTTAAAAGGGAATACAGATCCTTCTATAATTAAATACATACCAAATGCGGCTTAAATATCGAATTAAAGTTATTAGGTTGGAATTTATTTTAAGATGTAGTGGCCTAACTCATTTGCCAGTCCTGTTTGAGGCCAGCTCCAAGGCGTGTCTAACGTAGAGGTGCAAATAAGTTGACTCGAGCTAAATAAGTTTGACTCATTATTTTGCACGAGTTCAAGTTCGAACTCGAATTTTAATGAGTATGTTGAACCCTTGTTAAGTTTGATTCGGTTATTAATTAAATCGAGTCAAACTCGAGTAATAGTTAGACTAAAGTTCAATCCACATTCAAACTAAAGTTATACACAAACTCATTTATAAAACCTAAAATCAATGAAGAATCATTTGTGAAATTTTAGATTTAATTCATTTATGAAATTTGATTCAAGTTTAAACTTAAATGTTGACTTATTTAATATATTTAAGTGATAATATATAATTATTAAATATTATATTTAATTTTTAAAAATAAATATTTAATAATTTATTTAATCGAACTATTCACGAATTTGCGAGTCCGTTTGATTTGACTCATTTATTTTTTGTTCGAATTCATTTGTTTAACATAATAAATAAGTAGAATTGAATTCTTATTGAACCGAGTTTGGAATCATTAATCTCAGTGTATTGGTTCGCCTGCACCCCTACTCCCCGACGCGTCTTCAGGGTCCTTCCCCTCTCCTCGCAATACATGAAACAGGGATCCGCTTCCACTGCCACATCGGCCTCCCGTCCTCCTCCTCCCACCCGCGACCTTCTCCTCAGTTGGTGAGGTTGTCCGTCACTCCACTCTTCTGGATGCCCCTAGAAGAGTAGAAGAAACTCAACTTCTCAATTTAGCAAGATAGAGTAGGTAGCTGATTCCAAGTAGCATTTGATCCAATGGATCCCTTGTTCACAAAAGTTTGAAAGTCTTAAGATGTAGTATAGACTATAAAGCATCCCAATTAAACCCATCAGAGGATTTATCGAAGTGCAACTTCACCACCACATCTTTTATCCTTTTCCTTTTAAGATCATTGATTACTTTTTGCACGGTCACAAAGGGGTAGGTTATCATTCTTTCTTTAAGAAAAGCAGATTGGGGGCTTTAGCGAAGATTTTGTATATAGTATTCAGCAGACTAATAGGTTTAAAGTCCTCGAGGCAAATGATGTTTTCTTTTTTACATTCAGGACCAAGATAGTTTCATTGAAGGCTCTAATACTTGTGGGATTGATTTGGATGTCTTGGATAGCCTCGGTCACCTCCCTACCTACCATGTACTACAAGTGCTGTAAGAATCCAATCAGGAAACCATCAGGTCCCCAAACATAATCATAGTAAGGGAAAAGAAATTGTCTTCCTCGGACAACTTTTGGTTTGACAAGTTACGGATGCAGGGTCTCCAAGAATAGTCTTCTTCAAATAGGGTGAGAAAGGTATTGCACATAGCCTGCAACAATATCTTCTTCTTTGGTAATAGGAGACTCATTAATGTTAAGTTTTGAGATGTAGTTTTTCCTATTCTTCTGGCTAGCCATAGCATGGAAGAATTTCATGTTTCAGTCACATTTAAGCCACCTTTGTTTGGCTCTCTACTTCCATTTGGCTTGTTCCATGTCCATTAAATTACTACATTCCTTTCTGAGTGTCAATCTCTTCAATCTCTGCAAGAATAAAAGATTCTGGAAGATGTGAGTTGGGCACATGCTTCTAGACGCACATACTTCTAACAAGTATGCAAATGTCAGATCCCTCCTGTTGAGGCAATTGTGGACAATGGTTAGTTCAATTCAGAAGAGACGTAAGAGAATAAGAAATAGTTTTGTATAGAATTATTAGGCTCCCTTTAAAATCATAGAGACAAATATGATTAAATAAAATGCAAAGAATTCTATTAAAATAAATTAATTACAAACAATTCTATATGACACAAATATAAAATATATAATTATACAATCCTTACATGAAATACAAAATATTAATAATTATAACCAAACTTCCTTTGAATGAAATCTTGAATGAGGATCTCATTTGAAACTTTCTAAAAATAAAATGGACAAAAATATGATTAAATAAATTAGAAAGTAGTCATGACCATCCTATTTTTTAGGTTTTATGGTCATTTTAGTCAATCCAAATCAGAAACCAATTTGGATTGGTCTAACCCAATCAATTTTGGGTTGAGCGGCCTCTAGTCCGGCCAACAAGGCTTTATACTCAGCTATATTGTTTGTTGCTGGAAAATGGAGCTGAAAAGCCTGTGGAATGGTGACACCTTCGGGTGATAGAAGAACAAGGCTTCTCCGTCAGTCGATTGAGTCGGCAAAGACAGAATAGAGTCTTTGTGCCAAGGTGAGTTTAGTGCTCCCCCTCCTTTCCCTCTTGGGTGTTGCTGCTTTTGGTGGATAACATTTTCTCTTTCAGGTTGATCAGTTGACGCGAAGTGTGAAGGAGCTCGAGTTACAGCCGCCGCCGTCATCTTTTGCCGACCTTTCAGAGGTAAAACCTTCTACTCTCTCCCCTTTCTTTCCCTTAGATGATTACTAACGCGTCTTTCCATATGATTGTAGCTTGCTATGCTCCGAAAGAAGGTGGAGGATCTTTCTCGGCCATCCAGAGAGAGAGAGATCAGCCTTCGTTTGTTGTACCTGGAGGAGACCCATGTGCTGGAGTCACGCTATACGGACCGGATTTGCGCGCTGGAGGAGCAATACGCAGCTTAGACGTGTAGGCTTCTTGACCAGTAGCATGAGCTAACACTAGAGTTTGCTCGAGCGTGAACTGAGGCACATTCTCACTGTTCTGGGGGTTTTTAGATGACAACCCAGCGAGGTCCGAGTCGCAGTCGTACGACTACCTCTGCCAAACAAGAGGGTGAGAGGGCTGCGATGCCCCCACCGGCAGCTTTAGTTCCGAAGGATCTTTCATCGGAGGGAGGTGGCAAGTCTTGTGTGCCGGCCCCCTCCTTATCCTTGTACATTCCTTTATCACTAGTAGAGCTTTGCTTCTCTTCTTCCCGCATGTCCAGACTTTGAAAACATGTTAGTTTTCTTTAAGGGTATAGCCCCTTGCAAGTTGTCGAGGGGCATTTTCCCTTTTAAACAAGAAAAAAAAGATAGTAGAATATGCAATGCTTAAAAAGGAAACATGCAAGACAAAATTAAACATGAATACAAAAGTAGTCTTTTTGGTGTTTTGGGTTTTCTAATTTGTTTGGATTTTAGGTGTTTTATATTTTGTTTGGTTTTTAGAGATTTTTATGATTTATGATTTTTAAATTTGTTTGTATTTTTTAGATATTTGATTTTTTGTGTGTGAAAAGAGTAACCGTCTGTCATCCTCTGGTTTGCTTACAAACTGACATCCTTTCATTTTTCTCTCGATTAAAGATAAACACCACGTGCAGGCAGGATGCCTTGACTTGGATCTTGCGGCCTTCTACCTTTAGTAGGTCAAGGTTCCTCTTAAGTCAAATTAGTCAGTCCTTATCCGTGGTCGTCAAGAGGGAAGAAGATTGAGGGTAAGTCCAAGGCAGGATTTGTGGAATTCGAACTTGTTTCCCTACTAATGCCCAAATAACCCATTGGGATTTGGCCTCTTTGGGTCCTTCCTTCTAGCTACCCCTATATTTTTTGCAGCCCTCATTCAGACGGATTTATTTTCTTTTTCTTGATCCGTGGGGTTCATTGCCTATCTTTTGGAGCATTTTTCCTTTTTGGGGTTATTCCAGGTGCTCATTCAGACATGTCTACATATATATATATTTTCTTTTGTGACCTGAGGGGTTCATTGCCCATCTTTTGGCACCTATTATTTTGAGAAGTCAGACCATCTGAGATGGCCTCCTACTAGGATGGCGGGCTTTTCGAGTACTACTCGTTCTAATCCCCTGTGCCTGCCTTGGACCAAGTTGTGAAGGGAATCGGACAAGGACATCCTTTCTTTACCAAGGGGTTTCCCAACCTTTCTTTCAGTATCAGGCCAGCGGATCCGAAATTAGAGCATGAGGTGGGTGTTGTATGGTGCCTATCCTTAATCTCGGTTGAATGGTCATGCTGTGTAGCAAGCAAACCTTGGATGACAGCAAGTTTCCTTTCCACAACACTTTGTACATATATATTTTTTGATTTTCTATGAAAAATATTTTTTGAGAAAGAGTCCGTTCCATGGATGATTTAACTCTTCTCCTTCAACATTAAGCAATTTATAGGAATTTTCAAGATAAATAGCTAAAATCACAAAGGGACCTTCCAAGTTAGGTTGAAGCTTAGAGCGAGGACCACCTGGTTCAACAAATATTCTTTTAAGTACCACTTCTCCGACTTGGAATTTCTTCTCAATTACATTTTTCTGATAAAATCTTTTAATTTTGTTTTGGTAAGCTCTAGCATGTTTGGTGGCAGTTAGCCTCTTCTCGTCCAATAGTTCAAGTTGTACAAGGAGAGATTCCCTCTGTTCGCTTACGGGGATGTCCTGATCAGGTTGGACTCGGAGGGATGGTATAAGCACTTTGTATGGGATTACAGCCTCCATTCCATATGCCAAGGCATAGGGAGTCTGACCCGTCGGGGTCCATACTGAAGTGTGGTAGGCCCATAGAGTGTCCACCAACTTATTTGGCCAATCAGCGAACTCGCTAGATTCACATGTCTTCTTGATGATTTTGATCAGGATTTTATTTGTTGCCTCTGCCTGGCCATTGCTCTGAGGGTAATATGGTGATGAATGATGCAGCTTTATGCAGTTCCTGTTGCAGAGGTCCTATAGCTATTAAGAGACGAATTGTGGCCCATTGTCGGTGATGAAGTCGCCAGGGATCCCAAATCTGGCAAGAATGTTGCACTTGATGAAGGTACATACCATTGATGCTTTGATTTCTGCACATGCCTCTACTTCGGCCCACTTGGTGAAGTACTTCGTGGCCATAAGGATAAAGGATTTGGTTTTGTTAGTGGAGTTTAGGTCGCCAAGGGGTTCAATGATGTCAAAAGCCCACATGGCAAAGGGTCATAGGGCATGAATTGAGTGAAGGGAAGAGGCGGGTGAATGGATTTTGTTGGCATGGAGTTGACAATGATGACAGTGCCTTACGAAAATTGAGCAATGCTCTTCTAGAGTGGGCCAATAATACCCTTGCCGGATGATCTTTTTGGCAAGGGCTTTAGCATTGACGTGACCTCCACACACCCTGGAATGTGCTTCCTTGAGTACTAATTCGGCCTCCTCTTCATCTATGCACCTTAGCAACAAGATCTTGGTCAGGCTCCTTTTGAACAAGGTTCCCCCCAACAACATATTTTTGAGAGATTCTTCAAATGACCTTCCTTTCGGCAGATGTTGATCCTGGTGAGAATGATTGGTCCTTGTAAAATCGAGCAATTTCAGAGTACCAAGGTTTTTCTTCTTCCTCAAGCGACTCTTCTATTTCAACCAAAGTTAATTTTTTTCCTCTGCTCTAAATGTTCCTTCTTCTCAAATCTAGTTCTTATCTTGAGGAAATAGGGATCTTCTAGGGCAGGCGTGGCCTGCTGATGAACAAAAATGTTCTTTTCTAATTCACCTAGTGGAATTGATAGTGACGATGCAAATGATGCCAAGGAATCAGTGAGAATGTTCTGAGCATGAGTAATATGGACAAATTCAAGCTTGGAAAAGAGTTTAATGACATATGAAGCAAGTTCTTGGTAGGACCTGAGTCCGGGATGAGAGATTCGATAGCTGGCTAAGACTTGGCGGAGGATCAGTTGGTTGTCTCCTATCACTCTAAGCTTAGTGGCGCCATAGGGGTGAGAGGCTCTCAATCCAGCTAGCAGGGTTTCATATTCGGCTATGTTGTTGGTCATAGGGAAGCTGAGCTGGAAGGCCGGGGGATGACTATGCCTTCGAGAGATAGTAAAATGATCCCAATACCCATGCCTTGGGAATTAAGAGCTCCGTCAAAGTGTAACATCCACAAATTGGGGATTTGGATGGACATTAACTCTTCATCGGACAATTCATTACAAATAGGGTCAAAGGTAGGGACTTAATGATGAGCTAGATGTTCGACGATAGCATGTCCTTTGATTGATTTTTATTGGACATAGTTGATATCAAATTAAGAGAGGAAACTTTGCCAACGGGTGAGTCGGTCGATCAGAACTTACCTTTCAAGAAGAAATTTAATTGAATTCATCCGGGCAATAAGATGAACTTCATGAGCCAAGAAGTAATGCTTAAGTTTCTGTACCACCTTCATGAGGGTAGAGCACGTCTTCTCCATGTTGGTGTATTTGAGCTCACAAAAGTCGAAGATTTTGGAGAGATAATAAGCTGCCCTTTCCTTGCCCTCCTTATCTACCTGTGCTAGTACTGCCCCTAGGGATCCTTCGAGCACAGAGATATACAAAATTAGGGGCTTTCCTTGTACGGGTGGTCTAAGCACTGGTGGATTTGCTAAATAGGTTTTGAGTCCTTGGAATGCTTCCTGGCACTTGGGCTCCCATTTGAATTCAACTCCTGCTTTGGTCAGCTCATAGAAGGGTTTGCATCTTTGGGAATGCTGAGAAATGAATCACCAAATAAATTACAACCTTCCAATCAATCCTCTAAGCTCTTTCAGGTTGCGAGGTGGTGGAAGCTTGGCGATTGCCCTGGCCTTGTTGGGATCAATTTCAATTCCTCTCTTACTGATGATGAACCCTAACAATTTTCCTGATGAAACTTTGAATACACATTTCTTAGAGTTCATTCTGAGCTTATATTCTCCGGCCCTCTGCAGAACTTTCCTTAGAGCTTTTGGATGATTGTCTAGAGTTCTAGATTTGACCACCAAATCATCCACGTATACTTCCACGACCTTGTGCATCATATCATGAAAAATAGCCATCATGACTCTTTGGTAGGTTGCACCAGCATTTTTTAGTCCCAATGGCATGACAACATAGCAATATGTGCCCCCATGGTGTGGTTAGAGAAGTTTTTTTCTCGTCTTCCTTGGCTAATCGGATATGGTTGTAGTCCGAATACCCATCCACAAATGAGAGAGCCTCATACCCTAATGTGTTGTCAACTAGTACATCAGTATAGGGGAGGGAAAATCATATTTAGGACATGCCTTGTTCAAGTCTCGAAAATCGATGAAAATTTAAATTTTACCATCCTTTTTTCAAAATTGGGACTATATTTGCCACCCATTGAGGATAGAGGACAACTCTAATGAATTTTGCTTGATGTAGTTTATCGACCTCTTCTTTCATCTTCAAGGCGACATCTGGGTGGAATCTTTTAAGATTTTGTTTAACTAGGCTAGCTCCCTCCTTAAGAGTTAAGCGATGTTCAACTAATGAGTTATTTAATCCTGGCATATCTTGATAAGTCCAAGCAAAGGCATCCTTATGATCCCGTAATACTTTCACAAGATCCTCTTTCTGAATGGGGGGGAGGTTAGCACTTATGAAGACAGTTCTAAGGTCTTCTGACGTACCGAGATTCAGTTCCTTGGTGGGCTCGTTGGCCGCGGCTGAAGGTTCCTCAAATCTTTTGACTCCAGATGCATAACTATCAGCCATATCCTCTTCTTCTTCCTCGGATTCGGAATCTTTTCTGGTGGCCACCTCGTATACCCCCAAAGATTTATTGATATTATCTCCATCCTCATATTGGATCTTTTCTAGGAGTAGCGTATCTTCTATGAATCCTGGTATCCTAGAACATTCCATTGTTACCCGAGCTAGCTAGTGCAGATATCAATTCGGAACTCTCTTCCCTTTTCTCTTAGGTTGAATTACTCCTACAGAAAGTGAAGGTGCGGTATTTATAGGTGGTGTTGGAAAGGGCGGATCGTTTAACTTGGTGGAAAAAGAGGTGGCCTCTGGGGCCAAGAAAGACATCTCCTCGATCGACCAACAGGTCATGAAGAGGACATCTTTTTTTTAGTGAAGATCAATCATGGATATCGATCTAGTTTCAGCCATCTGATTAGCATATAGGGATAAAAAGGTGAGAAGTTCTGTCAAACTCTCCGGATCGCAGTTAGCGTCGGGAGCTGTCGTGATCATGCGGGATTCCTGTGGCATCGGATTGGGCATAGGGCCAAGGGTCAAGGAAGAGAATGCTCGAAGGAGGATTGAGTGTAGGGGACTAGCAGGACCAATGGAAAGGGTATCAATGAAAGAGTGCCTAGGCTTGACCTTGCTTGGGAAAGGCGGCCGTTTGGCCTTGTCATTATTGAAAGGAAGGGGGAGTCCATGAGATAGACTAAGTTGGACAGACGAATGAAACCCAGAAAAGGTGAGAACGAGGGACGGCCCTCGGAGAATAGATTGATAATGGAAAGAAAATCACCTGGCAGGTTGATTCCTATGAGTTAGGATTGAACTGTTTTTGGCTTTTTCACTTGATCCTTCTTCATCGGCCAAAAATAATGAATGTAATGAGAGATAAAGCTCTTCCTCACCTGATAACTCCTATGAGGTGGAGTTATCCAAATTTCTCAAGAAGGACCAGGTTACAGCCATGACATCAACACAAGGCCTAGAAAATGACAAAGAACTGATGATGCAGGAGGAAGGTTGGACATCTTGATATGCCTGGGGGGCCGTGCTCCTGCCTCTGGAACGACCAGAATCAGAGTTAATTTATAGGAGAACAGACAGCGCGATCCAGACTAAAAAATAGGGTACCTTGCGCCCTACCCCTGGGCGCATGCGCCCTGGTGCAGGGCACATGCGCCCCACTGAGGGGCGCATGTGCCTCCCAGTGGGGGCGCATGTGCCTCCCAGTGAACAGAAGATCCGATACAGGTCAAAATGACTCTGACAGCAAACCGGAAAGGCACGGTATGCAACAAAACTTGTCCGGGGTGTGAATATGACCATAAACTTCAATGCATGATCATTAGTCATTGGTCATTCAGCCAATTTTTGTGTTTTACACGATTTACGTGTGGCTTTCGCTCGAAAATTATGGTTTTTTGCAGAAAACTTCGGAAAACATACGATTTCGTTCGGCGAAGCTACAAATCAACTTTTAAAGACCCGGCATCATTATAAGGTCAATCACACATGTTACTCTATAAAACATGAGTTTTATGCTCTGAATTAGGCAAATTTACCCTACAACAGGGGGGTCACCTGCAGAAACAGAACACTTCTGGGAGTTTGTTCCTCCAAATTGAAAGGAGGTCCAAATGGAGACCAACTAGATAAAGGAACTAAAAGACAAGATGAAGATAATGAAAGTGGAAAGAGGCTTACTTGGGAATAGAGGAACAACTAAAGTTACTTCAAGCATGAGATGTCCCACCGTTGTTGCCAAAAGATGTGGACGCCCGAGTCGAGTCGGTCCTCCCGGCTAGAAGAACACCACTCCTCTTCCTTCTTTTGACTTTCGATTCCGGTGGATGTTGATGTGTGGTCGCCAGGAACCGACAGCTCCAAGAGTAAAAAATAAAAGAGACAATGTAAGCATTAAAAGAAATGACCGAACATACCTAAGCGGAGAGATCGTGTTGGGAGATTATGGGTTCCATCTTCTCCCTTTTCGGCCGGCCGAGAAGAAAGAGCTTGAAGTGCTTTTAGTTGTTCATACAAAAACAAGTAAGCCACAAGAACAAGTGAAAGTGGATTAGAGCTAAAAATAGTGAAGCATCTTGCAAGGGAAATGAACTAAAACTACAAAAGGAAGTGGACTAACCGGATTGGGAATAACTCCCAACCCCCCTTTTATGTGTTTTGAATAGTGATATATGATATGATTAAGCTAAATATGCATGCAAGTATGATTATCTATGATGGAAAACATAGAAACAAAGTAATGCTAGAAGTTGGTGGAAGAAAAATGGGTTTTGGCTCCAGAAACGGCAATCTGTAGCCCTGGGCGACCCGGTGGGGGGGTCACTGGGCGACCCGGCAGACGGGTCACCTCCTGCACCAGGACTCGGTTTACTCTTTGATGCTCCCACGATGCCTTCAAATGGCCTTCATAGCTTGATGATGACTCCCAGAAACTCCTAGGACGTAGATGATGATCTCCCCTCGGATGTAGGAGCTTGAGGAGCTTCAAAATGGATGCCGATGAAGAAACGATATGAAGAATGTCGATTTATGGAGGTGGATGGAATGGGAAGCTCTCAATCTCTTAGATAATGAAGTTTGGAGGATGGAGATGGCTTAAAGCTCTCTAGGGCGCTCTCTTGGGAGTTGGGGACGTTCTCAACCTTATAACACTCTTCCAACCCTTTGAAATGTGGTTAATGGGTCCCTTTTTATTGGCAAAAGGGCCACAAGGGCATTTCAGGCAAAAGAAGTGTCGTCCAGAATAGAAGATGACTTGCCTGCTAGGTCATTGGGCGACCCGGGAGATGGGTCACCTGCGAAACTATAAATGTCATTAAATGCGCATGCGCCGAAAGCCGATCACGCGTCGTCCGGGGCCTGCTACAGTGGTAGGCATCCCAGCTAACGGGACGCCTATGTCCAGTCGGTCCCAACCGTCGGGACGAACGTGTGCCACTCGCGGGTCACTTCGGTCAGTCCGTACGCTACAGTACTAGATGACCCATTGATCGGGATGCCTCCCGTACCTGACCGGATTTGACCCCCCACCTACCACCGTCAGAACAAACGGATTTGATAGGAATTGAGAGATGACCCGTTAACCAGGTCGCCAGGTGACCCGGTAGGGGGGTCGCCTGGGCGACTCGGCAGGCGGGTCACCTAGGCAACCTAGCAAGCGGGTCACCTTCCCCTCTAGAGTTCATTTCTTGACCATTTTTTCGGTGATATGGTTTGTTTATCGGAAAATTCGAGTATCTTCTAGGAAAACATGGATCTTAAGCTCCTCAAATAGGCAAAAGTTGTGTGTCTACAATAGGCTTGCTCTCCTTCAACACCGTCGCTACCATTTACGGTGCAAACGAACAATAAAATTTTTACAAGGGTTGAGAAGAACAAGATAGCTTACTGGATCGAGATCTTCGATGAGAGCTTCAACCGTTGGTGGAGAGACGCAAGCGATTAAGGGCTTCGACGGGATCTTCTACTGCGGAAGGAGAGGCGCGAGTGATTGAGAGCTTCGACGGCAGCCGGGTCAGAGCTTTAGTTGTGGGCGGAGAGGCGCGGGCTCGAGGGCTTCGACAGGAGCTTCAATAGCTGCGAGTGGAGAGGCACGGGCTCGAGGGCTTCAATAGCACTGGGCTTGAGGGCTTCGATAGGAGCTTCAACAACCGCGGGCCTTGACGAGAGCTTCAACAACCGCGGGCGAAGAGGCAAAGAGACGACAGTCACAAGCTTTAGGGTTTCGATGGGAGTCAGCCGCAGGTGGAAAGACGCAATCGGGAGTAGGTCGGAGCAAATAATATTATTTTTAATATAGATAGGTGGCTGTATTAAAATTGATACATGTTACTACTATTAATTTTAAAACTGTTACTCTTATCCAAACACATGTTAGTGTTTTGTATCAGTATTACTTATAAAAATTAATATTGATACATGTAACTAATATAGTTACCAAACAGGCTGTTAGATAATTAATGAGTTAGGGATATTGACTAACTAATAAGGCTATTCTCATGCTATTAAAAACTTAAGTCATATGTATTAGAGTATATGAGTATCATGCATTTGATCTATTCATTTAGTCTTATGATTAGTAGGCATGTAATTGTGTTACAAATGGAGTTGTTTGACAAGTATGTCATTGCATGTATTATGATTTGTCCGAGTTTATTTTTATGCATTGTGAATATTGAGAAAAGTTATGATATGATACTTGAGATGTGAATATGAGACTATGTATTGAGATACATTATGTGTTTCGCACTTTACCAAATTATTGTTTTATAGAGGGCAACGGAAGAGCTTAGTTAAATCTAGAGTATCCGTTGATCCGTCAATCTTAGATACCGTGATTTATTTTAAGTGCACCGCTACCTATATACACTATGGGATTTTGTTATCTATATAAATTACTTATATTTATGTATTAGAATTTGGCGCAAGTTGTGTTCACATGTGTGAGACGATGTTTTGGAAGAAAGAAATTGTGATATGAGAAAAACAAGCTATGATATGCATTGCATGTAGAGATAGTTACCACCTTTGTATTCTCATAAGTATTATAAGGTGATAGATGCATGGGTTAAGTTAGTAAAAGGTAAAGCATTGATTTAGATAATAAATTTGGTTGTTTAGATCTTAGTCCATGTTTTGCTTGAATCGATGAAGTTTGATTTATAAGGAACCCCAAGCATGAATTAAATCCTAAGAAGATAAATTACTTGCATAATGTGACAGTTAGTTGATATTTTATGTATATCATATAAAAATATGGTAATAAAATAATTGGATAATATGATAGTGTGACAATTAGTTGATATTTATGTATATCATATGAAAATATGGTTTGTGTAGGCTACAAAATATTGTTGAATTTCTATTCATCCTATTGGCAACAGAAGACATCTACTACGTCTGGTGTGACTCAACCCAGTTATTTTAAAATTTTTCAGGTAATCAAAATTAAAGTAGCATAAGCATAGTAGATTAAGATTCAAGAATTGAAGGATATGGCAAGTATTGAAGTTATTCCCGGGATTTTTTCAATATTTTGATTGTGAAATCAATATTTATATTTTGTATTCTCTAACTGATATCTTTTGAGATGTTGCTTTCTCGACTTACGTCGCCAAATAATATTCCTTTGAATATGTTCGGTCCAAGATATGACATTAGTCATCCCTTTTAGTCGATCCCGACAAAGTAAGATTAGCGTTAGATATATAGTTAATTAATTCAAATTGAATTAAGAATCCAAACTCCAAGAGTCGATATCAATTGTACTAAACTAAGGTTTGTGTAATTCAAATATACTAAAATTGTTGGGATAATTACGTCGATCATTCATTTGTATAAAAATTGACATGATCTAATATTATATTTAATGTTACATAGATGTTTGATATCAGTACCCAAACATGACATCATTTGGTATTTAATGTCTCGATAGAAGACCTCAATATAATCAATTTGAATTCTTATTAATTAATATGGCTTGTCAACGCTTCTAATTAGATCCTTGCATATCCTATTTTATATCTACATATTCATTAACTATCTCTTAACTGGCCGTTAATTTTTTTTCTTAACAGATTGTAGAATGTGGTTCATGAGTTCACTCATTTCATATAGTTAACAAATAGTACGTAAATATATGCACATTTTTACTTTTAGGACATGGATATGAATAATAGGATTGCCTGACCTGTTGATATCTCGACGACGGCGCACAACGTACACGGAGTTCACAGAATGATTTTTGTTTGCAAGGTCTGGCCACGTGCCAAATTTCATAATCAATTTATTCAACTTCTAAATTAGCTGACTTGAATATGCATAGTTTGCAACAATTGATGATTTAAACTTGATCTACCATTTTTCATGGTTGTTCATGCAATTTGATAATTTTCAAAAAATATATATGTTAATTATTATTATTTACTTAAAATTTAAAATATAAATTATTATATTTTAATATAAATGTTTTAATTTTTAATTTTATTAATTAATATACCATTATTTATTTATTTAATTCGCTTTTAATTATTTTAATTTATGTATACTAATTTTTTATTAATGAAGCAGATAAATCGAAAGGAAATCAATTGATTCTAATAGATTATCAGAATAGGTAATTTCTATTTCGGTAACTTATGAGGTGCAGAATCAAATTTCAAAAGAACAAGGGATTCAGTTTACATTTCTTTGAATTACCGATATTGATAACCGTTTAGCACCCCCCGCGGTACATCGGCGCTCTCCGTCGTTCTAGATCTGCACTGCATCTCGCCTCTTGCACTCCCCTCCGCCAGCGACAGCAGAAGCAGCGGCGGCGAAGGCGGTAGCGGCGATGGCGTCTCCCGACCGTCTTTTCGGCCTGCGCAACAGCTTCTTCTTGGGCGCATATCAAAGCGCAATTATCAGCGCCGAGCAGCTCCGCAACCTGTCCCCCGAGGAGGCAGACGAAAAGGACACCCTCGTATACCGCTCCTACATAGCCCAGGGCTCCTACCAGGCATCATAATCCCTGCGGAATTCTCCGTCTCTTGTTTTCATTTGCTTGTTCTTGATCAGTGCTCATCTCATTCTCATTCTCTCTCTCTCTCTCTCTCTCTCTCTCTCTCTCTCTCTCTCTCTGTGAGCAGCTAGCCATCCAGGGCATCAGCGATTCGGCTTCCACGTCACTTCAGGCTGTCAGATTGCTGGCCAGATACTTTGATCCCTCCGAGAGCAAGGTCGGTTTCTGTTTTTTGATCCGACGTCGATCTGGTAGATGCACGGAAACATATAGTTTTTTTATTTGTTCGGACTTACTCTAAGATTTTCATCCCCTGTGAATAATCAAAAAATTTATGGACCTTATATTGCGTTTTTTTCTTGGGGATTGTTGCCATTAATGATGAGACAACGAAGTGTGCGACATATGAAGAGTTAAGGAGGGTCACTTTGAAACGTTGGATAATATGGATGATACCAAGTGCAGGGTCCAAGCAACAAATTATGTTCCAGCTTACGTCCCTAAGGAGGAGAGCTAATGTAACGTTCATATACGGCCATTGCATTTTCTGCTTGATGCTGAACCTTCACGGTTTTATCTTCAAAATGCCTCACAGTGTGATGGGGCCATACCCTTTATAGATGGGGCCCTGCCCTTTATCTATGTTACGGATGTCAATGGTAACCTATTACCCAATCTATTTTTTAAGATAAATAAATTATAGCCCAATTTCTTTTAATAAGTTAACAATTTTGGTATAAGATAACATTGTTAACAGATATGAAAATAGATAATATTAAAAAGGAATTTTATATCAGTTATCAGCATATCTTAATCGAGTTACATATTCAATAGTCTAAAATCTAGGGCACAACCACGTTTCAAGATGTCACACCCCTCATTCAACATCGCTTCGCATATACAGCCAGCCCTAAATTTTCACCTTCCACTCCCATTGTGGCATACGGGGTTCTGAACAGAGGCTCTCTCCAAACTCAATGGTGGTGGCTACTTGATCTTAATCCTTCCTTTCCTAAGCTCCCAATTTTAGCCTTCAATACTCTACCAACCAGCCTGCAACAAATCTTCTCATTTAGCTTTAGCTTCTCCCACTACAAACACCTTGACATAGTTAACATCTCCATACTACAAATCAGCATGAGGACATTGGTGCAAAGCTCCTTCCAGCATAGCTTCTTGTATGGCCATTGTCTGCTAACCAACCACCAACTGTTTTTTAGCAGATAGCACAAAATGGTTTGTGGATATAGTCTTAACATATAGCATATAGTCATGGACGATTGGACAGTTACACTACTTGCATCTTATCCCATCTGTTGACACCATACAGTCCAATAACTTCACCCTCTTTTGAGTACGAGACCAATGCCATCCATTCTCTCCCAGCTTATGTGCCAGTATCAGCTCCACAATGTGCCATTAATATCACTTTACTGCAAAGCCCTTTCACACAGCACACACTGGCCTCCAACACAGTAAAACTTTTACCTCGTGCCAATACAATACACAGAACCATCCCATGGGCAACCTGCTGGTCTTAGTTACTGGGTTAGCCTCAGCCCTACCATCCTTTGCCTATTCCCTCTCAATACCAATCCACACCGTAATGCATAGGTCTAGGTCTGATAACACAATGTTACAACTGGATCTACCTTTTCTTTGTGATGGTGATCTGAAATGGGAGTCACAGTTCATTTCATTGTGCTGAAGGAAGGAAGAGATACGTAAATGAAAACAGAAATAAAAGAAGGGGGGAGGAAGAGGTCTATTCAGTTGATAGGACCAAACACTAGACATTAGAAAAGGGAAGCTTTCACAAAAGCTGCCAACATGCCAGGTCCTTAGACACATGAATCCTACCACTGGCCCAGTTTGTCAAGAAGAGTATAATTGCAACTGCTCTTTATCGGTGCCCCTTAGGCAGCTTTGGATGAACGAGAGTGATCTTGAGGATGCACTTGATTGTCTGCAAAAATATTCTAAAAAAATGTATGTTTCCCGTATGCCAGACAGACCAAAACATGGCTGGTAGTAGCATCTTCCAGGCTAGTTGTTCAACTCCCACTATACCTAACTTGTTTTGGATATCAGGTAACATCTAAACGCCATATTTCAGGCCATGAGATCCTCGTCAATCTGCTGACAACCTTCTAAATTATTCTGCTAACCCTGAGGTTGATCAATAAGTGATCTTTGTTCTCCATGGAGAAGCCACAAGAACACAGCCTTTCCTTTCCCATTCTGGCGGTCATTACAACTTGTTTTTTGTGGTTAAGATCCCTCAGGCATTTTTCTATAAAAGTATGCATATGTTGGTTTTTGTTTCACACTTTCCTCCACCAGTTAGTCTTCACTCCTGATGCGGGACAGAAAAGAAGGTGCCGCCATCCCGGTGCATGTCGGTGGGCCCAAAATGGGCCGGGCAAGTACCGAGCTGAAGACTGTCCAAACGGGGCTGACGGGCACTGAACTGAACCAAAAACCAAACTGAACGGGGCTGACGGGCGCTGAACCAACCCCGGTCAGCGCTGAACCGCGTCCAACCGGGTTGAAAACTGCTGAACCAGGCCTGAAATCCACCGAACTGAACCCCACAACATCCACACCAGATCAGCAAGGGAGCCCGGCCCATTGGACCCCAGCCACCACAACCAGGTTCTTACACATCTCGGGGCAGCATGCGTTTGAGCTTGAGTGCAAGAATCAGCCACTATTTGCTGTTGTTACTAAGGAGGTTAGCAGCGAGGAGGGTGACTTGGCTAGGAAGGAACAAGACCCAGATGTAGCCAAACTTTTAGAACAGTTTGAGGATGTCTTCCCAGAAGATGTCCCACCGGGCCTACCTCCCATGAGAAACATACAACATGCCATTGATTTGGTTCCAGGTTCGACTCTCCCTAACCTTCCCCATTACCGGATGGATCCGAAATCCCATAGTGAACTAAAAAAACAGGTTGAGGAGCTCTTGCAGAGAGGCTACATTAGGGAAAGTCTGAGCCCTTGTGCTGTCCCAGCCCTTTTGACCCCAAAAAGGGATGGTAGCTGGAGGATGTGCGTTGACAGCCGTGCCATCAATAGGATTACAGTCAAGTACAGATTCCCCATCCCCCGGCTGGATGACATGTTTGACATGCTGGCTGGAGCGCTATTCTTTTCAAAAATTGACCTGAAAAGTGGGTACCACCAGGTAAGGATTAGGTTAGGGGATGAATGGAAGACCGCCTTCAAAACCCAAGATGGGCTGTATGAGTGGATGGTTATGCCCTTCGGGTTGTCCAATGCCCCCAGCACCTTCATGAGGATGATGTACCATGTGCTCCAACCCTTTATTGGGCTCTTTGTTGTTGTGTATTTTGACGATATCTTAGTTTAAAGCAAGACCAAGGAGGATCACTTAAGACACTTAAGGGAGGTTTGCCTAGCCCTTAGGGCAGAAAAGTTGTTTGGGAACACAAAAAAATGCGCCTTCCTCACTCCTACTGTCACCTTCCTAGGCTTTATTGTCTCCAAAGAAGGGGTGACAGCTGACCCCGAAAAGATCAGGGCCATAATTGAGTGGCCGACCCCACAAAGCATCCACGACGTTAGGAGTTTTCATGGTCTAGCCACTTTCTATAGGCGATTCATCAAAGGTTTCAGCACCATCACAGCCCCTATTACTGACTGCCTTAGAAAGGGACTTTTCCAATGGACCAAAGCGGCTGACCAGGCCTTTAAGGCCCTCAAGGAGTGTATGACCCATGCACCAGTCCTCAGGCTGCCTGACTTTTCCAAAGTTTTCGAGGTAGCCTGAGATGCCTCAGGTATGGGAATAGGAGGAGTGTTGTCCCAAGAGGGTCACCCGGTGGCATTTTTTAGTGAAAAACTGTCCGATGCCAAGCTCAAATACTCCACCTACGACAAGGAGTTCTATGTTATTGTGCAGTCTTTAAGATTCTGGAGGCACTACCTCCTTGCTGCGGAGTTCGTTCTATACTCCGACCACGAGGCCCTCCGGTTCCTCCAAGCCCAAAAAAGGCTTAACCCCCGGCATAGCCGATGGGTGGAATACCTTCAGTCCTACACGTTTACACTCCGACATAAGTCTGGGGCTGACAACAAGGTGGCTGATGCTTTGAGCCGTAGAATCACCCTCCTATCCCATTTCAGCTCCGAGGTGATCGGGTTTGAGCAGGTCATCCCGGGCTATGCTGAATGCCCAGACTTCTCATCTATATACACTACCCTTAAGTCCGGCCAGACCCTGGATTTTCCTGCATATTTGATCCAAGATGAATACCTCTTCTTCGGGAACCGGCTGTGTATACCCCGTACCTCCCTTCGGGAGTTCCTTATTTGCGAACTGCATGCAGGGGGCATGGCAGGTCACTTTGGCCGGAATAAGACCATTGACCTGGTTGAACTTCGCTTCTATTGGCCTAGCCTGAAGAGGGATGTGGGCAAAGTCATTGCCCAATGTCGAACCTGCACCACTTCCAAGATGAGGAAACAGAACACAGGCCGCATCGCCCTCGCTCGTTCCTAATGCCCCATAGGAGGACATCAGCATGGACTTCGTCCTGGGCCTTCCTAGAACCGCCAGAAAGCATGACTCGATCATGGTGGTGGTTGATAGGTTTTCCAAAATGGCCCATTTCATTCCTTGTGCGCGAACTTATGATGCCTCCAGGGTAGCGCACATATTTCTTAGCGAGGTGGTCCGATTACATGGGCTACCAAAGTCCATTGTTTCTGACCGGGATGTCAAGTTTGTCAGCTACTTCTGGAAAACCTTATGGCACTTACTGGGCACCAAACTCAGGTTTTCGACCGCCTACCACCCACAAACCGATGGGCAGACCGAGGTGGTGAATAGGAGTCTAGGGAATCTTCTTCGGAGCCTGATCAGTGAGAACACCAGGTCTTAGGACTCGTTGCTCCCCATTGCTGAATTCACATACAACGACTCCATTAACAGGTCAACCGGTAAGAGTCCATTCGAAATAGTTAAGGGATATCATCCTAGGCGACCTCTGGACTTAGTCCCTCTCCCTAGCGCATATAGATCTTCTGCCTCAGCTGAGTCTCTAACAGAGCATATCAGGAAGTTGCATGCTCATGTTAAACAGCAAATAGAGGCCAGCAATGCCCGGTACAAAAGTTATGCTGATTTTCATAGGAGGGACAAGGAATTTCAGGTAGGCAATCTTGTCATGGTCAAAATGCGACCAGAACGGCTCCCTAACGGGACCGTTAAGAAACTCAAAGCTAAGGGAGCCGGGCCCTTTAAAATACTCAAGCGGGTAGGCGACAATGCCTATGTGTTAGACCTTCCCCTTGATTATGGGATTAGCTCCACTTTTAACATCTCAGATCTGATTGAATATCTGGAGCCGATAGCAATTCCCCGTGAGTTTCTACCGGCCAACCACCCTTTTTTGCGAGAAAACACCCCGGAGGGTCCACCTGTTCAGCCCCACATTTCCTTGCAGCATGAGCGTGTCGATAGAATAATGGATGAGCAGGTAATTACCACGTCGGAAGGGTTGGTACAGCGTTATCTTATTCATTGGGAAGGCCTGCCTCACTCTGAAGACACATGGCTTACCCGAGAGGAACTGCAGCGGACAGATCCGAACTCCCTGGAGTATTTTTTGAGTAGGACTGGACCTTATTCGGCGGAGCCGATTTCTTCCCAGTCAGGGGGAATTGGTGAGGACACCAGGTTACATGACATATTCAATTCTTTCCGGAAAGTTTATAGTAGAAGGCCAAAGCAATTGGGCTCTCTCTGGTTCGACAGTTGAGCCTGGTTCTGGCAGTTTTGGGAGATACATACCGATATTCATATACACTTTACCACACACACATCTGTGCAGGAGCGACCATTTTTTTTAATCTGTTTTAGCCGCCCACCCTTACGGGTATTTTGTGTTAGTCAGCGGCCCACGAATTCTTGGGCCCCCCTTCTTGTTTTGGGCTTCGTCCGTTTTACTGCCCGGTAATGCTTGGGTACGTATTCTTTAATTTTTTAAGTCATTCTGTTACACCGGGTTCATTTTGGGTTTTAGAGCAATTTTGCTCGGGCCTGCCTATTTAAAGGGGGCCGACCTACGATGTAAAGGAGAGAGGAGTTTAATGAAAATGGGTCTAGGGTTTCGTTCCCCTTCTTTTCCGCTGAGGCGGGTGCTAGTGGCGACTAAAAGCGATTGAATCCCGTCTGGCGTCCGCGAGGGTACTGAACGACTCGACGTCTGCGGGTCATTTCGACCAGTCGCCTTCTCTCGCCTCCTCCCATTCCTACGCTTGCAAGCTCCGGCGATGGCGATCTCGTTTCCCCTCCGTCTTTCCGTTAGCGCCTCCGTTGGCAGCGCTCCCTAACCTCTGTGTGTGAAGGAGAAGCCATCGGGCCTTCCGTCTCCTCCTTCGCCTCCTCGGCTGATTCTCTGGTTGGGTATTATGGAGAATGTTTGTCCCGATCGATCCGCGAGAGATCCGTTCTAAGGGGTTTTCTTTGTACGCGCGTATACTTGTACCCCTGTGCTAGACCAAGTTGTCTCCGTTTGACTGAGGACAGTTCGGCCTTGGATAAGTGGACGATGAGTGCTGGCTTCGATGGTTTTCTCTACCGCCTGCCTATTGGCTTCTGGAAGCTTTATTGTTGCGGGCCGCTCTGTCTCGTTTCTACTGCCGATGTTTCATCTCAGCAATCAGTGAGTGTTTTCCTCTTATTCGCGGTGGTTCTGGCTTTCCCCTGCTGACGGTCTCGGTGGGCTGCACGGTCTGAGGATGCCATCAGGGGGGAACCCCTCGATCAGGTGACCTCTGTATTGCTGGAGCCTCGGCCGGTCAACAGGTATTACCTCTTCCTACAGAGGCGAAATCGGGTCCCTCCCCCCCAATCTATCTCCCCCATTGCAAGAAGTGGTCGATCCATCGCCACCAAGAGGTCCATCCTCTCGCTGACCGGCTAAGTCCTCCCGCCGGTTTGTCCCGCCTCCGGGGAGTGATGACAGATGCATAGCCACCCGACGGATTATTGGTCCAAAGATGAAGTTGCTTCCCCTCAGTGGCTCTGGCTGAAGCCTTTAAGCACATGAATCCCGACTGGGGTTGCTTTCCTCGCGGCTGGTTTCTGTCGGTCTGGGCAGAGGCGATACTCGGGTGACCCAAAGGGATGCCAGTATCCGCCACCCACTTCCAGCGGGCTAATGATGCTAGGCGGACATCTGCTGACCCCATCCTTCCTCCCCCATTTCTCGGTTCAGTGGTTCTGATGAACGTAGGGCACACGTTGGTTACCCGGGTACCTCGTCATGGGAGATAGCCATCCCCTTCCTGGTCGATCTGGTATGCTCCTCATTTATCTTTTCTATCTCTGGCGATAAGGTACGCCCCAACCACCTAGTCTGGTTCACTTGCAAGTCTATTATTCATATTCGACTATCGCCATGCTGAGAGAGAATAGGGCCTAGCCTGTTAATCCTTCCGTTATCGTTGCTGTTGGTCAACTGTCATGGTGTGTTAGAGTGTGCCGTTATTCCAGTAAATCATGATCTATTGTGTTCACTGATTGGAGCATATCCCATGAATTGCACGTTCGGTTCATGCATATCTCTACTTCCTCTTGAGTAATTTCTAGTTGGCCCGGTTCGTTTAGTTTCTTAAGATAAGATTGTTATATCTGTTGTTTCCATTACCTCTTATTTCAGTTTGATCAGCATTCGTAACATTTTACCTGGCATTACTGGCTTTGTCTGTTGTTTTATTTAAAAAAAAAATCGATGCATCTTTAGCATTGCATTACATCTGTCCCTCATCAAAATATTCCTTCTATTTTAAATGAAGAAATAAAAAAATTCTGGATATTGCAATGGCTTATGATTTTATACTAACACTTATTTTATTAAAAGAGAATTTTATTTAATTATATATAAAAGAGGACAAAACAAAACAAATCAACTTCACTATCACAAGAAAGTCTAATTGTGCTATTTGCAAGGATTATAAAAGCATTTTGAGTGAAACTTTAACAAGCCAATATAGGTTAGTGGTTCTAGATGTTAGGATCAGAAGACAAACAAGCATGTTTAAAAGAAATGCTTATCTTAAAAAATGGTGGGAATTAAAAGGGATGAAACATCAAATATTAAAGAATGAACTTAAGATAAATGATTGAAAGTCAGATGTAGACATGAATACTATGTTGATGAACATGGCTATAAATATTAGGCAGATCGTTAAAAAATATTTGAAGAGTTTAAACGATATGGTTCACCTAAAAAGAAGACTTGGTGGCGGAATGAATAAGTGCGATAAAAAATAAGCAACATTGGTATGAAAGACTACCCAAGTGTCATAACAACGGAGCTTATGAACAATACAAGATAATAAAAAAGGATGCAAAAAGGACTATTAGACAAGCAAGAGATGAGGTTTCTAAACATGTACATGAATTTAGAAATAAAAAAGTCTAAAAAGATATTTATAAATTAGCAATGATGGGAAAGAGAAAGTCTCTAGATCTTAATCAAGTCAAATGTGTCAAAGATAACGAACAACAAGGTTTGATCAAAGATGATATTAAAGATTGATGAAAAAAAATATTTTGATATTCGTTTTAATGACAACTTTGCTAAAAACATAGAAGACATACAATGTGTGACAAAGTTTAATTTGAATTATATTAGGAGACTTTAATTTTCAAAAGTTAAAATGTATTGAAGATGATGAAAACAAGTAATGCATGTGATTCAAATAACATTCATATTGAAGTGTGAAAATATTTGGAAGATTTATGGGTGGAATGATTATCTCGATTTTTTTAACAAATTCTTAGTATCAAAATAAATGTCGATGAATGGAGAAAGTGCATCATTATACCTATTTTTAAGAAAAATTGAGATATACAATATTGTGTAAATTATAGAGGGATCAAACTTATGAGTCATACTATGAAATAATGGGAAAGAGTTATTGCGGACATAATTGTATAAATATTTCAGTTAATCAATTTGAATTTATGCACGGTCAATATACAATTGAAGTTATTTTTATTATTAAAAATTTGATAGAGAAATATTGAGATATGAAGAAAGAGTTACATATAGTGTTTATCGACTTGAAAATAGCCTATGATAGAGTTTCAAGAGAGATTTTGTGGTGGATATTGAAATGGAAGATGATGCATGTTAGGTATGTACAAGTGATAAAAGACATGTTTGATAAAACAATCACTAGTGTATGCATAATTGGAGAAGAAACAATATATTTTTCTATTTCAATTAACTTAAATCAAGGGTCTTCAATAAATCATTATATTTTTTGCATTAATTATAGATGAATTAATGGAGATCATACAAGATGATACCTTGTTGTATGATATTGGCAGACGATTTCGTATTGATAGTGGAGGCACAATGAGTGAACAAGGAGTTAGAACTACAAAAAGGTATTTTAGCAATTTAGGGTTTCACAATAAGTAGAATTAAAATAGAATATATACATTGTAAATTTAATAAAATCAAAGAAAAGTAGGTTGGGGTGTTAGTGAATATTGGATAATAAAATAAAAACGTGTTTTTAAAATAAGTGTTGTTGAAATAAAAATGTTAAGGCGGATGAGTGGTCATGTTAGATTAGATATAATAAGAAATGAATATATTAGAGAAAATGTAGGAGTAGCAACAATTGTTGATAAATTGAAAGAGAGATTGAGATGATTTGGACATATAAAACGTAGATCTAAAAGACTTCAATTAGAAAATTAGAAAATATTAAAATAACAAAAAAACTGAGTAGACCAAGGTTAACTTAGAAGTGGGTAATTCAATATGATTGGAACAATTTAAATATCTCTGAGGAAGTAACTCAAAATCAACGAGAGTGGAGAAAAAGAATCCACATTGCCAACCTCAAATAATTTGATATTAAGGCTCGAGTTAAGTTGAGTTTAGTCTTCACAACTGTTTTCATGACAATGCCTACAACAATTTGTCATGAAAATAATTTGGGACTAACTGCTCTTCCAACATTGAACTCTGTTTTCTTATTTGGATATAGGTGTGTTTCAATTCGTGCATCTAATGTTTTTTTAGATAGGCCCAACCCTAGATAAAGCATGGGTAGTTGACCCCAATTAAAATTAACAGTATGTGCATTAACACCAACATCTTATATGGAGATGTGAATACTGACCAGTGTATGTGTCTGGTAATTAATTTTAGGACTTGTAGATGCCCTAGCATTAAGCACTGCCGTTAGGAAAAAAAATCCCTTTGTTCGCAACATAGAATAGAATATTGCCATTGGCATACTGGACATTTGTGTTATGAAGTTCCTTCTGCCTCTTCCAACTTCAATGCCTTCAATCAGCATTAAAGAGATGGCAGAGGGATAGAACATCCTCCTGCTAGAGACTCCTCATTGCTGAGAAAAAACCCATTCGGGGACCTACTGAGAGAATAGTTAATTTGGCTTATTGGAGGCAAAACCTTTTTTTGAACGCTACCTGCAAAAGAACTGGAGCAATTCATTAGAATTTACAGAGTAAATGAAAATTTATTAGAGAGTGGTTAAATATATCTAGGATATAGATGGAAACCATTCTTCTTGGATTGAGGCAGGATGAGCTCCGGTGATTCCAAAACCTGGAGAGGAGCGGGGGTGGGATGATCATTTGGTGGAGGGTGTCTGTTAGCGGCTGCCTTGGGCTCGATGGGCAGGATCTTCGGCATGGGGGAAGCCGAGGGAGGTCCTAGGTTGGCCCTGTCTGGGGGGGCTTCACCCTCATTCCCGTGATGGTCTTCGGAGGGAGGTTCGAGTGTTCGGGACAAGACCTCGGATCTACGCTTTGGAGAAGGATGCCCTTGCCATTAATCCTCCTGTCCCGGGTAGGGCTTACAGCGATGCTGCGTTGGATGGTGTTTTGGGTTTTTATAAGGGGTGGACCTGTGGGTGCTATTATGGGAAGGATCACTCAACGGCTTCTTGTACACATGGCCTCCATTGTTGCAATTGTTGGGGTGTCAGCCTGTCGGGCATCAGGAGAGTAATTGCCCAGAGTGAGGATTACAAGGACCATGGTTACCTTCTTTCTCTCATGGGGGGTGCCGATCCAATCCATTCAAGAAGCTGCTTGCACTGTCCCGCTTTCAATTGGCACGAGGGAGAGTAGGATCTGGCTGTCCGATTGCAGAGTGGTTTCAGTCTCCGGAGAGGCAAATCACATGGTGAAGTGAGATTTTACTATTCTCATTCCTTCGCAAAAACTAGCCATCCTCACGAAGTCATGATCTTGGGGGGTGAGGGAACTCAGCCAGGGTGCTTTATGGTATAGAATAACCTGAAGAGAGGGTAGCTGAATGCAACCGGTGGCAGTACATTTTCGGTCTATGACTTCGATGGAGAGAAATGCAATATCTTTGTTCGGGCCGTGGTTAGACCTTGTTCCTTCTAAGCCGTGCAAGGGGTGACCAAAGTAGCGAGGTTGAAGGTTCAGGGGATTTCCTAGCCCCTGCATTTCAGTCTATTCTTGAAAGGATTTTGCGTCCCTTCCGGTGCCTCATGGATGTTGATCGATAGACTGTTGATACTTAAATTTTTTACAAAGCAACAAAGAAATTACAGAATGGGTCAATCACACGTTTAGTTGATAAAAAATTCCAGATTGGACAACAGTCAAGCGTAAGAAGACAACAAGTGGATAAGATCCAGTTCGAGGACAGAGCAATGATGATTGGAAAAGGGTGGTCATGATAAAAAAACTATCACGAAATTTATCAGCCAGAGCTTTTTATTGGTTTGAGACTTTAAAGGTCCATGAACAGATAGCTAAAGACAATAGGGCCCATAAATAGCTTGATCGAAGATAAAAGAAATAAAGAATGTACACCTACTCTCATTGTTGATTGAAGCACCAAGGACCCAAGCCTTTCTTAGACCTGGATAAGCCAAGGCAGCAATAGCACAGTGGGTTGACAGATGGTCATCAAGTCAAAATGAGCTGGATGATTGCATTTTTCGAAGGGGGAATAGCCTATAAGGTGAGCCCACTTTGATTAAACACTCAGCCCATTGATTCTATTCATGGAATAGGATGCTAATGGGCTAGAGGCAACCTTAAGACTAGGCCCGTCAAGCACTCAACCGACCCATCTTGTGCCAAGTCCAGCTAAACACTGACATGGGCCCATAACCCCTTGTGCATAGCCAGCTCAGAGCCCGGCCACCTCTCAACATGAGGAGGGAGCCCGTGGGAGTGAAACAATTACTTCGGCCTTACCCTACAAGCTGTCACAGCCGAAGAAGCCAACATATACTTACTAGGGTGATCCCGATGGTCCATTAGCTCTACATGACACCACATAGGTAGGTAGCACTCCACGGCTGCACAAACTCAGGTGGCTATGCTGGAAGGCCCGCAATCACACCCGATGTGCTAAAATATCAGGGCAGGATCATCTTAGATATTGTCACAATCACCTTTCAAAAACAGAAAATCATTTTCTTGTGTCTTCCGGGCACCTGTCAGATGACAAAAAAAAAGTTGGAGATCAAGTGAGGACATGTTAGTCCAACTTATAGTACCTAGCCATCTACTTCAAATGATGATGAGAAGAGTTCATTTTTCCTACCCAACAACAAAATATAAGGGGTTCGGGTAGAGGTGGTGGAGGAGGAGTATCTTCTATTAGTGCACGCACCAATAGGACAGGGGGGCAATGATTTGAGATAGAGACAACATTCAAGCGAGAGAAGCTAGTGCTGGAATCAAGGGTTTTTTTAATCATTACGCGATAACAAATTATCTAGAACTCCCTCGGGACTTCTACTATTATATTCTAGCAACATCTTCATCCCTACAAGACAATGTATATGATTTCTCTTAGATGGTTAATTTGTTATTTTTATATGGATACATGCCGATCATGACAAATACCTCTCAATGGATCATCCAAGAGAATACAAAGAAAAAGGGTAAATGTGGAGGCCATAGATGGTAGTGAAAAAAAGGTATATCATTTTATTTCATGTTAATATTTCATTTGTATCATGTTACTTTTATTTAATGAAATCATTTTATTGCATGATAATAGCCATTAAAGTATATCTACTTGTCTTAAAGTTTATTGTAATCATATAAAACTATGTTAAATCAGTATTTTTTATTTTTTAGGTCTTCTTCTTTTTTTGGATTTTTAGTGATTTTTTTGATTTTTTGACAATGAAAAAAAAATGACCATTTCTAAATCAGTTTTCCTTCCAAGGAATTGGCTAATTCCAACTAATTTGATCTGAATTGGTGCCCCACTAATTGTGATTTATTCATCCTTGTTCGATACCCCTTCACCTCGTCCACTAACTGTGTTGAGAGGCTTCTCCTCACCTCTAGCAGGTGGCCGGCTATTTCCCCTTCCCCTATTGGCCAGTGGCCTTCACAATTCTCCAGCTTCTCAACGAGAAGCCCTTTCCCCTCTTTCAACTTCAGCTGCCATGCCTTCCTCTAACTTTTCTCTTCTTCACTGGTCATATGCTATAGGTTCTCCCCTCCATCATCTTTGTCCTCTCTGTCTGGTTCTAGACAGCCACTTTCGGAATAGCACAACATCATGCACGGCGACCTCCTCTGACAATGCAATACCATCGCTATATCTGACAAACTGTACAGCACTTAGGACATCTTCTGGCGATCCCTGGAGAGCCGCCGGTTCCTCTCGGTGCTCCTGCAACAGCCTCCCACGAACTTCATGGAATCACAGCCAGGAAGTCATCTCTGATTGACGAAACCATGGATGTTTTCAGATCTGCCATGCTTCATCCTTCTGTCTCCAGAATCACCAGAGTCCACAACCGTTGTCTCCTCCTGACCCCAGCACCTTAACCTTCTTTCTCTGCAGAGTCTGCTGTCAAGCTTTTCCTTATGAAGGACACCCTGCTTCATCCTCTGTTCAGCCCCCTGTTTCCTTTATGGATGAAGAAGAGGGGTGAACAATGTGGAGTCCCTAGTTGGGGTTACATTGTCGAGAGTGCCCCTGCAGTTTTGTCATTTAGCACCCTGTGGTTCTCTCACGGCATTTCATGTGTGGTCTTCACCCAATCAGTCTCAGAGCTTTTTCGATGCAGGTGGCCAAGACAATCAAGACCCCACCTGAATGAGCCCCCGTGAGCTGCCTGGTTAAGGTGGCCAAGGCTCCAGTCTGGTGTGAGCCCACTCCAGTGCAGGCCAAACTGGCTTGTTCACGGAGAGCTCCAGTGCCATCGGGGTCCCGGCACATGACAGCCGCCAGTCCAGCCAGACTAGTTACCCAGCCCAACCAGGTTATCACCTCATCCAGTCATTCCAAAGGCCAGTTTACACCGGTTCAAGCCAGTTCAGGGCATTTCAGTAAACCCAATTTTATTTAGTTTAGTATGTTTTTAGTTCATTTACAGCATTTCTAATTCCGTTTTGCAGCGTTTAGCCCGGTTTCTGCCATGTTGTCCTGCATCAATATGCTACCATGTTAGATAATGTACTTTACACACATCAACTTAACGTCATGTTTGAATCATTATTTGGGTTGATTACCAAATTTGACCATTTCTGTTTGCTTATAATCAGGAATCTGTAATTTCAAATCTCAAAGAATGGGTAGGTGATGCAGCAGCAGGAAATAATGCTGTTCTGCACTTGGTGGCTGGAACGGTATTCATGCACGAGCAAGATTACAATGAAGCACTGAAGCATACAAATTCTGGAGGAACAATGGAGCTGTAAGCTATTTTTTATGAAATAATATAACCTCTTATTTTTCTTTTTATTTTCTGTAGCTTATTAATAACATCTATTGATGCAGATGATGAAAATAATGGTTTTAATTATTATTCTTTTCAATCAATCTTTATTATGAGGAACTAGGAATCAAAACTTTTCACCTCTTTTCAAGCTTACATATCTTCATTCACAGACTTGCATTGAATGTACAAATATATCTGAAGATGCACAGGGCTGATTATGCAGAGAAGCAACTAAAGATCATGCAACAGATTGATGAGGACCATACTCTAACTCAACTTGCAACTGCATGGCATAACCTAGCAGTGGTAGGCTTCTTCACGTCTTATTTCTTCAGCCAGTTATTACAATTTTCTGATGGAAACTTCATCCTTTGCTATCAGGGTGGCTCAAAAATTCAAGAAGCATATCTTATCTTCCAAGATTTTTCCGAGAAGTATCAAATGAGCGGACTTATCTTGAATGGAAAGGCAGTCTGCTGCATGCATATGGGTCATTTTGATGAAGCTGAAACCTTGCTGGTTGATGCACTAACCAAGGCAAGAATTTACTCTCCTTTTAATGGCATTAACAAAAGTTTCAGCCAGAAAGTCATATTTGTAAGACATTTGTTATTTAATGTGCAAAACTAAAGGAAACATAATTTGTACAGGATGCCAGGGATCCCGAGACATTGGCAAACCTAGTTGTTTGCAGTCTACATCTGGGCAAATCACCAACACGCTATCTCAGGTGTGCTTGTGAAGATCTTAACTGGCCTATTGAAAGCAATGATCTATGACAAATCCTGTTTTTCTTTTCAGTTAGACAATCTATATTGGCTTAATCTTGCAGTAAGGCTACTGAAAAGGCACACAGAGAGGAAGAATCATGTGGCATAGATAAATTGGCATGCTGTTATCTGTATTTAAAACTGATTATCTGGATTCTACAATCCATAGAAAAATAAAACAAAGACAATGAAAACCAGAAAAAATAAAATTTTAAAGAATGTTTACATAAGATATTTAAGAACACCAAATAATTGCAATTAGCCTAATTACATAAATTACATCTAACTTTGACTTTATTAGAGCTTAAGGAATTTATCCGTCGTCACCTCTTGATCAGCCCCATTCAGGCATTTTAAGCAGATCTTGGATCGGTAGATTTGGGATTAATTCAAGCAAGACCCAAGAGCGGTTAGTGCCATCCAGACTGATATGTCTCTATTTTTTATTTTTTCTATTTTCACAATCAGATTTATGTTGTCAGATATGTGAAAAAGTACCAGAGGCAAAGAGGGAGTTGCATTGTCTCAGGTACTTTAAGTGAACACCTTGGCAAAGAAATGTTACGTCATGAAAAGGGGGAGATGGAAAGTGGTAGGAGAGAGGGCAGTAAGGCAGTGTACCATGAGAAGATAGTTGCCAGGGCATAGGCACTACTTAGGCTCAATGGTTTTGTTACATGCTGTGTAGGAGACTCAGAAAGCATTATAGGCAGCTGCTTAGGCGACTGGTGAATAAAGACATCTTGTTCAACACCTTCCTTTAGTTTATTGGTCTACGTAGTTCAGTGTTATATTGCCCATTTGACATTGTTGTCTGGTTTCAATCTATTAAGGGCAACAGTCCCAATTACCTTCCCATTTTAATATTCATGTAGTTCCATATATAATTTTTAAAAAAATCATTATGATGCTCTTATTGCATGGTACAAAATCATATTCTTCCTTTATTTTCATGCCTTATAATACCTTTTGGAATTATGATATCTGCATTATGAAGCCGTGTCTGGGTTCACTTGTGTCCCATCCTCTGGGAAGAGCAGTGGTCTTGCAATATTACAGGATGAGAGGGTCCTCTTGGTTGAAAGCATTACAGAAAGCAAACATATTCAGGCACTGAAAATCAAGATGAAGGACAATAGCAAGCAATGGTTCGTGGCTAATGTGGACAGTCCTATTGGTGATGCAGACAGCTATGTTTTTGATGTGCTAAAGAAACTGTTGTTCAGGAATAACGGAGAAAATTGGTGTCTATGGGGACTTCAATGTTCGCAAGTCTGGAGAGATTGGAAGCAAGAAGGATGGACCAAGGAAATGGAGCTTTTCAACATTTGGGTTAATGAATGTGACTTATCAATACTTCGAACTTTGGCCTTGAGTTTACTTGGTCAAATTCAAGATCTAAGTCTAAGTAGGTCAGGTTCTTCGTCTCTACCTCACGGGTGACAGACTTTGGCATTCCCTATGGTTTTTATGTCCCTGGAGTTGCCTCTGATCACTTCGCTATTGTCATCAATTGTGGACCTTGTGGTTACAAGAATAGATCGCAAGGCAACAAATTTAGATTCGAGTTAGCTTGGTATAGAGATACTTTTTTTATAGATCTTGTGAGAGGTTGGTGAAATGTGACAAAAATGTCATCAGCTTCAGCTACAAGGAGGTTTGTTAGCAAAATAAAAAATGTGAAGAAAGGCATCTAGGAATGGGCTAGAAATAATATGGACTGGACTATGAGAGCTAGAAAAGAACGGGTTGGGAAGCTGGACTATTTTGAGCTACTGAATGACAAGGGGATAATTAATGATGATCAATATGTAGAATGGAGCAGGGTTTAATATGACTTTGCATAATGGAGTGCTATAGAGGAGATAAGATGGAAGCAGAGATCAAAGGAGAAATGACTGAAAGAGGGGGACAAGATTACAAGGTTTTTTCATACTATAGCCACCTTGAGGAACAGAAGGAGAAATATACAAAAGCGGAGTGTGGAGGGCTTAGGTTGTGAAGGTATACAACAATTCAATGTGGAAACAACAATTGGAGGCCTTTACTGAATTTTAACTTGGCTAACAGAATGGGTGAGGAGGAAGTTCAATCCCTTGTCTACGCTATTTCAGAGGAGGAGGTTTTGAAGGTTATTAAGGACATGGATTCATACAAAGCACCTGGGCCATAGTTTCTCTGTAGGGTTCTATCAACATTGTTGGGACATCATCAATAAGAATTTCATGGAACTAATCAGAGAATTCGAGGCTGACCCAATGTGTATGAAACTCTTGAATTCCAACACACTAGTATTTCTCCCAAAGGAGGAGGTTGTGAATGACATTAGGGACCTCAGGCCAATCAGTCTTTTGAACTACAGGTACAAGACCATCACCAAAATCCTTGCTATCAGGCTAAGTAGGCTTATACAAAAGTTGACGAGCCACTTTCAGTCAGGTTTTATCCTCGGCAGATTCATCCTTGACAACTTAATGGCCGCACGAGTGCATTCATGAATTACACGAGTAAAAATGAATGTCATTGAAACTGGATTTTGAGAAGGCATATGATAGGGTTAAGTGGTCGGGTCTAATTAGAATTATGCAACTTATGGGCTTTAGCTGGATTCGAAGGTATAGCAGTACTACTAGGTTCATAGTTGAAATCAATGGGAGAACCTTGGTTTCTTTTCTAGCACCAGAGGAATTAGGCAAGGGGATCCTATCTCTCCTTTATTTGGTCAGGTCCTTAATATTATGTGGGAGAAAGCAGAGTAGTCTGGTTTGATTGAGGCATAGATTGCGGAATTGGTCGATCCAAATTAGGATTGGCTGATTCCTGGATCGGGTCAGTCATTGCTGTTATGATTCTCAACCAAAGGACTAATTAGGAAAAAAGTTCCGGTAGAATTGGCCGGATTGGTCAGGATCGGCCAGATCGGAATCGGAATCCAATTGTTTTTTTTTTTTGCCATTCCAATTGGATCGGCTCGGATCAGTCCGGATCGGAATCGAAATCAGAATCATTTTTTTTTACTTATCGATTCTGGAGGGGTGTAGAAAATGGAATGCTGCAAGGTTGGACAAGTAGAATGCTTAGCTCTGGTGAAAGATAGAATTATCTAAATCTGTGCTCCAAAGCATCCCACTTTATTTTTTTTCTCTATCCTCAAGGTGCCTAAAGGAATTTGCCACAAACTGGAAGCTTTACAGGCTAAATTATTTTGGCATGGCAATGGCTATAAGAAAGGATTGCATTTAGTTAAAGTGAACCATATTTGTAGACCAATAGAAGAAGGTGGAGTGGGACTAGCTACAATGGAGGATATCAACAATGCTTTTTTCTCCAAATGGATATGGAAGTTGAATCATAATAACAATGCTCTCTGGGCTAGAATAGTCTGCTCCAAATATGTCATTCAGAACTTTGGCAACTAGATTTCTGATTTTAGGGACAGGAAAATTCTTTAGACTATGGAAGAACATTTTACATAACTTGGATCTCTTTACCTCATCTTCTGCCATAGCTGTGTGTGTTTGGATAGGTGAAGCACCTTTAGCCAACCTCTACCCATCTCTGCATATCCTCAATCACGACCCTCTGGGTAAGGCTTGCATATTTTGGAATGATAGGATTGAGTGAAACTTTAGTTTCAAAAGAAGTTTGAAGGATGCTGAAGTCACACAGATAGCAAGCTTGTTGGATGTATTGAAGGGAAGCAAACGGACAGTGAATGTGGAGGATAAAATGATATGGCTACCAGAGGGGAAAGGGGTTTTCTCGGTTAAATCAATAAGAAAATTGAACTTCAGAGGTGTGGAAACCATTTGGCACCTTTCTTTTTTGGACCTCGTTCGTTCCAAGATAAAGTTGTTCATGTGGAAGATTGTAGATGGAGATTACCCTCTGGATGTCATCTGCACAAAATGATACCAATGGAATCCTTACTGTGCATAGATTGCAGAATCGGTGGAATCGGTCCGATTCCAGAATCGGATCGGTGGCCATGCGGAAGGACCGATTCCGGGATGAATTCTGCGGAATCGGTCGGAATCGCTTGGAATCGGTCAGAATCGATCCGATTCCACCGATTCCTTGTGGAATCGATCGATCCCGACCGATTCATCGGAATACCGGTTCATGTGGACCGGTTCGATTCCCGGTTCGATTCTGGACCAGGAATCGACCGCCGCGGTCGATTCCGTCGATCCCGCGGCGGAAGGGTTCGATTCCGGCGATTTTGCGGCGATTCCAGCGTCAATCCGGCGATCCAGGCGTCGATCCCAGCTGCCAGCACCGATTCGATCCCGCGGCGGAAGGGTTCGATTCCGGCGATTTTGCGGCGATTCCAGCGTCAATCCGGCGATCCAGGCGTCGATCCCAGCTTCCAACACCGATTCCACAAGGATTCCAGCGATTCCGGCGATTCCAGCTATTCTGGCGGCGATTCCAAGCGATTCCAAGAGATTCCTTCAGCCGATTCCGCCGATCCAAGCTCCGATCGGCCTTGAATCAACCTCTTCTTCGATCTTTAACCGGTTTTTGGTAAGATTTCTTCACCGAAAACTTCGTACGTCCATTCTTACGCGTTTCCGACGAGTCCGAGCGTCGTTAAACGTTGTGATTTCTGACCGAACAAGTTCGTTTAAGTTCTGAACTATTCGATCGGATGTTCTTTGCACGGGAAAAATTCCGGATATCCCGTACGTCTATTTTTACACGTTTCCGACGACTCCGAGCAGAGTTAAACTCGGTGATTTTTGATCGAACAACTCCGCTCAAGTTGTTTGAACATCGATTGGATGTTCTTTGTATGGAAAAAATTTCGGAACCCCCGTACGTTGATTTACGACCATTTGCGGGAATCAAAGCAAATACGTAACCCTTTAAACATACCCAATGGTGTGTTACTTGGGCCATTTGCTTCCCGAACAGCGTATAAAGCAATTTTTATATGGACTAATCTTTTTTAGTGCATTGTTTACAATTTTTGCATATATAAGCAATGGCCGATCAAGGTGATGCAGCCGCAGCACGTGCTTCCGATGTGGGTTGGGAACACGGGCACATGGTAGACCCAGTCAGGAAGAGGGTACAGTGCAAATGGTGTGGGAAGGAGATGAACGAGGGGGTGTTCCGGCTGAAACAACATATTGCTGGAACATGTGGAAATGTAAAGAAATGTGACAAGGTGCCGAGGGAGAAGAGTGAGGAGATGAGTGGCTACATGACAAGTAGAGCCTCTCAACGGGCTGTTAGGATTGAGTAGAGAGAGGAGTTGCACGACGAGCTACTCCAGAGGAGGAGGGACCGCGATTTGCCTACCTCAAAAGGGAAAGGCAAGGGGAAGGCACCAGCTGAGCCAGAGCCAGAGAGCGAGGAGTCCACAGACTCCGAGCTTGGACATGCTAGGTACGCTAGCAAGCGTGCATTTGCTGAGGAGGAGGACAGGAGAAGGGGAGCAGGAGGGTCTGGGTCCAGAGTTGACCCAGCTTTAGGCCGATCAGCATCGGCTCGCCCTACCCGGGACCGAGAGACTGACCCCAGGAGACAGGAGACATACGGCCGTTCTACTTCTACCAGCACTCGATTTACACCGAGTGACGAGTATTTATTTAGGAAACAGAGTGCTGGGCAGATGGGGATTAAACAGGCAATGAAAGGGGTGAAGGCAACAGGAACGACTGCAAAGAGGGCCGTTCGCCACATTGTGAAGTGGTTTTTACATGCATGTATCACTTTTTAAATTAAAATTGACATTATGTGTGTTTTATTTACTTAAACTTAATTTTACCCTGATCCCAATTTTTTTTAACTTGATGTAGGCATCCCAGCACATGCAGCCACCAGCCCCTACTTCCAGACGATGGTGGATGCCGTGGGTGAGGCTGGACCGGGTTTGCAAGCCCCGGGCAGCCGACATATATACGGCGTTGGGCTGGATGAGGAGGTTCAGGAGTTGAAGGAGTGGATAGATGGTTTTAAGTTGGTGTGAAATGAGAGGGGTTGCACAATTATGTGAGATGGGTGGACAGGTATCACCAAGAAGAGTATGATAAACTTCTTGGTGTACAGTTCTGAATGGACAACATTCTTGAAATCGGTAGATGCTTCTGGGAAGATAAAAAATGCCGACTTCCTTTTTTCTCTGATGGATGCGGTGGTGGAGGAGATCGGGGAGGACAATGTGGTTCAGGTTGTCACTGACAACGAACCATCATATAAGGCGGCTGGGAGGAAGTTGATGGAGAAGAGGAAGCACATGTTTTGGGTGCCCTGTGTACTTGACTCGTCGCATTGTGGGAAAGATTGTTTGCAATGGGAGCCGGCCCGCACCTACGTCAGAATCGACATACCAGGGTGGACCCTGAGTAGCCATCCAAGGTGGTGCTAACTCCTTATTTAGTTTGACATTTTGCATTTCAGATTTTGATTAAGTTTTTTTTTTGTCTAAGGCCCATTGGGCTGGTTCAAGTCATGTTGGCTTAGGGGGGCAGTCTTCTAGTCTTGTTGGCTGGAAGGGACTATTTTGGGCTTCAAGAGCCAGAAGGGCCTGTTTGGACGCCGGCGGCCTGCTGCCATACCCCTGTTTGGGCCGAGATTGATGGCCCACCCGCCTAAAAGCTTGGCCCGTCAGACGAATTCCAAAGGGACCGGGCTGTCAACCACCAACTCAACCCTCACATGAGTCTGTTTTTTTTTTTTGCGCAACCTGCAGAAGTCATCTTTTTTGCATTTTTCTTTGATTGCAACAGTGGGCTAAATGGGCCAAATGGAGCTCAAAATGGGCCTGGTTGGTGGGCTGTTGGTGGGACTACACAAGGGGCACATTTAGGAGTGAATTGGGACTGCTCTAGGGGTAGGGAAAATGGGGGATTTTATGGCCACAAAGCGGCTGATTTGGGTTGGCTTGGAAGGTCACACAAAGGGGGCTGTTATGACAAAGTGGGATTAAGAGCCCGCCCAGAGGAGACTTGACTTGTCGGACGGATTCCAAGAATACCCGGGACATCACTCTTGTTCCTGCTACATGAGGTCAGTTTAGGAATGATTGAAGGCCACACAAAGGGAGCTGATTGACAAAGGGGATTGAGAGAGAATGCCTGGGATATCACCCTTGTTCCCACTGCACAAGGAGCAGGTTAAGGGTTCAAATTGGGCTATTTTTGGAACTGTTTGAATGGGCCAGACTGGGGGTCGGTTAAGAGGAACTTGGGCCTGACCGAGAGCCTGAACAGGAAACCAATTGGTTGGGGTTTTGGGCCTGATTGAGGCCCTAGATGGGGGCGCACAGGAGGGCTGAACAGGGGGGCTCTTGGGGCACTTGTTTGTGACCTGTTTAGGGGTCTTTTGGCATGGCCGATTGGGGAGGTTTTCCAGGCCTGATTGGGGCATCAGCAGGGGGTCTGCAATGGCAGGTTATGGGGAAGCCGAAAGGGCATTGAGGGACAGATTTATGACCTGTTAAGGGGTCAGACAGGGGTTGAGAACTGGAGGCCGCACAGGGGTTTCTTCAAGTCTAATTTTTTTGTATGGGGGGAAGCAAGCCGATGGACAATCAAAGCATAGAGAAAGAGGAGGAGGAGAATGAATCGGCTACATGATGGAATTGCTTCACCTCACCTATATTCTTCTTCTTGCTGCCTGTTCCTGTAGAAAGCTGAAGGCCACAGGTGGCTGTGGTTGCTGCTGCTGAAGGGGAATGAGAAGATTCCTTTATTTTCTTCTTATGCACAAGTGGGGCCCACAGGAGGGAGAATCAACCACTGCTGCTGATGGAGGAGGAGGAGGATGCTGCGATCTCCCCTACTGCTGGAGGAGGAGGTAGAGAGAGGAAGGAGAGGTCTTTCTCTTCTTCTTCTTGCGCACGGATGGGGCCTGCCACATGGAAGATTGGCTGCTGCTGTTGGAGAAGGGAACAGGGCCGCTGCTGTTGCTACTTCTGTTGTTGGATGGAGATGAAGGCTGCGGGAGCAGGAGGAAAAAAGGGGATCGTGAGAGGAGCAATTCCGGGGAAGCCTTCTGCGTGCAGACTGGGGAGTCGGGAAAAGGCTGCGGCTTTCTTTTCTGCTCCTGGATATCTGTGGAGGGAGAGGAGGAGGGGGATGAGGCTGCAAGGAGAAAATTTAGGAGTTCAAATCCTAGGAGTCTAATGAGGAGAGTCCCACTGGAGGGAGGAATCCTGCGAGGCTTCCTGCGCGCGGCCTGCTGGCTGCCTAAGAATCCTGACCAAACCTCCCCTGTTTTCAGCTCCTTATTCCTTTTTCAATTGCCATGATCAATAAGATAATATTTATCATTAATATTTCTTTGATTGTAGGAGATAATTAGGGAGAAAATGATGGGCAATCCCTTTTGTGTGTGGCTGGCTTCGGATGGCCAGAATCTTGGCCGAAAATGGGTGCGGCCATTCCTTGATTTCCAGCTCCTTTCTTCATTTTTTTAAATGTCATAAAAGCCAAGATAATAGCCTTTCTAAATTTTCTCCTAAATTGTAGGAGAAAACCAAGAGTAGGGAATTGGTGCGCTGACCTGTTCAAATCAGATGGCGGCTAGACTTCCTTTGGTCAGATCTGACCTAAATCCCATCAGGATGCTCCCGATCCGACAGTTATTAATTCCGGTCGGAATTAGTATTTTATGCTCTGAATTTGTCCGAAAAAATCCGAAATGTGCACCGATGGCCGTTTATCTTGTGTTCCATCAAGATGTGTGGTCAAGATCTCCTGAATTGCTTCCAATCCTTGATTTTATTAATTTTTTCAATCGGTGCAATCTCGGCCGTTGAAAATTTCTAAAATTACAATTAAATGCAATTAAATTTTTCTCTTGGATGAATTTTAATTCCACTATGTTAATATTTTCGAGACTAAAGTTTTGGATCGGGAAATTGCAATTTTTAGCCTGTGCGCCTGCCTAGAAGTTGATTAGACTATTATGTCCTTGAAGTGACGAGGCATAGACTCTTGTCTAAATCTGATTTTTCTGAATAACTATCTGATCGCTAGTCAGATTTTCGATTCGTCTTGAGCATTGTCCAGCCCTATCTTAAATAGATATTGTGATGAAATCAGATTTTTCCGATTCTGCCCCTATTTGTCTCAGTGTGTCGGGGGCAAATTGGTCATTTTTGCCTTATGGTGTCTAATTCTTAAGTTTTGAGCAACATTGCGAAGGTTATGACCGAGACTACGCAATGAGCCCATTCTCTCAGTCATTTGGGCCCATTAAACCTACCGAGACATTTTTAAAGCTCATTCGTACTACCTTGTCTTTTATTTACCGAATTTGAATTGGATTTTCAAACTGACTTCGGTATTGCTCAAATTTAGGTTGAGCGGGCTGAATTTGTTTGAACACTCTTGGGTCATCATTGGACTTGTCGGTCCAATTAAGATTTATTGGGCCAAGTAGGCCCATTAGGCCACTAGGTGGGTCCCACCACCATTTTCTCTTTTATCCTTCCTTTCGGTGTCCAAATTTTCTGCTCTTCTACATTTAGAACATTTTGACGCCAACATCATGCTAAAAAAATTGATATTTGCATTCCGTTCTACATGCATTTTGTGTTAGTTCATATGAAGCTGCTTCATATGCAACATGCAAGCCAGTGCCTTACCGCTTAAGCTCCCAAGGACCAAGGACACCAAGTATGTCTTAGATGCCTTGTGCATGTGAGAGAGAGAGAGAGAGAGGCACTATGATAGCGATGTCACATAATTCAAGTGGACTCCTATCAATCTTCTAACAGAGATGCAAGAGAAAGAGATAATGTCTTAGCTCCGTCTAGTTTGCGGCTCAATGATGCTGCCAACAGTAGCAGGGGGTCTCAAGCAATGATGCATCATACAGGAGGGGGTTTGGGCTAGGAATTGGGAGGGGGTTTATCTTTTATACTTCATGTATGTTGGGCTTGGGCCTGATCCTAGTTTGGTAATTGTCGATTCAAGAAATAACCAGTCCTAGAAGCATATGGAGCAATTAAATCACCTGGTGTGAGTCGTGACTTTCTGGGTGATTGATGTGGCTGCAATTATCACCTTGGCATCATTAACATACACACAGATCACATTTCATTGTGAATGGATGGGATGCTAATTATATCTTTTTCTAGTGTCTCACATTTTTTGGAGAAAAATCAGAGGGAGAGAGCGCTCTAGACCAGTCTGCAAGCTGCTTGAATTGAACAATTAAATACTGTAAAAAAGTAAGGGAAGCATGGACAACAGTGTTGACCAAGATCCACCTATCCCCATCTGACTCGTGAATAAGAGGGACCAACACAGCTGCCTTGATGCTTCTATTAATTAGACACATGAAGACCTAGATACCTTAATGGGGAGTAACAGCGATCCCAAAAACCTTCAAAACATTTCAGCTTGGAGGAGGGACGTTGAATGACAAACTAATATTTTGAGAGTTCATCTTTAGATCTGTAGGTCACATTTGGTACAGGGCTTATCCCTTGATTGTCCCCATAAAAAACAAGCTAGTAGTTGTTTACCGTGTGTCACCTTTACTTCTTCCAAGCATATATCCAGCTCCCTTTATGAGGTTTGAATCCAAAGCCCTAGTCCAGAAGATGTTCATGACCTGCTGAGGAGGATAAACAAGTATGGACATAATGAATCACCCTGCTGCAAGCCTCCGGAGCTAGGAAAGAAGGTGGCTGGCTTCCCATTAAACAAAAGGGAGAACCTGGCTGTGATGCACTTGCCGATCCAGTTAACCCATTTAGAATTTTAGATTCAAAATTTGTTAGGTAATGGATACTTAAGGAGGCATTTCCAATTAACTGTATCATAAGCCTTTTCAAAATCCAATTTGATGACCAGGCAAGCTCTCTTCTTTAAAATTTGATCATGAACATGTTCATGGACAGTCATGTAACTACCTAGAATCACTCTCCCTTTTAAGAGGACAGATTGGTTGATGTGACTCAGCTCATAAATTACTTGTTTCAACTGGTCGCAAGCATCTTTATGAAGATATTGTACTTTCCATCCCCCAGCTAACAGGTTTACAATCTTTGTCTCTTTGCAACTTGTTTTATCTTGATAAAAGCCACCAAGATAGGTTGCATTAAGATTCTGATATCTGCTGGATATCACTGAATATGATTTTATCAAATCATTTTTAATAATCCCCATGTAGACTGGCAGAATATCATTGATAGATCATAGGGTCCCAGGGACTTGTTTGCATCCATCTTGAACACAGCTGAACTCATTTCTTCAGAAAAATTAGTAATAAGAGTTTAGGGAAGAATTTAGTGTTAAGAGGCCTCCACTCAGCCTCTTCCTTGAACAAATTCTCACAGAAGCAAGTAACACCTTTCTTGATTTCCTCCTGCTTTATAAATACATCTTCCTTTATCTTAATAGTTATACTGGGACAACTCAATTCCACTCTAACCTTAGGTTGTGTTTGATTGGTCAAAACATACATCTGACCTCTGATTTGATAAGAGATTTAGGTGTTTAGACTTTTTTATGTCTTAATTAGCTTCTAAACACCTCTTATATTTTAACAAAACTCTTAAAATTAAGTTACATGGTTTGGATTTTATTTTCATAAAATCTTTTTATAGAAGATAGAAGTAACATATAGAATATCACAATAAGTAAACACTCAATTGATTGATATATTAACATCTTAATCCAATTAAGAACTTTTTACCACAAACTAGGACTTTGTTTGTTTTGGCTTAATTGATGTTTAAGTCTAAATGCTTAATCGGTCAAATATTAGACATTGAGATTTTTGGTAAAATGTCTGAATATAATAGTAACGTCTTCAAAAACACTTATAAGTGATTCACTATAATTTTTTATTTTCAGAAGTTGATAACCAAGATTTTGTGTTCCACGAGAAATTAGAGATGGAATTAAGACTTTAGACATTTCATTAAGTCAAATCAAATGCCACGTAAGAGCTTAGAGAAGTTAAAAGTTCAGATTTTAAGATTAAGCCAGAAATAAATGCCACCTATCCCAAATTTTTGGAGCGGACCATAACCAAACACTTTTGTTTCTTTCAGCTATCAATGCAAAAGTGCAAATTCAGGGTCCTCCTCTTAATGGGAACAAATTAGCTCCATGGAATGCCGGATCGGGATCCGGGTCGCGACCCGGACCCGATCCGGTCGGATTTTGGGCCGACCGGCCCGATCGGGATCCGGTTGGTCCGACCCGAGCGGGGGATCCCCTCGGGTCGCGACCCGATCGTCGGGTCGCGCGACCGCGGACGGCCCCGGGTCGCGCGACCCCGTCCCGCGAGGGGATCCTTGCCCCGAGGCACAATGGGTGCTTCGTGGGGGAAGCGGGGGTTCTTGATGCCCCCTTGCGCCCTTGGGGGCCTATATAAGGCCCCCGAGGGAGGCTCTCATGCCCACCCCTCCCCCTGCATTTCTAAGCCCCTCTAAGCCTTACATTTTAAGGCTAATTCCCACCCCCAAGGTCCTTATTTTATTTAGTGAAGGTTAACTTGTTTTATTGTTCTTCTCCTTGTTGTTTACTTTTGTTCACCGTGGCTTCTCCAGTGGTGACACCGAAGTTCTTTGGGTCGACCCGGAATGATCCGGCTTGGCTACATTGCACTTTCTTGTCCGTGACGGCCGGGGAAAGTGCAATGTATATGCGTGATAAAGTTATGCGTGGTGGTATTTTTAGATTAAAACACCACCTTGCCGGAATGAAGGGCAATGTGCTCCGTGCTCTCGTGCTCCACGCGGAGGTAAGAGCACAATTCCGACATCATCTCTTAGATTTGGAAGCGGCGAAGGGAACTTCAAAGCGGCGTATAAGGATACGATTCGGGAAGAAATTGCCGAACCGACGAGACATTCCGTACACGTATATGGAACCGGACAAGAGCGTTCGAACATTCGTCGTGATATAGGCCTCGAAGATGGTTTGTATTATGTATTATTTATCTCTTTCACTAATAAGTTTATTACCTTCTTTATACATGTTTGAAAATTAGAGGATCTTTATCGGGCTATGGAGGCTAGTCGGAAGTCATTCGCCGGCGAAGACCATTTGCGCCGCACCGGCCGATCGATTGGTCGAGGATCGGGAGTGGAAGGGGATCTAACCCGTATTCGTGGAGGAGGAGATTCATGATCTCACTCGAGATGATGACCCGAGTGGGTCACGGTGATCCCGTTGTCACCCGACCACGGCAACGCCAAACATCAATAACGACGGCATTGAAGAATTTGAAAATTTGCAAAGAAAAGATCGGACGAGCGACATCGAATGGTTCTTCCATCATAGTATGCGACGAATGCTTTGCGAGGGACCGTACTATGAAAACATGATCGACACCGTCGGTGATGTTGGAAAAGGAGTGCCTGGACCTAACCGAAAGGAGATATACAACGTATATCTTCCGAATGGAGGTGGACGATACGAAAGTACGTCGAAGTCCTTTGAAAGGATTTGGGATGAAAGAGGTTGTACGTTGATGACGAGATGGTTGGACCGGTAAGCTCACTTTCTGAAACGATTTTACTTAATTTGTTTTATGTTATACCTAATTTGTTAATATTATTCTTAACGGGTATAACAGAAAGACGATGATAAATTTTCTAGTTTATTGTCGAGCGGCCTTGTGTTTTGGAAGTCGGTTGATGCATCGGGGAAGGTCGAGAACTCCGAATATCTTTTTGAGTTGATAGATGGAGTTATCCGGAGATAGGGGAGGACGGGGGTTGTCAGTAGTTACGGACAACGCGGTACGCATACAAAGCGGTACAGTCGAATGTTGATGGTCGAGAGACCGAAAATGTATTGGACACCGTGTTCCGCGCATTCTCACAGATTTAATGTTAGAGGACATTTGCAAAGATAGTCGAAATAGACCGGGTTGTGAAGTTAGCCCGATTTATCTCGTCATTCATCTACAACCGCAACTTCATCCTTTAATGTGGGGAACGTACGAAGGGAAGAGAGCTTCTCGGACACGGTGCCACCCGCTTTGCCTCCCGTTATATCTCCTTAGAGAGTCTATTAACTCGTAGGAGGGCTCTTTGTCACATGGTCATCTCACCGGGGGGTGGGGTACTTGGTTAGCTAGATGTAACCCGTCGGATAAGCGGAAAGGGAGGAAAGTTGAGGAAACGATTGAGAGCGGAGATTTACGGAAAGTTGTGAAGAAGACGTTGAGCATTGTAAGTCCTATAGTGAAGGTGCTAAGGATAGTCGACGGTGATAGAAAAGCGGACGTGGCTATCTATACGATGCGATAGATAGGGCGAAAGGATGAGATTGCAAAAACCGTGTCGACTTCGATAAGTGGTGGGACATTATTGACCGTCGGTGGGAGCGAACATTACATCGGCCAATACGTATGCTTCGAGGTATATTTCATTTCTCTTTTACTTCATTCTTTTGTATTTGAAAATATGATTTGATTGATTAGTAACATTTGTATCTTCTTAGGTTACTTCTTGACCCTCGTTAACATTACGGAGTCAACAATTCGGGGCAACGAATGAATTACTTGATGATGTCGAAAAAGGTTATCGCGAGGATGCTTGATGATGATGATCGGTCGATAATTGCGTACAGCAAGATGTATCGGCTATAGGATGCGGTCTAATCATTTGGGACGACGAAGTGGAGCGAGCTGTTACATGCCTGCTCAAGTCGAGTCCTTTATCCATTAATTCTTTATATTAACATTGATTATTAATCCCTCGACGCGTAGTTACGCTTGTGTAGGCGATTGGTGGATGGACCATGGCAAAGCACCCGGTTATGAAGATTTGGCGAGATGTGGCTATCGAGTGCTTAGCCAAACGACCGGCATCCGGTGCGAGAGAAATTGGTCGACGTTCGGCTGATCCGCACAAAGCGAGAGAAACGAGGTTGACGTCCGAAAGACTTGAAGACCTTGTGTGTGCCGGCTACAACGTGAGGCTCGAGTTGAAAAATGCAAATAGAATGAAGCGAAAATCAACGGGAAGAACAACGGTGGAGGACGACCGGTTCGGAGTGGTCGGAATTGAGGAACGATGATCGAAGAGGAAGACATCGACTTGGATCGAATCTTTGATGAGAGAAATCCATTAGGAGCGTGGGTGAATGATCGAGGAGGGATGGGCGAGCACGAGTTCAATCACGAAGATCGACGATGGGTGAAGGAGTGCTTGACGACGTCCCTCTCGCCCGAAATTTCGATTCCGCCCGCCGTGGCAAAGAGAAGGAAGACCGGTGAAGGATCCAGCGACGAGGTGCACGGAGTAAGGGAAAGGGTAAGCCAAATTTTAAGCGATCCTCTTGGCATAGCCGGATGCGGAGACACTCGACGAGGATCGGGAAGACACTCCGAGGAGCCGACATCCGGCTGCGGTATCAAACTTCGGAGGATTCTTCTTCGAAGAGCGACGGCGGTGATGGAGTGGGACACCGAGGGCGAGCCACGGCTTCAAGTAGGCGGAGATCCGCGGATGTGGGGAGAGCTCCTACTACGGCAGAACGCTTCCTTTGGAGAAGACCGGTATACCCGCGCGACCCAAGACATAGACCGTAGGGCGAGGTCGCGGGGGTGGAGGAACTCGACATACCCGAACGTGGTGGACATCGGTACCGTGGATATGAACAACCGACCTACGGGTATGATTCATCTCGAGAGCTCTTGGTTTCCTACAAATGACCAAGAGTGGAGTGGGATGAGTTATAGATCACCCGTGGACACCCCGATTCAATCCCCGTATGAACATTACTTTGGTGGTTTTTTAGGACCCCGGATGGCGACATTAGGGTCATTGTAGAAGGGACTCCAGAATATAATATTCATCAGCATGTGTGGCATACTGTATATAATACAATGTCGTGGGAAGAGTATAAGGCTCAAGTAGAAAATGTAGAACAAGTCAAGTTTATGTAAACGATTGGGTAAAGTTTATGTTAATGAATGAAAATATTTTTATTGTTATACTTCTGTTTTTTCAGATTTTTTTCGAATTTTTTCGACATTTTTTCGATTTTTTTTCGAATTATCAAAAAAAAAATATTAAATAATTCGGATCGGACCGGGTCGCGACCCGGGTCGCGACCCGGTCCGACCGGGTCGGTCCAGAGCCGGGCCGACCCGGTCGCGATCCAGGATCCTGCCTTCCTTGATTAGCTCTAGTGATTACTTGAGGAGAATGTTACTGAAGATTTCTCATGTTCTAAAAAGAGAGAAATTACGAAAGCCCGTGTAGGAAAAAGATACACCATGGTGGCAGCCCAGATAAAGATGTATAATGATGATTCAACCACCAATATTATTCAGGAACCTGATGTATAACGAGAGGGAACATGTGATCAAGTTGGGATCTCTTGAAAATCTGTTTATACATGTTCTTGAGAAACAAGATTTCAATATTCATCATAATCCCTCTGGTCCTTCCTCTTCTCCCCTCTTAATTTCTATCCTCTTGACTCTAAACTCTACATTACTGTAACTCAGGTAGCTTCCCTCCTCCTATCCGTTCTTTCTTGTGTGTTCGTTAATCCTCCTTAGGCAATCTTCTCAAGTTTGTCCTGCATGTTGAGAACTTTACTGTTGCATCTCACAAGACCTCTTCTTTTTATCACAATTAACTGTATATGACTACACTAAGTACAATCAAGTATCATACCATCTTCTGATGTCCCAAAGAGATAATATTTTTTTGAGAGATATATAAAATCAGACGATTAAGGGAAAGGTTTTTCATCTGCCAAAGAAGAAAACTACATTACCTTACCATGGCAAAAATTTATTGCAAGGATTTACCAATATAACCTTTTATAGAAATATACATAATCTAGAAAGTGTGTATCTAAAGGTTAAAAGAATCCCAGACTAGAAAAAGTTCTGGCCAGAAGATTGAATAAACTGGTACAATTTGCAGAACAGGCAGAATATTGAAACCAGATGAGCCAGGTAGGATTTTGGCTGTGCCTACTGCGTGGGAAGTTAAACAATGACAATCAGATAAATAGGTCACAGTCAGTTGGGACATGTCCTGATTTAGATGACTCAGACCAAATTGGACAAGAATCATATGATTCTGACCAAGTCAGATGGAAAATACTTTTACTTTGTTTTCATTAGTAAGAGTCAGCCTGAGATTGGCCATCTAGCATATTCCAACCTGAAACCCCATCGAGTCTTACTGATTCTCAACTTTTAAAGGTTTGACGACTCAGCCTATCTGATCCAGATTAATTAAAGTTGAATGACTGACCACAGGACCAACCATGACTCTCATGTGGAATGGAGTTGGACCATGACAAGCTTGGACAAGGTAATATTTACAACTATGAAACTGTTCAGGTGAGGAAAAGAATGACCAACCAGTAGAAAGTGGGGATGACTGTTAGAGGCTTTTTGTTCAGCAACCTTACTCTATGATATTTATCTCCTTATCTTAAGGTGCATGGCTTCTTGGTTAGGAACTGAAATTGCAGTCCCATGCCAGAGCTTGCGCAGCCTTGGAAGGTATATGTAGCATGTAGCGTGGTATCTTTTATCAGCATGCCAAATAAAACAAACTTTGTTAAGGAACATCGCTGGTACCAACTTCAACTGAGTATAACCATATAAATATGGCTCACAAGAAGATGTTAGAACTAGACCCTTGAAACACTTACCAGGTCATCCAAGTGGGCCAAGTAGTTTGAACTAAAATGGTTTAAAACAGTCTAGGCCATAGGGTTGCCTAGAACCACTTCCAATCACTGTCCTGTTAGTATCAATACAACAAAAAGAAGGAAACCAGGAGGTGCCGGTCTGAGCTTGAATGGAAATGGTAAGAAAACATCCTTCCATTGTTCAACGGATGCTTGGAAGAGGCTTCATGCGAAGGTAATGCAACATGGAGCTTCCTTCATAACTTAAGATAGGTTAAAACAAAACATGAATGAGATAACTGGAAACGAAGGTCCAAACAGCATTGGCTGAAGAAAAGAGACTAGAAACACGCAAATTTCCCATGCTGTATCAAGTAGCAGGAGATCAAGTTTGTTTATTCTGAGGGTGGCGGGATTTTATGTCATGAACAGCAGGTAAACAATCAGGGAATTCTTGCATGCGTTTTCATTTTTTTCTGCAAGATGCTTATAGGATGTTTGGTTGCTCTTTTAATGTTGATACACTCTTATTTTTGGAATCAATATTATTTTCTATCTTAGTTTTAATTTTAAAAGTACATAAACACAATTGATGTGTGTTTGGCAAAAACATCACTATTTTTAAAAATTATAGAGTAATGTTTGGTAACACAAAAAAATTGTTCGCTAATATGAGGCCAACTGCTGGCGCCATGGCCTTCCGGAGCTAGCATTGGTCATAGCCGGTTGGAGCGCTAGGCAGCAGCTTAACAGAAATGGGATAAGAAATATGGTTACTCTGCTGTCTCGGAATGGGTTGCAGTGGCAGCGGAGGGCGGGATCGCCATGAGAGAGGGAGAGAGGGGGCAGCGTTGGAATCCGCCACTAGGGATAGAGAGGGGGGTGGCATGCCCGTGCTGGAGAGAGAGAGAGGGGGGACGAGCACACGTCTCCGTCTCCCGTGTCTATCTCAAAAAAAAACAGGTCCTTCCTTGTTTTGAATTCAAGAGAGCCATAAGAAGAAGAGTGATGTTTCTGAAAATAAAGGAGAACTTAAAAATGGTAACCAAACACCCTACCACTTTCATTTTCAAAATTTAAGTTAAAAATAGAGAAAAAAACATAACCAAACACCCTATTAGAAGTTTCCGGCGAGCCAAGGATACACTGATGTGTGATTGTATTACTCGTCTAATGCCATGCGACAGGATGCATGTATTTGATAGATGAATCTTACATTTCTCGGCTTCTAGGGGTGCTTGGTTGCATCCTAAAGGGCTCTATAGATATGTTTATATGACAATACTTTTTTAAGTAAATATTTGTTAATTATGATTAAAGTATATCCATGTAGAATTTCTTCTTGGATAAAAAAGAGGTGCGAGTCCTTTTATTCTATCTTGTGGTGCATGTTTTTTTACACCTTGTTCCTACCTTATAAGATGCTTTTTTATCCCCAACCATGATGGCTTTATATTTGTTGACTGTGAATTTTTTTTGTTTTATTATTTTATCACAAAACTGTATAAGAAATTATACCAAAGCAAACACCCCCGAGGAAGTTTGTATTCTGTTCATGATGATGCTTGTCATTTTGAACAAACTGATCCATACCGGGAGCCGGGAGCCTATATTTATTAATCCGCCTCAACGTAATCATGTAACCTTGCATGCGATGCTTTATAGAGAATTCATCAAAAAAAAAAATCGCCTCCCTGAAACATTAATTCCAGAATTCAAAATAATTTCTTTCTGACTGCATTATGAGCGCCAACTTTCTTACTGTCGTTTGCTGGTTCTCCTCTCCAGCCAGTTGAAGCTGCACCATTCTGAACACATGCTCTTGAAGCTCATATCGTCCGCGGAAGACGACTTCGAGCGAGCAGTGCAGAGCGTCGCTTGAAGACATTGCAGGTCTTTTCTTAGCAGGCCGTTTAGGCACCACAGCCCCGCTGGGAAAAAGAAAGTTAGTTTCCTCTTCTTCATATTAAGTACAAGATGCATGCTTGATCAATAGAAGAATGTTTTCTCTTGAGTGACCTAAATATGGAAATTTTGTAAGAATATCTCTACGATAGTAGTCCGTTATAAAAAAAAAAATTAGACAATGCTTGAACCATACTTGATGGTTTTATTGCCTGAAAGTGTTGAGCTTGACGGGTTTAAGATGTCCACTTCTGATAGGTCTTGTGACAAGACGTAATATGCTCAGACTCAGCAGATCATCTTCATAGTTTCTTCTCATTTTTAGATTTTTTTTTAATCTGGAGTGCCGCATCGGGTGCGGCGTTTCACCCCTGAAGAGTGAGTCACGGGTTCTAATCCACATTGCCTCCCCCGTGGGAGGACGGATGTCCAATGGGGCACTGTCATGGGACAATATAGATCTTGGTTGACTCACTCGACTATAAACTAACCTTTCTGTGGTTTACCGGCCCAGAAACCACCTGGCCGGGCCAACTCCAAGCCGGCCCGGTTTGGGGTCACACAGCCTGGCTACTGGCTAGGGGTCGGGTGACCCAGTCGGCCAAGTCATCCGACCCGGTCTGACCCTAAGGCGACCAGACCTAAGTAATTTTCTTATTTATACTATTATTGCATACTTAATTTTTTTCTTTCGGGAGATTTTAATAATAATATAATAATATTTTACTATCACTTATACTATCATGTATATATAAGATTTATAATCATAAATGTGTTGTATAGTTAAATTTTATAAAGATATATTTTAACTCTCTTTCTCTTTCACACATCAAATTTGTCAAGAATAATTATTTTTTGAGTGTTTCATTTATTGATAGTATAACAATATTTTGCTATCATTTATATTATTGTGTGGTTAAAATTTATGATTATTAATATATGATAGATCTTAAAATTTATAAAATTATTTCTTAACTGTCTTTACTTTTTCATTTGAGATTAACTTTTTTTCAACATATATTAATACAATATAATCACAAAAAAAATCATATTTACTTGTATACATAGATAAATACTCATATTCAATCATAATATAATTATATAATTATATTTATATATATTTTATGTATACATAAATATATAATATAAACATTTTGTTTCTATTTTATTTTTATATATTTTATATTTTATACATATTTTTTATAATAAAATAAATAAAATCTAATTCAGCCGACCCTATCTGACCTGAGGTTGCGACTCTATCCGACTAGGTTGATTTTGGGGTCGACCCCCGACCTAGGAAACTAAAATATATTTTTTTATTTTATTTTTGTTTCTATATTTTTTTTCTTGACCTTGCGTAATACAACGAAACTTACTGTTAGGAAAGATTTCTCACAATCATGATTAAAAAACTACCTGCATTGCAATTACAGATACCCGTACTATCAATGTATACGGTATAACAGATGTTTTGTCTGACTTACGTGTCAACCTTAAACTAAGCCCTTCTCTCTTAAATCCACATTTACTGGGCAGAGAGTATCTTTTCATTATGCACACAATAAACTACTGCTCTCTTTGGCAGAAGAATTATAAAAATCGAAATCAAGGTTCAGCTCACACTTGGGGCCTGTTTGGTTAGACTATCAAAAATAATATTATATTGATATTGATATTGATATTTTTAAAAAATGAACTATCAATTTCAAAATTAATTAATATACGTTGACATTTGTTTCTTTTGTTTTTATTATAAATTTAAAATTTAATATTAATAATCAAATATTTTTATTGATTGTTATCGATATCAATTTTAAAATTAATAGTGATAAAGATGTATAACAATGTCACCAAACATGATCTCAATGCATGCAACACTCTCTTTAGTTTTCTTGTTTTGTAACCTTAGTTAAACGAAAATCAGTATCGAAATTGTCGGTTCGATAATGATACCTAATGGCCCGTTTGGTTACAGTATCAAAAATGATACTATATTAGTATTGATATTGATATTCTAGAAGATGAAGTATCAATATCAAAATTGATACAAGTTGACATTTGTATTACACAACATGTGTTGTTTACAATACAAATTTTAAAATTGATACTATTATCCAAACACTTTAAAGTGATTATCAACGATATCAATTTTAAAATTAATAGTGATTGAGGTGTATAATACTGTTACCAAACAGGACATAAACTGGACGACTTGTCTCAATAGGTTCCTCCGTGCATCAGGGGCCACCGAGGTGAAAAAGGGTGCTAAAGAGAGTTTGGGATCACAAACCTTTGTGCTATCCTTGTTTGGTTCCGATTACTATGATTTACATAGATTATTTCTTTACAAAAAAATAATTTTTTTATAAATTATGTTCGCGTCGTCATATAAATGGATAAGTTTTATTGCGTGTGACGATACAAATTTTAATATCTTAAATTTCATAGTTCTGACTTCTTAAATTCGAACAAGCTCAAAAAATATCTCCAAATTGGATATAAACTTCTTCCGGGCAGATTGGTACCAAATTTGTACATCATATTTTTTGACTTGTCTCGATCAGAACTCTACCATATATCGATGATTACTGAGATGAGGTGGATTGATGAAGAGAGTTGGGGGTCACAACCTTGGCTTCCTTGACCTATTAAGATTTGTCCCTTGTAGATATTATTTATAAAAATTGAAAAAAATCACAAAACTCAAAATTTCTATAAGTTTTACTCATTTCTTTGTGCAAATGGATGAGTTATATTGTGTGACCCACTAAACTCAATATCTTATTTGATTTGAGACATGTTAAAAGAACTCCTTTTTTTGAATTAAATCTATTGTTTGATGAAGGATTTAACTAGCCTTTTGGTTATGTATGGCATAGGCCATGATACATGATCTTAAATAGTCTTTGAAGATAAAACTATTTTATTGAAACTTTCTATTATCTATTAACACATGGATATAAATCTTGTTAGGGATAAGACATGTCATTCATTTAATATCTTGACACTTTGAGATTATATACTTGAAATTTGATCAATTGAAAAAAAAATTCAATTATTCTTCTGCTCTGGTCAAAGATTTATAATTATATCATAGGCCATTTTCTCTCCATCTTGTCAATATGCTTAATTGCATTCACTAAGTTTCTTATATATCCAATCCGTTAATTGTACCAAACTCTTCTAGTAGTGATACACATATCAATAGTCAAAACATTTGATCTTTCTGATAATATATCTTTGGTGACTCAAGTCAAAATTTCAACTATGCAATCATAATGATAGAAAATCATGATTAATAGTTAGGTAACACATATGCTAATATATCAATATTCTTAATATCTTGTCAATTTTTAAACTAAAATTATTTAGATTATACAGCTCTACGTTATTGATCTTATTATCATAATTTTATTACGATTCAATCATTATTACATAAATCAAAGATTTTATTAATAAAATAATACGAAGAAATAATATTTTATAAAATGGGATATTTATGAAAATATCAAATCATATTAAATACGACCATTTGTTTATAGGAATACATTTCTATCATGACCCAATATATAGGTCGAATAACACATTTAGTTAGATACCTCTTAAAAGAACTCTTTCTTTAATTAAATGTACTATTTGATAACAAATTTAACTGACATGATGGTCATATAAGGTACATGATAAGCAGCATGCCACCGTCCATAGATAAGCAACGTGAGATCTATCAGGGAGATTGATTAGGGAGAGATTTGAGAGTTTTGGGGGGAGTTTTTTTCCCTCTCGGAGAGAGAGCTAGTACTGTGTCCTTGTGTACTTGTTCTCTAGTTTTAGAGAAGTTTTTAATCCGTAGATGTAAAAAGGACATACCATCTTGTTGAATCACACTAAATTGTTGCCTTTCTTGTCATGTGCGCTTCTACTTTTTTTATTCTATCTCCATTATTTGTATTATCGGCATCGTTAAGATGATCGGACGATGGGGGGTTCTATGCCTCTGATGTCGGTGGTGGGAGCTCCCCTTATTTGTCAATAAAAGACACCCCCTGCAGTATTGTTCATTCAACTCAAAAACAAAAAGAGGTTTACAGTGTAAAACGTGGATAGAGAGACATGGTGACGATCCGCACTCTCAGGTGCTGTTTGGTATTGGGAAAACTTAGAAATAAATCTTGTTTATCTCCAAAACTTAGAGAATAAACCAAGTTTATCCCTAAAAAAATTTTGATGTTACACTACAAGAAAATAGGTTACTAGGGACGGCTGTAAGCCGTCCCAAAAAACCAAAAAGCCGTCGCTAATACATATTAGCGACGGCTTCAAAGCCGTCGCAAACGCGTCGCAAATAACGCCGTCGCCAATAATATTAGCGACGGCTTTTGTTAAGCCGTCCCTAGTACATTTATTGGCGACGGCTTATGAGCCGTCGCATAAGTTATTAGCAAAACGACCATTTATTGGAGACGGCTTAGGCGGCCGTCGCCAATAAGTTTACTAAGCGACGGCATAAGCACGTCGCAAATGATAAGAAGATTAGAGCGGCCGACGAAGTTATTTGGGACGGGTTAAGCCGTCGCAAATAATCTTAGTGGCGACGGCTAGTGAGCCGTCGCCAATAAATTTATTTGCGACGGCGGCAAGGCGTCGCAAATGGCAACTGTAACCCGCGCCATCGTCGCGGGAATTTTTACTGCAGTATCGCGGCAACTGTATACCCGTCGCCATGATAACTTTATTGGCGACGGCTACGGCCCGTCCTAATATTAAAAACAGCCGTCGCAATACCGGAGAGAAAAAAACCGGGTTCGGGATTTTCCTGGTATTGCGGCGGCATTTTTAATATTAGGGACGGCTTTAGCGTCCCAAATAACTTTATTAGCGCGACGGCTATACAGCGTCGCCAATAATCAATTTACGAAAAAAAAATAATTTGATTGGCCGGATTGGATCAATTATACGATCCAATCCGGAAAATCAATCATTCTTGAAACTTTCGTAAAGATCTAAAATCGGATCTACCAATCCAAAAATTGAATTATATTAATAATTTCGGTGCCCGATTGCTCGTTTCAAACTTCCGGAACGGACACCGAATTAGGATGAAACAACACACATTAACATACCAAAATTGAAATTCATCAAATTTAAATTCATATTCACATACCATATTCGTTATAACATTCGTTACACAAAATGTTTTGATACATATGAATAACATTCATAGAGAGTAAAAAATACATCTTCTATTCATCTTCTTCATCTTCATCTTCATCATCATCTTCACTCTCCTCGGCATCCTCGTAGTCCTCGTCGTCATCGCCATTTCTGTCCTCTGTTTGTTGAGGCGGAGGATGCCCCGATGTGGATGGCACATCAGGAGTCGGGAACCTTTGAGTCAAGCCTTCAATGATCAGATTGAGGCGATCGAAATTATCTTGAAATGATTTACGGTAGTTTGTCGGTGTTGTTTCAATGAAGTTATTTGTTCTTCATAACGTTCATTGATTTCTCCTTGCCTCGCCACGATCTCTAAGCTCTCGAACTTCTTGAGTCGAGCTAGAAGCACCTCCGCTTGACTCACCATACCAAGTGTGGCGAGTTTCACCTCGCCCGCCACATCGGATCCGTCTGGTCGATCTCTGCCAAACACGGATACGAAAGCTTCCTCCGCGGTGAGTGGAGGCTGCGATACCGACATCCGAGGATTCGGATCTTTGGGGGATTCATCAATCCTTGCATATTTTCCTATAAATAATATGAATAAAAATTAAAATCCCACCGTGATGAATTGTGGATTATAAAGAAAAATAGGTTATGATAATCAATAATTACCATCATAAGACGACTTTGGTCATTATCCCAAATGACTGCTCCATCGAGTTCTTCATGCGTTTGACTCATCTGGAATACCTCCGGACGAGTTGGAGCTCGAGCTTCTTTTCGTAGCTTAGCAAAAAATTAAAAATAAAGATAAGAGATGATTACGAGAATAAGAATCAACTAATATGAAATTTTAAGTTTTAACTACTTACAAAGTCTCTTTCTAGCTGATGTATATTTGTTCTTCCTCTTAAATACGGCATTGTTAATTGCCGCCTATTACAAGCATTCTTTTCACTACGATGCCTACATATATATATAAAAATGAAACAACATTAAAAAAATGCAAATGAAAAGAATAGGATCTAATTATAAGAGGAAATAAAATTTGGAGTTACTCTAGCATCATCTTGACTCCATAAATGACACATATGATGCCATTGTTCCTCGTTACTGCTTGTGGAGGATTGTTGGCACGAGCTTACTCGTTTGATCGTCTGTAAAATACTGTACACAAATATTGTTAACAAAAAAATAGTTATCTCGAATTTACATTCTAAATTATATTTTACCTTTCTTTTCAAATGATTTCTTTGTTTTCTTTGCATCTCTCCCATATGCCTTAATATCTGTGCATCCGATTGAGGATTCCGCAAAGGTAAAATGTTCTTTGCATTAATATAAAAATGATTAAAAAGTTCACCAAAATTTAGATAAGATGAAGCTACTTGAATGTTACCTCTAAATCACGGAATATGGCATCCTTTTTCTCTGCGGTAGAGCCATGTAATTATGCTCCCAAAATCGCAATAAACTACATTCATAACTCCTAAGTACGAGGTAAACTCCTGTCCATGTGATCCAACGCCGGATCCTCCTACTAGAACGACGTTGTAGGACTCATCGGGGCCAAGTGTTCGCACGCTTGATGGCCTTTCTTGGACCTCTCCCACGTCTAGCGATGTAGCTAGTTAAGTATAAATTAAAAATTACAATTAGACAACGACGATTTTTTAAAAAAACTTTTTACTAGCATTTATTCAAATATTTACGAAGCATGGGAAGATGGACTACTACCATCGTAGGAGCGTCGTCGGAACCCGGTGAGAAGGAGTCCGAGATGGACTAGGCTCATGTAGGGTGCCTCCCTAGCGGCTCGGAAGCAACACCCCTGGAGGTGGAAGGTCGATCCACAGATGCTTGAGATTGACCCGAGGTCCACCGCCCTCGAGATGGTGTAGAAATGCGAGATGTCCCTCACGACTTTTCTTGAAAATTCTCTTCATCTGTCACATAAAAATATTAGGCGGCAATCCCGGCTTATAATTGTGCAATAAAAAAAATTTAAGCGAATCCGAGGCCGGATTGGCCAATCCGAAGGCCGGATTGCCCAATCCGAGACCCGTTCGAGGTTCCGATCGGGCAATCCGGCCAGTTGAAACTTGGATTTTTTGGCCAATCAGGCGGATTGCCCAATCGAGACCCGTTCGGGTTCGGTCGTGCAATCCCGGCCGGAATGAAAAACTTGGATTTTTTGGCCAATCCGAGGCGGATTGCCCAATCCGAGACCACGTTCGGGTTCCGTCGGGCAATCCGGCAGTTGTGGGACAACTTTTTGGCCAATCGAGGCGGATTGCCCAATCGAGACCCGTTCGGGTTCCGGTCGGGCAATCCGGCGGATAAAACTGGATTTTTTGGCCAATCCGAGGCGGATTGCCCAATCCGAGACCGTTGGGTTCGGTCGGGCAATCGGCCAGTTGTAGGACTTAACTTTCTTGGCCAATCCGAGGCGGATTGCCCAATCCGAGACCGTTCAGGTTCCGGTCGGGCAATCGGCGGATTGAAAACTGGATTTTTTGGCCAATCCGAGGCGGATTGCCCAATCGAACCCGTTCGCGGGTTCCGTCGGGCAATCCGGAAGCCAGTTGAGAAACTTGGATTTTTTGGCCAATCCGAGGCCGGATTGCCCAATCAGAACCGTTGCGGGTTCGATGGGCAATCGGCGGATTGAAAACTGGATTTTTTGGCCAATCCGAGGCGGATTGCCCAATCGAGACGTTGCGGGTTCCGGTCGGGCAATCCGGCGTTGAAAAACTTGGATTTTTGGCCAATCCGAGGCGGATTGTCAATCCGAGACCGTGCGGGTCCGGTCGGGCAATCGGCCAGTTGTAGGACTTAGCTTTTTGGCCAATCGAGGCGGATTGCCCAATCCGAGACCGTTCGGGTTCCGGTCAGCAATCGGCGGATTGAAACTGGATTTTGGCCAATCCGAGGCCGGATTGCCCAATCGAGACCCGTCGGGTTCCGGTCCGGGCAATCCGGCAGTTGTAGGACAAGCTTTCTTGGCCAATCGAGGCGGATTGCCCAATCAGACGTTCGGGTTCGATCCGGGCAATCGGCAGTTGAAAACTGGATTTTTGGCAATCGAGGCGGATTGCCCAATCCGAGACCGTGCGGGTTCCGGTCGGGCAATCCGGCGGATTGAAACTGGATTTTTTGGCCAATCCGAGTCCGGATTGCCCAATCCGAGACCCGTTGCGGGTTCCGGTCGGGCAATCCGGCCAGTTGAAAACCCAGATTTTTTGGCAATCCGAGGCCCGGATTGCCCAATCCGAGACCCGTTAAGCGGGTTCGTCAGGGCAATCCGGCCCAGTTGAAAACTGGATTTTTGGCCAATCGAGGCGGATTGCCCAATCCGAGACCCGTTCGCGGGTTCCGGTCGGGCAATCCGGCAGTTGAAAAGCTTGGATTTTTTGGCCAATCCGAGGCGGATTGCCCAATCAGAACCCGTGCGGGTTCCGGTCGGGCAATCCGGCGGATTGAAAAACTTGGATTTTTTGGCCAATCCGAGGCGGATTGTCAATCCGAGACCGTGCGGGTCGTCGGGCAATCCGGCCAGTTGAAAAACTTGGATTTTTTGGCCAATCCTTCGGATTAACTTTCTATTTGTATAGAGTGAGTTTCTTGAAGTTGTACATCTTCGTCAATTACTCCAAATGTTATAGGTACGTTAATAAGTTGTTCTTGATACGGTTCGTTTTCATCTTCACTTTCATTTCGGAAATGTTGTAATAGTTACAGGTAGTGATAAATCTTGGTAACACCCATCCCTTATTAGAGTTATCATTTACATAAAAAACTTGTTCCACTTGGCTTGCTAGTGGAAGCGGTTCATCCGCTTCTAATCTTCTCTGTGTGTTTAAAGATATCAAACCATATTCATTCACCTTAAAACCTCGATCATCATCATGTACATCCCACCATTCACATTAAAAAGTGTTAAACGGCTATTCCGATCGAACGATATCTCAATTATATCTAATATTCGTCCATAATAGCGTCGCTTGATTGAAGATGGTCATTTACAATAACACCACTTAGTTGAGTTGATTTGGTTGAATCGGATTCCAATGTTCGAAATCTAAATCCATTACATATATAACCGTTTAATGACGAGGCAAATCTCGACGGACTAAGTGATAAAATCTCCGGCCTCCTTGGTATATCTAGAAGAACCTATATGTTCTTAACTCTTGAATGTGTGTTACGAACCACACGAAGAAGTTTTCTTCCGTAGTTGGTCTATTTTAAGAGCATCACTATGAGATTGACGAAAATAATCGATGTCATCAACTTGATTTAACACGTATGCATGTATTAGCACATGTTGTTCTCTTTCCGTCAAAATTTTAGGCACACTTTGCAGCATCGAGCGACCAATTGGTTTGAATATTGAACTATCATCCGTATCAACTTCTTCGAACCACCGTCATAGTTCCGATCTCTACTATATTCACTCGTATCACGCATATATGTTGAAATAAGCGGGTACACTCCTCAACCAAGTAGCCCTGGGCAATAGAACCTTCAACTCTCGCCTTGTTGCCCGCATAATCTTTGAGCCTCTTTAAATATCTTTCAATTGGATACATCCATCGGTATTGACTAGTCCCGGTTGTTCTTGCCTCATAAGCCAAATGCACAGCTAGGTGAATCATTACATCAAAGAATGATGGTGGAAAAATTTGTTCCAACTTGCACATATTCTTGCCAATCTTTGTCTCCCGAATCTCTCGAAAATATTCTGTTCAAAACCTTAGCGCGAGATGATCTTAAAATACGGCATAACTCTACAATAGGACTCGGTACATCCCTTCGGCACATTTCCTTGAAATGCCAAAGGAATAATTATTTGCATCATCGCACTGACAATCATGATTTTTTAAACCACTAATTGTTCGGACACTTAAATCTACACATCTACTAAAATTCGACGAATAACCATCCGGCACTCGAACATTCTTAATGAATTCAAGTATTCTAGACTTTTGATCGTTGCTAAGTTTATAAATTGCATCTGGAAACTTTGATGAACCCTCGTACGGATGTAACTCGGGACGAATATTTAAATCTACTAAATCTTTCCGTGAGTTCAAATTGTCCTTGTCGATTCGATAGGTTAAACATCTACAATATATTGTAGCACACATTCTTCTCAATATGCATGACATCCAAATGGTGCCGAATGATAAGAGATGACCAATATGGGAGTTTCTCGAAAAAATATACTCTTCTTCTTCCAATTTTTATTCTTTGACAAATTTTTCCTTAAGTTCTCTAAATCTTTCTTAAACGGTTTTCCGAACCTAATAGTGTCCATCTCCTTTTGTTGCTCCATAGGTCATATCCCGTAAGTATCTTTGGTGCTCCCTTCAACCATCGTCGACCATCGAAAAGATGCTTTATCTTGGTTCTTTCTCCACCGATTGCTCTTTTTGGTAAGTGAAGCCGACGATGACCAAGGTAGCATTGTTTTCGACTATGGGTAAGTCGAATGGTATGTGTTTCTTCGTTACATATAGGACACGCCAATTTTCCTTTAGTACTCCATCCGGATAAATTTGCATATCGGAAATCATTTATCGTACTAAAAGTAGGACTTTCATTATGAAAATCTCTTTCTTTTCGGCGTCATAAGTCTTGATCAATCTCCCACAAATCTTTTAGCTCTTCCTGAATAGTTGTAAGAATACATCAATATCATTTTCCGGGAGCTTTCGGACCGAATTATTAATAATGATATCATTGTGTATGTGGCTTTCATACACATCCACGGTGGTAAGTTGTACACCATTTGTAACAACGGGCCACACACTATATTTTGAAGACATTTGACCAAATGGATTAAAGCCATACGAAGCCAATCCAATCCGAATGTTGCGTTTCTCCCAACGCGAGTGCGAATAAAGTTCATCCACCCTTTTCCAAGCGGGAGAATCGGCGAGGATGACGCATTTCACTCTCAATTGATATGATCGTGATTGGTTGTGCCATGTCATCCACTTAGCGTATTGGATGATATGAATAAACGCAATACAACCTAACTCTAATGGAAAATAATGTAAAACTTTTTGTCTTTATTTTTTTATTTTGATTTTTAGGATCATTTTTATATCTGGAGGTGTTACAATATGGACAAACATTTTTATCTTTATTCTCTTTCCAAAATAGAATACAATCATTTTTACATGCATGAATTTTCCTCATAACTAAGTCCCAATTCCTTAACTATTTTCTTAAGCTCATACCAATTCTCGGGAACACATCCCCCCTTAGGTAAGACTTCCTTAAATAAAGATAATATCATATTTATACATTTTCTAGTGAGACCGTTAATGGACTTAAGTTGAATCAACTTTAATATAAATTTTAATTTAGATACATTTTTAACACCTTGTATAGAGGTGTTTGAGAATCTTTTAATAATTTAGAATATTGAAAATTATCTTCATTGTGTTCTTCCTCATTATGTCGAATAGAAGATTCGTTATTTTGAATATCTTGTAACATTTCCATTACCTCATCATCTACATAATTATCTTGTGGTTCATTTAAAATTGAAATGTCTCATTTATCATATTGACTTCAATTTCACCATGGCATATCCATTTTTGATAATTTAACCATATACCATTGCATATTAGGTGTTCTTTGACAACATTTCTTTTAAAAATAAATGTATTACAACATTTTTTACAAGGACAACTTGTATTAGATCGTTATGTTGTCCATGTCTAAATTGTATTCTAGAATCATGAAAAGAATAGTTTAAAAATTCTTCGATTCCTTCAATATATCTAGAATCTAATCTATTAGGAATATGCATCCATGATTTGTCTAAGTTACTCATCTTAATTTGTCAAAAGATTGAAATACAATGAAGAAATGTTAATTTAATAAATAAATCAATATATAACCGAACCTCCACCGAAAGAAGAAACTCTCGAGTATATATCTCGATTGAAGTTTCCTGAAAAAGAGATAAAATGATCAAAATTAGACTTGTTGTTGAACAATAAATGTTTATACATACCAATTAAATATTTTTATCACAAACGAATAGTTAGACATGAAAACTAAGAATTCAGATTTGTTATATTAAGTTAAAACAGAAACAAAAATTATACAAAATCAATAGTTGGAAGTCCAAAGGTCCTTAAAATAAGTATCCAAATCAAGAACTAATAATTCAAAAATTGAATATCCTTAGTACGAAGACACTTTTGAAATCTAAAAAAAAAATGCAAATCTGAATTCCCAAATTCACAACTCTCCAATGAAAGTTCAAATCCAAAATCTCAAACTTGAAAAACTCATCAAGGACGAAATTTCAAATCTCAAAGTTTAAAACACCAAATTTCAAATATGAAACTCCAGGATATCAAAATCCCAAATCGCCAATATCACCAATAAAGAAATCTCCAAGTTCTAGAATTTGAATCAAGAATCCCAAATCAACTCTTAATTTGAAACTTCAATCTCTTGAACCTAAACCTAAATCTCCAATCTGAAATTCAAAGCCGAAAATCCCAAACAAAAAAATAAATCCTTAACTTGAAACTTTGTGGTTCGATCTATATACCCAAATATCCCAAATCATGGCCCAAATGTCAAAGCCCAAATCAAACAATTGAAATCTTAAAATTGCCACTGCGAAATCTAAAACGAGAAAAATCTGAATATTTTTTTTGATACGGAATCACAATCGAAATCTCAAACTCCCTCAATCTGAAACTTCATGTTTCAAACAAAAAAAATGAGATCTCAAATTCTTCCTTGAAGTTTAAGCTCTAAAATCTCGGAGTTTACGGCATCTGAAATTTTCAAACGAAATTATTCTAAGGCTCATTCCATGATTAAATAAATTATGCACCTATCTACCTTTGTTCTATCTCTAAATAATTAAAGTGATCAAGGTGCTACATAATTGGTTTGAGGAGGTCCTAACCTATTAATTTGTTAGGGCTATTTGGCACATATATGCTTTGTGATGTATATAAAAAAATTAAAATAAAATTCGTTTGTTGAAGATGTATACCTCGGGAGGTTCGATTAACCCTAAGCAGGGTTTAAATCTAGCACAAAGGAGGTGGCGGCGGCGGCGGCGGCGGGGCCGGCGACACCCACGGCGGTGACGGAGGTAGCTCTCCGTGCCCTACGCAGGAGGGGGGCAAGCCGGCGGCGGCGGCGACGAGCGCCGGCCACGGCGGCGGCGGCGGCGACCGGCGGCGGCGGCGGCGGCCGGCGACCGGCGGCGGCGGCGATGGCTGAAGCGGCGGCGACCGGCGGCGGCGGCGGCACCAGGCGGTGAGAGAGAGAGAGAGAGAGAGAGCGCGGCGGGGGAAGAAAGGAGGGAGGCGAGGAGCTTTTTAACCCAAACTTATTGGCGGCGGCTTTGACGTCGCCAATGCTGAGATAAAGATTACATTGGCGACGGCTTTCGCCGTCGCCAACAAAAATCGACCGTTCAGCGGTCACCATGGATTAGTGGCGGCGGCTTACGCGCGTCGCCACTAATATTATTAGCGACGGCGTATGAAGCCGTCGCCAATTTTCGAGGAAAAATCCGCACGGGGCGTTTTACGGGTATTGCGGCGGCAAGCCGTCGCTAATATTAGTAGCGACGGCGTATCAGCCGTCGCCGGTTTTCCGAGAAAAAAAAACCGCCGCGGTCGTTTTTGCAGTATTGCGGTAACCGACCGTCGCAAAAACCATTATTTTCGACGGCTTAATTGAGCCGTCGCTATTTACCAAATATTAGCGACGGCGTTAATTTAGCCGTCGCTTTTATCATTATTGGCGACGGCTTATAAAAGCCGTCGCAAATAACCCGTCGCCAATGACCCAGTTTCTTGTAGTGTTAAACAGGTCTCACTGTTCATGGCCATGATTTACTGGCACCCGCCTGATGTGAGAACGGACGTTCTTCGAGAGATCATCTTCTTCGGAGTTGCCAGAAGAGCATGTGACCGAGATATCTTTGTTTAGTATGATTCTTCCGGGGAGTCGCCGTCGACTCACGCGCCCATAGTTTTCCGGTGTCCACACCAACAACATTCCAAAAGATCCGACTGACATACACACCGTCCAGTTCAACGAGATGGCCATGCTGCACAGCTAGTAGTTAGCTAGGTTTTGAGAAGCTCAGAGATACCATCATCTCTCTCTCCCGGATCAGACAAATCTCTTCGTGACTCTTCAACAGCTTGATGGAATATTATTGGGTTGGCAAGATACCCAAGATCTTGATCCGTCAAGTGTTGCAAGTAGTATGGTGTTATACATGGTGAATTAAATAAATTTCTTGGTAATGAACCTGGTCTGAATGGAGTCATTCTTGACAATATATACCAAGTTGGCATAAGCCTTGTCTCTCATGTGAACTACATATATATACAGTGTGTATATATATATGAGTCCAGATCATCTCAATCACCAATCACCAATCACCAATAAGAGAGAGTCCATACCCCTGGCCACTTAGTAAAATTTTTTATCTGATTATTGAACCGTTCTTACAATTACTAAATAGTGCATATAGTTATTAATTCACTATTTTGAGTTACTAACTCCTCTAAAAAATGACTATGCACTTTTAGTAACTATATACACATTTTAGTAATATTTTAGAAGTTAATAACTCAAAAATAGTAGATTAGTTACTATATTAGGAGCGGTTCAATAACCAGATAAAAAATTTACTAAGTGGTCAGGGATATGTGACTATCTCTGGTCGGTGACTGAGGGATTTCTCTCCTATGAGAGTGCCCGAGGTGATCTGGATCCTATATATATACATACCCATGAGATCAAATGAAAATATATAATTAACGTTCTTGGAGGAGGACTTCAATCTGTCGTGCTTAATTAAACAGAGACCCCACGGGTAATCTTGATATCTAGATTACCTAATGAATGCCCTTGTTTGGTTATAGTATCAAGGTACGTAATCTATCAATGATATTTGTTGAGAATAAAATATATATTAATATCAAAATTGATACAAACAAACATTAATTTATATTATATATTATGTTTTATTTGTACTAATAATTTTAATATTGATATTAACATAAATGATCACTTATGTTAATTTTAAATTGATAATGATAGAGATATTCAATACAATTACTAGATATAACTTAATGTTTCGACCAGCTTGGCGAGCCCGGCCCTCTCACGGATCCAAAGTTCCTTCATTCGTCATTTCTTTCTCCTCTCCTCTATCTATATGCCGGTCCATTCTATATATAATCATCCAAGTAGAAGAGGACACTTCGACATGATTCCAGAACAAGAAACAACTTAAACAAAATATGATATCATGACATCTTTACGAATGAATGATGTGAGAAATGCGAAGTAGGGAGGGAAGAGACAACCATTTGGACACTGTATTATCCCATCTGATCTCTCCTCTTCTCTACTCTGTCACAAGATAACAACTGAGTTCAAGGTGTAATATATATATATATATATATAGTGACTCGGATGCCACCTCATCCAATGATTGAGAGAGAGAGAGAGAGCCATCTCTTATGAGGTGTTTGGTTGCATGATAATTTTTTGTACACTTTCATGATAAAAAATTGTATTAAAATAAAAAATGAACCAACTACTCATGACATAAAATTATCATGTTTGGAGGGATGTGATAACAAAACAGAGTAATTACCATACATGACCAAACAAAATGGGGGACCACAAGAAAAAAGAAAGAGGTGAGACCCAATTTTTTTCGTTTAAGAAGAAAATCATTTTCAAAACATAAAATTGTCATGATTATCAAACACTTCTTTTAACAAGTTTTCTCATAATTTTTAAAAATAAAAATAAAAATCTTCACTATCCCAAACATCCCCATTATATTCTCTCTCAAATTTTAAAAACTACCAACGATGGATGTACATCACGAAATTTACATTTTTCTGAAAAGTGAAAAGAAATAAAAAAAAAACTACTTCCTAATCTCTTCTCTACCTACGTAGTCTCAACCAAGCAACACCCTTTATATATCGAATAAAAGGTGATTGTATGCATACTTTTATAAATATGTGTTCATTTTTGACTTAGGCCTCGTTTGTTTACGCTGAACCAACCTCTGACCTCTGATTCGGTTAGATTCCAAATTTTTGATGTTGTTTGATAATTTGTCTTAATTAATCTCTGATGAAATGTCTTACCTCTGAATAAGTTCTGAGCCATTAAGATATAAAATAAAGCTTTTTCTGTTTCAGACGTTTCACCGATGCATTGTGAACGTTTCGTCGCTACATTGTTCCAGAAGGTGAAATGCATGGTGTTAAAAATTTATTTCAGGAGAAATTTTTGACTTGTAAATAAATATAGTTTATCTTTAATAAAATATATAATGGTGTAATAAATTTTATTTTTATCATAAATATATTTTAAAATAAGTTTGGTTAAAAGATTGTTTAACGATTATTAAAAATAAATATTTTAATAATATTTTAATAGATATAATCGAGTTAAGTACTTTTTATCACTAATTAGGATATTAATCATAAAATTAAGAGTTTAAAATTTTAAATTAAATTAAATAAAATATCATTTAAGTGGATAATTCAGATTTTTTATCAAATAACATAAATCACTTATGTCTTAATCAAATTAAGTATTTTTTATCACTTATTGAGAGGTTAGACATGAAATTAAGAGTTAAGATTTTCAAATTAAGTCTAATCAAACATCACCTCAGTCTAATCTTACTTTATTCCTAAGTTTTACAAAATCTACGCAGTCTGTGCACTTTTATAACGAGTACTGAGACGATCGTAAAAAAAACTCGCCACCGTGAATAGCTCGCCACATGAGCTTTGGAAGACGTGGAGAAGCATCTCACCGCCGGCTTTCACGTGCAATATTGCAGTCCGAGGCGGCCAGATGGGAATGACCGGATGTGATTCCCAAGCCGGCTGACATACGTCTTAACAGACAAGACAGAAGAGTTAGGCTGCTCCTCAGTTACCATCGAGAGTAACAGTGTGCGAGAGGTAGGCGAGGTCGATGGTCATAATTATATTGATTGGGTTTAAATTGACTCGAGTTAGTAGGAGTGGAGACTAGAGTCGAATCAAGGTCGGCCAGATTCGTAATAAAAAAATAATAATTTTAAAATAATTACGGAATCAAGGTCACGGAGTTGAGATCATGTCGACCAACTCGAAAATTGATCGAATCAGACACGGGTCACGACCTGAGTCGCAACTCGCATTCTATGAGAACACAATGCCGTTCCTTTCTTTTGGACACACCTCTACGGTTATTACTTTTAAGATTGATATCAATATAAATCATTAAGAGACGTTTTGACTATAGAATAGTATCAATTTTAAGACCCACAGTGAATAAAAGTACACATTATGTGATACTAGTGTGTGTCCATCTTTATCAAGTTTGATATTATTATTTCATTTTCTAAAAATATATATCAATATGAAAATTGATGTACTATTATTTTTGATACTCGAGCAAAGTGTTCTGTTGTATATAATCTTGTGTCGTGATTTGTGACGACGATGCTTGTATGTTTTTGGGGTTCTCAATTTTAATATCATAATTTTAAGATTTGTAAGATGATATCGGAAGTAAAACACGGATCTAAATGTGATGTCCGGCCGATATTTTGGTCTCCGTTGAAATTCCAGTGAATCGGTAATATGGAAAGATCATGTGAGGATAGAGCGAGGAATAAGTCATCTCACCTTAGTACATGACATATTTTATCTTTGATTTTTTTCGAGGGATAATCATCTCATCTATTATATAAAATATTTTACATTACCATTCATATATTATCTATAATATAAATTTTATATTTTATATTAATAGTCAAATAATATATACATCGATATTAATTTCAAAATTAATAATTATATTTCATACCAAAGGACAAGATTGTCTTCTAAACATATTCTAATTCAAACTAAATACAACCAGGATTAAGATAGTCACGAGGAGTGACTTATCTCCATCCCCAACAATTTTATCCTAATACAAACGGGACCTATGGCCTAGGGTTGGGTTTGTTTGGCATTAACGTACTTTTGACCTCTGATTCAGTTAAAGATTTATTGATTTAAGCTGTTTGATTTTTAGTCTTAATTAAACTCTAAATGTTACTCTTCTATTTTTAATAAACCTCTTAAAAATAAGTTGTATGTTCTTTTGATTTTTATTTTCAAGAGGTAATCTTTCATTAAAATTAAAATATCGTATATAATGAATCTTTAAGTAAATATTAAATTGATTAGTATGCAAACATCTTAATTCAAATAAGTACTTAATTTTATCACAAGCTCAAACGTTGGACATAAAATTATGACTTTAAATTTTTCAGATTAGGATGAACCAAACGCCACTTTAAGACTCCTTGGAAGTTAAGGATCACCTATCTGACATTACATGAGCCTCATCAACGCTAGATCCATGCCCATGTCTAAACATACATTTAAACACGTCCATCTCATTAGCTTTGTTCATAACCTTGGGCCATGTTGGGTAAGTCTAATGAACATCACTATTACTAATAATTTTGAAATCGATGATAATACAAATCACCATTAAGTGTTTGGTCGTGAATATCAATACCATAATTAACATAATATTAGACATTAGATGTGTATACTAATCATTCACAGTTGACTTAATCCTGTATAATTAAGGAGAGCTTTGCTTTACCCTATCTACATACTTCATTACTGAAGATGAGATCATCTCAGGAGAAATATTAGCCGGAAGGCCAAACTTGACTTCTCTATATATCCATCTACTATAGATTCTAAATATTAGGGCAAGAGGTTAAGGCCCAGTTTGGTTATATTAGTAGACACTTTCATCACTATCAATTTTAAATTGATATTGTTAATAATCATTAAGAAGTGTTTAACTAGTAGCGTCGCTTTTAAAATTGTTAATCAAAATAAAATATGTTATATAATATAAGTATCGATTTCGATATTGATACTTCAACCTCTAGAAATATTAATACAGTGTTGTGAACAAAAACTGATCACCATCACTCACCATCTTAATTAGCATCCTCCTCGGGAGTCGAGAAGACAAAAGGATCAAATTATGTCACGACCCGGAATATACAATTGCGCAGCGGAAAATAAATCCGGAATATCGGGACAGTTTAGGAGAACAAACCATGATCACATATCATCACATCTGACTAATCTAAAAACAACCTATAATGTTCCAATCACATTCAAACTCCAAATAAACACTACAAATAACCACAACTAAACAACTAAGAGGACTTAATCACATAGTCCAATCAATCTCTGAAAATCACACCAAACAACTACTAACTAACAAATAGAAGGAAAAACTCAGCAACCTAGAAGATACGAGGTGATCACTCGTCACCGAACTCCTCGTCCTCCGGGTCCTCGAGCGGCTCTGGATCACCTCCAACGTCCTCCTCGAAGTCCTCTCCAAACTCCTCCTCAGGGAGAGGCTCCTCGAAATCTGCTGAAAAAATTAATAATGGGAAGGGGTGAGTCACCACAGACTCAGTAGGTCTTACACCCGAACTACCCTACTATACTAGTGTTTTCTAATGGTATTCAATACATAATAGCCTAAAAATCAGATTTATTACATAAGGTTTAAACTATTCATATATCTTTAATTAATTGATTACAAAGTCATTCAGCTACCCCATATGATAGCCAGACTCTATATGCATTAAACCAACATAACCTACACATTAGACTACTCTAGGTATGCCCAGAACACATAGACCTGACATAAAACCAATGACACATCTATAACACTACCATCTATGCCAATCCACACAACTAGACACCTGTCTGAGTAAATATCATGCTCCATCTGATAAATGTAGTCACATCACAAAACTAGCACCAGATTTACCATATAGTAGAATGTAACATATAGTAACTAAATCCCATAGTACCCCATAGGCAGGGGAGTACTTAGGATGAACCGCGGTATCTGGGATCGAAGGATGCTCCAGATTGTTCTAATTCTATCCGTCGCCCACAGGACCGAACCATAGTCTGGTGAAGTATATTTCTATCACAATGCAGCTCACTGCACTAACCACATTCCACACCATGCAAGCATTTAATTAACTCAGACAGTAAAATAGGAACATTTAATTGGCAATCAAACATGAAATACATAGATGAACACACATGGTTCTATGCACCACATATTTGCATACCATACCACAGTCTATCACAAACTAATGCATATGGATAGGATCATGCAATTTACAACCTAAGCATATCAATTACACGCTTAAACAGAACTACCTATCACATAAAAGACAACAAACTAAATTCTAACAACATTATGCCTAAACCTTACATCGGCTTTTTTAACAAATCGGAATATACATGATTAAGGTCATCGTGATGCAAAACATGCTAAACTAGCTAGATTAAAATATACACAAACCTATCATGATGACTAGTATGCATAAATAACCAAATTAATCTGAGTATGCACAATTTAAACCGACTAATCAAACTCTATCTAAACATGCAAATAAATCATAAACAGCCCATTATTTCTAGCCTATTAATCATGATGATCTAACCATAATTTTTACGATTTAAATAAATATATAGAGTGCTAAGGATAGCCGAGACGCCTACCTTGACGGCAACGGCGAACGGCGCACAGAAATCCAAGGAAATTGAATTTGGCGACGAGACTGCCGCGGTTGCGTCGGCGTCGAAAAACTGAGTCGGGTAGGTGTTTCCAAAATCTGTTGGTAGAAGAAGAATATTGAACTAGGGAACTTGATAGAAGATAATAGGAGAGAGAGGATAGGAGAGAGAGAAGGGGGGGATACCGCGGAGGGCTTCGGCGCAGGCGGGCGCACGAGCGGGCGCACGGGGCCATGCGAGGGCGGCGGGTCCCGCGGCGGCGGGGCCGCGCACGGCCGAGGCGGCGGGCCGGCGTGGCGGACACGCGGCGCCGGCGGCGACGTGGCGGCCGGGCGGTGACGGGGCTGCGAACACGCGGGCAACGTGGTCGCACGGCGACCGAGGCACGCGGGCGGCGACGTGCCGTCAACGCGCGGGTGCGCGGGACGAGGTACGAGGTCCAGCGACGTGGGCGGCGGGCGGCTTCTCGAGGGCGGGGAGGCTCGCGCGCGGCGTCACCCACGAGGCGGGGCAGCGAGGAGGGGAAAAAGAGGGGGAAAATAGGGTTTTCTGGGGGAAGGAAAGCGGCGCCGGGAGGGCGTGCGTACGGGGGAGGGTTTCTCACGGGGAGGAAGGGGGGAATAAATAGGGAAGGGATAAGAATAAAATAATATTAAATATTTATTAATCTAAATTAAATTTTTTTTATTTATCTAATTATACGTTATATTACAAATTAACTAAGGGGGATTCTTGCTTTTTTACCACATTTGTGGGTTATGGGGACGAGCAATCAACACCACCATAAAAGAAAGCGGAAAGAAATGAAAAAAAATTTCTGGATGAAAAATATATATGTATATACACAATTTCTTGTCAATTAGCCCTGCAGTGCCCCCCTCCCTTTTGGTCTTACGTCACTTTCACTCCTTTTTTATCATCACATCTTCGGAGACGTGTTAATTTTATGTCATTTGTTAGCTCAGAATTTATTTTAATATAATTTTTGTCATGAAAATGTATAAAATTTCACTGTGCGATAAAACACCCCCATAATTAAACTTTAGATAAATGATGTGGTATATTTTCATTCAGGCACACTTCGTTGCACCATCTTCCAGATGAGTTGGATATATGTTACAACCTCTCGAATACCGCATTATATATGCTGATTAAAAAGATCTCTATTGCTTTATTTAGTCATGATTATATATCATGCCACATGGACCAACAAATCACGTACGGCTATAAATATATATAGTTTATAGCTGCCCTTGTTAATACCGTATATATAGTTATTAATTGGATATCATCTAATTAATTTAAAAAGCTAGAATGCTAAACTTCCGGGCATTAGTTATCGCATTGCAGCTAAGATCCTAAAACAAACGCACGCCTACATATATGTGTCTCTGTTTTAAAGCTTTTTTTTAGGGGGGGCGGGATCCTCCGTGCACTAGGGTGTGCACCTCAATGCACACCACTTCAATAATCTATCTTATGTTATATTCGAAATAGTTATTTTTAATATTTTTAAATTTATGAATATAAATATTATTTATATATCAATAAAAAATATAATATTATCAAATATTTTTATCATTTATACTTTGTTATAAGTTAATTATGCATTTAATTCAAATAAATATGTAAAAATATTTTTAATATTGATTTATATAGAATATAATATTAGATGATATTTATTTATATTCACACTTTTAAAATTATTAAAAATAATTATTTTGAATGTAACATAAGATAGATTATTGATGTGGTGTGCATTGAGGTGCACACCGCAGCGCACAGAGGATCCGGCGGTCCGTGGTGGGGGGGACCCTTCATTTTGTTCAAAGAACCCATGCATGCATATTATCATCTACAGATTGTACGTACACATATGAGCTTTGAGTTGCAATTAAGCAACCTGTTGGGATCATTATAATCGAGTTTTTTTTAACTAACACACTTTTTTTTATTTTTAAAACTAACACGGTAAAACTTTCTTTTGTAAATCTAACACACTTTGGTCAAAGTCGAGTTTTCAAAACTCGACTTTGACCGAAAACAGTAATCGCGCCACTTAATTACGGATTAACTAAGGCAAAGTCGAGTTATTAAAACTCGACTTGTTAAAGTCGAGTTAATAAAACTCGACTTGTTAAAGTCGAGTTAATAAAACTCGACTTTAAGCCAAACCCGGCTCTAAGCAAAAAAACGGAAACTGGGAAAAGTTTTGTGGAAAAGTCAAGTTTTTGAAACTCGACTTTCAAGTCGAGTTTCAAAAACTCAACTTTCTGGGAAAAAAATTGCCCGACAGAAGTTCCGTGGGCAAGTCGGTCTGTGAAAACCCGACTTTCCCACAGAACTTTTTTTGTTCACAAGTCGAGTTTTCAATTCTGAATCAAAGTCGAGTTTGCCAAACTCGACTTTGATTCAGAATTGAAAAAAAAACAGCTGCCAACCGCAGCTTAAAAAATTGAAGTTCAACCTACAAATTGGGTTTCAAAACCCCTTTCCATATACATTGAACTTACAAATTTCACATAGAAAGAATCCAACAAACCATATACAAAGATATGGAGCTAAAATAACATTCCAAACATGCTAAAATCCACATACATTCCATTCCATACAACTCATTCCATTCCATATAACTCATTCCATTCTATTCACACAAACGTATTTCATTCGTCAACAAACACTTGTTCCACACATACACATAGGGGTGCAAACGAACCAATACACTCGACAAGTAACTCGAAACTCGACTCGATAAAAACTCAACTCGACTCGTTTATTAAGTTAAATGAACAAGCTTGAACAAAAAATAAAGCTCGACTCATTAAACGAGTCGAGCTTGAACAGACTCCTGCTCGGCTCGATAAGCTCGCGAGTAGCTCGATTAAATATTATATTATATATTTATCTCTAAAAATTAAATTATGAGTATTAATAATTATATATTGTCACTTAAATATATTAAATAATTCAAAATTTGAGTTTAAACTTAGATTGAATTTCATAAATGAGCTAAATCTAGAGTTTCACAAGTAACTTTCATTGATTTTGAGTTTTATAAACGAATTTGTATATAGTTTAAGCTTGAATGTGAATTGAATTTTAGTCTAACTACTACTCAAGTTCGAGCTCGACTCGGCTCGATTAATAAACGAACCAAGCTTGAACAAGGGTTCCACATACTCGCTAAAACTCGAGTTCGAACTCGAACTCGTGTAAAATAAACGAGCCAAGCTTGAACATCATACTACTCGGCTCGGCTCGACTCGTTTGCACCCCTAGATACACATATCGATACCATATCATTTGAAAGGAAAGAAGACATTCATAAAAGTGCTATAACACATTCCAAACATGCTAAAATCATAACAAAACACAAGTTTAAAAGTTTTACATGTCCATATGAGAATAAAAGAAAAGTACACATCCTATTCTCTCCTTCCTCTCCTTGGACGAGGCTTTCTCCTAGCAAGTCTTTGTTCCTCCTCCTCCTCCTCCTCCTCATCATCATCAAGATAAGTTGGGTCCAATCTTTGTGGTTCAACATGGACCGCCATATTTTCTCCATGTTGACTCGGGCGAATCGGTGCCGATGGGGTGATGTCAACGGATTGTTGTGTTCCTTGTACTTCCATCAGAGTCCTCATCGAGGGATCACGTGGTCGCCTCCGCCTATATGTCGATGGTCCCGCACTCGAACGGCCCGCTGCGTGAGAAGAAGGACCGGCTTCATGTGTAGATGGTCCGGCTCCATACGAAGATGGGCCGGGCATGTCCATAGAGGGTCCGGCTCCAGTGGCTTCTAAACTCTGCATTGAAATACGTAATCTTTCATGCATTTGACGTTGAAGATCTAAAATATCATGCCGTGTTTGTTCAAATTGGGAGTCATGGCTGTAAACGAGCATTCGTTGAATTTCATGGTGCGTGCGAAGCTGTAATCAAAAAAATGTAACGCCCTAAATAATTTAATGTGGGTAAATACAAAATAAGATTTCATAAAAAGCAAACGTAATCTTACTATATCTCGTTCAACCGGATCCCTTGGATAATATTGTTCGGGAGCTTCCTGAGTTTCCTGAACAAGATATGGAATTGTGTGTTCCATATACCATTGTTCGTACTGTTGGCTTTGCTCCCGAATATCAACTTGTTGCCGAGGAGGTTCATATGTATATTCGGCCCGATGATTCCACCAATAAATGAAATAAGAATATGCATGTGTCCAATCTGTCCCCCACCGATCACGTCCATCTTGACGTTTGTATTGTTTTCTATCACGGGGTTTTATTTGGACAAGTCCAAATTGCCTAAGTACTCGTTATGGTGCATGGATCTCCATGACCGAACAATAAAGTAAAGGTACCGAAGCTAGCCAGAGTGCGGTATTTTCAACCGACAACTAGGGTACCGATTCCAAAATCTGTTGTGTGTACGGTTGCCATGTAATTTACAAGGAAAACAAATTTGTCTAAGTATAGAACATGTATTTTAATTTACAAATTTATAAGGGAAAAAATTTACCTGACTAGCTTCCTCGGTATCTAGTTCATTTCTATAAAATAATAGTGTAAACTTGTGCTGCGGTCGACCAGGTTGTGGGTTCCACCTATTCAAGAAAAATTACATTAATTGTAGACAACCATCAATTATTTTAACATGGGTCAATTTAATATAAACATTACCGGTATCCAAGCGGCCGTCATTCTCCACCAATCGCAACGGGTATAGGCAAATGCGGTCGACCGACATGAATATGTTCCCACGACCATAACTATGTAAAAAAAAGTATATGTCAAGACATTTAAGAAGAAAATGAATTAAATAAAAGATGTATGAAATAGATACATACTTGCAATAAATGTAAACATCCACCAATCCGGTTGCGTTTGGCCACCGTAGTTGCACATAATTGGCGGTATAGGAATGCAAGTATCGCCCCGCCCCACGATAATCGACCACATTCTTCGATATCCTCCATAAAAAAAGATATTGCATATGCACCTCCGTCCCAGAAGTATCCGTCATCAAAAGAGTGCCGATGTACATAAGTATGAGAGCCCGTGTATGATATAGACATACTAAACGGGACTCATCGTCATCATCCGTAGGTAAGTCCTTCGTCCTCTGGCCAAATGTATGAAGAAGCCAGGACAACCTCAAAGTAGCAGGACTCAGACCGTACGGCTCAATCTCAACTCCCTCCTTCGGCCGGATACCTAACAAGCGTTCACATACATTTGGCCATGTGTTATAGTCCCTAGAAGGAACACGGGGAGATGAAATGATCGGGGACCCATCTATCCTAAGACCCATAAGAATAGAAACATCTTGGAGGGTTATTGTCATCTCCCCCCGAGGAAAATGAAAAGTAGACGTCTCCGAACGCCATCGTTCCGCAAGAGCGGTGATTAATTGCCTATCTAAAGTGATGGCACGTAAATGACGCAAATGTACAAAACCTGTTGCTTCTAAATAACCTAAGACTATGGGGTTGTCAATTGTCCCCGAGGACATTTGACGGAAATGGGAGACCAAGTACAGTGTAGAACCCTCTTGTAAAATTTAAAAATTAAGTGCACTATGAATTAGAATTTAACCATAAGACTTGATATAATGTTATAGCAAAAGACTTAAAGTACAATACATATTGAATTAATGTAAAGAAAGTAAAGTTAATACCTCAGGATTCGCCGAATGATGCTGATGCTGCTCACGTAGCAGCGATGCATCACGAGGGCCCCGTCGATCCATGCCTACATATCATGAATTAACAAAATTAACAGAGTTAACAGAAGAATAATTTTACGAAAGAAATTGTTATTCTAAACTGAAATGAATTAACAAATATAGTACCATGGATTCTAAAAACAACTACACTACTTTTTCGGTAAAATTACGCACCGTGGGTTTCTATGGCAAGTTGACCGGTTGTGTCCTCGTTCTTTACAAGTACTACATGCATTTTGTTGTCTGTTCGGGTCACGATCCATCACCATTGGATAACGTTTAGTTCGTGGTCTTCCAGTCTTCCGGATATTAGAAGGTGGCAACAACAGAATTATGTTCCTTTCTGCGTTAAATGATGGCCAATAGCGTGCATCCAGGATGGTGTGAAATTCATTTTCGTAACTTTGACGATAATAAGCACTGGTGTACCACTCTGATGCATATGCATATGGATCCCAGTTAAACGAACCGAGAGCAGTTAATACATGCCTACACGAAAAGTGTCTAAGCATAGGCTCACAGCACGTGCATGTAATTGAGTCACGGCTAATATCAACTCGAAATACACGGCCATTTGCATCGTTCAAATCCCACTCACCCATATTGACTCGGGCTTGAATGATGATATCGCAACTTTTTTCTTTCAAGTCAAGCAATTTCTTCTCAAATTTAGTGGTTAGCTGTGTTTCCATGTTCAATTCACATGCACGACGTTGAAAAAACATAAGCCTAAGCCGATGATATGTCATGTGTACTAAAGCATGAATAGGCAAACCTCTTGCAATTTTCAAAACGCTATTAAAACATTCTGAATAATTTGTTGTCATTATTCCAAATCGTTTACCATCAGTATCAAATGCCAAAGCCCAGTGTTCTGGATTCACTTGTAGTAACCAGTTGTATGCATCAGGACACCTCAACTGTATGTCCTCCATTCTCTTATTGAACTCTAGACTGTTAGAAGCCATGCCTGCAGCGTACATCCTTCTGAATAGATCTTTTCCAGTGAAATGTGTTTGAAAATTTTGTCGATAATGCCGAAGACAATAACGGTGGGCTGCTAAAGGAAACCATCTTTCGATTGCATTCTTGATGCTCACGTGCCTATCTGAAATGATATATACTTCATGCCTTCGTTCAGTAATAGATGGAATATAAGAGAACATCTGTTGAAAGAACCACGACCATGATCGATCATTCTCACTGTTCACAATTGCAAATGCAATTGGAAACAAGCCTTGATCGGCATCCACACCACACGCAACTAGAAGTGTACCACGGTATTTCCGGTGAAGGAATGTACCGTCTACACTTATAACCGGGCGGCAAGAGAACCAACCTTCAATGCATGGCGCGAAACTCCAGAAAAAGAATAATAATTTTTGACTATCATTATCACACAAATAAGTATATATTGTCCCTGGCATAGTCAACTTAACCGCTTCCATGTATCTCAACAAATGTGTGTAAGAACTCTCCCAATCCCCAAACAACTTCTTGAAGGCTTTTATTCTCGCATTCCAAGCCTTGTGATAGGAAGGTCTTATGGAATACTTGACTTGAACCATATCCATGATGTCCCTTGGTCGGATATATAAGCGAGATCGAACAATAGGTATGATTAAATGACAAATTGTAGTGCATGTCAATTGCCTATGAGCCATGTTGCAAATAGGAGTGGAACATGTATGATTATTTTCAAAACTCATAATTTTCCATAACCCTCCGACCCGAGTACTGACAGTTGCATGTAGTCTCCACTTACATCCTTCACCTATTGACGGACAAATCAAAGTAAGTTTTGATTTTGTTGATCTATCTGTTCGATGTTGGACGTTCCGCTTCAATGCCCAAGTAGCTATTGCATGTACAACGTCTTCTTTACATCTGAAGACATCTCCAACTGAAAGGTCATCAACATTATCTCCTTCTCCTCTTGGTACAACTGTATCTTCTCCTCCAGCATCCTCGTCATCACTCTCTATGTAAACATTGTTTGCGATGGCATTATTGATCCAAGTGATATCTTCGTCGCCATGATATGCATCGACTGCCATAATACTATTCACCATCTCATTCAGTAGTTCTTCGTTGTCACTTTCGGACTCATCACTATCATAATGTTCATCTTACTCATCTTCTACGTTGTACTGCTCATTCAAAGTACTTTCACTATTCTGACAACCTACCACATTCCATGGACTAATGTTACTTTCAACTTGAGACAACAACTGATCCATTGTTGGTTGATTATATGTCTCCTGATTTCAAGTACTACATCCAGCCTGATTTGAGGTTTGTTGACATTCTTTTACGATGTAAAATATAATATCAGGTACTTCAAGGCATCTCGTCAACAGTGTTTGAGTGGTACTGTCATCAAGAACCTCATTCACACCATCAAAATAATTATAAAGTAATCTTAGACTCATTGTCCCCGGGTTACAACCAATTGCATCAAATATAAAGCTCAGCAAGTCTTCGTGATTACATCCTTGCAATAGCTTCATATTCCGTTCATATCCACCATAGTAAGAGACATACTCATTACTGATGGAAATCATTCCACCAAACATGATACGAACGTTGATAACCCTCGATGCCATATTTTTAATTGTTTCACACTAACCTGAAATTAGCAAGTTGTTAGAATTTATACCCTTAAGTCTTCACCCCTCCCCATCCCAAATTTGCTCTTTATTCCAAAACTATTCACACCCCCCCCCAATCCCAAGTTTGCTCCCGTTTCCGAACCAATCAGAACAAAATTGGATCGGAGTCCGCTAAATCCATAAAATATGAATCAAGTTCGATTACGAACCAATTCACCCTCCCCATCCCAAAATAAGCATAATTTGTAATTACTTTATTTTTATATAATCAATTATTATATCGAGGAATTATGATATAACTCACTCCTCTGATATAATTTAACTCAATTAGTGGGTGCTGATCTAACTTAAGAATCAGCTGATCATAATTCAGATCGGCCAATTCTATAAACTATGACACCAAAGACAGCTATTTATTCAATGATCGAAGGATCGAGATTAAAATCGGGATTGGTGGATATCGATCCGATCCGGCGGACAGATTCGATCCAATCCTGACCAACTCTCCGAAACAAAAATTGTTCCAGAATTAGTTGTGATAGATTTATTTCAATAAATATCCATAAAAATAAAAAATTAAAAAAATTCCAAATACATGTATTATTTGTGACCGATCTTCCCTTTTTCCCTTCCTCAATTCTCCATTTCTCCCTTCCCCTACCTCTTACAGTTTCTCCTGAACGCACAAACCATAATTCCATTCCAATCTAGTTCAAGATCAACACATACGTACCTGAACCTCCCTCTGGCGGATGAAATCAAGAACAATGTAGACTGCACGTACCTCAGTCTACGAAGATCCGCCGCCGCCATCAGCCACCCAGGAGATCCGCCGCCATTCGCCGCCCAGGAGATCCGCCGCCGCCCAGGAGATCCGCCGCCGCTGCCACCGCCCGCTGCCCAGGGGAGCCGCTGCCACCCGCTGTCGAGAGGAGGAGCTGAGGTGAATGTGCAGCCGCCGCGTGAATGCGCAGGGTAGAATCGGGGGGTGAAAGTCGGGGGTAAAAACTAACCAAAGTCGAGTTTAAAAAACTCGACTTTAAAGTCGACCTTCCGGAACTCGACTTTTCACTAATCCCATTTCGTAGTCATTAGTCGAGGTGGTTTACTGTTTTCGGTCAAAGTCGAGTTTTGACCAAAGTGTGTTAGATTTACAAAAGAAAGTTTTACTGTGTTAGTTTTAAAAATAAAAAAAGTGTGCCAGTTAAAAAAAACTCCATTATAATCGGCTAGGTCCTTAATTTTAATATATATTATTGTGAGAGAATTTGTATCTTCCGATCAAGTTGATTCTTATATATCGCATCCAGATTCCAATTGGAGCTGCTTCTTTTTGTTCTCTGTGTGTGAAATGGAGACCTTGAGAACTGCAAGCTTTTATACATAGATGTAAGACTCTTGTCAATTTCCTAGGTCACGTAGGCGGAAGGCTGCTTCTTTTGTCTCAGCTGGGGTTATCGTCTCAGCTGATCGGTAGTCCACTTGAGAGAAAGGCAGAGACCAGAGCCATGCCCGCGGTTTTTGACGTCCATGCATGGTGACGAGCGATGGGACCGCGGAGCTGCCTTCTTCTCTCAACACACGGGAGAGACACAGCCTTCCCTCGTCTGCTTGCGTACGACCCAGCTTTAGGGCCTTTGGCACTTAGCGGGGACAGCAGATCAGCGGGCCACTCTGGTGTTGATTATCAAGGGTTGCAGATGGAACAATTCACTCTGGTTAATCATTTAAATTTAAACTCCCTCATATATATTAGAGTTTCCCTTAGATTGTGCTCGGTGAAAGTGTTAGAATTGTGGGGATAATCTCATATTGATTATTTGAGACTTGATATAGTGCTTATATATTCTGGGCCTTTCTACCTCAACACCATGGTTTTGGGGTTTGTAAGATAGTATCAGAGCGGACACTTATCGATCTTTAATACTTGATTATCTTGACTCTTATTCTCACTGCCCATGCTCACTGTGGCAGTGAGGGGGAGTGTTAGAATTGTGGGGATAATCCCATATTAACTATTTGAGACTTGATAAGTGCTTATATATTCTGGGCCCTTCTACCTCAACATCATGATTTTGGGGTTTGTAAGAGAAAGGCGCATCAAACTTACCGAATTACCACAAGGGCAGAGAGAGAGGGAGGGGGTCGGTGAGGGAGAGTGCAGATCATCTCACGAGGATATCTTAGTCTTAAGTTTCTCATATAAATATTTTTATTTAATATCTTAAAAATTAAAATATTATTAATTAAATCATAATATTAATTTAGGTGAGAGATCTGAATCATAATCTCAAACACTCTCGTGAGATGATGTGCACTTCGGTGGGAGGGGATCTATATACTATTATATATAAGAAGGGCCTCACCTCCACAGCAGGCATCCATCGGCGGGGAGAGGGCCTCCAATGGCGCCCAACGCTCTGGCCTTCCTCCTCAGCTTAGCATGCCTGATACTCCCCTCTCTAGCATGCAGCCCCTACTGCCCTTATCCCTACTACTCTCCGCCGCCGCCTCCTAAACACCCCCACCGTCCGCCTCCTTGCCCTCCTACATCTCTTCCACCACCACCTCCCACTCACCCTCCTCCTCCCCCTCCTCACCATCCCCCGCCACCCGCTTACTCACCGCCTCCTCCTCCCACTCACCCCCCTCCACCGCCACCCATTTATCCCCCTCCTCCTCCTCCGCCTCCCCGCCACCCTCCGCCGCCGCCACCCACTTACCCACCGCCTCCCCCTCCCCACAACCCTCCGCCGCCGCCCCCCACTTATCCGCCGCCAACCCATCCTCCTCCTCCCGATCAACCACCGGTCATCCCGCCGCCGCCGCCAAAGGTGGCGCCGTGCCCGCCGCCGCCCGCCGCCTCCCGGGGCTGCCCCATCGACACCCTCAAGCTGGATGCCTGCGTCGACATCCTCGGCGGGTTGGTGCACATCGGCATCGGGCCGAGCGCGTCGGAGGCCTGCTGCCCGGTGCTCGGCGGCCTCGCCGGCGTCGACGCGGCGGTGTGCCTCTGCACCACCCTGAGGGCCAAGGTCCTCAACATCAGCCTCATCCTCCCCATCGCGCTCGAGCTGCTCGTCGACAGCTGCGGGAAGCACCTGCCCTCGGATTTCCGCTGCCCATCTTAACTAGACACCACGAAGCATGAATTTTCGAAACAACATTACGGAGATGAACTGCGCTAGCTCGAGAGATGGTACGATCACTATATATCCCTTTTGTAAACGTACGTCGTCCCAATAAAAATATAAATAATCGCCATTTTGTGTGTTCGAGTTGATCGTCCGGAATATGATGTTAGTGCTTGAAATAATCAAATCTTTCCCTGACTTATTGGCTTTGTGGAATCAGAGATAACACATTTTAATATTTTATTTATAAGAATATTGCACTGCCTTTTTTAAATATATATAACAATTTTGTAAAACAAATTTTAAAGTCATCGAATCCCAGAGTCCCAATCGAAGTTAGATTTGAATATTATACCCTCACTTTTCACAAAGGTGAAGTCATATTTTTAAAATTCCACTCCTAAAAAAAATGAAAATCTAGATCTTTCTAACCCAGACAAATTGACTAACTTATGAGCCACGGCGTTTGTTGTTCGCTCAAACTTTTAAATTACGATGCCATCTTTTAAAAGTCAGATTTATAAACTCCGACTTTAGGCCGGAAGTTGGAGCCCTCAAATTTAACTTTGATCTAAATTGTAAATATAGTTTTGAGACATTCAAATAAATTATAACAATGTGTGTTAATTTTGCAAAAAAAAACTATGTTCGTGAATAAAATGTTTAAGTGTCTGATGTGCAAGGGATTCTGGTCAACATAGGAAAAATCTCTTCAAAAGGTTACTATTTCGAAAAGAGTTCGTATCACCTCAGTTCCTCAGTGGAGAATACTTTCTAACGTTGACCAGAATCCCTAATAGAGTGACACCATGTGATATCATGGAAGATGTAGTAAGAGTGCATTTTAAATAACGATGTAACATCATTTCAACTTCTCAGACCAACCACTACGGAGTATGTGATAACTTATTACTAAGTCTTTGAAGACTTATTCTACAAAGGCTCCAAAGGCTTGTTGTTGAGTCTCTATCGACCTGATACTGAGACTCCAATGACTTGTTACTGACCCTTTACGGGATCCACTACCAAGATTCTGAAAATTCGCTACAGACCCTTTACTAACCCGCTATCGAGACTTTAAATATCTATTACTAACCCTCTACTAACTTGCTACCAAAGTTATGCAGATGCTAATCAAGTTTCAAAGACCGTTATTGACCCTCTACTAACTCAGTATCGAATGACATCAAACTCACTTTACGTTCTCATTAAAGCACACTCTCACTTCATTATCTGTGACACTATGTGATGTCATCCCGTTGGGGATTACGAGAATTTCCTCTATAAGGGAACTGAGATGATCCAAACTCTTCTGAAAAGTGCCAGCAAATGTTTGAGTCCATAAATATATATATATATGTACAACTCGGGTACGTTTCTTCCTCTTGTACTTGTAGAATCTGTCAACAAAGGAGATGTAACGCTTTCCTATCACACGCACTTCTTGATCAATATTCCCAAAATGTCACCTCAGCTGTTCATAACCTCAGCCTGGATGTTTTGGGTTGAGTACACTGTAAATAAATCCAGTTAACTAATTTACCATGAACGAACTCAAAGAGCGTCCTCTTATTTCAAATAGATCTTCTTTGTTTTAGAAAACTTAATAAATTTTTATAAATTTAAGGATTCCTAACACACACACGCACGTATATATATCTTCTTTAGGGGTGGAACACACGCATATATATCTGCATATGCGCACAGGACTCAGCTGGAATGCACCCAGCGCATTTCAAGGGGTCTGTTCTTCTCACCCAATGAAATGAGGATACCCTCAAATATCCATCTCTTACATTGGGTAAAGGAGGAATGTACGACCCTTTATCCTTGGGTGATGGGACTTAATTACCTCGTTAAATATTTCAATTTATCTCTCTCTAATTTATACAATGAAATGAGCCCCACTACCCGTTGTGATGTGAGTGAGAAAAAGGGTTTCTCTCTTACACCCAATCTAGGAGATATCAAACATCAATTAATTGTCTTTTTTTGAAGAGAATGAAGGCGAGCATTTTTTTTCTTTCCTTTTTTTTGATCAAACGATACATGTCTTCTTTGTACTAGTAAAAATAAAATAGTACATCTTACACTTTTCAACCGTATAAGAATCCAAATATAGGAGAAGGAGAAGCTCACAAAACTTGATGCTCTTTATATTTGCAACTCGTTCTAATATTCTCTCAGAAACTACCAGACTAAAAGAGAGACGTTGTGACGGAGAAATGCTTCGGTGCCTCCTTATTGCTGGTGCACTGTTTTATGTATGTGGTAATAGTGCAGATCAAGATGGTTTTCATAAATAACCACACACATGTATTCATATTTTAGAATGTGCATATATTTTATCCAAGTGCAGTTCTTATCACCTCTAACATTTATAGGAGAGAGGACTCCCTCTAACATATATAGACACAAATTAGATGACGACCACATTGTGTTAAAAATCAAGTATGACAAAAAAAAAAGTAGACTTAATAATACGTGAGTTTCTCCTGTTCTGACGTCTGTGGTAGAGTAGAGATATCTCATTCTGATAGAAGCTGGAGATTATTATTTTAGGCACGTCAAAGGTGTGTGTGGAGAGAAGGGACATGTAGAGATCACATGCGTTTGGTGTGTACATCCAAATAAGAGGGGGGTGCAAACTAATCAATATCCGATTCAATATTTTTGAGTCGAGAGCTTGAACAGGTTTCCACTCGAATCAAATATTTATTTTAAAAATAAATTATGACGATTAATCATTGTATAATGTTATTTAGATATATAAAATAAGTTAAAATTAAATTGAATTTGAGTTTAGGCGAGGGCCAAGCTTCCTAAACAAGCTTACTTCAGTCTGAGTTTTATAAATAATTTTAGACCTAGCTTGAGACTTATAAACAATTTGATATGAAGTTTGAATTGAACTTGAGTTGAGTTGTTATTTAAGTTCAAACTCGAATTCGGTTGGATTAAATGATGACTCGATTATGTACAAATTAAAGTTAAGTCTGATCATAATCTTAAGTTTCAAGCTCCTCGATTCAACTAACCGTAATTGCACCTGGACAACAAGCCCTGGTTAACTTGTGACACTATTCCCATGCTTCTAGGGCAAAACTCTCCAGTCTCTCTTGCTCATGACAATTAGGGGTGTTCATGTAAAACCGGTAAACCGGTAAACCGAACCGAACCGAACCGAACCGTTCGGTTCGGTTCGGTTTGATAGCCTATGCATTCGGTTTTTTGAACCGAACCGAACCGATAATTTCTTATCGGTTCGGTTCGGTTCGGCACCTCCCCAAACCGAACCGAACCGGTAAACCGGTTGACCCGGTTTGATAAAGTTTGACCCACTTTATTTATATATTATATTACATTTTAATACATATTATATCAATTTTAAATATATATTAATATAAATTTAAGTTAATTAGTATAAAGATAAAATTATATATTATAAATAAAGTATTAATCTTTATATTAATCTTAAATAATTATTATAATGCATATTTTATTTTATTTCTATTTTTATTTATTTAAATATACATTAAACCGATGAACCGAACCGAACCGAACCGAACCGAACCACAATCGGTTCAGGGCTCACAGAATCGGTTCAGTTTGCCTTATCGGTTCGGTTTCGGTTTGGAAAAAAATGGGTCAAACCGAACCGAACCGAACCGTTTACACCCCTAATGACAATAGGTAGGAGGAATGGACCAAACCAATAAACCGAACCGAAATGATTAGCTTGGTTCGGTTTAGGAGTTTGCATGTTTTTTTGAACCAAATTGAACTGATAATTTTTTTTATCGATTTGGTGAAGCTAGACTCTTTTAAAGTGAACCAAACCGAGAAAACCCCTTGGACCTAGTTTGACTTGATTGACTTATATATCATATTAATTGTATCTATAGTATAGATTTAAAATAAATAAAAAATAAAAAATAATTCTCTTGTATTAATAAGTACTAATCTTGATTAATTATTTTATTTTATTTTTATAAAATAATATATGTTAAAGCGATGAACTGAATCGAAGTGAACTAATTGTACTGTGGCATTCAACCAAACGGGTACGACTTGATTCAGTTCATACTTTATGGCATGTTTGGTTAGAGTTTCAAAATTGATACTATATCAATATTGATATTGATATTTTTAGAAGTTAGAGTATCAATATCAAAATTGATACAAGTTAACACTTGTATTACATAACATGCTTTGTTTTCACTATCAATTTCAAAATTGATATTATTAGCCAAACATCTCTTAGTGATTGTTATGAATATCAATTTTAAAATTGATAATGATAGAGATGTCTAATAGTGTTACCAAACAGGGCCTTAGTTTATTTTTTATTTCGGAAAAAATGTTCAAGGGAACCAAACCAAAATGTGAAATGGCAGGGCACCTCTCACAACACAGTCAATCTAGGCAAGAATTCCGACCATAAAAATCCTAGGGATGGATAGCATTGACATGTACAGACACATGCACAAACTGCTAGGTGAGTAACAGTTTGCGTTGTTTAAATTTAAGATACAATTTGATAGTGATGGGAGCATTATTTAAGTTCATGACTACTGTTCATTAATGTATGTGGTCTGGGAGATATGTAGTAGATATGCTAGGATACATTTTTTTTAACTCTCTTTGGTCTTCAAATTAAACACAAGAGAGATAGATATAGGGGTGGCGATAGGCTGAGCCGGCGGCAGGTTCGCGAGCTAGGTCGAACGCGGGCCATTATACAGGACAATGGTTTTGGCCCGTGGATTTTAACCAGGATGATATATGGGCCAAAATGGGTCTAAACTTTTATCATGACTTAATCAAAAATATCACATTTTCTATTAAAAATAAATTTGAACTAAGTTATTTTTATTTTTATAATATTATTTTAAATAATTAAATTTATTATAATTGATAACTATATATTTATAAATAAAAAGTTGGGTCGGGCCGGATTGAACTGGCCGAAGTTGATAATTTTTGCCAACAACATGGTACAAGCCAAATTGGATTGGCCCGATACAATTTGAACCAGACCGTAAATGGGCTAACTTCGGGCTAGGCTAGACCCGTCCCAATGACACCCCTAGATATGTACAGCCATATAAGGATAAGTGCTTACGTATACTTTTATTAATTTCAAAAAATGGTGCTTTTGCTTTAGCTTATCTCTCTCGGAGCAAAAACAACACTGCACCTATTCTATTTTCAAAATAATAGTAGTAATAATAATAATAACAACAACAACAATAATAACAAGAAAAGAGGTTAAAAAAATGAGAACGCGGAAAGTAGCCACTATCTACCCAACTTTCTCATCTCCACGATACACCAAACGCATCTCAATACTCTTTCCAAGCACATTCTTAATAATCTTCAATAATTATGTCATTGTTAGCAAACATACCTGTTGAGAACTTCTGTATTCCAATTTTTGAATCACTATAATGTATAAGATAAATTTTTAAATAAAAACCATTCAAGAACAACAGTTTCGTCCAAAAACCAAGGAGCCCAGCCGTATCTGGATAATACCAACGAGGTTGGAGAAATGAAGTATACATGTTAATCAGAGCTGATCGTTCCAAATTGGTGTTCGCATTTTTTTTATTTTTTTCTTTGTCAGATGTTGAAATTAAGGACAGCACGATGGCAGACAACAATGCTGGGACATTAGGACCTTTTATTTATTTATTTATTTATTTTCATTTCCTTAGTTTGTACTTGATTAATGGAGCTAATCTTGCACATCCTCATGATAGATCTCAACCTAACTAGTTGTCTGGACATGCCTGTATCGGTTTATATGAGTTGAAACATTATTCATACACAGATATATGAACTTCTTTAACCCCTCCAAGATACTTCACCTCTCAATCAATTCATCCAAGAAATACTGTGTTTACCTCCATCCATATGTCGCTGGCTGAATACTGATCAGTCAAAAAATTTCACTAGCTACAATTCTTTCCACTTTCCTGAGAAGAAATCACTAAAACTCAAACACTATCTGGATCATGTATAATTGGCTACAAATTTTTTGATCGTGCTCAAGCTCCCAAAACTAGTGTAGACAACATTAAGAATGATATTAAGTTAATCTCTTCAACACATGTTGATGTAACATTGTACTAATATGTTATATAAATGTATGATACAGCTCTTAGAGGTGGACATTGTCTGACCTTCTCACTCAGAATACAAACCCTTGTAGACTCACAAAAGCACTTAACTGAAACTTTTGAGTGGTATTATCATTTGCAACTCCCAAATCAGGTAACCAATTAAAAAACCACATCAGCTGAAAATTTTCCCAAGGACGTCACATCTCTAAATTACTCTCAGTTGAACAAGATAAACTAGATCCTTTTTTTCTCTTAATCTTTAATATGATATGTCTTGTTGTTAAAAGCTACTTAGCTAGCCACTTAAACGGAGACATGCGTTTGTCTCAAAATGCCTTCCATGCAATTTCTCAAGCTGAATGCGGAAGCAAAGAATGAACGTCAGATATGAATGAAGCTGAATTCTTGCTTTGTATCATGAACAAAATCTAGGCCAGGGTTACAGCATATGATTATCAGCCAAAAGCATCTGCTAACAAGATTGGTACCAAATTCAAAAATCAGATTCATTCCACGTGTCTAATAATTCCTTTTATACAAAATTCCTTTTATACAAATATGCTGTATGTCGATGATACTCACTTTCTCATCGACTGGACTAGTTGAAAGTGCCTACCCCAGCGATTCAGAAGCAGTTTTACTTTTACCAACTGGTCGGAACAGAATAGAGCAAATAGTTAAGAGCCTGTTTGGTTAGAGTGTCGAATTTAATATAGTATTACTTGATTTTTACAGCACCTAATATCAAAAGTCATTAATATGATATATGTAGCTAATACTCTTATCGTCTATCCAAACAAAACAGGTCCTAAGATCCAGAGAATGAGCATCATGCTTGACAACTGCAAAATCAACAGTAATAATTCACCTGTCTCGCATGTCTCCTGCCCTTAATCATGCTGGTGCATCAGCGCAAGAGGCAACTTTTTGGAGGACGCAAACAGCATCGCCGACTTTAACAACCTTACCTTTAGCTGAAGAAAGTGATTCCTTGCATACAAGGTTCTGTCCAAAATATACCTGAAAGTTTTGCAAGCTTCTACAAATAAGTTTGGGATGAAAAAGGGTAAAAGGATATCTGTTCAAACTACTACCAAGTCTTCGTCACCAGACCCTATATACACGTCCTTTTTAGAGTTTTGCAGGAAGATTCACCTTTCCCTGTTGTTTTTTATCTGGTCGCAGGACACAGTCTGACCGGAATTTCATGAGTGTTTCAGTTGGTTCAGCACCAGCTACTCCACTTTTTTGATCAATGGTTGGCACCTATAGACATGTAAGCTTGAGTAAGTATCTTGACTGAATCCTTGACACATACCATGAAGAACGCATGAAATAAAATAAAAGCAGCTTAAGGTATTATGCAGAAATGTAATGAATATAATAATAGGACATTGTAAAATTAAAATCATGCAAGTAATGTAGAGCCGGAGATAGAAGATGTTTGCCACCAGTAGTGAGAAAAGCAATGAAACATATCCTTAAATGGGAAAAGGTATTCATTGTTTAAATTTGGGTGTATGAAGTGTAATGCCCCATAAAAATAAAACAGGTAACAAAAAGCGGCTCTGGATACACACATATATTGATGAGCACATTACACATTACAGTTAAATAGACATGATGTAACCTCAAAATTTAAAAGATTTCTTGTTTTGGAAATTCATTTTCCTTTTGAATTTGAATTAGATTTGATTAAACCTTAGCATTGACTTTGTAAGAAAATAGATGATATTTCATAAAAGTACTAACTAGGGTCAATGATATGTATAAAATTATATATCGAGGTTGTTAGGTTCTTTGAAAATTTGTTTTGACCTCTCCCCGTCGGATGGTGCGAAGATCCGACGTTAATTACATCGAGATTACTCGAATATCCTTGATTATCGTCATAGCAATCCATGGAAATAGAAAACATGCATCCACAAACATAAACATTCACACATATGGACATAGGAGAAAACAATCTCATAAACTTGATGGAATGCAAGCACTCGATTTCCTTTGAATTTAGTTTAGTTTGGATTTGATTTGAATTTAGTTTGAATTTGATTTTAATTGAATTGGTTAAAATTGATTAGAGTTGAATTAGTTTGATTAATTAAATTTGTTGGTTTGAGTTTTGATTTGTTTGGCTAATTTGGATCTGTTTGAGTTGAAGTTAATTTGTTGATTGCTTTTGGTTTGGGTTGAAGTTTGATTTGAATTTGAAAATTGTTTATGGATTGATTTAATTTCAGTCTGTTTTAGATTTGTTTGTTTTAAGGTTAATTTGTTTTAAGGTGTGGATTGAGTTGTTTGGAATTTACTTGAATTTTGGCTTGTTTCCTTAATTTGGATTAAGCTTGACTTGGATTTATTTGGGAAGTTTAATTTGTATTTGAGTTGATTTTATTTTAGTTTGAATTTGTTTGAATTTATGTTGAATCTGATGGATTTAGTTTGGGCATGTGTTCGGTGGATTGTTTGATTTAATTTGAATTGAATTTTATTTTATTAGAATTCATTTGAATTTGTTTACTTAAAATTGGTGCTTGACAGATTGTTTAAACTTGGAATATTTTTGTTTAACAAATCTGTTATCAATCTGGGTTTAATGTTCTGCGTTGAGATTTATTTGAATTAAAATTTGTTTAGGAGTGTTTTGATTATATGAAGATTCAGGTTCCAGATTTTTGAATTATCTTTATTTTTATATTTTTTGCTGTGTTGAGATTTAATGAGTTAAAACTTGTTGATCTTTCTGGTTTGAGAGTTTAATTGGAATCTTCAGATTTCTTGAAACTTTCAGATTTCTGATTTGCTTGAGTCTCTTTTTATTAATGTTTGGATCTTACCCGGTCTGGAGAAAATTCAGTTTGGATGTATGGTACCAGGATTGGATTTGGTTCAATTATGGTTCAACCAGATTACTCTTTAAAACTGCTTGAAGTTAAGCATTGTTGGCTTATGTTTTAATTAAGTTTAAAGTTAATCCATTTCATAATTCATGAATTGCTTGGGACTGACTCAAAGATGACCAGATTTGAACGCTTTGGATGAGATTCGGTTTGATTGAGGCCTAGTTACAGAATTCTGGTTGAATTCAGAACTGGGTGGAGCTTGATGTTCAATCGGTTGGGAATGACATGGATTTAATCTTGGATGTTTTGATTTCTGATTTCTGTTTCTGGGTTCTGCAGGTTGGTAGATTTCACATTTTCGTTTGTTGTCTTCTTGACTTGCTGATCATTTTAGAATTTTCAGATTTCGGAATCAGGCTGTATTTCAGATTCGGCAGGCTTCAGATTTTTAAGAGTTAAGTACCTCTCAGATTTACAAGTTGACTAGGTTTTCATATTTTTGAGTTCAGATTCTGCTCTTCAAATCTCGGACCTAGTCTGAATTTCAGGCTTCTTACAAATTCTGCACATTGCAGGCTCCATGTTTCTGATTTTCAGCTGCAGGCTCCAGATTTTAGATTCAGATTTCAGACTCTTGGTTTCTTGTGAAGTTCAGACTTTTGGCTCTTCATATTTTTATATTACGGACTGCAGGTTTAATTTCAAACTTTTAGATTTCAGATTTTGAAATGGGTTCTGCGCATAAGTTCAGATTTCAGAGATTTTTATTCAGCTCTCCTGCAAATTCTGTATGTTCCAAAAAATTTCAGATTTGGAATTTCCAGAATCAGCTCTTTTGCAGAATTCTTATAACTCCAGATTCTCTGATTTATATATCTTCAGTTTCTGACCTCTGATTTCCAGATTTTTATGTTCCAGACTTCAGATTTTACAGTTTTCCTTATTATTTCAGATTCACAGATGCGGCCTGACCTCCAGATTTTCAGATTTTTGTTTTCTTCAGATTTTCTGCATGCTTCAAATCTCAGCACTTCAACTTTCAGATCTTTATGGATTCTTATGATTTGAGCTTGTTCAAATGTGTGTTTTATGAAGTTAAATTGCAAATCAGAACTGGATTTGGCCAGAATTTAGACCGGATTCCAAGTTCAATTACAGATTCGCTTCTGTTTTCTCTTTTTTTTAAGTGCTTTGCATCCCATAGGATCAATGAGATCGTTGACTCCTTTCAATAATATAGATCAAAAGTACAGCTTCCTGATCGTCTGTCTTGGATGTTCATAGTCCAGAAAATACAGCTTCACAACTTTGACATGTTCTGAGAACATCCCTGCTCAATTCTTGATGAATATGATGTCTGTCGATCCTTTGAAAGGAATACACCCGGTCTTACACAGACTTTTGGGTATTTCCCTCCACTTCTCTATGAACTCCATTAGTATATACTCGGCTTATTGTCATGTTGGTCATGCACGGCCTCATATAACTCAATGAACACGGTATGACATTGGGGTCATTTAATGACCTTTGTATGTCCACCTTAAAAAGTTTAAGGGGGACGTTTAGAACCGACCCACAAATTCTTTTAAGTTTAGCCAAGACCATGTGGCGGGTTTTTAGCCGGCCAGATGCTCGCCTCGGTTTGTGAAATTAACTTAGTGGATTTTTCATTTAATTTCTGTTCATTGTTTGTTTTATTTTATTTTATTTTTGAATTATGGGTCAAGAAGCGTGCTTAAAAGCCAGCTTATTGCTTTCCCATTTATTTTGATTCTTTTAAATTATGCCGAGACCATATGGCGGGTTTTTAGCCGGCCAGATGCTCGCCTCGGTTTGTTTAATTAGTTAATGAATTTTATTTAGATTTTCACTTGATTGTGTATTTTAAAAGAGAATTATTCTTTTTTTTTGTCCATGAGCTTCAACTTGATGGCCCGGCCCATCTTCCTCCTCCTTGTGCGGCTGCACCCACTGGCTGGTCCGGCGGGCTCCCATTTTTTTTAAAACTCTTTCAACAGGTGGGCCCCACCACTGTTGACTCGCGGGTCAATAGCCCTGCGAAGCCCCACGCACGCGCGCGGCTCGTGCGGCCGGCGCCTCCCGCACAGAAGCCCTCTTCCCAGCGCCTCACGTGCACGCTCGGCCCGTGCGTGCGGTGCTTCCCCGCGGCTCCTCTTCCCGGCGGGCCCCTTTTTCATGCGTCCATCGTGGACCAAAGTGGGAAAAAAAATGTCCCGGCCTCCACCGTTCACCTGCGGCCACGGGAGAGGCTTACAGCGGAGAGGGAGAAGCGCGGCGGCGACGGAAGCGTCCGGAGGGGAACTTCGGCGGCGCTGGCTTCTTCCGGAGGGAACTTCGGCGACGGCAACAGGTTGCGGAAGGGATTCCGGCGACGGCAAGCTCTGGAAGGAACTCGGGCGACGACGGCAGGTTCTCTATTTCTCTCGGTCTTCTTCTCTATCTCTCTTTCTCTCTTTTCCTCTTCTCGTTTTGCTCTCTCGGGACTCTCTTGCGCTCTCTCCTCCCGCCGTCTGCCCTTAGCCAGGCTTATATAGGCCTCGGCAGTCTCCTCTCTTGGCTGGGAAACCTCCCTAAACAAAGATTCCTGCTCCGAGACGGACTCGGAGAGGGTCCGAAGTAAGCGGTCCCGGCTGGTCCTGCTCCCGTTTCTATAACCATACGCCTCCTCTTCCGCCGTCGGAGATCTTTCCGAACGTAGCTGTTCGTCTTTGAGACGGATACGGGAGTCCATGATACGCCGAACGAACTTCCCCTCCCCCCTCAAAGACTCTATTTAAGGTAATTTCACGGGGCTTTACTTCCGGCGAGCGATCCTTCCGCACAGAGATCTTTTTCCACTCATAAAAGGACTGGGATTGGTTCGACATATGTGGGATTCAGTTTCTCCTTCCCCCCAATTGCTCCAACGGTTTTATTTGTGCAGTCCTCCTGCTCCTACGAGACTTCTCTTGGAAGAGGCCTGTCTTGAAACCTATATGGGCCTGCATTTAATTGGATCTGCATAGTGCTGGCCGCCCCATTGGGCTATTTCTGCCGGTTCAATTTCCAGGCCGTGACTACCCAAATAATTCTATTTCTGGAACCAGGATTGACTGCCGACTCCTCCTAGATCCTGGACCTTGCTGTGGGCTGCATACTGCCGCCAACAAAGGTATGCTGAGAAATGGATTAAATTTGTGGGCTCCGGACATGCTAGTGTGTATGCATATGTCCTTTGCACCTTTCTTTTCTTCTTCTTTTTTTAAATCTCACAATCTGAACAACCATTCGTCACCAATCACCTTCATATTGTCCATTCAATATTTGTGACATTTTGAGGTGCCAACAAGACACTAAAACATATTTCCTCAAACAGGAAATGCAAAGAACTTTGTGTTTAAAATTTGAGGATAATAGAATGCCTCCTTTAAATAGATCAAATCATCAAATGGACCAAAAAAATGGGTCCAACACATAAAATTGTATAAAATCTAGACATACATCTACGAGATTCAAAAATAGAATTCAATACATCCTGCGGTATGCAAACACTCCTAACAAGAAACAGCTATGGGTATCCAATCCTGCAGGTTAAATACGTTAAATATAAATATCAAGAGTATTTTTTTTTTACAAGATGAACATTCAAGGATGACTTAAATCTGATTCCAACAGTTTCAGAAATTAAAAATAGAAATATCTTGTTTGCAGATTCTCATTCACGTATCGCAATAAAACATATCTTCAACTTTATTTGTAGCAATAATTTAAATTATTTTACTTTAAAGCATGTTATAGTGGCATCATTCCCCATAATGGAAAGATGTAAGCAGATCATTTCCATATAACTATGATCAAACATTTTTCTGCTTATTAATTATCTAACAATCATCCGCAATTACCACATTAGCAGCAATCCTATTACTGCATGCTTATTTATGACCATTTTTGTCATTTCTAGTATGTATTTTTTACTGATCATCTTATTTCTTTTAAACTTTTTATATTTTTTGGACATTTATTTATGTTTTTACTCAGGCCAATTCAGAACATTTATCTAATAATTCAAGTTATTGTCATTTAAATGGCAAGAAGGATCAATGATGATTAAGAATATTTCCAACTTTTCTTGATTGTTATGATTTTCCTTTTTATTTTTATTTTTAAATAAGGTAAAGATTGGTCAACACTCCAGCAGACTTGCAGACACAACCAACTTAGATTTCCTCAACATCTCCCAACCTCGTGCACCCACAGACAGGTTGAATGAAGATCAAGCAAGTGTTCACCATCCCCCCTCCCCCCATGCACTCCACAGACAGACGATTTCTGTTAACAACCCCGATCCTGTGCAACCCGATCTGCAGTCAAAAAACTGAGGTCAGGGTATGCTGGTCTGACCAACTGATATGACTTACGAGATTGGGAGGAATCTCAGCCAAATTCAGCAGATCCTTGGCTGATCTGATCATGATCCTGTTTGAATTTCCCCAGATGATCCAGGGAGCTAGTTTGACTCTGAAATCCTTGTAACAGATGGTCAATAAAATTTTTGGATGCATGCCAACCACAATCCTTTGACATAACTTGAACTACGACCATGACACTTGCTTGCCTAGTTGCCTACAAAAGCGAAAAAAATGATCTTGCTAAAAATTGAAGGAAAAATTAAGCTTAAAACCAAGGATAGGGCACAATTTACCTTACAGCGGGAGCATAGTTTTACACCATTGAATGTTAGATTGTTTATTTTCAATACTGTCCACACGTCCTCAGAAAATGGTTTGCATCCATCAATAAGGATACTGAAAATAACAGATGGCTGAAATGTAAAGATAACAGCATGGAATGGATTTTAAGACCTACCAGAAATTGAAAATAACCAGAGTGCTTACTTCGGCCTGAAGCGATCAATTGGCAAAGGATCATCGAGAAGCTCATTTAGTTCATCTAATGAACCCTGACAATGTCACGCAAACTATTTCAAGTCAGCATATAAGTGGAAAGGTTTACTCAATTCACAGAGAAGAGCTCTATTATCAACCTGAGATATCAGTAGAAAAGGGAAACAGTCAGAAAACATTATTTTGTAACCTTGAGCATAATCAGGATCCACAGCCCTGGTCTCTGATGCTGCAACATTATTCATAAGATTAACATGTGATAAAAACTTCAGATATAATCCCAAGAGAATTATTCATGTTGCACCTTCTGAAGCAAAAACATATTACTGGACATGATTCCATAGAATCAGCTGTTAAAACCTCACATTTTACATCATTTAAGAATATATAAAATTATGAGTATGATGGCGATGACAACAGTGTCTCCGACCTAACCCTTTTGACATTAATAAAAATTAATAATGATAATAAGTTATGTGGCAAGGTTATAATGTGGGTTCTTTGAATTATGATTTGACCTCTCTCTACCGATCCACGAATGGATTCGATGTTAATTACACCGAGCGGCAACTCAGCAACCCCTAATTAAGTGTCATAGTAACGTATTTACAAGACAGAATGAATGCAAGGAATAAAATCTTTGTTCAAATAAAGAAAAAATAAATGGGAGATATCGACAATGTTTCTCCTCTCCTTTTTTTGATATCTTTCCCTTCATAACATTTTTTTGGGACTGCGTTTGAGCACTAAAGGTCGGTATCCATCTCGAGCTTGGCCTGATGGCTTTCTGCCAATTTCTGTTTGTTTTCCTTTTATGTGGCTTTACATCCAACAAACAGTATTTTCCTTGATCCGGGATTGACCAACTTGCTGGACCTTGGCTATATTCTCATCCAATTCCTGTTTAGGGGTGGACCGGGTTGATGAGCCTTACATATTTTTATCTATTACCCAGTATTTCCCTTTTGTGAACTGAGTTAATGGCATTGGGTATTTTTATTCATTTCTTGATATTTCCCTTTTAGGGGTGAACCAGGTTAATGTGCCTTGGATATTTTCATCCATTTTCCGATATTTCCTTTTGGGGGGTGAACCGGGTTAATGGGACTTCGTTGAGCTAGCTAGGAGTTTCTCTCTCATCCACTAACCGGTATTTTCGCGATCTGAGATTTACCGAGTTCGTAAGCCTTCATTGGTCTATTGAAAATTTTCTCTCTCATCCACTAACCGATATCTTCTCGATCGGAGATTAACCTAGTGGACATTCATTGGTTCGTTTGGGGTCTTCTCTTTCATGCTAGGGCTGGGTTTGGTCTGTGATGATTTGCTTGAAGTTTTGGTTATCATATGTGATGGGGATCCGGTCCGGTCCATTTTGGGGTTTATTTGCGTTTACGTTCTCTTGAACTTCATTGTAAATATTTAAAGTTTGTTTTAGTCTTTTCCTTTAATTTGGGTCCTTACGAGGACATGTATGTAAATAGTCATTTAGGGTGTCTTATTTGTAATAGGCTCCTCTATTTAAGAGGGCACAAATTGTTAGAATGAGAGAGTTTTTAGTTGAATTTTTGGAACCCTAGGGGGCTGCGCCTTGTGCTGGGGCGCTACCCCATCCCCTTCACCCCCTCCATGATGGAGGTCGTTCGACTCCACCTCCGGTGAGGACCGGTTTCCTTCGCGACCCTCCGGCGAGAGCGCCTTCTCCTTCTCCTCCGTCCAGCGGCCTCCGAGCCATTCTTGCCCCTTCCCCCTTCACCGGTTCGAGTTCGACCCTTACCAACTCCGTTCACCTCCGTTTCGACATCTCCGACAGCGTCGATCACCACCCCTCCGTCCACCCCCGCCTCCGGCGATCCCCGGAGTACCTCCATCCACCTCCTTGGTCCCATTTGGGTCCCTGTCAGACGGAGAAGAAGGAAGAGGAGGAAGGGTCGCGTCCGCGGCCGCGTCCGTGCGCACGACCCCGCTAGGGCTCCGGCAGCCTCCGATCCCACAACTGCGGCACCTCCAACCACCCCCGGCGGCGTCGGCAAGGTCCAACGACGACGGCGACGGCGGCGCACTTCCCCCGGGTGTCTCCCCTTCCTCGCGGAAGCGCCGTCGGTGCCGCGAAGCCCTCTCAAGTGGAGCCCTCGCGCAGCGGCCGCGGCCGAAGCCCCCACAAAGGCCCTCGCGAGCGGGCACTCGCGGTCGAGACCCCCGACAGGGTACGCGGCGCCAAAACCGCCGGCCACGCCTCCAGCCCCGCGGCCAACCAAGGGAGGCCACGCCCCCCCCCCCCACTTAAGTTGGCGTGGCCGCGTGACCGGCCCAAGCCGGTTCGCTCGCCACCGGTTCGCCTCCGCGCGACCGGGCAACAAGGCGGTTCGCCCCACTCGCCCGACGGCCCGACGATTCGCCCGGGCTGGATTCGGTTCACCTCCCAGGCCGGTCCGACTGTCAGTTCGGCCCGGTTTAGGCCGGTTCAGGGCCGGTTCGGCCCGGTTCGACGGTCCAGAACCCGGTTCAGGGCCTAAACCGGCCGGTTCACCTTGTTTTGGGCCGGTTCATGCCGGTTCAAGCCATTTTGGGGCCAGTTCAGGCCCGTTTTGGGCGGTTCGGGCATAGTTCGACATATTTTGGGCCCGTTTTGACCGGTTTAAGCCCGGTTTTGCTTTATTTCATGCATTTTAGGTATTTTGGGCCTCTTGAAGGCCTGCTGCAATGCCACGTCGCCGGTCCGTCCCGCCTCGTCCCGCATCAATATGGCTTAATGGGCCTTGGGTCAGTCCTTGGTTTGACTCATTTCAAACCCGATCGAGCCTTGACCTCTCTTAAACAAACTTAACATTCATTGAGATGGGCTTGCATTGGTCTTGATTGTCTCATTTTGATGGTGATGGTTAATTGGGCCTCTCATGGCTTAATGGGCCTTGAGTCAGTCTATGGTTCATCTTGGTTGAGAGCCGATGAGGCTTTGATTAACTGAACTTGATGAACTTGAAATAGAGTTGTATTGCTTTGATTTCCCATTGACAATGGTTAATTGGGCATCATGAGCCTTAATAGGTCTTCACAACGATTGATGTCTTCATTGCCCATTGGGCTTTGAGATGAATGATGCCCCTCCTTGCTTAATGGGCTGTAAGATGATGTAATTGGGCCTTTAGAATATCTTGGGACTTAGCCAAATTCATGATGCCTTAGATCTAAGGCTCCTTTGATGAGCCCCTTGATGACCCCCCCTGATGAAGTCCTCTTTCCCCCTTGAAGACCTCCTTGGAAGATGCAAAGGGAAATGACTTGGATGCTTTAGGTAAGAGGAGTGTGGGACAGAATGTTTCCTCTCTCCTCCAATGAGTATTTCCTACTATTTTATATGCCCAGGGGAGGGGGCATTTTGGTCAAAAAATTACCCCAACTTTTCCTTGTTTTTTAGTATGTGAGAGGAAGTGAGGGCATTTTTGTCACAAATTTGACCCAACATTTGCTTTTTGGTGAGTGTGTGAGAAAAAGGTGAGGGTATTTGGACTTTAACTCCCTTTCTTAGGAGGAGGGCTGGCCAATTATTTTTATACCAAATGCCCTCCAAAATTGTTTCACATCCACAATTTCGCATGCCCCTTTGGGAAAGATTTTGGGCCCTCTTATCTTGCAGATTATGGGCCCATAAGGTGGGAAAAAAGGCACATCAGCCCATACATTGGTCCAATGAGTAAATTGTGATTAATTAGACCCATTTGAGGGCTCTAACAAGGGTGGTAATGAGTAAACTATGGTTAATTAAACTCATGCTACGACTTTCTAGCAATCTATATTTTGATAAAACTATTTTAAGTACATATGGTACCCTTGTTGGTCCCTCGGGTCCATGCTGCAGCATGATCATGGCCACCTCTTGGGTGAGCTCGACATCAGACTCCATCTAAACATCATTTTTTAATATAGAATCTGAATCATAATGTATACGGAGTTTTACATTTCTCTTTCCTTTTTTGAGAAATGGGAAGCCAAGGGTGAGTCTAATAGTTTAATTAAATGCTTCAAGATCGATGATTTTTGTATCAAGTTAATACTTGCTTACTTGTCTCCATAAAGATCCAGTGTATCAGAGAATATTAAGAGCATGGATACTGTCCAAGTTCTCCATTCCCCCAATTATTGTTTGACTTGCAACAGGTATAGTGGGTTCTTTTCATGGTTTGTAAGATCAGCTTATCTGCACCAGGATCGGCCTATCCTGATCCATGGCAATCTGATCTGGGGGATCCCGATCTCAGGGACGACTTCTGCCTAGATGATGATAGCTTCAGTCAGATTAGCCTGGATTAGATGATTATGGACCCATCCGGGGCTGATCCTGGTGGTATCACTGCCGCCTTATGGTGGATAGGTGGTTGCCATTGCCCCGGCACCTTCTCCACCTTGGGTAGGACCTGATATAAATGGATCCACTAACTTCATTTCTTCTGCCATTTTACATAGCTTGCCTGGGAGATGAAAGTAGGTCTACTGCTGCTTTTATGCATATTAGGTAAAAAAAACATTATTGTTAGCTTAATTCATGTTGGCAAAAGCAGCATGAATATGTCCATATGCAATGCATCCTAGGCACCATAAGAATATGTGCTTATGAACCCCATAGAAACAACATTAGCAGTAGGAATGGCAAAAGAAGTACAGAGACAAACCAGCAGTCAAGCATAGACTTCTTAGAAGAAGACAAAAATGATCACTACATAATATAAGACATAATACCATGACACTACCAAAAGTGATGGCAATTGCAGAAGATGCAGGATGTAAACAGTATTTTGTCAAATCCATAAAGAATTAGTACCTATACACATTTTCCTTTGACTATGATTCCTTTGGCTTAATTCGTTCTGGGGAAACAATGAAAAAAATACTAAGGGCTTTTAGCACACTCAACTATTTATAAAATTAGCGTCTAAACTCTGTTTTTACAACTTTCTGCCAACAACCTGGTCGCCACATTGGCATCAGTGGTTACATACAGGCCCAAGCTGCATTTTGTCTGGGAATGATGCTGTCACTGTAAATACCATCTTTGACCCGGAGACTGTATGGCTCATCTCGCTGCCTGCCAAAGCACTCCTAGCCTACCCATTGACCACGTGCAGAATCAATGATCTGCCTGGTGTGTCTGCTCCAGGAATGCTCAGGGCAGCTGAGTACTTTGAATGTGCCCGAGGGTGGTCTCCAGCAGGAAAGCAAAGGAGGACAGCTTGACCATTCGGATATAGCAGAAAACTCCAACATGGATGACTAACCTGGCTACATTATCTCAAACAAGCATGGGCAGCCCAAAGCTAATACGATATGGCCATTCATGAAGATCTAGACTGAGTTTTTAGATCATCTTTGTAATATCTTAGACATTATCATGTATGTCTGAGTTGAAACTGAAAATCACTCAAACAGGAATTGCAAAGTTTAAGTATCAAGAGATCATATATCCACTAACTAGGTAATCACCCCCTTGGAAGAAATAAAGCACAAGATACAATGCTGCATAACTTTACCTCTTAACAGAAGTATGATCAATCTTGACTGTTTTCTTAAACATGTTTGACAGACTATACCTAACCACCCCATCTCACCGTATAAATGGACATATTGTAGGAAAGAAAAAGAACCTCCATCATGTGAAGGCACTTTTAACCTCTCTCCCTCATCCCCCTGTTGTCCTCCTGTCTCTCTTTATTTCAACTTCACTCTCTTCTAACCCCCCCCACCTCTCTGCCAAGTTTCCCTTTCTGTTTATGCAACTATCCAATTCCCTTGTTTACCCACACCAGAGCAGATGCACCTCCCAAACAAACCCACAATACCAAAGATTGGCACCCTCCCACTGCAGTCAATATGGCTGATTCTCAGCTGACCTGGATTGGGATTGCCACCATCTAGTACAAGACCAGGAGGCCGGTCCAGTTCAGTAATCCTTGCCTAAGCACCCATCACCATCCTCCACAGGATGCAACCTGATGCAGGACAGAGATGGAGACGTCATCATCTGTGCATGAAAACGGGTCCACACAAGTCACCACTGTCCGGCCATAACTCTGATCGGACCCAACATGATCGAACCGAACTTGAACAACACTGAAATCTACTTAACCGAGCTGAAAAGCCGCTGAACCAGCCCTGAACCACCCTAAATGAAGCTGAATCGGTCCGAAAGACTCTGAACTAGACCAAACTGGTGGAGAAGCATCTGAACCAGCAGTAGGGGCCTTGAACTGGTAGGGCCGGAAGGTTGGACCTGCGGTTGCAGAAACCGGCCGCCTACTTCCTCTTAACCCTGGAAGGGGTTGCAGCCCTCGAGTGTGTGAAGAGAAGAGGATTCACATCCACCTGCCACTTCTGAGGGTAAGGATCGTGGCTGCACCGCAACAATCACCCGAGGGCGTGTGAGTGGCAGCTTTTTGTCACCATCATTCATCTTCGGCACCCTCAATGCTGCCATCTGGATGGCAGGGGCGAAGTAGGCGATGCCGAAGCAAGGTTCGGTGTCCTCACACGGCCGAGAAGGGCCGTGGGGACCTTCAACTCCTTTGTCTCCGCCCTCGATCATCACCTCCTCCTTCTTTCTCCATCTTCTACGTTGTTTACCAGCATCGTTGTCCAGGAAGGGTTGGAGCAGGAAGAGGGCTGGGAAGCACCTCGAGGGAAGGAGTTCTTGTGCGGATGGGAAGGGGAAGCGTTGGGGAAGGTTTTGTTGGTGCATTGGCAGCATGATAGCAGGGTAGGGCAGAGGGGGCTAGCAATGATCGGTGTTGGTGTGCAAGGTCACAGAATTCCGACAGAGATGAAGGCTAAACAAGGGCATTCAATGAGAAGGAGGCATGCGACACAAACAGTGGTACTGGTCAAGGTGTGATGGTAAAGAGGAACAAGGGCATTCAATGGGAAGGAGGAGGCATGCGACACAAACAGTGGGAGTGGGAGTGGGAGTGGTCGAGGTGTGACGGTAAAGAGGAACAAGGGCATTCAATGGGAAGGAGGAGGAGGTGAAGTTTGGTGGAGAAGGAGGTGATGACAGAGATGGCCTGATGAGGCTCCGATCCTGAGGTGGAGTTATGGAGATGGGATGACAATAGGACCTAGGTGGGGGGAGATGGCAGGGCATCGGTGGTGCAAGCAGGTGTGTTCCAGTGGTTCTGGAGGAGCCAAAAGACAGCAGTGGTGAGTGGGGATGGTGCTCCAAAGGCGAAGAGAATCCAATGAAGAAAGGATGCATAAGGGATAGGGCCAAAGAAGATCTCAATGATGGCAGGAGAAACTTGGAAGAGTGATCTGACAGATAAGCTAGCCAGCCAGACAGTTGGTGGGGAATAAACAGAGCTGTGAAGGTCATAGACATGATCCAGAGGTGGAAAAAGAAGAACCGGTGATACCGGAGGAGGAGGAGAAGGGAAACACGGTCATCGCGGGGGTGGAGAAGAAACTCAAGGCTACCAAGGGGTGGAGGGAGAAAGCTGGGCAGCCCTAGAGGTGGAGAAGACAACAACCCACCTCTGCCGGGGGTGAAGACCTTGCCTATGGAAAGGTGGGGTGCTGGCCTTCGGATCCATCCTCGTGTCGACATCGGAGAAGGGCTAGAAGGCTGAGAGAGAGAGAGAGAGAACCAGGATCAAACTCATTACTGTATTCTGCCGGGGGTGAAGACCTTACCTATGGAAAGGAGGTGGGATGCCAGCCTTCATATCCATTCTCGTGTCGACATCGGAGAAGAACAAGAAGGCCGAGAGAGAGAGAGAGAGAACCAGGACCAAACTCATTACTGTATTCATCGTTGGACTACAGTAAAACCTTTATAAAGACTTCATAAAGAATTCAACGAAACATTAAAAAAAAACCCTGAAAACCTTATTATCAATTAAGCTGTAAGCATAAAAGAAAACATGGAAATTGTACAATAAAGATCTAAATCCTACTAATTACAAATATGACCTCGTCTCGAACTTCAAACGGTGATGTAACCTCAAAATCTCCAAAAGAGATTTATTCTTTTGTTTTGGAAATTCATTTTCCTTTTTGAATTTGAATTAGACCTTAGCATTGACTTCTTAGGAAAATAGATGGTAATCTATAAAAGTACTAGCTAGGGTCAAAATTATGTGTTGAGGTTGTTAGGTTCTTTGAAAATTTGTTTTTTTTTTTGACCTCTCCCCGTCGGATGGTGCGAAGATCCGACGTTAATTACATCGAGATAACTCGAATACCCTTGATTAAACGTCATAGCAATCCATTGGAACAGAAAACATGCATCCACAAAATAAGCACGCATTCACACACATATGGACATAGGAGAAAACAATCCCATAAGATTGGTGGAATGCAAGCACTCAATTTTAGTTTGAATTTGATTTGAATTGAATTGAATTGAATTGAATTTGTTGGTTTGATTTCTGATTTGAGTTGAATTTAGTTTGAGTTGGATTTAATGGGTTGAATTGCTTTTAGTTGATTTGAATTGAATTTAGTTTTGAGTTGAATTTGATTTGTTCATTTTTTTTTGAGTTGCTTATTAATTTAAGTTTGATTCAATTTGGATTTGGTTTGAGCTTGAAAACAGTTGTTTTAAGATTTGATTTGAGTTTGGAAATTGATTTAATTTCAGTTTTGCTTTAGATTTATTTAAGTTAAAACTCAATTTGTTGGCTGTTTGATGAATTTTGATCTGTTTTATTTGACTTGAATTTAATTGGGTGAGTTGCTTTTAGTTTGAATTTTGAGTTAAATTGAGTTTGGGGGTGAATTTGACATTCTGTGGTTTTGTGCAAATTTCAGATGATAAATTGTTTTAAGCAAGGAACGTGGGGTCGGGAGTCGGGACCGGGTCGGTTGGGGGCAAAACCGACCCGGGTCGGCCGGGGTCGCGACCCGGGTCGGGACGGGGTCGGCCCGGGTCGCAAAAAATAATAATAAAAAAATCAAAATGGGGTCGGGGTCTTGGGGTCGCGACCGGGTCGGTCGGCCCCAAAACCGACCCGGTCGGGTCCGGGTCGCGACCCGGGTCGCGACCCGGCGAACCATGGTTTTAAGTTTGGTTGGAATGGATTGAATTCGGGTTAAATTTAAGACAGCTTTATTTATTGAGTGATTTTTAAGGGGATTTGGGCTTAACTTATGGAATATGGCTTGTTTTGGATTAAATTTGTTTTGAGTTTGTTTTATTGAATTTATTCAGTTGAATTTGTTTGATTTGGGGAATTCAATTTGAATTGAGTTGATTTATTTGGGTTAGAAGATTTATTTGTTTTGAAGTCAACCTTGTTTGAATTAGTTGATTTGTCCAAGCCAGATTTGGTTTACAATGAAGTTTGTTGGCTTAAATTTATCTGATTTTTAATTGAACCTAGTTGGTGCTTCCTTAGATTGCAAATTCTGCAAATTTCATAAATTTTCAGATTCTGGGTTCTGCAATTTCTACAGGCTTCGGTTCCTTGCAAAGTTCAGATTTTCTGCTTCTTCAAATATCCAACTCTAGATTTCTGCATCTCAGATTTGCAGTCTTTCAAACTTCCAGATTGCAGATTCAGTTTTCAGATTCCAGATTTTAGGCCTCGGTTCCCTTGCAGATTCTGCACTCTTTTTTTTTACAGGCTTCAGTTCCTTTGCAAAAGTTCAGATTTTTGATTTCCTCAAATGCCAAACTCCAGATTCCAGGCTTCAGTTTTGCTGTACGTCAGAAATATGGTGTTCAGACTTTGAAACTTCTGAAATTCAGATTTCTGAAACTCCAATCCAGATTGCTGATCTCCCTTTCAGATTTCTGCACTTCAGATTTTTTTATTCCTGTTTCCAGATGTTCCAATTGCAGACTTTATATTTCAGCATTTCAGATCTCCTAGGTTTCAGATTTTTGAAATGAGCTCTGATTTCTGATTTTTCAGTTCATTGCAGGTTTGAGTCACAAATCTAAGTCTGGCCTTAAGTTTTGAGAATTCAGATTTGTGTACGGATCCAGAACTCAGATTCTGCACCACTCCAAATTCCAGATTTTTGTTTTTTTTTTACTCCTCAGCCTCCAGATTCTGTAGCAATCCAGACTTCTCTTCTTATTTTGGAATCTCCTGGAATTCAGATGTTGAATCTTCAAATTCTAGATTGCAGAATTTCGGACTTCTTTCAAATTTCAGACTTCTTGCAGATTCTACACATGGATTCCAGTTTCAAGTCTTAAGCCTTCTGATTTTTTTGCAGATTTTACAAGCTTCGGACCTACAAGTTCAGAATTGATTTCCTACAGATTCTATATACTCCAAAATTTTCAGATCTGGAATTTCCAGAATCGACCACCTTGCAGAATTTCACAGCTTCAAATTTTCTGATTTGTACATTTTTCTAGCTCCTGATCTTTAATTTCCAGATTTCCAACCTTCACAGGAGTCCCTGCAATTCATATTTGTTCTCTTCAATTTTCTGCCTGCTTCAAATCCCTGGACTTTCACCCAGCTTCTCTACGGAATGTGATTTATTTCTGTTTGTGAAACCAAACCTGATTGGACAGCATTTAATTCCAAGTTAAATTACAGATTTTATGTTCTGTTTTCTCTTTTCTTCTTTTTTTCTTTTTTTTTAGTGCTTTGCATCCCACCGGATCAATGAGATCATTGACTTCTCTCAATGATATATTGAAAAGTACAATCTCTTGACTGTCCGTCTTGGACGTTCATAGTCCAGAAAAAATACAACTTGTTTTGAGAATGTTCTTGCTCCACTCTTGATGATGTGGTGTCTGTCGATCCTTTGAAAGGAATACACCCGGTCTGATATAGACTTATGGGTATTTCCCTCCTCTTCATGAGGCAGCCGGAAACCCGACTGGAAAATCAGTCTCTTGAGTCCTTGATGGACTTGTCGATCCATGGGCGGCATGTACCCGGTCTTGATAGACTTATGGGCATCCCCCACTATTTTTGATGATTTCACTAGCATATGACCGGCATGATAGCATATTGATTATGCTTGAGCCTTGCATAGCTTGGTGAACTTGGTAGGACATTGGGGTCTTTTATAGACCTTTGTATGTCTACCTTAAGGACGTAGGGGCGGATGGTTAGTCGACCTCCCAACTAGTCCATATTTTGAATTCTTTTAAGTTAAGCCGAGACGTAGGGGCGGATGGTTAGTCGACCCCCCAACTAGTCCGGTTTGTTGAATTATTTTAAGTTAAGCCGAGACGTAGGGGCGGATGGTTACAACCCCCCAACTAGTCCGGTTTGTTGAATTAAATGTATTTTTTTATTTAATTTCCACTGTTTTGTTTATTTTAAAGCATTTCTCTTTTTCTTTTTTTTTGAAGGAGGTCCCTGCGCTGTGCGCAGGGGACTGTTTGGCCAAAAAGGGGGCCCGGTCCACTATTTGGACCGGGCGGTTCATCCGCGAGAGGGGCCGGCCGGCTGCGCTGGCCCCTTTTCCTTTTTTTTTTGTGCTTTTTCTCCCCGGTGGGCCCCACAGGATTTCCACCGTGGCCTATGGTCGGGAGCGCATTATTTGCCCGCTACAGTACCGCGCGCCCGACCTCCTTGGCACCCGACGGCCCTGCGGCGACCTCCGGCGACATTTGCGGCGGCTTCGGGCTTCGTTCGGCAGCGCCGGCACCGGAAGAGGAGGAAGGAGGCCCCGACGGCGAAAGGGGGAGGGGGAGGAGGCCTCATCGGCGGCCGCGGGAAGGGTTTGTAGCTTCTACGGCGTCCGACGACAGCGCGGCAACCTGCGAAAGGGGTTGCGGGCTCCGGCAGTAGCAGAAGAAGAAGGAGACGGTAGAAGAAGAGGAAGAAGGCTTTCGCGGCTTCAATTGGACCCGGTAGGCTCCTCCTTGCTCTCTCTTCCTCTCCGCTCTGCCTCTCTCTCTCTCTCTGGCCTCCGTCCCTCTATGCGGCGGCACCGGCTGGCCTTATATAGGCTCCGGCCGGTCTGCTTTTAGACGGGGAGGTGGTTCCGGGTCCAAGAGGGACTCGGAACTTGCCACCTTCTCCTCCCCCAAATCCAGCAAGAGATCGGGCCGCGATCGACTGCTATTTCCACTGCTTCTGAGTAGGACTCGGACCTGCTATAATGCTCAGAATCCTGCATCGACCGGGACTCAATGGACTGGCAATATCCTGATGCGGATCTTCTTCCTTGTTCTGTCCGATTTCCTGTCTTTATTATTATTTTTTTGTCGAGCCCCAGGTTTTAGCAGACCCGCAACTGTCCTCCTTAGCCCATTTGGAAGACTGTCCGCCCCTTCTCTGAGCAGACCCGTGGGCCTTTGGAAATGGCTTGCCAATGGGCCTGGACAGGGGCCGAATTGGGCCAATTGGGGTCCTGTCCAGGGCTATGTCGATGGGCCTTGTAGGTGGGCTGGATTGGGAGCGATCAGGGTCCGTCTGTACATGCTGTACACGGCCTGGCTCTTAGAGGGGCCGAGCATGTCATTTCCTTTCTCTTGTCTTCTTCTTCTTCTTTTTTGTTCAAAATTGGGTGTCAACAAGTGCCCCCCACGGGTGGTTTCTCAAAGATGAAAGTCGGCGAGAGACCGCCCGTGTAAGCATGTTTATTTCATCTCATTGCTTGTCTTGCCCTCTCCTTCTCTTTTTTTTTTTTGACAGGTTCATCATGACTAAGAAGGGCACCGTCGAGGCCGGTTCTTCGAGTGGGAGATCTTTGTCTTCCGATCCCACTACTGTCGTGACCTCTCACATGCCTTCCCCGAGTCTTTTAACTCGAAGCAAGTTTGGGCAACATGATTACCATTTGTTTGCTCGGGAGCACTTATGGACTACGGTTGGTGCCGCCCACGTTGACGTTGAACTTATTCAGCATGGGCATGGGCAATTCAGCTATGCCCGTTTAGCCCACTATCCTGCTCATCACCCCTCCGACGAGGCATTATTGGAGTTCATCCGGAGGCCTTCTCCACTGGGGGAGGTTGACACTGACCGCTTATCCACAGATGAGAGACGTCGGCTGGAGGGTGTTATTTTGAGAGACAGGGACAGTTTGCAGGGTACCGTGACATGCACCTACCCTTGTTTTCCTTTGGGTCTGCTTCACCATCAGCGCAGTCCACTCCGTCACCAGCTGGGCCTTTTGGGAGAATTCCAAGAGGAGTACTTCCTTTCTTATAACTTTCAGCCTGGCATATGGAAGTTGAACCGGCCGTGCTATTCCGATTGGTCCAAGCGGCGCAATGGTACTTTCTTGTTGCCAAGTAGCTCCTGCTTCAGCGAGGAGGGCTATGATGGCCATTGCATACTTGATGATATTCTGGCCCACAATGTGGATAGCTGGTATGGCCGCCTATCCATAGAGCGCTCTCATTGTCCACGGCTCGGAGCTTGTGAGTGGCTCGAATATATCTTGGCCAATTTTGGTGCTCGTTTGGAGCGCATTGGCTTGAAGAGTGCAGTAGGGGCAGCTTTGTATGAATACCCCTGCTATGATGGCTATATCCAGGCACTGGCGGAGCGCTTCAACAGGCGTTGGAACACTTTTGTCACCGCGGAGGGTGAAACTTCTATGGACTTGTGGTCCTTCCACATGCTTTCTGGTCTCCCTATTCATGGAGAGCCATATGAAGAAGTTGTTCTTGATGATCTTCATAGATGCCAGACCGATGAGCATGGCAACTATGGGCTTTCTTATTGCCACCGATATTTGATCAAGGTGTGGCGAGATCTGGCTTTGATCAGCAGGGATACTCATTCTGATGGCAGACATAGAGTGAGCTGCGATGCTTGGCTGCGTTTCTTTTATGGCGGCCCTTTTTGCTATGATCATACTTTTGCCAGACCGGGCAAACAGCGGACCAGCTATGCACGGCTTAGCAGACCTTGTTCTGACAGGAGATATGCTGACATGGAGGCTTGTGCCGAGACAGAGGACCCGTGGGAGCTCGGGGAGATCTCCCACCTGGCTGCATATCTTGCCTACTGGCTAGTCACATTTGCGATTCCTTTTGAGGATGCTACTGTTATCCGGCCAGAGGTGTTGTTTCCAGCTTGCAGACTAGCCTGCGGGGTCCGTCTTGCTGTTGCCCCGGCTGCCCTTGCCGCGATCTATCACTCTTTTGGGGCTATTTCTTCTCATCCTTCGCCCCGGGATTGTAAAGTTGTACTTGCTGCCCATTATGTTAGTGCATGGGCTTCCTTCTTGTTTGATGGACTTCCCTCTCTTCGGGCAGGTTTTGATCCATTATGCGCATTGATGTACAGATTTCTTAAAAATCCGAGATCTCAGCCGTAGCAGGAACTCACTACCGCCAGGAGATTGCTAGCCACCCTACCCGCAGAGGGGGCTAGTGGCCTGCGGTTCAGCCATAGCTCCATTGGCCACCGCCCACATTCTACTACAAAGCATGGTGACAACTTTTTATGGGTGGATCCACTTCTGAACAAGCCCCGCAAGTGGGCTGCTTGGGAGTGGTTTCTATCCATCCGGATGAGTTGTTTGGTCCTCCGATGCGGCAGTCGCACCATTCTGGAGCCTTACTATCCTTTCAGATTTGGCAGGAACTTTGGGTACGACCAGGGCATTCCACCCAATGCCAACTTCGGCATCACTTCTCGTGTGTACACCCAGCATGATAGCCACCTTGTTGCTGCTGAATGGTGGAATTATTTTCGCCGGCCAGGGGCGAAAGGTGACATTACTATACCACCAGTCGGGGCTTCTAGCGATTTTGATGTTGTATATGGAAACTGGTGGTCCCATCGCAGTCAGAACTACAGGAAACTACCGGCTGCCATAACAATGGAGGAAGAGGCCCGATTAGATGTGAACGACCGCGCTCCTCCTGAGATCAGTGTGAGCTTCCTTGCACGACACTATAGGTCCCGGAAGGACAAGTTGCTTTTAAAATATGATCATTGGAAGAGAAGGATTGCTGCACCAGCTGTTCCTCCGACGCCCTATACCGGTGGTCTTTCTCTTTTAGTAGAGCCACTACGTACTTTGCAGCACTCCCGGCAGTCAGCTCTACCGCGGCCTGTTGATTGGTATGGTTTGATGGTGTCTGATTGCACCGGTCGTCGGCAGGTTCCTTTGCGGGAGGCTCTTCCCCCCACCGACTCTGTCAGGTGTTGGGTGGACTACCTGAGTCGGGTAGTGTCTTCTTGGGGGCCGCTTGATGATGTATTTGATATTCAGCAGGCCAACTGCTTTGGTGAGATCAAGATGGCAGTTATGAGTGCTGCGGGGAAGGTAGGGCGAGATGCCGGTTTGCTGGTCACTTGCCCCTCCGACCTGCCATTACCAGGTATAAAACCCTTCTTTCACTTTCTTTTGCTTTATTTTTGCCATACATGCCTCATATTAGCAGTTCGTGACTCGTTTTGGCTCTTTTGACCCTTTTCAGAAACCATCTCCTCCAGTGGAAAGAGGACAGCTTCCAAGTCAGTGGGACCTTCACATCCTTGCAAGAGGACTCGTGAAGAGGAGAGACTTCCATCTCCTACCCCGGCGGTGGAGCTCATAGGTATATGTTCAAGCTCTTCTTTCTTTTTTTTCTTGTCATTATTACTATGCACCTTGGTGTGAGTTTGACCTTTCTTGCCTTGTATTTTATTTCAGAATCTTCACCTGCCAGGGTGGCTCTCAGTTTCAGCCCGACACCCCCTGTGAGGGTAGCTACTTGTGGTGAGGCACCTGTTGCTCCAGAAGTGGTGGAGGATCCCACCCCCATGGCCGGCCAAGGGGCTGATTTGATAGAAGAGTTGCCTTCTGTTGAAGACCCGATAGACACTACTTTGATTGCCCTACGGTCTCCCTCACCCATGGTTTCATTTCATGATGATGGGGCCCAGTCAGACCTTGATCTCATAGTGATGCGGTCTCCATCTCCCATGGTGGGTGAGGGGGTAATGGACACTTCTACTCCGTGTTTGGACGAGCCCATTGCGGAGGTTGATGTGGCATCAGGTGATCTCTGTGTTCTTTTCATTTGCTAACATGTTTATGTTTTCTCAACTTGGTTTGTCATGTCTTGATAATGACTTGTGCCCTCTTCCTTTGAAGGTGCAGGTGGTGAGATTGATTCTTTGATTCTAGCACCTGTTAGCCCATGCGAGGATGCCATTGCTGGGGGTGCTGGCCCTGGGCTTGTCGACCCTCCTTTGCCTCCTACTGCTGATGGTATGCCACTAAATATTCATTTCTTATGCCAAAATCTGGTTGTTGTTTATATGCACTTGGCTTGTACTTATTTTCTTCTTCTTTTTCCTTCTCTTTCTTTTTCTTTGCAGCTGCAGTGCCCATTCCATCGGCCGACCAGCCAGCTAGCTCTTCTGGTGCTCCTCCTGCACTGGGCATTGTTTGGGCTACTACCATGTCTACCAGCATCCCTTCGGATGCGTGGTTTGCTGCCCATTTAGGTCGGGCAATGATAGCAGGTTTGCCTGCGTTACCGGATCCTTTGCCATCTGAGGCAGACCTACGGGCTACGCTGAAGCAGATGACTGCCTCTTATCATCTCCTTGGCTGCACCATGGAGCCTTGGATATCTGCAGTTGAGGCGTTATGGGGCTAGTTTTGTGACAAGCAGCAAGAGGCTCAATCCCTGGTCCGGTGGAACACCATCCTTCTCCCACTTGCTGAGGAGAAGTTGATACAGGCACGAGGTGTTGCTGTGGCCATCTCTGTCATAGATATTCGACTGGGACGGCTCCAGGAGGACCATACCCAGGCTACTACAGCTGCCGGCTGCTACTTTAGAGAGTCGGCTAGTGGCGGCTCGAGCTAGGCGCGCACAAGTTGAGGAGGATTTGGCCTCGACAGGCGGAGAGCGAGATTTGCTTGTTGCCACTCACTCTCGCCTACTAGAGGAGATCCAGGAGCTGGAGTTAGCTCGCCCGGCGTGTTGTGCCAAGTTGGCCTTGTAGTCACCATTTTTTGTTTTCAGGGTTGACTGGACATGTAGTTTTTTCCTTTCTTGATGTTCAATTAGCCCCCGAGGCTTGTTCGGGGACCTCGAAAATCAATTATGCAATGAAATACTTTCACATTTTAAAAAGGATTCCACTTATACCCATGCTGGTCGCACATTGAAAATTCTCTTTCATTATCCCTTGCAATTTGAAAATAGGGTTTTTTGCTTCATGCTTCGACCCTCGTCTGACTACCCAGGTTTTTTCTGGATCGAGAAGGGCTTGGGCCCTTTAACTGACCCTTCTGCTTGCTTGTTCAACCAATGGCCTTCTTGTTGAAATTATGAGGCTTTTTCTTCCTGCATGTTGTTTGGACTTTGACCCTTTAGAGAGTTGAAGACTCCTTAGGGAATAATTTGGGCGGTGAGGAATTAAGGCTTCCCCTGGGCCATAAGTTTTGATGGCTTTATGCCGGTGGAACCCGTAGACTTATGAGCATGTAAAGATCATACTCGGCCCGTAGGGTATAAAAAAATTTTAGGATGTCCCTAAATATAGGGTTGTTTTTCCTGGGGTATGAACTTAGGGTGGCATGATGCCGTTTAGCCCGTGGACTTGTGAATGTGAAAGGATGACATTCGGTCCTTAGGGCATGGTATGTAGACCTGTGGGACATTTGGGTATGAAATGATCATGTCCAGCCCATAGGGTTTAAGTTTGGAGGTGACTTGATGTCAAGGTGGCTTAATGCCGAAAGGTAATGACGCTGGCTTAATGCCGAATAACCCATAGGACATATGAGTGTAGAGAAAGAGTCACCACTCGGCCTATTGGGTAAAAACGTGGCGGCTTGATGCCAATGACTTATAATTTGTGGTGGCTTGATGCCAAAAGTTGTGGTGGCTTGGTGCCAAAGGAGTGTTATGGCTTGATGCCAAGAACATTTTATGGCTTGACACCATAATGACCCGTGGGGCATTTGAGTATGGGGAAACCACACTCGGCATTTTGGGTATGATTATGGTGGCGGCTTGATGCCAAGAAAGGACCTGTAGGGCGTATGAACACAAAGAAGTCATGCTCGGCCCCTTAGGTATAATTATGGTGGCTTAGTGCCGGTATAACCCATAGGGCATTTGAGTATGGGGAAAGGTCACACTCAACCCCTTTCGGGTATAAATGTGGTAGTGGCTTGATGCCGGTGAATCATGATTTGAGATGGCTTGATGTCAATGAGGATTGTGATGGCTTGATGCCAATCAGCTATGGCGGCTTGATGCCGAGAAAGTATTATGGCTTAATGCCAATAAAATGTAGTGGCTTAATGCCGAGAGGGTATTGTGGCTTGGTGCCAAGAGGCTATTATGGCTTGATGCCGGGAAAGTATGGTGGTTTGATGCCAAGAGGCTGTTATGGCTTGATGCCGGGAAGGTATGGTGGCTTGATGCCAAGAGGCTGTTATGGCTTGATGCCGGGAAGGTATGGTGGCTTAATGCCAAGCAGGTGTGGATAGGGCATACGAGTATGAGATGACCATGCTCAGCCCATGAGTATGAATTTGGGACAAATCTAAGCTTGAAGGCTCAGGACTTGAAGTTTGCCGGTGGGACTTGGGGTATATGGACCAAAAGCAACACTGGCGTTGGATTGGAGGAACCATGTAGACCGAAAGGGTCATATGGTATAAGATTTGGCTTTGGTGACCACATAGACTAGGAGAGTCATGGTGGTGCAAGGTGGAGAAGAACTTTCTGGCCGGAATGGCCGTTTGGTCATAGAACTTTATTCTTGGTTGGACAAGGTGTTATCCCTTCTCCTTTTGGGATGGCATGTAAGACTTCCCGAAAATTTTATAAGCGAGAGGTGACCTTCTTCGTTGCCTCAGGTATGGCCTCCCCAGCATATTTCTACTACAAGGTAGATGAGCTTATGGGAGCCGTTTCGTCATTGGCAGCTCGGACCTCCTCCCTAATAAAATTAGGGGGAAACTCACCCATCCAACCTATTGGGTTAGGGGAGTCAGCCCTGTTTGTTGTTGTTTTTGTGTGTTATTATTTTTTTAACTAGTTTGACTGCCCCTTTCGAGGTTTTCACCCAAACCAGTCCCCCATTGGATTTTGCCTATGCGCCCTTTACAAGGTTTTCACATAGCGGGGTAACCCATTTTTGCTTAAAGTGCCCTATTCGGGTTTTTACTTTAACCGGGTCTTTTCTTGACACTTTTGCCCTTAACCAATCGGTGGGATTGGCTAAGTCTGTCGGGCATCTTTATTTTTAGCCCATTTTTCTTTCAACATTATTCTTCATGATCCATCGGGTTCTTGTGGAACTCGTGCTCAGGAGCGTAGTATTTTTTGATGTGCTTGCCGTTGAGTGGAGGGAACAAAATGTCCCCTTTGCAATCCACCACGGTGTAGGCACCTCCCTCAAACACCTTGTCGATGATGAATGGGCCGAGCCAATTTGGAAGAAATTTGTTTTTAGAACGGCCTGCCATGGTGTCTTTCTGCTTGACCATGACAATGTCCCCTTTCTGGAATGACCTCTCTTTCACCAACTTGTCGTAGGCTCGAGACATTCTGGCTTGATATGCTTTGAGGTGTTCATAGGCTTTCAACCTTTCCCCCTCCAATTTATCTAACTCCATGAACTGCCTTTGCATTTCATTAGGTTCATCAGAAGGTAAACCATGGTGGATTGCTACCCGATAAGAAGCCAGCTCCACCTCCACAGGTATGACTGCCTCACTCCCATATACTAATGAAAATGGTGAGCAACCCATGGGTGTTTTGTATATGGTGCGGTAGGCCGAAAGTGCTTCCTACATCATTTCGTCCCAACTCCGCTTCTTGTTTCCAACCACTTTGACTAAGAGTTTGCAAAGGGTCTTGTTGAATGCCTCTGCTAGACCATTTGCTTGAGGATTGTAAACTGTGGATGTTCTCCAATCAATATGGAATTTGAAGGCCAACTTGTATATCGTTTGATTTCTGAACGGGGTACCGTTGTCTGACATAATGCAGCTCGGTACTTCATATTTGTATATGATGTTTTGTCGGACAAATCGAGCAATGACTTCTCTCGTTACTTCCTTGGCTGCTATGGCTTCTGTCCATCTAGAGAAGTAATCGGTAGTTGTAAGGATGAACTTACAACCCTTGGAGGACAGCTTAAATGGTCCCACAATATCCACTCCCCATTCGGCAAAAGGCCATGTCGGGGTTGTAGGATGCAGTTGCGTTGGGGGGCGCCTAGGGATAGGTGCAAATGCTTGGCATTCATGGCATGTCTTTGCGAATTTCTCGCAGTCAGAGAACATGCTTGGCCAGTAATACCCCTTAAGCTTGATTGCTATCTTCATTTTGGGTCCGGACTGATGTGCTCCGCATAACCCGCTATGAACTTCTTTCATCACTTAAAATGCCTCCTTCATGGATAGACACCTAGCGAGGACAGCCCTTTCTTTTTCGGGTACCAATCGGTATAGTTCTCCACCAATGAGTTGGTAGGATGCCGCCCTACGTGTCAATTGTACACGTTTGGCACGATCTTCTGGTAAGATCCCGTTTTTGATGTCAATAATTGGCTGGCACCAATCAATTTGTTCAGGGTGATCATCTTCACCCTCTTCTATGACGTTAGCTTCCCGTGTGGTCAGGTCGTCGTTGTTGATGACTGACGTTGGAAACAGCCTTCTGTGTTTGACAACAATTTCCAACCTTCCTGCCGGGGGTAGTTTGATCACAGAAGCCAATTTGGCTAAGGCATCAGCCTGTGAATTTAGCCTTCTTTTGACATGTTGTATGCTGAATATATAGAATTTCTCGGCCAACCGGCTTGCTGCCGCATGGTAGACCATCAATTCTTCTTTCCGAACTTCAAATACGCCGAGCATTTGTTGCACGACTAGCATTGAATCCCCGAACACCTTGAGGCACCGAATTCCCATGTCGAGGGCAATTTCCAAACCGACGACAAGAGCTTCGTATTCAGCTTCATTATTGGTGAGGGCTTCTGGCAAGGTGCATGAATGGTGTAGAACTCCACCCTGTGGGCTTAGGAATACTACGCCTGCACCGGCCCTTGGTTTTAATTTCCCATCAGGTCTTCTTTCTGTGCTGGCTGCACCATCAAAGTACAATTGCCAGTATTTGACCTCCACTTGTTGGGCTTCTTGCTTTTCTCCCTCTCTCAATGTCTCCTCATCATGTAACTGGAGATTAAGAGGGGAATTCTCGAGTATAGGATGGGCGGCTAGAAAGTCTGCCATCCCCTGCCCTTTAATTGCTTTCTGCGGGACATATTTGATGTCGAACTCCATCAGCATCAATGCCCATTTCCCGAGGCGTCCAGAAGGGACTGGTTGCTTCAACATATACTTTATGGGGTCAAACTTGGATATCAAGTTGACTTCATGTGCCAGGAGATAATGCCTTAACTTCTTCGCGGCAAATACCAAGGCCAGGCACATTTTCTCCATGGGAGAGTAATTGTGCTCGGGGCCGACCAACCTTCTGCTCAGATAGTAGAGGGGTTGTTCTTTGCCCTCGTCATTTAATTGCGCCAGCATAGCACCCAAGGATGTGTCCAATGCTGTGATGTACAGAATGAGGGGCCTACCTTTAATAGGGGCGCCCAAAATAGGGGGATTTAAGAGATATTGTTTAAGCCCGTCTAGGGCAGCTTGACAACTCTCATCCCATTTAAATGGGGCCCCTTTCTTGGCTAGCTTAGAAAAGGGCTGGCATTGGCCAGACAAGTTGGCGATGAAATGCCGAATATAGGCGACCTTGCCTTGAAGGGACCTTAGCTCCCGTAGGTTGCGAGGAGGCGGCAGCTCCCTGATTGCTTTGATTTTATCGGGGTCAATTTCAATGCCCCGATATCTGACTATAAAGCCAAGGAATTTCCCACTAGATACGCCGAAGGCACATTTCATGGGGTTCATCTTTAATTCAAATTGTCGGAGTCGCTCGAAAACCCTTTTCAGGTCACCCAGGTGGTCTTCTCGCTTCCTTGTCTTGACAACCAGGTCATCGACATAGCATTCGACCAGATCATGCAACATTTCATCAAAGATCTTGGTCATGGCCCTTTGGTATGTCGTCCCCGCATTTTTGAGTCCAAACGGCATCCTTTTGTAGTTGAACACCCCTTTAGGGGTACGAAATGCCGTGAAGCTTTTGTCTTCTGTGGACATCAAGATTTGATTGTAACCTGAGGAGCCATCCATGAATGACAAGGCTTCATGCCCCGTGGTCACATCTACCATATTTTCGGAATTGGTAGAGGGAAATCATCCTTTGGGCGAGGCTCTATTCGTGTCGCGGTAGTCAATGCGGACCCGAATCGCCCACTTTTCTTCTTCACCGGCACGACATTGGCAAGCCACACGGGGTACGTACATGCAAGGCTCAATGAAGTCAACTTCTATAAGTTTATCAATTTCAGCATTGACTTTGAGCTCTAAATCAGCCCGCATGCGTCTTTGCCCTTGTTTGACCGGCTTCACCGAGGGAAGTACGGCCAGTTTATGGACTGCCACGTCTGGCGAAAGCCCAGGCATTTCATTGTAAGTCCAGGCGAAGCAATCCCTGAACTCCTCTAGCAGAAGCCGGTATTGGACTTTTTCTTCTTTACTGAGGAGGGCACTGATGAAGATAGGCCTTGGATCCTCCGTAGTCCCCAAATTAATTTTGAGGAGGTCGTCGACTGTGGCTTGACCACCATCCTCAATTTCTTCAGGGGCTGGTTGCAAATCAACCAACTCCTCATCATTTTCTTCTTTGTTTTCTATTTCATGGGTTTCTGCCTGGATGAGGCCATTATCGCCCTGAATCTGTTGGGAGTCTTCTGGTTGAGCTTCCTGCTCTGTCTCCTCCTCAGAGGATTCATCAAAGACAGGGGCAACATCTTCGACTTGGTGAACACTGGCCAGATTGACTGCATAGTGCACCATCGGCTCATAGTCAGAGTCGTAGCCCAAGCAATATTTCTTACCCTTCATTTTCAACCATTTTTCGAAGTCCCACATTTGCTTGAACATTTTGTCTCTTTGGCGACTTTGCTTATCAGGAACTCCTTGTTCCCGGCACATTCGTCGCTTCTTTTGAGACATAGCTTCTATTGGCTCTACAGGCACCATAGAAGAGTCGAGATCTTCGGGCCAACCGAAGTCATCTTCCCGAGCTCGCTTGCGTGGATATTCCTCCCGATGAAATGTAAACTTTGATCCATCAGGGTAGGGGACCGTGAAGGTTTCCATCCTTTGCACCGTTTGAAGCACACGTTCTCCAGCTGGCCACATTAGATCTGGTGGCATGCATATGCTGTTTTCGAAAGCTTTGGTGATGGAGTTGGCATTGAACTTGATGGGTCGCCACTCCTTCCTTTCGGAGCTTATCTTCAGCCTGTGTAGTTTTGCCTTAACTTCATCGATGGTGATGTCTTCATCAAGTTGTTCATCGACCATCTTTTGTTTTCCCTTATCAGCTTTAGCCCTGAAGGACTCTGCCTGGAGATAGAGTTGTGCATCTGACAGATGACACTCGGCCACCTCGAAAGGGGCTTGGTCTGCATCTACTCTGCATTGCACACCTTCCTTGTTGTATTTGAGGCATTGATGAAGCGTTGAAGGCACGACCCAATTTGTATGCAACCATGGGCGGCCTAGGAGAGCCCTGTAGGTGGTATCGGCATCTATGACATAGAATGTTGCCTTGGTGTTGAAGTCACCCAACACCAGGTCCACCTCGACTTTCCCCATGGCTTCTTCTGAATTTTGATTGAACCCGGATATAGTAACTCCGGAGACCTTCTGAAGATAAGGCGTAAGATACAGAGCCCTGAAGGTCTTGAGCGGGAGTATGTTGACAGCCGAACCTGCGTCGACCATGATCCGGTTCAATTCGTGCCCATTTACCAGCCCTTTCATGTATAGCGGCCGGTTGTGGAATGCTGAAGGATACATCATATCCTCCTCGGTAAATGAAACCGATGCCGCATAAGCTTCATATTGGCCCAGCTCGGCCAAGTGGGCTTCGTAGGCTTCTGGTGCTTGCAGCACTGCCATGAGGGCCTCTCGGAGTTCCTTGCTTAGGGATATGACTTCCCATAGGCCTAGGCGTACGGGGAGTCTCTTCAGCTGGAGAAGGACCTTTTTGTCCACTTTTTCTTTTGTTTCGGCCAGAGAAGGGAGAGAGTCTGGTGGTGGAGGGAAAAATTGCTCCATTATGTTTTCCACCATCGTATCAGTTGGAATCGACTCCTCTGCTTCATCTTGTTGAGTTTGTTGAGGTGGTTGCTGGGACGTGCTTGGTTGGTTGGCTTTGTCCATCACAGGCTCCTTTTGCACCTCCTTGGGCCTTGCTGGCTCCTCGGAAGTGGCATTTATCGTGTCACCCTCCTCCTCGTCATCTGAGAATGGTTGGAATTGAATGACCCGGGCAGGGGGCTGCCTGACCAATGGAGGTGGTACGGGCCTGGGTTGTTCATCTCTGAAGTAGATGACTTTGTTGTTATCGGGGTGTTGCCCCCTGCCTCCACGTCCGCCGTGGGTGTTTCTGTTATTTCGCCTTTGATAGGTGATTTCAGGACGAGAAGATCGCCCCTGACTGCCATTTCCCCGACTGTAGTAATCGGCGGGTGGTGGGATGCTCACCACATTGCATGACAATCTGTGAAAGCGGGATGCTAGTTTACGAGCATCCGGTTCTTCCTCACCTTCCCCCCAGAAGTCAGATATGCTGTCAAATGGGATTTCTTCCCCTGCAGCCATCTTTCTTCTGATTTCCATGAGCCATTGCTTGAAGGAAGCTTGTTTGGCCCATTCGCCCCAAGGAATGTATGCATCGAGGGGAGCCGGGCCCGAAGGCTGTTTTGGCTCGTATTCCTCGAGCTGATCAATGAGTTTTTGAAGCTTCTGGAGGGGTGTAGGATTCTGGAGGCGTGCCTCCATTTCCCGCAGTTTTTCTTCTTGGCGTTGTGCCTTTCTTTTATCTGCTTTTCTTTTGTTCTTTGCATGTTTTCTTGGGTTGACAGGGCCGCCTGGTCCTCTGTAAGGTTCTGGTTGCTCGGCCTCTTCGGCTTGTGCAGCTTGCTCAGCCAGCAGTTCTGCTTTCTTTTGGGCTGCTTCTGCCCTGGCTTGGGCCTTTTCCTCCCGGGTGGGAACTTTTTGCCATGGCTGATCTGGTTCCTCCGGGACGACCTCTTGGGCTTTCTCTTCGCAGAACTTGTTAGCGGCTTCTATGTTCTTTTGTATGACTTCAGGGGTGAACGTCTGGTAAGCCGAATAGACTTTTGGTTGTGCCGGCCTTTGTGACTTGCCCCTGGTATGATGCCCCCGCTGTACACTTGTTTCTGGGGTGGCATGAATGACAGAAGCCGAAGTTGAACGCCCCTGATGTATGACGTTTACCGTGAAGTTTAGGGGCTGCTTAGGCTTGACATGTGACCGTGGCGGGTTGATTAAGTGTTTGCCCATGTCGATTGTTCCATCTCGAATTAGGGCCTCCGCCTGATCCTTGAACAGGTAGCAGTCTTCCAGAGAATGACCCAACATCCGATGGTATTGGCAGAAGTTGGGATCATCAGCCTTGTTGGCATCTCCAGGCCGTTTAGGCAGTGGAAGAGTGATTAGGCTCTCCTTCATGCACATGTTGAATAGCCTCTTAGTGTACTCCCTGGGAAAAGAGTACGGCTTCTTTAGGCGGTCAGCCAATGTGGTCGTGGGACCAGGCTGGCTGAAGTTCCTAGGTGCTGAAGTTGATGTATGTACGTCCTTCTTGCCCCCATTGCCATTGTTTTTGGCTGGGGTGAAATCCACCGTGTAGACATCCTTGGCCGCCGGCTGCTTATCCTTCATTATTTTTGGTTTGTTGGCAAGAACCGCCGGATTGTCCGCATAAAAGAGCTCGAGCTCAGAGACTATCCGGTTCAGGTCATCAAACGTCCGGATGTTGGTAACCAACAGCTTTTCTAGCATTTCCGGACGTAGCCCTCGCTTGCACAGGCCAACAGCCTCTTCGTTTACCGGTGGGTTAGAACATCTCATGCATAAATTCCTCCACCGTTTGACGTAGACCACAGCCGATTCATCCCTCCGTTGACGCAGAGAGGTTAGTTCGACTAGTGTGAACGGCCTTTCCGTCAACTTGAACCTTTCAATGAACTTCCTTTGCATGTCCTCCCAGTTTGATACCGAGTTTGGCTTCAGCTTGGAGTACCATTCAAAGGCTGGTCCGGTTAGGGTGGTGGCAAAATATCTGAGGAGGTATGACTCCTCGAGTGCCAATTCCCCCATATGGGTCACATAGAGTGCCAGATGCTCTTTTGGGGATCCACGCCCATCGAATCTTGGACACTTGGGAATTTTGGTGACCTCTGACGGTAGTTTCTTGAATTGGTGGTGGATAGGGTATGGAACCCGGTATAAGTCCACCGTGGCCAGCCCATCGTCATGTTCGGCCAGCTTGGCATCGATCAGGCGCTCGATCATCATTTTCTGGGACACCGCCGCATAGTCTTGTGGCGGTTGATAGGCCTGAGATGTGATATGAATCTCATCCTCCGGTGCCATCCATTGTGGCGGTTGTCGGGGAGGAGGCTGGTATACTGCTGGCCACATCCGAGGTGCAGGAGGTTGTTCCATCTGCATGGGCGGCTCTTCGGGAGCTTCTGCCACTCCAGAATTCTGGGCCGGTTGGGATTGTAACAACCCAAAGCTCCTTAGTAGCATCTTTAATTGCTGATTTTCCCTCCATAACTCGGCTAGGTCGAGGTTTGGGGGTGCAGCTTCAACTTCTTGGTCTTCCTGGTGCACCCCTCCCTCTACTTGTCCCTGTTGTGGAGGATCATTTGCCAGGGATTGTCGTGGAGCATTTTCGGCTTGGAGAGCAGTCTGACTGCGGGTATTGGTTGCCCCAATCCGAACTGCAATTTGTGGAGCCTCGGCACCATCTTCACGCCGACTTGTGCTTGAAGTGGCAAAGCAGGAGAAGATTCTCATGCTACCCCCTGCCCCCTGTATCACATGTCTTTTTGGGGCTTTGCGGGAAGGCATGAGCCGGGTAGAGACCGACTCCCTTTCTGGTAAGGTCCGGGGGACCGTGAATTGACCGCCATGGTAATAAGACGCATAGCAGCGTCTGAATGGTGGTGCAAATTGAACCGCCGGCCGTGTTGAAGTGGCCTTTGGTTGTGAGGTTTTAACGGGCCGGGAGCTGGAAGAGCATCCGGCTGCATGGTGGGGATGGATGATTTTAGGCAAAGGCCCCGAGATGGGAACCTTCGTCTTGGGCACCCATATTTGTTTAACTTCTCGGGTAGAGGATTTATTCCCCTGCCCCCTGTTGGTATGACGGACATCTGGTTGATCCTTCGTCCGAATTATGCTGGAACGTCCTGGAGACTTGCCCCCAGTCGGATGAGTAGCATGTACGGGTTGACCGGTGCACCGATCAACCTTTGGCATATATTGGGCCGCAGATTGCTTCTGCCCCCGAACCTTATCATGGTCATTGGATTGATTCCAAAACCAGGGTACGTCACCGAGTGGACCGGTAATCGAGTGTCTTCTCGCTTTGCGAGCGTAGGATTGATTCCCAGCCCGTTGAATCCTTTTGGTGGACGAGACCGTTGATCGGTTGTCCTTCCGGAAACGTTGAGTTGAGGGTTGACCCCTCACCTTGAAGGTAGTGTATGGGGGCGGCACCATTCTTCGGTTAGCCCAGCCAAAACGAGGGGTTGATGGCGGGTCCCTCACCCGAGCAGTGTAGTTAGCCGGCGATCGGCTTATTTCATCAATTTTTGGATAAGAGGGCTGCTCCCTCTCCTGGTGAGTGGTCTGGACCATTGATTGGCCGGAATTGAGTTGGCGGGCGGAAGATTTCTTCTTCCCCCGTGCAGATGCCGTGAGTTTATCAGATGGTTGGGAAGCAGCCTTATCTTTCTCCTCCGCTTCTGCCAATGTGGCGAAGCGGTTGGCTAGTGGCAGTATGGTGAGCCTAGGCCTTATGCGCCTCAGCTCAGCTGGAGTATATATCGGGACGGCAGAGCGCCCCTTCCAGTAAATCCTCATGGAGCCCATTATGAATGAGCGCCGCGAGGAGCGTGGCGTAGGAGTCCTCCCGACCCGGAACCTTTGTGGCTTGGGCGGTTCGGGAGCCTCCTCAGTGACTGAGACTTGATTGACGGAGATCGGTGCCAAGGCTGGCGCCGGTTCTTCTTCTTTGACGTCTTCAGCATCTCCCATTTGAATTTCCAGGATAATCTGGCTGATGGGGTTAATGTCGGCCGAATCCATGATGGGGGTGACAAGCTCCACACCGAGGCAGTGTGGTGGTAGGAACACCTCCGGGCACGTTCCGAACATTACTGGACATTGGGGAAACGCCAGTATCCCGTTGGTACGTGCGTCAACGTACTCTTCAGTCCAGAAAACTCCTTTTCCAGACATCTTAACTTCTCTCACCTGAAATGGACGAGACAAACTGGTTAGATGTAGAGAGTTTAGTTTCATTTTGAAAGATGCACATTTCCTCGAATTGCTATGACGGAGAGATGAAGGGGAGGAGAGGTCCCACCGAGCGTGCCAATTGATGTAACCTCAAAATCTCCAAAAGAGATTTATTCTTTTGTTTTGGAAATTCATTTTCCTTTTTGAATTTGAATTAGACCTTAGCATTGACTTCTTAGGAAAATAGATGGTAATCTATAAAAGTACTAGCTAGGGTCAAAATTATGTGTTGAGGTTGTTAGGTTCTTTGAAAATTTGTTTTTTTGACCTCTCCCCGTCGGATGGTGCGAAGATCCGACGTTAATTACATCGAGATAACTCGAATACCCTTGATTAAACGTCATAGCAATCCATTGGAACAGAAAACATGCATCCACAAAATAAGCACGCATTCACACACATATGGACATAGGAGAAAACAATCCCATAAGATTGGTGGAATGCAAGCACTCAATTTTAGTTTGAATTTGATTTGAATTGAATTTAGTTTTGAGTTGAATTTAATGGGTTGAATTGCTTTTAGTTGATTTGAATTGAATTTAGTTTTGAGTTGAATTTGATTTGTTCATTTTTTTTTTGCTTATTAATTTAAGTTTGATTCAATTTGGATTTGGTTTGAGCTTGAAAACAGTTGTTTTAAGATTTGATTTGAGTTTGGAAATTGATTTAATTTCAGTTTTGCTTTAGATTTATTTAAGTTAAAACTCAATTTGTTGGCTGTTTGATGAATTTTGATCTGTTTTATTTGACTTGAATTTAATTGGGTGAGTTGCTTTTAGTTTGAATTTTGAGTTAAATTGAGTTTGGGGGTGAATTTGACATTCTGTGGTTTTGTGCAAATTTCAGATGATAAATTGTTTTAAGCAAGGAACGTGGGGTCGGGAGTCGGGACCGGGTCGGTTGGGGGCAAAACCGACCCGGGTCGGCCGGGTCGCGACCCGGGTCGGGACGGGGTCGGCCCGGGTCGCAAAAAATAATAATAAAAAAATCAAAATGGGGTCGGGGTCTTGGGGTCGCGACCGGGTCGGTCGGCCCCAAAACCGACCCGGTCGGGTCCGGGTCGCGACCCGGGTCGCGACCCGGCGAACCATGGTTTTAAGTTTGGTTGGAATGGATTGAATTCGGGTTAAATTTAAGACAGCTTTATTTATTGAGTGATTTTTAAGGGGATTTGGGCTTAACTTATGGAATATGGCTTGTTTTGGATTAAATTTGTTTTGAGTTTGTTTTATTGAATTTATTCAGTTGAATTTGTTTGATTTGGGGAATTCAATTTGAATTGAGTTGATTTATTTGGGTTAGAAGATTTATTTGTTTTGAAGTCAACCTTGTTTGAATTAGTTGATTTGTCCAAGCCAGATTTGGTTTACAATGAAGTTTGTTGGCTTAAATTTATCTGATTTTTAATTGAACCTAGTTGGTGCTTCCTTAGATTGCAAATTCTGCAAATTTCATAAATTTTCAGATTCTGGGTTCTGCAATTTCTACAGGCTTCGGTTCCTTGCAAAGTTCAGATTTTCTGCTTCTTCAAATATCCAACTCTAGATTTCTGCATCTCAGATTTGCAGTCTTTCAAACTTCCAGATTGCAGATTCAGTTTTCAGATTCCAGATTTTAGGCCTCGGTTCCCTTGCAGATTCTGCACTCTTTTTTTTTACAGGCTTCAGTTCCTTTGCAAAAGTTCAGATTTTTGATTTCCTCAAATGCCAAACTCCAGATTCCAGGCTTCAGTTTTGCTGTACGTCAGAAATATGGTGTTCAGACTTTGAAACTTCTGAAATTCAGATTTCTGAAACTCCAATCCAGATTGCTGATCTCCCTTTCAGATTTCTGCACTTCAGATTTTTTTATTCCTGTTTCCAGATGTTCCAATTGCAGACTTTATATTTCAGCATTTCAGATCTCCTAGGTTTCAGATTTTTGAAATGAGCTCTGATTTCTGATTTTTCAGTTCATTGCAGGTTTGAGTCACAAATCTAAGTCTGGCCTTAAGTTTTGAGAATTCAGATTTGTGTACGGATCCAGAACTCAGATTCTGCACCACTCCAAATTCCAGATTTTTGTTTTTTTTTTACTCCTCAGCCTCCAGATTCTGCAGCAATCCAGACTTCTCTTCTTATTTTGGAATCTCCTGGAATTCAGATGTTGAATCTTCAAATTCTAGATTGCAGAATTTCGGACTTCTTTCAAATTTCAGACTTCTTGCAGATTCTACACATGGATTCCAGTTTCAAGTCTTAAGCCTTCTGATTTTTTTGCAGATTTTACAAGCTTCGGACCTACAAGTTCAGAATTGATTTCCTACAGATTCTATATACTCCAAAATTTTCAGATCTGGAATTTCCAGAATCGACCACCTTGCAGAATTTCACAGCTTCAAATTTTCTGATTTGTACATTTTTCTAGCTCCTGATCTTTAATTTCCAGATTTCCAACCTTCACAGGAGTCCCTGCAATTCATATTTGTTCTCTTCAATTTTCTGCCTGCTTCAAATCCCTGGACTTTCACCCAGCTTCTCTACGGAATGTGATTTATTTCTGTTTGTGAAACCAAACCTGATTGGACAGAATTTAATTCCAAGTTAAATTACAGATTTTATGTTCTGTTTTCTCTTTCCTTCTCTTTTTTTTTTTTTTTTTAAAGTGCTTTGCATCCCACCGGATCAATGAGATCATTGACTTCTCTCAATGATATATTGAAAAGTACAATCTCTTGACTGTCCGTCTTGGACGTTCATAGTCCAGAAAAAATACAACTTGTTTTGAGAATGTTCTTGCTCCACTCTTGATGATGTGGTGTCTGTCGATCCTTTGAAAGGAATACACCCGGTCTGATATAGACTTATGGGTATTTCCCTCCTCTTCATGAGGCAGCTTGAAACCTGACTGGAAAATCAGTCTCTTGAGTCCTTGATGGACTTGTCGATCCATGGGCGGCATGTACCCGGTCTTGATAGACTTATGGGCATCCCCCACTATTTTTGATGATTTCACTAGCATATGACCGGCATGATAGCATATTGATTATGCTTGAGCCTTGCATAGCTTGGTGAACTTGGTAGGACATTGGGGTCTTTTATAGACCTTTGTATGTCTATCTTAAGGACGTAGGGGCGGATGGTTAGTCGACCTCCCAACTAGTCCATATTTTGAATTCTTTTAAGTTAAGCCGAGACGTAGGGGCGGATGGTTAGTCGACCCCCCAACTAGTCCGGTTTGTTGAATTATTTTAAGTTAAGCCGAGACGTAGGGGCGGATGGTTAGTCGACCCCCCAACTAGTCCGGTTTGTTGAATTAAATGTATTTTTTTATTTAATTTCCACTGTTTTGTTTATTTTAAAGCATTTCTCTTTTTCTTTTTTTTTGAAGGAGGTCCCTGCGCTGTGCGCAGGGGACTGTTTGGCCAAAAAGGGGGCCCGGTCCACTGTTTGGACCGGGCGGTTCATCCGCGAGAGGGGCCAGCCGGCTGCGCTGGCCCCTTTTCCTTTTTTTTTGTGCTTTTTCTCCCCGGTGGGCCCCACAGGATTTCCACCGTGGCCTATGGTCGGGAGCGCATTATTTGCCCGCTACAGTACCGCGCGCCCGACCTCCTTGGCACCCGACGGCCCTGCGGCGACCTCCGGCGACATTTGCGGCGGCTTCGGGCTTCGTTCGGCAGCGCCGGCACCGGAAGAGGAGGAAGGAGGCCCCAACGGCGATAGGGGGAGGGGGAGGAGGCCTCACCGGCGGCCGCGGGAAGGGTTTGTAGCTTCTACGGCGTCCGACGGCAGCGCGGCAACCTGCGAAAGGGGTTGCGGGCTCCGGCAGTAGCAGAAGAAGAAGGAGACGGTAGAAGAAGAGGAAGAAGGCTTTCGCGGCTTCAATTGGACCCGGTAGGCTCCTCCTTGCTCTCTCTTCCTCTCCGCTCTGCCTCTCTCTCTCTCTCCGGCCTCTGTCCCTCTGCGCGGCGGCACCGGGTGGCCTTATATAGGCTCCGGCCGGTCGCACAGACGGGGAGGTGGTTCCGGGTCCAAGAGGGACTCGGAACTTGCCACCTTCTCCTCCCCCAAATCCCGAAGAGATCGGGCCGCGATCGACTGCTATTTCCACTGCTTCCGAGTAGGACTCGGACCTGCTATAATGCTCAGAATTCTACATCAACCGGGACTCAATGGATTGGCAATATCCTGATGCGGATCTTCTTCCTTGTTCTGTCCGATTTCCTGTCTTTATTATATTTTTTTGTCGAGCCCCAGGTTTTAGCAGACCCGCAACTGTCCTCCTTAGCCCATTTGGAAGACTGTCCGCCTCTTCTCTGAGCAGACCCGTGGGCCTTTGGAAATGGCTTGCCAATGGGCCTGGACAGGGGCCGACCGGGGCCAACCGGTGGGGTCTGTCCGGGGCTATGTCGATGGGCCTTGTAGGTGGGCTGGATTGGGAGCGATCGGGGTCCGTCCGTACACGCCGTACACGGCCTGGCTCTTAGAGGGGCCGAGCATGTCATTTCCTTTCTCTTGTCTTCTTCTTCTTTTTTTTTGTTCAAAATTGGGTTTGACTTGGTTCTCATCATGACCTGCCTCCCTCACAACGTCCCACCACCATCCATCCACCCTTCCACTCTGGTCTCAAGGCCACCAGGGATATCCTAGCCCCCTATCACACCACTAATGGCCCGTTATGATATGCAGTATCTGTGGCCACGGCACTCCTCCCTGCAAATGGCAACATTAATTAAATAGAGATTATTAAATGATCGTAAATCAAATTATGCTGAAAAGTGGGAACCATTTAAATTAGGTGACGACTTCAACGTTATATCTAAAATCTTATACAGTAGGCTAGTGCAATTACAATGGAGGAAGAGACCCGATTAGATGTGAACGACCGCGCTCCTCCTGAGATCAGTGTGAGCTTCCTTGCACGACACTATAGGTCCCGGAAGGACAAGTTGCTTTTAAAATATGATCATTGGAAGAGAAGGATTGCTGCACCAGCTGTTCCTCCGACGCCCTATACCGGTGGTCTTTCTCTTTTAGTAGAGCCACTACGTACTTTGCAGCACTCCCGACAGTCAGCTCTACCGCGGCCTGTTGATTGGTATGGTTTGATGGTGTCTGATTGCACCGGTCGTCGGCAGGTTCCTTTGCGGGAGGCTCTTCCCCCCACCGACTCTGTCAGGTGTTGGGTGGACTACCTGAGTCGGGTAGTGTCTTCTTGGGGGCCGCTTGATGATGTATTTGATATTCAGCAGGCCAACTGCTTTGGTGAGATCAAGATGAATTTCCAGAATCGACCACCTTGCAGAATTTCACAGCTTCAAATTTTCTGATTTGTACATTTTTCTAGCTCCTGATCTTTAATTTCCAGATTTCCAACCTTCACAGGAGTCCCTGCAATTCATATTTGTTCTCTTCAATTTTCTGCCTGCTTCAAATCCCTGGACTTTCACCCAGCTTCTCTACGGAATGTGATTTATTTCTGTTTGTGAAACCAAACCTGATTGGACAGAATTTAATTCCAAGTTAAATTACAGATTTTATGTTCTGTTTTCTCTTTTCTTCTTTTTTTCTTTTTTTTTAGTGCTTTGCATCCCACCGGATCAATGAGATCATTGACTTCTCTCAATGATATATTGAAAAGTACAATCTCGATCGTCCGTCTTGGACGTTCACGGTCCGAGAAAAAATACAACTTGTTTTGAGAATGTTCTTGCTCCACTTTCGATGATGTGGTGTCCGTCGATCCTTTGAAAGGAATACACCCGGTCGATATAGACTTATGGGTATTTCCTCCTCTTCACGAGGCGACTTGAAACCCGACCGGAAAATCGATCTCTTGAGTCCTTGATGGACTTGTCGATCCACGGGCGGCATGTACCCGGTCTTGATAGACTTATGGGCATCCCCCACTATTTTTGATGATTTCACTAGCATAAGACCGGCATGTTAGCATATTGAGTATGCTTCGAGCCTTGCATAGCTTGGTGAACTTGGTAGGACATTGGGGTCTTTTATAGACCTTTGTATGTCTACCTTAAGGACGTAGGGGCGGATGGTTAGTCGACCTCCCAACTAGTCCATATTTTGAATTCTTTTAAGTTAAGCCGAGACGTAGGGGCGGATGGTTAGTCGACCCCCCAACTAGTCCGGTTTGTTGAATTATTTTAAGTTAAGCCGAGACGTAGGGGCGGATGGTTAGTCGACCCCCCAACTAGTCCGGTTTATTGAATTATTTTGAGTTAAGCCGAGACGTAGGGGCGGATGGTTAGTCAACCCCCCATCTAGTCCGGTTTGTTGAATTAAATGTATTTTTTTATTTAATTTCCACTGTTTTGTTTATTTTAAAGCATTTCTCTTTTTCTTTTTTTTTGAAGGAGGTCCCTGCGCTGTGCGCAGGGCACTGTTTGGCCAAAGGGGGGGGCCGGTCCACTGTTTGGACCGGGCGGTTCATCCGCGAGGGGGGCCGGCCGGCTGCGCTGGCCCTTCTCTTTTTTTTTGTGCTTTTTCTCCCCGGTGGGCCCCACAGGATTTCCACCGTGGCCTATGGTCGGGAGCGCATTATTTGCCCGCTACAGTACCGCACGCCCGACCTCCTTGGCACCCGACGGCCCTGCGGCGACCTCCGGCGACATTTGCGGCGGCTTCGGGCTTCGTTCGGCAGCGCCGGCACCGGAAGAGGAAGAAGGAGGCCCCGACGGCGATAGGGGGAGGGGGAGGAGGCCTCACCGGCGGCCGCGGGAAGGGTTTGTAGCTTCTACGGCGTCCGACGGCAGTGCGGCAACCTGCGAAAGGGGTTGCGGGCTCCGGCAGTAGCAGAAGAGGAAGGAGACGGTAGAAGAAGAGGAAGAAGGCTTTCGCGGCTTCAATTGGACCCGGTAGGCTCCTCCTTGCTCTCCCTTCCTCTCCGCTCTGCCTCTCTCTCTCTCTCTGGCCTCCGTCCCTCTGCACGGCGGCACCGGCTGGCCTTATATAGGCTCCGGCCGGTCTGCTTTTAGACGGGGAGGTGGTTCCGGGTCCAAGAGGGACTCGGAACTTGCCACCTTCTCCTCCCCCAAATCCAGCAAGAGATCGGGCCGCGATCGACTGCTATTTCCACTGCTTCCGAGTAGGACTCGGACCTGCTATAATGCTCAGAATCCTACATCGACCGGGACTCAATGGATTGGCAATATCCTGATGCGGATCTTCTTCCTTGTTCTGTCCGATTTCCTGTCTTTATTATATTTTTTTTTTGTCGAGCCCCAGGTTTTAGCAGACCCGCAACTGTCCTCCTTAGCCCATTTGGAAGACTGTCCGCCCCTTCTCTGAGCAGACCCGTGGGCCTTTGGAAATGGCTTGCCAATGGGCCTGGACAGGGGCCGAATTGGGCCAATTGGGGTCCTGTCCAGGGCTATGTCGATGGGCCTTGTAGGTGGGCTGGATTGGGAGCGATCAGGGTCCGTCTGTACATGCTGTACACGGCCTGGCTCTTAGAGGGGCCGAGCATGTCATTTCCTTTCTCTTGTCTTCTTCTTTTTTTTTGTTCAAAATTGGGTTTGACTTGGTTCTCATCATGATCTGCCTCCCTCACAACGTCCCACCACCATCCATCCACCCTTCCACTCTGGTCTCAAGGCCACCAGGGATATCCTAGCCCCCTATCACACCACTAATGGCCCGTTATGATATGCAGTATCTGTGGCCACAGCACTCCTCCCTGCAAATGGCAACATTAAATAAATAGAGATTATTAAATGATCGTGAATCACATTATGCTGAAAAGTGGGAACCATTAAAATTAGGTGATGACTTCAACGTTATATCTAAAATCTTATACAGTAGGCTAGTGCAATTACAAGTTAGCCTCCCTAAAAGATGTACGCTACAAGTTCTTATGTGACCAGTAGTAGTCTGACCAAGTAGTTGGTTGGTCGACTGCAGATCAGTCTTTGTATTGGTGATAAGATCATCTTGGTTCTCAAAAGTGCCTTCATTTGCTGTTGGCGTCCACTTTTTCAAAAAAAAAAAAAGCAAACAGATGGGCAGGCCTAGGAGTAAGCCCGATAGCCCACAATTCAGCCAAATTTAGGCCCAATTGGACACCCCAGCAGGAGCCTTATTTACCTGGCCCATAATTGACACATTTCAGCCAAATTCAGGCCTTATGCACAGCCCACAGGAGAGCTTGGGCCGCAGCCTCCTGCTGGCCCAGAAACCAGGCCCACCCGAGGCCACTTGCAGGCCCAAGCTGGGCCAGGCCCACCTACAGCCAGGTGTGGGCAGCCCAGCCACACCACCTGCCACCCCAGCATCATCCTGCGCACCATGCTGCCACCTCAGCCACCCATCAGTCAGTTGAAGGAGAGGGAAGATGAAGAGACGGCCAGCCAATTAAGCAGGGTTTAAGGAGATTGAATGGAATAACTTCCATGGGGGAGGCCAAGAGGCATGAAACTGCCAACCTGCTGGCTTTTCATCTCCCCTCCATTCTCTATAAGAGGAGGGGGGCCAGCTTCAGAGGAAGGAGGAGAGGACGCCGACAGGCTGCTGGAGTCTCTACTGCCCCTTGCGCCTCTGCTGTCCCCTCTGCTGCCCCTGGTGCACCTGCTGCTGCTGTCCCCTCTGCTGCCCTCTGCTGTGTGCCTGCTGCAGGAGGCCACTTGTGGCCAGGAGAAGAGAAGGAGAAGAAGCGACAGGTGGGTGAATATTATGTAAATATGTAGTCCCCCTCATTTTCTTTCCCTACTTAATCTCCCTCCAATGGATTGACCGACCCAAGGCCATCCCTGAACAGCCCTCTCAGTCAGCCCTTTGCCAGCCAGAACATCCCCTAAACCATGGTTTGCCGGGTCGCGACCCGGGTCGCGACCCGGCCCCGACCCGGTCGGGTTTACTCCCGACCGGCCCGGTCGCGACCCGGCCGGGCCGACTCTCCCGGCCGGGTCGCGGGGTCGCGGGTGGGTCGCGCGAGTCACCTGACTGGGAGTCTTCTATAAATGTATCAAAAAATGATTCACAGTTGAACTCACTCAGAAGCACCGGAATGGCATGCAAGCCTGGGGTGTAAAATGCACTGAAAGAGCAAGCAAAAGAAAATACTCTCTCATGGGCCGTCACATCTAAAAGCCAACAAGAGGGCCCAAGCCCTTCTCAGCCCCAAAGATGCACAATCAAGAAAACAACAATGCAAAAGAGCAATCTGTCCCGACACCAAGGCAAAACAGGGCAGTGTGAAGAACAACGAACCTCACAAGATTGATTGATCAGGTTGAGGACAGAAGCAAGAACACCACAACAAAGAAACATGCAAGATGGGAAAGTGGGAAAGAACAACCTCTTTTATATATACAATCACATACAAAATGGTACAATATACACGTGCAACCTTGACAAGAAATGAATGATATCATCATATCGCACAATCATTTTCTATACACAGAGTACAAGGTGCCCGAACAACCCTCGAGGCCCAGGTTTGACTTGAAGCAGCCCGCCTGGTGCAGACGTACATAAAGCCTCAAGGTCTACGTCTTCTATTGATGGGACCTCCCACTTGGGATACTCCTAGCCTTGGCACCACACCAAGGAGCACGAGCACGAGAGACTACTTTCTTGATCATAATACATTTGCCTGTTCACATCAAGACAATACAGTTGCATGACAATAAATACAAGATGGAACAAAGAAAGTAGTTCAACCAGTTCAACAATGTTTGCAACGAACAATTCAAAGGATTTTCAGTCATGGAGCAACAAGCGGTGATTGAAAGAAAATGCATGCAACTATATTTGCACGAACAATTCAACAATTTCCAGTCAAGCAACAAGCAAATGACAGAAAGGGAATAACACAACTATATTTGCATGAACAATTCAAAATTTCCAGTCATATAGCAACAAGCAAATGACAGGTGGCAAAAGAAAGTGCTACAACTATATTTTTGCACGGCCGATCTCCCGACGACTCTCGTCTCTGGAAAAATCACCCGTGGGGGACATTTGTTGTAACCAAAAATTTTCAAAAAAAAAAAAAGGAAAAAAAAGAGAAAAACAACAGGAATGGCATGCTTGGCCCAAACAGGCCCAATTCAGTCCATCTCCAAGGCCCATTCACGCCTATCTCGTATGACTGGCCCATTCAAAAAAAAAAAAAGCACACAAAAGGAAGAGAAGCTGTCGGATTAGGGAAGGAAACCGACTCCCGTCGGATTCTCCCCTGGAGCCAATGTTGGCAACGGCAAGGAGCTGCCGTAAGGAGGCAGTTGGGGATAAGAAAGGAAAGGAGGGGTCGATCTCGATTATTGCGGGATTGTTCCAAGTCCATTCGGAGTTGGTGTACGCAGTTGGAGGGAGGATCCACTAATAATGGAAGAGGAATCCATAAACTTGCTAAAACAGGGTCATTAATGGAGAGGATATCAGTTTTGGGGTGGGATTGAAATCCCGAGTCCGTCTCCAAGATGGACTTTCCCTGCGGGAAGGTCTCCCGGCGCAAGAAGGAGACCGCGGGGGCTTATAAAAAGCCCTGCCAAGGTGCGTGAAAGAGAGAGAAAAGGGAGAGCCATCGAGAGACCCGAAGGAGAGAGCGGAACCTCCGCCTGGAGTTGCCGCAGTCGCCGAGGAAGAACCGAGCTGCCGCTGCCGGAAACGCCTGAGGAAGCCGCCGCTGCCGGAAGCATTTGCGGAGGCTGCCGCTGCCAATACTCCCTCCAGAGCCTGCCACCGCCGCCGGAAGTCCCTCCGGGAGAAGCCAACGCCGCCGGAGGTCCCTCCGGAAGAAGCCGGTGTCGCCGGAATTCCCTCCGGACGCCGCCGTCGCCGCCGCCGTCTTCCGTCTCCGCCGCGATCGTGGGAGGAAGGAGGAGGTACTGTAGCCGGGGGGAAATAATACCCCCCGGAACTTTGGTCCACAGTGGAAGGGGTGGGGCCCACTCAAGAAAAAAAATGAAAAAAAAAGAGAAAAGGGGCCGCGGCCGCAGCCGCGACCAAGCGCCGCGCGCGCGGGAGCCGCGTGAAAGGGTGTTGACCCTCGGGTCAACAGGATGGTGGGGCCCACAGAAAAAATGATGAAAAAAAAGAAGAAGAAGGAAAAGCTGTGCGCGGGAGTTGCAGGCTGCGCTGGGCTTCAAGTAGCCGCGGAGGCCCAATAAGCTGCCGGGTGAACAGTGTCCGAACAGGTTTATTCAAGATTTCTTTTTAAAATAAACAATCAAGTGAAAAATTAAATAAAAATGCACCTAATTAATTAAACAAACCGAGGCGAGCATCCGGCCGGCTAAAAACCCGCCTCATGGTCTCGGCATAACTTAAAAGAATCAAAATAAATAGACAAGCAATAGGCCGGCTTTAAGCACGTCTATTGACCCATAATTCAAAAACAAAATAAAATAAACGATAAACAGAAATTAAATAACAATCTACTTAATTAATCAACAAACCGAGACGAGCATCCGGCCGGCTAAAAACCCGCCTCATGGTCTTGGCTTAATTTAAAAGAATTCAAAACAAATAGGGAAAGCAATGGGCCGGCTTTAAGCACGCCCCTTGACCCTTTAAGGTGGACATACAAAGGTCTATTAAAAAGACCCCAATGTCATACCATGCCCCAAGAGAGAGTCACTTGCCCATTATGCCATGGGAAGGCTGTGCATGATCAACATGCCGATATGCCGAACTATGAGCTAATGAGGTTCAGATCATGAGATGAGTCCCCACAAGCTTATCAAAAGCCGGGTGCGCTCAATCTCAAATCAGTGAGTTGATTGCCCATAAGCTTGTCAAAAGCCGGGTGTAGTCAATCTCAAAACAGTGGGGGATGCCCTTAAGTCTTTCAAGACCGGGTTCATGCCGCCCATGAATTGACAAGTTCATCAAGAACTCAAGAGACCGGATTGCTGGTCAAGTTGTAAATCATGTCTCATGTTGAGAAGAACAAATGAAAATTCATATTCGGAAGGCAAAACAAGAGAAATTTGAAAACTGTAAAAATCTGAAACGGAACCTGTAAAATTGAAATAAAAATCTCTGAACTTAAAACACAAAATCTGCAATTAAATCCGAAAACAGAAATCTGAGAGCCTGAAAATTGAAGATCTGAAAATCTGAAAAACATCCGAAACCTCCAATCTGAATTTGTGCAGAAACCCATTTAAAACCTGCAATCTGGAAATCGATTAAACCTGTAAAATCTGCAAGAGGAATCTGAAAAATTCTGAAAATCACTTCTGAAATTCAAGACCTAAAATCTGGAATCTGGAAACTGAAATTTTGAAGCATAAAATCTGCAATCGGAACCCAGAAAGCTGAAAATCTGAATCCCCATTAAATCAAAAATCTGAATTCGTACAGAATCTGTTGGGAATCCAAAATCTGAATTGTGAAATCTGAATCAATCCTTAAATCTGAAACGTACAGTTTGAAACATTTAAAAATCTGAAATTTGGGTTTAAAACACAAGTCCGAAAATACAAAATCTGCAAGTTTGAACTTCACATGAGAGGTCGAAACCTATAAGATTGCAGAATCCATAATCTGGACAAATTTAAGAATCTGCACAATTTGAAATCTAAAATCTGTTAAGTCTAAAATCAGGTCACTTAAATTTGAAACTTGAAATCTGAAGATAATTCACTAAAATCCCAACCTGTTCAAATTAAACTCAGTAAAAGCAAACAAAATCTGCCCAAATCCAATTGAATCAAACCATAATTGAATTCCGAACCTGAAATCTTAACAGTAAGATTAAGTCTGAAATATAACATCAAATTTTAATTCCAATCAACCCAACTCAAAACACAGAAACTCCAAACATATTCAAATCAGATTCAAATGAATTCAAACAGATAAAAAAACTCAAATAAATCAAATTCAACATTAAACTCAAATCAAATTCAATCAAATTTAATTCAATCCATATCAATCAAGTCAACCAAATAAATCTCTCAAATTAAGTTCAAACAAATCAAATTCCAATCAAATCCATTCCAAATAAACTTAAATCAATCAACCAACTCAAATTGAATCAAATTCAAATCAAATTAAAACTCACACACCAAATCCAAATTTCAACCAATTTAAACAAACTCAAATTCAAACCAAATCAAATCAACTCAAATACAAATCAAACTTTCCAAATCAAATCCAAGTCAAACTTAATCAATCAAATTCAAATTAAATTCAATTCAAATCAATTCAAACCAAAATTCAAATCAATTCAATCCAACTTAAATTCAAACTAAATCCAAAACAAATTAAGTGCTTGCCTTCCATCAAATTCATGGGGTTGTTTTCTCCTATATGTGAATGTTTATTGTGGATGCATGTGTTCTACTTCAATGGATTGCTATGACGATAATCAAGGGTATTCGAGAAATCTCGATGTAATTAACGTCGGATCTTCGCACCATCCGACGGGGAGAGGTCAAAACAATTTTTCAAAGAACCTAACAACCTCAATATATAATTTTGACCCTAGTTAGTACTTTTATGAAATACCATCTATTTTCCTAAAAAGTCAATGCTAAAGTCTAATCAAATCAAATACAAATTCAAATGGAAAATGAATTTCCAAAACAAAAAGAATCAATCTTTTGAATTTTGAGGTTACATCAAATGGCACGCCCGGTGGGACTTCTCATTCCCTTCATCTCTCTGTCATAGCAATTCAGGAAGACATGCATCCCAAATTTCATATATATCTAACACATGCTTCTTTCTTTTTTGCGAGGAGGAGGCGGAAAATGACGAAGGATGAGACCCGGTGGGGTCCCATGATCCCGCCATGAAGACTTCATCCTGATGTTGCAAACATCTCAAGAAGCCGTTCTCGGAGTTCATCCAACGCCGAGAATACTTCAAGGGTCAAACAACTTGACCCTATTTTCAAAGAGCTTACCACGGAAGCTCCCCAACAAACAACTCCGGGGGCAGGTGGTTAAGGATTTTGTCACCACCAACCCTCAAAGAAGTCAAAGAGGCACCAAACATGCCGTCTCAAGACCCATCAACTATATACCAGGGTCGGTCTTTAATAACCGACCAAGGTAATGGGAGGACAATGACAAGGCAAAGTCCAATTCCTCCATCTCCAACAAGTGCATGGCACCGGGGCAACTACAACAAGAGAAGGTTGACCACAAACAAAAAAAGGGCTGCTAGCCAACCGACAAAGAAAGCTCTCGGACTCAAGCTGACAACAATATCATTCAGCAGGGAACAAATCCCTAAGTCCAAATGAACTCTATCAACCAAATGGGGGCAAGGAACAAATCCTTCACCCAAAAGTCATATCTGGTCAAGCAATGGCCATGCCAAAGACATATTCCCGACTCGTGAGATTACCATTGCTGGCCAACTGGCAGAGAAATCTCTCAAACTCAAGCTGGTGATGTCGTCATTCGACGGGGAATAAATCTCTAAATTCGAATGAACTCCGTCAATCAAATGGGGGCAAGGAACAAATCCTTCACCCAGAAATCATATCTGGTCAAGCAATGACCATGCCAAATGACAAATCAAGAAGGAATCAATTCTCAATGCATGAACTTACCATGGCTGACCTACCAGAGGCTCAGCATATTCAGGGACAAGGAATCAATCCTGTATTTCCGAACTAGAAACACATTTTGGCCAACCGAATATCAGTTCGGCTCCAAACAAATACTACTTGGGTAAGGAACAAATCCGTCACCTGAGAGAAAGATGTTGAGACTGCTTGGTGGCCCGCATTTCATTGAGGTGCCGACTCTCAATTCACTATGTCACCATGGTTGGTTAAATTGAGGGCTCAAATCATGAGGCATTTCAATTGGGTAAGGGATCAACCCTTGACCCGGGAAAATAATGTGGCTCCAGTTTAACCCCAAATGTCACTCGGGTAAAGAACAAATCCTACTCCCGAGGAAACAAGAATCATCAAAGTATGGTTACCCGGTCAGCGGCATATACCAAAGATGTTTCAGAAGGGATTAACCCACAAATCTATGTGAGCACCATGATTAACCGATCAACAGGTTCATGACAAAATTGCTTCAAGAGGGGAACAACCCTCAATCCACAATGCTGTCATTAGTGACCTCCGTCCACAACATGCAATGGGGGGGCCTAACAACGGCATATGCCACATGAATGCCATCTCCACGAGGAATCAATCCTCACTCCATGACATGAAGTCTTTATGGCTGGCTAACCAAGTAGAGGAGTCAATCTCCCGCTCTTGAAATGCCGAGGGCTATCAATCATGGGCTTAATCCCGAGATGCTATGCATTGTGGCTGCCTAGCTGACAAACAACATCAAAGTTATGTGAGGGATCAACCTTCTAATCTGAAAATTGACAACTTGGGCCAGGCAATGGCCCACCATGTTGCTACTTGGGTGAGGGACCAGCCCTCAACCCACAATCTCAACCAAGCTTGATTAGCCAGCAGTTCAGGCTTCTCATACTCCTCTTCAAGTTGGGAACTAATCTCACACTTGTCTCATGGCCCAAACTGTTCAGTTAGTGGCACAACTCCAAGGTATCCCTCGGGCTAGGAATAAATCCAAAGCTCACATTAAAGCTTGCACATGCAGGGCATCATCGCACTCTACTCGGGGGGCAAGATGCTCATTTATACATGCTATATTAAGTCGACAACAAGTCAATGTGAACCACTACCACCAAGGCGAGGGGGCAGCCCTCTGCTCCCCGGTCCAAGGATGGCGGGCCGATCAACGGTCCATGATGATATTGGTCAGGCGAAGGGTTAATCTTCAGCTCGACACCCCAACAAGTCAGGCCTACCAACGGCTTGGTCAATTTATGCTTGCCCTAAGACAAGGAATCAATCCTTTGTCTGCTCATGCGTTGTCAGGGTCAACTAATTCTCAGTTGAGTCCAGAAAAAAAAAATTTGGGCAAAGCAGAAATCAGGTGCCCATGCTGCAGCCGACTTGATGGAAGGCTCACCAAACTCAAGGAAAAAAAAAACAATTCAGAATTTTATATTTGGCTGGGGGCAATTGCCCAACTGCACCACAACAGCATGGGCCAAGGATAAACCACATGCCCGATATGTTATCAAACAATCAGGGAAGAAGCAATCCTCTACCTCAAAGGGAGAGCCAGTACAGATTCCAAGATTTCTTATTGCTAACCGTTATGCCACTCTGGCTCGGTTGGACAAAAGGGACAAGGTTTCTTCCCAGTCTTCCACTAACACTGCTGCAAGGCACATTCGGGGAAAGAAGAAATCTTTCGCCCGTCAAGTTATTCCTGACCAACCAGTGGTCCCAACTACTACTGGAGAGAGGGAACAAGCCTCTTTTCCTAAAGATCAACAATTCTGGCTGATCAACGGCCCACCAAGTTATGGTTCAGGTGAGGGATCAACCCTCAGCCCGTAATTCAAACGGGGCTAACCGATCAACGGTGTCATCCCCACATACTACCTTCAACTTGCCAGTTCAACAGGGATAATCGATCAACGGTCCTATCCCCCAATACTGCTTGATGGGCTAGGAATCAATCCTAGGCTCACCAATTGAAAAATGCTGCCCGGTTATCGGTGCAACTCCAAAATATCCTTTGGTCTTGGAACAAATCCAATGACCAAATCAGAACTTGCCCGGATGTGGCTTCTTTTTATGCTGAGGCAGATGAAGTTGAAACTCACCAACCAACATTTGACCAATCGTTTCGCCACTCTGGCCCGATTGGATAAAAAAAATAAGGATAATGCCCAGCCGTTTGCCAGCATTGTTGTAGCTGCACGGGGAAGGAAGAAATCTTTCACCCGTCAATTCATTTCTGACCAATCAGTGGTCCCAACTGCTAATGGATAGAGAGATCAGTCCTCTTGTCTGAAAATCAAGAAATATAGCCGATCAACGGCCAACCATGCTATTTTTCGGGTAAGGGACCAGCCCTTGGCTCGTGGCTTCGAACGGGGCAACTGATCAACGGTTCCGCCCCCGAATGCCATCTTTCGAGTGAGGGATTAACCCTCGACTCATCATTTCAAGCAGGACAACTGATCAACGGTTTTGTCCAACTAGACAACTCGACAGGCTAGGAATCAATCCTATGCTTGCCAATTGCAAAATATGTTGCCCGGTTGCCGGTGCAACTTCAAAGTACTCCGTGGTCTTGGAACAAATCCTATGACTACAGCAAAATGACCTAGGTGTGGTGCCTTTTCATGCTCGGGTTCGGAATCAATCCGTCACTCGGTATACATCAAGTGTTGGTCGGTTTGCTGGTCAACTCACAACGTCACCCATCTAGCTAGGGGCAAGCCTCCAAGCCACCCCAATACAACTCGGGCTGAGGGTCAACCGGACGCCCATCATACTGGTAAGGAGCAAAGAAGAAATCATTTGCGTATGAAAAGAATGCATTCAACCAAGGTGATCGGTACTCTGGCCACCAAAGGAGGAAACAATCCCCCATACTTCAATAAATTTGGCCAATCAATGGTCGAAAACATGGCTTTCAGTGAAGCAGGGGATCAACCCTACATTCTTCGGTTAGAAGGAACCGGTCGATCAACGACCTAAGATGTTACAGAGAGATCAGCCTTTTGTCCTTTCTCTCAACCAAGATGACCAACCAATGGTCCGATCTTCTAATTCTGACATGCAGGTGAGGAATCAATCCTCTATCTGGTGAATGGATGCAACTATCATGATAGCACTTGGGCTCAGAACAAATCTTATGCCCTCACTGAATGATGTCCATATGGCATCACCTGATAAGATTATGCTCGGGAGAGAAATCAATTCTTGACCCATTATGCATCAAAAATCAGGTAGTTTCTTGGTTACAGGAACTACTCATCCGGCCGGGGGCATGCCCCTAGGCCATGTCATATCAAACAGGTGTGAGGGTGAACTCTCCACCTAAAAAGGTAACAGGGGGCAAAAGGACCAACCTCTACCAACGAAGCCCCAGAAAATCACCAGCATGCACTAACTATGAAGAGGGACAAGGAAGAAATCATTATCTCAACAGGGGACTAATTGAAGTCAGTCATGTTATCAGGGTGAGGGAGCAACCCTCCACCCTTCAAGTTAGCATATCAGGCTGAACAACGGCCCCGAGGCTACAATTCAGTGGGGGACCAACCCTCAATTCAACATTTCAAATCAGTCTTGCTGGTCAACAGCTCGACCCAATTATGCCTTTTGACAAGCATATCAACATGCCAGGGCCAGCCATTAGTCCACTATAAAGCATAAAACTTGGGCAAGGAAGAAATTCAACACCCGCCACAAAATTGAGCCAGGGGAACGAAGAGTCCATAGGACAGCCCTCCGCAGACCCCTCACATCAAATACAAAACAAGTCATCAACATGCCCCCAAATACACCCAAAACAACTGCTCATATGCCCTCACATACCACAAAAGAAACAGTCTCCATGGCCTCCGACATGCCCATGCAAAAACCTCTATGGCCTCTGACATGCCTAAATCCTAAACTCACTCTAATGGATTTGACATGCCTAGGCCCACACACAAGCCATCCCCAAGGCCCCCAATATTCCTATGACCAGCCCTACACAGTTTCCCTGTGTGGACTCCAAAAGAATTTCAAAAAAAAAAGAAAAGAAAGAAGGGGCTGAATGGAGGAAATGCATTCTCAAATTGACACTATGCAACTCTCAGAAGGGAAGAAATCTCTAAACTGAGGTGGACATGCAATCTCGGGCAGCTGTTTGTTGATCAAGAAAAGAGATTCTCCGAGGAGGTTAGCATGGGATCGGTTTGCCCTTACTAGTACCACCTCGAAGAAAACAGAATATACTGATGACACAAGGCAATGTGCTGGTTAGAGCTTGTCATGCCTCAAATTTTGACAATCAATGCAGATGCATGAGGCGATCAAGAACTTGAAGTGCTCACCTTGTGCTGCTCTCCATCTACACGTCAAACATCTACGTTGATGATGACTAGGTGGAACATGGCTAGAGTCCAGATGGCTGGAGGGAAGCCTGAATTCCCTTGTGATAAAAAAAAGAGAGAAGAAAAGAAAGAAAAATGAAATACCTTGACAGACTTGGTTAGTTACACCATTAATTGACCAAGGGCAAAATATGTCAAAAAAAAAAAAGAGAAAAAAATCCAGCTGAGGTGATGACCCGATGAGGGCACCTCAGGCAAAAATGAATCACCCTGCTGTATGAAAACCCTGCAAAAGGGCATACAGGCAAAAGAAGGGGGACTAGCTTGGGTGAAAACCTTTCAATAGACGGTCAGGCTAGTTTGAAAAAAAAAAGAAAGAGAGAAACTCCGGAAGTTCAAAGTTCAAAAGGAGAGACTCACCTTTCCTCTAAACATGTCAAATTTCATGCCATCATGACCTCTAAGTCTACATGGCTTCACCCATTCATGTCATCATGACTCTCTTGTCTATATGACTGTCAAATTTCATACCATTATGACCCTCTCGGTCTATATGGTTTGCTAATAAGTCTCCAGGTTATCATGACCATCCTGGCCTACATAGCCTTCAATCTTTCAAACCATTATGACCCTCATGGTCTATATGGTTTCAAAAAAATCACATGCCTTTATGACTCTCATGTCTGCATGTCTTTCAATAAATCCATACCATCATGGCCCTCTAGGTCTATATGGTTTTCAAACATTTATACCATCATGGCCTCTCAGGTCTATATGGTTTTCAAATCTCCATACCATCATGGCCCTTCCGGTCTACATGGTCCCCAGGTTCTTACGTCATCATGACCAGCAAGGTCTATGTGACTGTCAAATTCTATACCAGTATGACCCTCTCGGTCTATATGGTTTTCATAAATCCTATACCACCATGGTCTTTTGGTCTAAATGTTGTTTGGATCCTATGCCACCAAGGCTGGACATGGAACCATTCTCATGCCCCAAATCCCACCGGCAACATTTAAGCCTTGAGCCTTTAAGCATTGGTTTTACCTTAAATTTGTACCTTACGGGCTGAGCATGATCATCTCATACTCACATGTCCCACAACTCTAAAAACGGCAACAAGCCATCACACTCGGTATGGAGTCATTCCATGCCACAACACCCTTTTGGCATCAAGCCACCAAATCATTTTGACGTCAAGCCAGAACACCATTTTCGGCATCAAGCCACCAAATCATTTTGGCATGAAGCCATAATACCCCGTCACGGCATCAAGCTGTCAACTCCTTTTGGCATTAAGCCACAACACCCTATTTTTCTGGCATTAAGCCATCAAAACCAAACTGGCATCAAGCCATCATCTCACTTTTCGGCATAAAGCCACCACACCACATTCGGCATTAAGCCATCACAAACCATATTCTCTTGGCATCAAGCCAACATATTCCTTCGGCATCAAGCCATCATCCCTTTTTGGCATCAAGCCACATATTCATACCCAAGAGGCCGAGTGTGATTTCTTCACACTCACATGTCCTATGGGTCCATCTTGGCATCAAGCCGCAATATGTTGGCATCAAGCCACAAAAACTTATACCCAACAGGCCGAATACGATTCCTTCGTGTTCATATGTCCTATGGGTCCATCTTGGCATCAAGCCGCAATATCTTGGCATCAAGCCACAAAATTCATACCCAATAGGCCGAGTATGACTTCCTCGTGCTCATATGTCCTACGGGTTCATCTTGACATTAAGCCATCAAACTCATACCCTTTGACATCAAGTCACCAAATTCTACCTAGTAGGCCGAGTGTGATTTCTTCACGCTCACATGTCCTACAGGTCCTTTTGGCATCAAGCCACCCAATATTTTATACTCCATAGGCCGAGTGTGATTTCTTCATGCTCACAAGTCTGCGAGTTCTAATGGCACAAAGCCGCCCCAAAATTGATACCATAATGCTCATACAGACCAAGTGTGACTTCTTCACGCTCATATGTCCAACAAATCATTTTGGTATCAAACCACCATATCCTTTCGGCATGAAGCCATCATACTTTGCCCAACAAGACGAGTGTGGCCTCTCCATACTCATATGTCTTACGGGTTTCTTGGCATCAAGCCATCCCAAACTTACACTCCATGGACCGAGTATGACTTCGGCATGCTCATATATCCTATAAGCCATCATATTCTCTTGGCATCAAGCCACCCCCAAACTCAAACCCTATGTACCGAGTGTGATCACTACATACTCAAATGTCCCACGGATTCCTACAGCACAAAGCCACCCCAATACCATGGCCTATGGACCGAATGCAACTTCTCCGCATTCATAAGTCTATGGGCCAAGCGGCATCATGCCACCTCAAAGAACATCTCATAGCCTAAAACAATGTTCATGTACCCAAACTACATACCCTACAGATCAAGTATGATTTCATCATATTCACAAGTCTATAGGTTCCACCGGCACAAAGCCACTATGGCCCAGGGGAAGCCTTAATTCCTCACCGCCCAAAATTTTATGGCCCAGGGGAAGCCTTAATTCCTCACCGCCCCAAAACAACTTCATGGCTTGAGGGAAACCTTAATTCCCTACAAAAAAAAAGAAGAAGAAGAAGAAGAAAGAAAGAAAGAAAGAAGAAAGGAAGAAAAGAAAAAAAGAAAGAGTGGGCTAAAAATGGAGATGCCCGACAAACTCGGCCGTTCTCATCTCATTGATCGGTTGAGGGTAAAAATGTCAAGAAAACCTGGCTAGAGTGAAAACCTGAAAGGGCGCTCTAGGCAAAATTGGGTGACCCCACTACATGAAAACCTCTTTTGAGGCATGTAGGCAAAAAGCAAAGGGGGCTGGTCCGGGTGAAAACCCGAAAAAGGGCAGTCGGATCAGTAAAAACAAAACAAAAAAACAAAAAAAAATAATAACAAACAACAAAAGCAAACAAAACAAAACAAAAAGAGAAGTTCTGACCAGACTCCGAGAGTCACCTGACTGGGAGTCTTCTATAAATGTATCAAAAAATGATTCACAGTTGAACTCCCTCAGAAGCACCGGAATGGCACGCAAGCCTGGCGTGTAAAATGCACTGAAAGAGCAAGCAAAAGAAAATATTCTCTCATGGGCCGTCATATCTAAAAGCCGACAAGAGGGCCCAAGCCCTTCTCAGCCCCAAAGATGCACAATCAAGAAAAACAACAATGCAAAAGAGCACCGTCCCGACACCAAGGCAAAACAGTAAGTGTGAAGAACAACGAACCTCACAAGATTGATTGATCAGGTTGAGGACAGAAGCAAGAACACCACAACAAAGAAACATGCAAGATGGGAAAGTGGGAAAGAACAACCTCTTTTATATATACAATCACATACAAAATGGTACAATATACACGTGCAACCTTGACAAGAAATGAATGATATCATCATATCGCACAATCATTTTCTATACACAGAGTACAAGGTGCCCGAACAACCCTCGAGGCCCAGGTTTGACTTGAAGCAGCCCGCCTGGTGCAGACGTACATAAAGCCTCAAGGTCTACGTCTTCTATTGATGGGACCTCCCACTTGGGATACTCCTAGCCTTGGCACCACACCTAGGAGCACGAGCACGAGAGACTACTTTCTTGATCATAATACATTTGCCTGTTCACATCAAGACAATACAGTTGCATGACAATAAATACAAGATGGAACAAAGAAAGTAGTTCAACTAGTTCAACAATGTTTGCAACGAACAATTCAAAGCATGGAGCAACAAGTAGTGATTGAAAGAAAATGCATGCAACTATATTTGCACGAACAATTCAACAATTTCCAGTCAAACAACAAGCAAATGACAGAAAGGGAATAACACAACTATATTTGCATGAACAACTCAAAATTTCCAGTCATATAGCAACAAGCAAATGACAGGTGGCAAAAGAAAGTGCTACAACTATATTTTTGCACGGGCGATCTCCCGACGACTCTCGTCTCTGGAAAAATCACCCGTGGGGGGCATTTGTTGTAACCAAAAATTTTCAAAAAAAAAAAAAAGGAAAAAAAAGAGAAAAACAACAGGAATGGCATGCTTGGCCCAAACAGGCCCAATTCAGTCCATCTCCAAGGCCCATTCCCGCCTATCTCATATGACTGGCCCAATCAAAAAAGAAAAAAGCACACAAAAGGGAGAGAAGGTGTGGGGGTAGGGAGGGAATCCGCCTCCCGTCGGATTCTGCCCTGGAGCCAATGTTGGCAACGGCAAGGAGCTGCCGTAAGGAGGCAGTTGGGGATAAGAAAGGAAAGCGAGGGGTCGATCTCGATTATTGCGGGATTGTTCCAAGTCCATTCGGAGTTGGTGTACGCGATTGGAGGGAGGATCCACTAATAATGGAAGAGGAATCCATAAACTTGCTAAAACGGGGTCATTAATGGAGAGGATATCGCTTTGGGGTGGGATTGAAATCCCGAGTCCGTCTCCAAGATGGACTTTCCCTGCGGGAAGGTCTCCCGGCGCAAGAAGGAGACCGCGGGGGCTTATAAAAAGCCCTGCCAAGGTGCGTGAAAGAGAGAGAAAAGGGAGAGCCATCGAGAGACCCGAAGGAGAGAGCGGAACCTCCGCCTGGAGTTGCCGCGAGCCGCCGAGGAAGAACCGAGCTGCCGCCGCCGGAAACGCCCGAGGAAGCCGCCGCCGCCGGAAGCATTTGCGGAGGCTGCCGCTGCCAATACTCCCTCCAGAGCCTGCCACCGCCGCCGGAAGTCCCTCCGGGAGAAGCCAGCGCCGCCGGAGGTCCCTCCGGAAGAAGCCGGTGTCGCCGGAATTCCCTCCGGACGCCGCCGTCGCCGCCGCCGTCTTCCGTCTCCGCCGCGATCGTGGGAGGAAGGAGGAGGCACTGTAGCCGGGGGGAAATAATACCCCCCGGAACTTTGGTCCACGGTGGAAGGGGTGGGGCCCACTCAAGAAAAAAAATGATAAAAAAGAAGAAAAGGGGCCGCGGCCGCAGCCGCGACCAAGCGCCGCGTGCGCGGGAGCCGCGTGAAAGGGTGTTGACCCTCGGGTCAACAGGATGGTGGGGCCCACAGAAAAAATGATGAAAAAAAAAGAAGAAGAAGGAAAAGCTGTGCGCGGGAGTTGCAGGCTGCGCTGGGCTTCAAGTAGCCGCGGAGGCCCAATAAGCTGCCGGGTGAACAGTGTCCGAACAGGTTTATTCAAGATTTCTTTTTAAAATAAACAATCAAGTGAAAAATTAAATAAAAATGCACCTAATTAATTAAACAAACCGAGGCGAGCATCCGGCCGGCTAAAAACCCGCCTCATGGTCTCGGCATAACTTAAAAGAATCAAAATAAATAGGCAAGCAATAGGCCGGCTTTAAGCACGTCTATTGACCCATAATTCAAAAACAAAATAAAATAAACGATAAACAGAAATTAAATAACAATCTACTTAATTAATCAACAAACCGAGACGAGCATCCGGCCGGCTAAAAACCCGCCTCATGGTCTTGGCTTAATTTAAAAGAATTCAAAACAAATAGGGAAAGCAATGGGCCGGCTTTAAGAACGCCCCTTGACCCTTTAAGGTGGACATACAAAGGTCTATTAAAAAGACCCCAATGTCATACCATGCCCCAAGAGGGAGTCACTTGCCCATTATGCCATGGGAAGGCTGTGCATGATCAACATGCCGATATGCCGAACTATGAGCTAATGAGGTTCAGATCATGAGATGAGTCCCCACAAGCTTATCAAAAGCCGGGTGCGCTCAATCTCAAATCAGTGAGTTGATTGCCCATAAGCTTGTCAAAAGCCGGGTGTAGTCAATCTCAAAACAGTGGGGGATGCCCTTAAGTCTTTCAAGACCGGGTTCATGCCGCCCATGAATTGACAAGTTCATCAAGAACTCAAGAGACCGGATTGCTGGTCAAGTTGTAAATCATGTCTCATGTTGAGAAGAACAAATGAAAATTCATATTCGGAAGGCAAAACAAGAGAAATTTGAAAACTGTAAAAATCTGAAACGGAACCTGTAAAATTGAAATAAAAATCTCTGAACTTAAAACACAAAATCTGCAATTAAATCCGAAAACAGAAATCTGAGAGCCTGAAAATTGAAGATCTGAAAATCTGAAAAACATCCGAAACCTCCAATCTGAATTTGTGCAGAAACCCATTTAAAACCTGCAATCTGGAAATCGATTAAACCTGTAAAATCTGCAAGAGGAATCTGAAAAATTCTGAAAATCACTTCTGAAATTCAAGACCTAAAATCTGGAATCTGGAAACTGAAATTTTGAAGCATAAAATCTGCAATCGGAACCCAGAAAGCTGAAAATCTGAATCCCCATTAAATCAAAAATCTGAATTCGTACAGAATCTGTTGGGAATCCAAAATCTGAATTGTGAAATCTGAATCAATCCTTAAATCTGAAACGTACAGTTTGAAACATTTAAAAATCTGAAATTTGGGTTTAAAACACAAGTCCGAAAATACAAAATCTGCAAGTTTGAACTTCACATGAGAGGTCGAAACCTATAAGATTGCAGAATCCATAATCTGGACAAATTTAAGAATCTGCACAATTTGAAATCTAAAATCTGTTAAGTCTAAAATCAGGTCACTTAAATTTGAAACTTGAAATCTGAAGATAATTCACTAAAATCCCAACCTGTTCAAATTAAACTCAGTAAAAGCAAACAAAATCTGCCCAAATCCAATTGAATCAAACCATAATTGAATTCCGAACCTGAAATCTTAACAGTAAGATTAAGTCTGAAATATAACATCAAATTTTAATTCCAATCAACCCAACTCAAAACACAGAAACTCCAAACATATTCAAATCAGATTCAAATGAATTCAAACAGATAAAAAAACTCAAATAAATCAAATTCAACATTAAACTCAAATCAAATTCAATCAAATTTAATTCAATCCATATCAATCAAGTCAACCAAATAAATCTCTCAAATTAAGTTCAAACAAATCAAATTCCAATCAAATCCATTCCAAATAAACTTAAATCAATCAACCAACTCAAATTGAATCAAATTCAAATCAAATTAAAACTCACACACCAAATCCAAATTTCAACCAATTTAAACAAACTCAAATTCAAACCAAATCAAATCAACTCAAATACAAATCAAACTTTCCAAATCAAATCCAAGTCAAACTTAATCAATCAAATTCAAATTAAATTCAATTCAAATCAATTCAAACCAAAATTCAAATCAATTCAATCCAACTTAAATTCAAACTAAATCCAAAACAAATTAAGTGCTTGCCTTCCATCAAATTCATGGGGTTGTTTTCTCCTATATGTGAATGTTTATTGTGGATGCATGTGTTCTACTTCAATGGATTGCTATGACGATAATCAAGGGTATTCGAGAAATCTCGATGTAATTAACGTCGGATCTTCGCACCATCCGACGGGGAGAGGTCAAAACAATTTTTCAAAGAACCTAACAACCTCAATATATAATTTTGACCCTAGTTAGTACTTTTATGAAATACCATCTATTTTCCTAAAAAGTCAATGCTAAGGTCTAATCAAATCAAATTCAAATTCAAATGGAAAATGAATTTCCAAAACAAAAAAAATCAATCTTTTGAATTTTGAGGTTACATCACTTACATAGTTAGTTAGCTAGAAGATTAGTTGGATATTTAGTTTAGTAGTTACTTAACACATCATTAGTTGGAAGGTATAGTTAATTACTTACTTAATCATATAATTAGTTAATCATTCATTTTACATAATTAAAAATATACTTACATTAGTAGTCACTAATTAACGTCATTAGCTTTTTAAATAATTAATTACTTACTTAAGTAACTATTTACTTAAAAATATGTCTTCTCCAAGCCAAACGACCCAAACTACCGGCGCGACACGGAGTGATCCGGCTTGGTTGCATTGCAATTTGATCTACATGGCGGAGAGAAAAGTGCAATGTAAATATTGCGACAAAGTAATATTCGGTGGTATTTATCGTTTAAAATTTCATCTTACAGGCATGAAGGGAAACGTTCTTCCTTGCACACGGACTCCGCCGAAGGTCAGAGCTCAATTTCGTAGGCACCTACAAGCGATGGAACAAACGAAGGGAACTAGCAAACGGCATAAGGAGACCGTCCGAGAAGAATTGCAACAACCGGGGAGACGTTCCGTACATATTTACGGAACCGGACAAGAGAGGCCGGATATTTTTGGAGACGAAGAGTACGAAGGTATGGGAGGTGTTACTCATAAACGTTGTTCATTCTTCTATTTTAAAGGATAATTAAGTAGTTAAATACTTAAATGTTTCTTAAATAGATGACCTCTCACGGGGAATGAAAGCAAATCGAAGATCATTTGCCGAGGAAGAGTTCCATAGACGCACCGGCCGAATGATGGGTCAAGGGTCTGAAAGTGGAAGTGGTCGAGGAAGTGGAAGAGGATCCAACAACCAACCGCAAGATGAGGTTCATGATCTCACACAAGACGACGACCCGGCAGTAAGTCCCGTGGATCCCGTAATCACCAGACCACGACAACGTCAAACGACAATCACGACGGCGATGAAGAACCTCAAATTATGTAAGGAGAGGATTGGACGGGCAACGTCAAGGTGGTTATTTCACCACAGCATTCCGGCAAATGCCGCGAAGGGACCAAACTACGAGAACATGATCGACACGATCGCAGACGTCGGGAGGGGAGTGCCTGGTCCAAACCCAAAGGAGATAAACAATGTATATCTTCCTATGGAGGTGCAAGAAACAAAGAAGTATGTGGCATCATTTGAATGAATATGGGAGGAACGAGGTTGCACGTTAATGACCGACGGATGGACCGGTAATTAAATTTTCTTTTACTCATTTATATTAAATGTATAAACATTCTTTTTGGTATAACTTAGTTAATATCTTATACTTAACAGGTATAACTAGGAAGACAATGATTAATTTCCTAGTGTACAGTCAAGCCGGCACGGTCTTTTGGAAGTCGGTCGACGCATCAGGACAGGTAAAGAATGCGGAGTATCTTTACCAATTGATAGATGGAGTGATAGAAGAAATAGGAGAGAGTCGGGTAGTTCAAGTAGTCACAGACAATGCGGCCGCATACAAAGCGGCCGGTCAGATGCTTATGGTCAAAAGACCAAAGTTGTATTGGACACCCTGTTCCGCCCACTCTTTAGACTTGATGTTGGAGGATATATGCAAGGATCCTCAAATAGACAGGGTAGTTAAGCTAGCCCAGTTTATTTCTTCATTTATTTATAACCACAACTTTGTCCTTGCACTTATGAGGGAACACACCAAGGGGCGAGAGTTGTTACGCCCCGATGCAACCCGGTTCGCCTCCCACTATATTTCCTTAGAAAGTTTATTGAGTCAAATGAGAGCTCTAACTCAAATGGTCATTTCACCGGGTTGGGGTAGTTGGATGGCTAGATGTAACCCATCGAATAAGAGAAAGGGTAGAAAAGTAGAAGAGACAATAGAGAGTGGAGATTTTTGGAAAGTTGTAAAGAAGACGTTAGACATCGTCCAACCCATAGTGAAGGTACTAAGGATAGTTGACGGAGATAGAAAAGCGGCATACGGGGTATTTATTCGATGCGGTTGAGAAAGCGAAGGAAGAAATCTCCAAGACCGTGTCCGACTTCGCCAAGTGGTGGGATATTATAGATCATCGCTGGGAACGTACATTACATCAACCCATACATGCAGCAGGTAAATTTTCTTAAGCATTTACTAATCTTTTTATTAATCAAAGTTATGTATAAGTTGTTTACTAATACTATTTGGTTCGTAGGTTACTTTTTCAACCCAAGATACTGCTATAGTCCACATTTCAAGGCGACGAACAAGCTATTAGATGACGTGAAGAGCGTCATCCGACGGATGCTTGGTGACGACGACCAGGCTATTATCGCTTGCAACAAGATGTATGATTACAGAATGCGGAGTTTTCACTTTGGAACGAGCAGAGTTGAACGAGCTGTGATGCTACTAAGTCCGGGTACATAGAAATGTTTTTCATCACTTAATTAATCAAAGTTTACTTAGATAATAATGTAAGACATTCAATTTATGCGGTGATTGGTGGATAGACTCACGGTAAAGTACCAGTGGTACGAGGACTTGGCGGACGTAGCCATCGGGGTCCTAAGTCAAACCACTTCGGCTTCGGTGCCGCGAGCGAAATTGGTCTACATTCGGTTCGATTCACACAAAGCAAAGAAATATGTTGACATCAAGGAGGCTTGAAGACCTCGTGTATTGTCACTACAACATGAGGTTAAAGTTGAGGAATTTGGAGAGAATGAAGCAGAACCAGATGGAACAAAAGAGTTGGATATCACAGGCGGCGGGACGTTCGGTCGACGAGCCGCAAATTGAAGAGGACATCGATTTGGATCAAATATTCTACGAGAAGAACTCCTTAGAAGCTTGGGTCAACGACCGAGAAGGGTTGGGAGAACCGGAGTTCAACCCCCAAGACCGACAATGGGCCGAAGGAGTGCTCGACGATGTCCCTTTGGCCGAAGAATTCCAGATCCCTCCCTCACTAGCAAAGCGCCAGAGGACCGGAGAAGGAACTAGTCAAGGTACGCAAAGTAGGCGAAAAGGTAAACAAGTTATGAATGATCCATTTGATATTGCAGATGCTGATACGGTCGAAGACGATCGAGAAGATACGCCGGAGCCGAACATCCGAGTGCAGTACCAGACGTCCGAGGATTCGTCGTCAAAGAGTAGCAGCGATGATAGTGCTGGATACGGGGGCGCGAACACTTTACAAGTACAAGGGACCTCAGATCCTCCCATATCTCCTACAACCTTGTTACGTTTTACCAGCGAGGAGCAATATACTCATGCGACCAAGATACCGATCATGGTGAAAGGCCACAAGGTAGAGGAGGTCATCGTAGCCATGGAGTTGGAGCAGAATACCACAATGCCTCCGACTATGTGTATGATTCATCCCAAGGCTCTTGGTTCCCTACATACGATCAAGAGTATTGTGGAATGAATTATGTGGAATCATCGGATACTTCGATCCAATCAACTTATAGTTATGGTGACTCGTTTGGATCAAATCTTAGGATAGTTTCCCGAGGGACTGACGAATATGATCGTCATGTGTACATGTATCAAGCTTTGTACTCAACCCAAATGACATGGGGAGAGTACATCAATTACCTACAAAGTGTAGAACACATCACGTTGGAATAAAATTGATGCATTATTTATTTAAATCATGTCATTTAATTTTTCCAATTTTTCTGTAATTTTTCAGATTTTTTCACATATTTCTTTTTTTTTGAATTTTTCAAAAAAAAATAATTAAAAAATAGGGTCGCGACCGGGTCGGCCTGGGGGTCCCGCGACCCGGTCGCGACCCGCGACCCCTCCCTCCTTGCCCTAAACAGTCCTTGTTCTGGTCCCTTGTGCACCTCATTGAACAGGCCCAAAAAACCCCCTGCTGGAGACTCTGGTCAGCCCATTAGGGAAACCCAAACAGGTCCCAATGTAGCCCCCTTTCAGCCTGCTCATATCCCCCCATACAGGCCTGTCTTGGCCCACTTGGAGGCACCCAATTAGACCCCAATTGGTCTCCACGGCAGGCCCAAAATAAAGTCCTGTCTAGTCACCCAAACAAGCCCCTGACTGGTCTCCAAAATCAGACCCAGGTCTGGCCACATTGCACTTTGTGCAGGCCTGTTTTGGCCCACCGAATTCCTCCAGAACCGGCCCCAATCAGGTCCCAAATCAGACCCTGTCCGGCCCCTTGTGCAGATCCCATTCCAACTCAAGAAGCAGTCCTCTGAAACGCCCTATGTGCAGACCCAAACCGGTCCACTCAAAGCCACCTGAACAGACCCCTTAAACAGGTCCAAAGTTGCCCTTGTTCAGCCCATGTTCAGACCCCAAAACTGGTCCCAAATCAGGCCCTGAAACGCCCTTTGTGCAGGCCTATTTCGACCCACCTAAAATCAAACCAAAACAGCCCCTTTGTGGCCCAACCGAACAGGCCTCAGACAGGTCCTGTTTACTCCAAAAGAAATATTTGAAGTCCCCTCCAGCAGCCCCTTTGTGGCCTACCGAGAGGACAGCAGTCCAGGGAGTTCCAAACAGGGGACAGCACTGCCACAGCCAGTCAATGCACAGAATCTGCCATTTTTTCAGCAATGGTGAGTAGGGGTGGATGTCCCGGACCCTTTCGGAATCTGTATGACGGGCCGATTGTTTGTCCGGGCAGGCCCTTACCCTACCATCAAGACAAGCGGAGACACAAGCAAAGTCAGCAGGCCCTTCCGGCTCAAGAAGACCAAGATGGGCCCTCCGAGCCCTACAAGACTGAAGACCGGCTTTGAACGCCGATGGAACTCAAAACCGGTCCAAGTGGCCTTTAAAAATGATAAAAACAGAAATAATCTAAGGGGTTAAAACTCCATCTTTTGAACGGCTCCCCCGGGTACGTCCCGGGATGTCGATCCGGACATCGGCATGGGCACGCTCCCATAGCCGATGATCCTTCCCCCAATTTGGCTAAGTCATTGACTAGTCATATTGGATGGGTAAACTTCACCGAGTTAGAAACTAACCGCCATGTCGTTGTAATGCCAAAATTTTCTAAACCGGTGAAGAACCTAAGTTGAGGGAAGGATCATCAATTATTGTACTCCAATGTACTCCATTCTCAATGAAATGAAACTTTGATGTTAACTTTGAGATGCATAAAGCCGAGCACTCAATAGTGGCCCAATGCATCGGAGGCGATGCAAACCGCCAAACCAAAAAATAAAATCATTCCAAACCAAATCTGAAAATTCAAACAGAAAACCAGAACAGAAAATCAGACTTAAAACAGATCTGAAAATTCAAACAAAAATCTGAAATTAAACAAAACCTGAAATTGAAACTTGAAATCATACCGATTTGATCCAACAACCGAACCTCAACCAAAATTGAACCGATTTTTAATTAAATCAAACCAACATCAAATTTGTATCAAACCCAAACACATAAAAGTCAGATTTTAATCAAATCTGTGAATCAAAACAAAAAATCAGATTTAATCAAATCTGTAAACACAAGAAATTTCAGATTTCAATAAAATCTGTAAAACATAAAAAAATCTGCAAACAACACATTCTAACCGACTTTAAAACACATACAAAACCAGGTTTTGACAATCTGAAAATTCACCAAACCTTGCTTAAATAAACCAAGCCCCCCAAAAGAAATCAAACAGGCAACATTTCAAAACATCTAAAACACATCGAAACCAACATAACAACAAAAAAAATCCAGATTGTCAACAAAAAATCTGAAAGCTCAAAACATCAAATAAAAATCCCAAAATACTTAAAACTCTTTAAGCACATCAAAACTAAAATCAAAGCAAAATGTGAACCGATCAAGGCCAAAATCAAACAAATCAAAACTAAACCAAACAAATTGATTCAAACCGACTTCAAGTCGATCAAAAAAAATCAAACACCCAAACAAATAAAAGTCAACCCGAACCAAATCGGTTTGCATCTCATCGGACCCAAAAAGCCGCTGCCCTTTTGAGTTCTTTACTTTTATGTGGATGTGCATTTCTCCAAAAACAGGTTGCCGCGACGGTTAATCAAAGGCGTTCGAGCCGTTGCTCGATGTAAGCTAACGCCGTATATTCGCATCATCCAGCGGAGAAGGGTAAAAAATAAAATTTTCAAAGAACCCGAACCTCGGTTCTTATATTTTTTAAACTATCAGTGGACTACCTAATATTTTAGGTATCATTTATTTTCCTAAATAAGTTCGGGAATGTCTTTCTTTCTAAAGAACATACGCGTAAAAAAGAGGTTCACACATTTGCAAAATGTAACAGATGCAACATGGGAGGATACTTCTGAGGCCAAAAGAGAGCGTCAAGTGTTACAATTCAACAAAGCGAAGGAATATACAATGTGTACCAGCGTTAAACCGAACAAGTCGACTTGACTTCCCAAGATAGTTTGAAAACCACTCAGATGCTTCTGCAGCTTCATCAAAGGCAGCACCAGACCATTCCCATACAGAAACACCATCAATTATTTGACAAGATCTCTTCAATGGAACCTTCAATGTCTCCATCCCAGGGGCTCTAATCACTGAAAGAAACAAGAGACATATGAATAGAAGAAAAAGAATTCCAATTCCAAGCAGAAAAAAGACCGGTAATAAGAATAGAATAACCCACAACATCCTTGATGCAATACAAAGAAGGAATTGTCACCTATACGTGTAAATAACCTGACTTTACCAACTGAGGGCAACTGCATGGAATCTTTTGTAGCAGCGCGATCCGCCGATCAGGGAATCAACCTGGGTGGTGTTATGACCGTCCAATCAGTTCAAAGCCTTGTTAAGTAGCCTGCTGTTGCTATGGTGTTAAACCTGGCTGCTCCAGGTTTGAACGGGAGCCCTGTTAACAGCCAAACCGGGCCAATTTAATGGCTCAGCCCAATTTCCTGAGCTGGCTGAGCTTGGTTGGACCAAGCAAGGCTAGGTGGCCCCAGAGGATGGGTGGCTCGGGCTCAGGACCTTGTGTTCTGGTCCAAGCTTTGGAGGACCGAGGCAATGGGCCCTAGCTCATGAAGACCCAGCTGGTGCGGGGGTGTCCTTGGTTCTTGGTTGGCACCCAGGCTGTGTGAAGGGTGACTTAGATGGGGTTCATCGTGCGACAGGGTGCTCGAGGGGGTGTTGTGGCAACTCAACAAAAGCTCCTCAAAGGGCACTGTAGCCTGATGGTTCCTGCAGAAAAGCCTCAGAAGCACCGATGCTGAGCTTACCAATTGGGGGGTTAGCACCTCAAGTCAGCTTCGGATGAATGGCTGATGGAGGAGAAGGCTGGGAAACTCAAGTGTGGTGGAGTGCACAGTTGACAGGGATGGCCTCCACCCAGAGCTCAGCTGATAAACATGATGCTGTGTGGCCAATTTGTCGTCAGATGCTGGGTGCCAAAAATAAGAACTGCCTTTGAATGATAGAACTGTGCATTGTGTGGGGGTGTGGCTGTGCAAAGATGGTGATGGGCACACAGATCTTCAACTTGATTGAACAAAGGTGTGCATGATGCAAGAATCCGGCCAAATGAAACATAAGATAGTCAGACCAACGAGAATTTGGAACAAAGGGAGAAGTCAAAGAAGACAGAAATCAGCCGGATGTGAAGGTGAACTGGGAAGGTGCACTGGAGAAGTAGGAGTAACCAAGGAAGAACTAGGAATTGGATCAGCCCCTGCCGATAGGGGTGCAAATGAGCCAAAACACTCGACAAGTAGTTCAAAACTTGGCTCGGTAAAAACTCGACTTGGCTCGTTTGTTATGTTAAATAAACAATCTTGAAGAAAAAATAAAACTCAATTCATTAAACAAGCTGAGCTCGAACAGGCTCCTGCTTGACTCGATAAATTTGCGAGTAGCTTGATTAAAGACTCAATTAAATATTTATTTAAAAAAACAAATTATGAGTGACAAGAGTTATATATTGTCACTTAAATATATAAAATAAGTTGAAATAAATGTTAATAAAAAGATCAAGTAACATAAATGAGCTAAAGTTAGAATTTCACAAATATTTTTTTATTAATTTTGAGTTTTATGAATGAGTTCATATTGAGTTTGAACTTGAGTCGATCTACTGTACAAGATTGAGCTCAAGCTTTGTTTGATAAATAACGAACCAAGCTTGAACAAAGATTCAACATACTCGTAAAAATGCGAGCCAGACTCGAACTCATGTAAAATAAACAAGCCAAGGTTGAGCATCATACTACTCAGTTCAACTCAGCTAGTTTGCACCCCTACAAGCCAATCAAATTTTCAGCTGAATAACTGATATTGAATCCCAATGGAATCGGCCAATATGACTGATTTCAATGATTTCTCATCGAAATCAGCAGAAGCTGCCGCCACGGCAGTCTTCCTCACCTGACCAGTCCATCGGGACCCGGTAACTGGGGAAGTCACCGGATTCAGGATAACCCTTTCTTCCCTACCTGCTGCCATGGCAGAACATTGCCGCAGGGTCTTTACGGCCCATTTTGGGGCTGATTTCGCCCCAAAAGGACCTAGATCAATGGAATCCGATATAGGCACATATTTTGAATTTTAATTTGTTTTTAAGACCTTTGAAGAACTAATAATCGGCCAGAATCGGGCCGATCCAATTCGAATCGCATCAGGACCCACCGATCCAGGTCTCAATTCTGATTCCATGGTCCTTGAAGCCAGAGGAACTCCAGAGATGAGAGGAAAGCACCAGGGGGTGAGGAAAATTCTGAAGATGATTCTAGGGATGAAGAGAGAGCTGGCCAAGTGCCGGAGGTGGAGGGTAAAACATCCCAATGGAGGGAGCAGAAGGAGTCCACAAAGAAGGTGGTGAAGAAATTACCTGTGGGTATTTTCTTTAGTCCTTCGTGGGGATAGGATATTTTTCCATATTCTCATTTAATCTTAAGAATGGTTTAACATGGTGTCATACTGATGTAACCTCAAAGATCTACAAAGATTGATTCTCTTTTGTTTTGGAAATTCATTTTCCTTTTAAATTTGAATTTAATTTGATTAGACCTTAGCATTGACTTCTTAGGAAAATAGATGGTATTCCATAAAAGTACTAACTAGGGTCAAAATTATATGTTGAGGTTGTTAGGTTCTTTGAAATTTGTTTTGACCTCTCCCCGTCGGATGGTGCGAAGATCCGACGTTAATTACATCGAGATAACTCGAATACCCTTGATTAAGCGTCATAGCAATCCATGGAAGAGAAAACATGCATCCACAAAAATAAACATTCTCACGTATGGACATAGGAGAAAATAATCTCATAACCTTGATGGAATGCAAGCACTCAATTTTAGTTTGAATTTGATTTGGTTGAATTTAAATTTTGTTGGTTTGAATTCTGATTTGATTGGTTAATTTGAATAGACTTGAATTTAGTTTGAGTTGAATTTAATTGGTTGAATTGCTTTTAATTTGCTTATTAAGTTTGGTTCAATTTGAATTTGCTTGTTGATTTAAATTTGGTTTGGGTTTGGGACAGTTGTTTATTGTTTGATTTGGATTGAAGTGGATTTTATTGGGATTTGGTTTAAGTTGGATTTTATTTGAATTTAATTTGAGGTTGATTGAAATGAGTTGATTTTTGAATCGGGTACAGGAGATTTGATGAAGACCCAGGCTTCAGACCTACAAGTTGATACCTGCTTTGAGATTTAGTGAATTAAACTTATTGAACAGACTGACTTGAATGTTTCTGAATTGGGTCTGAGAAATTTGATCTGAACACTCTTGCTTGTTACAGATTTGTTTGAGAGACAGTTCTACTTTTGAATTAGGAACTGCAGATTTTAATCATGTTTCAGATTTTAAATTTGGTTGTCCATTTGGTTTTGGTCCAGGAACATGATTTTAAGTTTGTCTTGGAAAATGAATCGGTTTGTTTCAAATTCCAATTTCAGGTTTCTGGACATTCCGATTTTCGGGGCGCCCTTTACAGATTTTACAATTTTCAGATTCTTTTTATAACTTCAAAACTTTTAGATCTTGAATTGCAGGTTTTAATTTGGATTTGATGAATACCATTAAAATCTGCTTTGATTGAAGGACTTAGATTTTATGCTTTCAACCCCACGGATTTTCAGGTTTGAATTTCAGATTTCAGATTTTTAATTTCCAGATGTTTCAATTGCAGATGTCTGGTTTACCTGTGAGGCGTAGATTTTATCAGCTTGCAAAGGTTAAACATCTCGTTCTCCCCTTCTGACCTCTCCATGCTCTCGGTACTTCAGAGATTTTTTTTTTAAATGGTGGTTTGGCACATGAATTCAGATTTAAATTTCAGACCTATATGTTCAAGCAGAATTTTGCAGGTTCAAACTTCGGATTTACATGCGTTTTCAGGAGCTCTATTCTGCACCTGGTGGAAGAAATTCAGATTCCAGAATTCTGACATCCGAACTTCAAATTTTAAACCTTACAGATTTTTGCATGTTTTGAGTTCAGACTTATCACACTTCATATTCTACAGGTTTGCTCTACAGACACGTGTTCAAATTTCTCAAATAAAATTTGGGCTCTCTTCCTCTCTGGCTTGGCCGAGCACATCCTCCCCTCCTGCAGGTCGGATTGGTTCCTCCCCCATCATCACTCGATCAGCTGAAGGTTGCTCGGGAGATGGACGGCTTATGGCTAGGCTTCTACAGCAATGGGAATCGAGAGGAGGGGATCATCACTTGCTGTAACTGATTTTCTTCTTTCTTTTTTTTCTTTTTTTTTGTAAAACCTGCGGATGTACTATTGGAGACCAGCAAATGTATGTAATTGGCATTATTATTATTTTTTATTCTCTCTCTCTCCCTCTCCTTTTCTATGTTGTAAATCAGATTGGATTTATGGGATGTAAAGAAAGATTGATCAACGCCAATTTTTCTTATGGCGCCCAAAGAATATTTTCATTGACGGGGACATGAATATAGCGCTTAGTCAAGGATATTCCAAAAAAAAAATCTAACTCCGAGCTTACGGCCTTGCATGGGCATAAACATCGACTTGCATAACAACTCTCTCTTTCTTTCTTTTTTAAGATTAAATTCCTCGTAACTCTTTGTGAGCACCAAGAAATTTATCTCAAATAAATTTTGGGTATCGAAAAATCGACCCCACAAAGGGAATTAAATCTCATACGGCCTTTTTATAGGCATTAAGAGACTTAAAATTGAATGAATTTTGGGGAATTAGAAAATAACCCCACAATTATTGTTAATCAAATTAAGGGAGAGTAGCCCCGGTCCATAAGGACTTGTGGAGGATCTCCCAAAGACACCACCTCATCAGCTCGTAGACTAGTACACGGCTGAAGGATGAATATCCTTTTAATTTGATCTTCTATTCAAATTTAACACTTTTTTTTACTATGTCATTTGGTGGTGATGCGTCTCTTGTTCCCTTCTTTCTTCTCCTCTCCCTTTTCTCTTTTTTTTTATTCTTTTATGGGCTTCCCCGCACGCCGCCGCGGACTTACGAGCAAGTGTCCGCGTGACCTGGCCCTGATTCCGGCGGCCTCGCGACCTGTCTATGCCTGCCTCTAGACCGCGACCTCGCAACCTGCCTACTTCCGGCAACCTCGCGACCCCACGGAATTTCCTGGCGACGGACAAGCTCGACGAGGCTCCCGGTCTCCTTGGAAGCCGCCGGCAGCTCCGAGGCCATCCATGGGCGAGGCCGGCGGAACCTCCAGATCCCTCGGCGACGCCGGCTTCTCATCTACCGAAGGGGGAAGATGCGGACCGACGACTGCGAGGGACCGTCAACCATGACGATCGGGGGGCGGCCAGGGTGAGTAGTTCCTACCTCCCGCCTCCCTTCCTTTGACGCAAGTTCTCTCCTTTCTTCCTTCTTCTTCTTCGCCTCTCCTTGCTTCTTCGCGCTGCTTTCCCTACTAATCCCCTTCCCGCAACACCCCATGCCCTCTTTTATCGTCGGGGGTCCTCCGCCAAGAAATAGAAGGCGGCGCCATCCTCGTCCGTCCGCGTTGATTACGGGATCAAGAGATCCTCCGGCGCCGGGGGTTGCCCTCGTAGGGCCTCGCGGGCATAGGGAGGTAAGTCCCCTCTCTCCCTTCCTTGTGGCGGATCCCCTGCCCTTCTGGAGGATCGCGCGGGCGTCCATATGTACTGACGTGGGCTATAGTGCGTAAAAATAAATTGTGCTGGCCTTCTTTCCTCCTCCCACTCGGGCGACGGTGCGGCGGGTACGGACGTTTGGCGCGTGGCTCTTCCCGCCATCAATGGAAGGAGGAGGGTTCCCTTGGCGGTGATCGCGGCTACCCTGGCGGGGTCGAGGAGGAGCTATCGTCCTGCTTCCGACTGGGACTGCGCGGTGGCGTGAGATTCTCATAGGTGATTCCAGGAGGGAAAGAGGCTCTCGACGGTGCCGCGGAGGGAGGAAATCGGGGACGGCTTGCTGCTTGAAGGACGGTTCAGAACCTGCTGCGCCTAGCTTGCCTGCGGGGCGTCGACATCACCACGCGGATTCTGGGCGGTCTTCGACATCGACATCGGTGATCTCAAATTACTCTCCTCCTTTTTTTATGCAGCATATTGTCTATTTTGTTCAGCGGCTGAAATTGTAGCATTCCAAGAAACGGCCTCTTTTTGGTACGTCTGATCAGCATGTAGTGTGGTTCAACCAATACTCCACGGTTTTTTTTTATGCATATCCAGGATAGCATTCACAATGCATATGTCTGAATCATGACCATTTTTTTAAACGGTTAAAGTATGGATATGAATACCAACAGTCTGTCTATCAGCCCCTGCACATGCTCTTAAAACACCGGATGAACTGATTTCGTCAACTGCTATACCAGACTTATTGATGAGCTGAAATAATTATGACATCTGACGAAATTGAAAACTTCTAGCGTGACCGACAGCAACCAAAATCCCCTTTTGGCATCTTCCGAGCTGCTACATTTTGCATACACATCCATCATAGCCGTACCCACTATGGTGTTACAGCTAGAAACCACTTTTTACAACATGTGCATGTATTAGCTTATCCATGTTTATTGTCAACCACTCTGCAATTTTCTAGGTGTTGACACATACATAACCTCTCCTTATATTAGTAGGATTTACCCCCTTAGTAGATGAAGTTTGTAATTCCTATTTTGGGAGAAGGATCAGTGTATCATGGGGCATGCCCATGTACCTGTCTAAAATATGTACATCCCAGGGCGTGCCATGTGCTTGTCCGAGATAAAACACCCTAGAAGCGTACCCATGTGCTGATGTGCCTGTCGCACACAATTTAATTGTTTGGTTTTTATATGTTTGAAGATCTTTTTTTTTGTTTCAAGGGCCTTGATGGCCTAACAGACTTCTTGGCCCCAATGGACAGCCATTTTGACTTGCATCTTCTTTTTCTGCCATTTGTTCTTTAAAGAACTCTGACATGCGGTTAGTCCCTGTCTGAAACAAGTTTGTCTGTAGACCATTATAGGTCATGCTAAACGTAAAGTTAGGACTGGTTATGAGGACTAGGTATAAGATAGGTTGGGGACCTAACCGGAGTCATCATTAGGCTTCAGGCATAGTCTCTTTAAGACCAGGGCATGGCCTGGTTTCACATTTAGCTAAAGGCTTGCGCATGGACTGAAATGTAGACAAGTCTAATAGGCAATCCAGAGGGTTATTTATGAGAACTTAGGCCGATGGTGTAAATATAGATGAAGAAAAAATGGTACAGATGAGGGCGCATAACAATATAGAGGTATTTCCCACATTACCTATTTTTCTTCTTCTCTTTTCTTCACTTCCACTCGGCCTTCCTCTGATCGCAGCAGTTGAAAGCTTGCAGAAACCTCTTCTTTTTCTTGTCCTTCGTATCTTCTTCCTCTGGAGCTTTACTGACTGGTGTGCAGCAGATGAGGCAAGCTGATTGTCTCTTCTTATCCTTCTGGCGACAGCAGCACTTGTTGGCTTCGGATGCTCAGAAGTTGTCTCTCAGGACCAAAACAGATGGCCAAGGGGGGTATGTTTTTGAGGGAGAGGTGGAGAGGCAGTTCCGATGGGAACTCTGGTGGGTGTGCCACATTTCTAAAGGATAATGTAGTTAGAAAAATAATAGGCCAATTATCCTATTTTCTATAAATTATGACAAATTCCCTCTGATTTTTGTGAAGTATATGCTCCGGTGGACTTCCCTCATTGGTGGAGGATTCTCCAAGACATAAGATAGACATCCAAGGGAGTAACCGTGGGAGATGCTCCCACCGGAACTCCTTCCACTTGTCCTATTTTTTAGAAGCCTTCAGGACTGATCTTTTGACTAGCCAGCTGTGTGGTTATGTTCTATTCTTTGGGAGCTTCCGGCAGCTAGGTATTTTGACCTATCAGAGCATTTTTCTGGAGCACGATCCAAGGTGACTGTGTGATCACCTGATCCTATATGCTGCACAAGGAGACATTGAAATTGGGCTAAAATTAATACATAATGAGCCTAGTTTGAAAATGAAACAGGGCAGCGAAATTGACCTTTTATGCACCTGTTTTAGGAATTGAACCCAGCCCAGTAGATGTATGAGAGATAGGCTGTGAAATTGACACAAATGAGCTGGTTTCTAGTATGGTTAGGACCAAAAGTAAGCTTGCTCTGAGACAAAAATACAGCCCATTAAGTGTGTAAATGATGGGTTATGCAATTAGCATGCAAATGGGAATAATTTTCCATTGACTTGGGATTAAGATGAGCTTGATTTCAAAGCAAAAATACAGCCCACTAATGTGAAGAGTGGACTGCGAAATTGGCATAATAAGGCAAATTTCTCATGGATTAAAATTTTAAAGTAGGCTTCAATAGTTAAAGAAATTGAAGAATTTTTCGGTGCCAACAATCCCATTCTCCATTTTTTTGAATAATTGATCCAAGATACTTAAACTAAATTCTTTGAGATAATATTATCCCATCCAAACTAACACACACCTTCTTCTTTTTATTTTTCATTAAATTTAAAATATATTTTTTTTGTTTTAGTTCTACTTGTATATACTTTACTGGGACCATCTTTCGCCGTAACACCAACCATAAAACATTTCTTGAAACTCTATCGTTAATCTTTCCTAACAAACTAAACACAACTTTAATTGTAAACCAACCATATATAAATCTAAATTAGCTAACTGAAATATTTGTACAATCTCTTAATCGTCGCTCAATAATTTTTTCTCACAATTTCTTAATGCAACCCAAGAGCTAAATCCTTCTATATTTCACACAATCTTGTCTCCCTTTTTCTTAAAAATATGTGTGATGATGTATTTTCTCCCTTTACTCAGTATTTATTAAAGATTTAAAAGTTTGTTAAAAAGTCGAATTAGTCATTTATCATAAATCCTCCAAACATTTCCGTACTAAGGATATGACCACATGCTTTACTTATTTTTATCATTTTCAATGGCTCTTTAACTTCTAAAATTTTAATTTTGCTAGTATAATTCAAATTAAACTTCGTTACATTCTCTATGCCTTCTATGTTTCTAAAAAAGGTTGCCATTAAAAAGAGTTATCAAAAAAAAAAAATTTCTTAAAGGACATCATCTTTGATTAGAACCTCTTTTTCTTTATCTTTGATATATCTGACTTTGTTAATATTTTTTTGCATTCTTAGTTCTAAGTTTTTCATACATCTATTTAAAAGTCTCATCTCTTGATCATCTAATAGTCTTTTTAACTTTCTTTTTTCATTATCTTGTATTGTTTATAAGCTTCGTTATTATAGTTTACGCAAACTTTTATACCAATCTCCCTTATTCTTTATAAATTTTTACATTTTTTTCATTCCACCACCAAGTTCCTTTTTAGGTGGAACATATCCTTTAGACTCTTCAATATTTTTTAAGTAATCTCTCTAATCTTTATAGTCGTGTTCATCCACAACATTAGTTTTTATGTCTAAATTCTAATCATTTATCTTACGAAATTCATTCTTAAGTATTTATTGTTGCATCCCTTTTATTTCTCAATTAAGATGGGTCAAGAAGTGCCTTAAAAAAATGGTTTAGAGCATCCTTCCATACAACAGCTAAAGTTAAGGATGAGTGGATCTCCAAGAGAGACAATTTTAAGCAGTTAAATGACAAGAGGTTGATCGAAATTTTCTTCTTTTTTTTTGAAAGTGACTAAGAGTCACGCTTTCATTGGGACTGAAGAAAGAAGAAGAAAAAGGTTACAGATGGTGGAGTAGGCAGAAGAAAAGTCACACAACTCTTACGCCAACAACAAGAAACACAAAAACCTTCACGCCACCAAGATGGCAATAGATAACAATCTCCTAATTACAAAGTAGCTGCCAAGAGAAAAATTTGTCATTGAAAACTAAGGGTCTATGTGGATCTATGTAAAACTAAATTCAAGCAAAATATTTTCTAAGGATTAAGGAGTAATTTTTTCAAAGAAATTACAAGCGCAAGGTTAGGTGTAATTCTTGTTCCTTAAATTCAAATTTCATTATTTAGTTATCAAATAACAAATTTTTGTAAAAATATTTTCATCAACTTAGATATTTGCAAAAAAAACTTTAAAATTTTATATGTTTGAACTTAATTTAATTGGAGTTGTAAATTAATATAAAATTTAAATGAACTATTTTTATTTAGTTATTAGTTATTGATTTTATCATTCTAAAATAATTTTATAATACTATATTTTATCAAAATTGAAACTTGACAAAATCATTATTTGAAGGTTATCATTTATTAATAACTATAATTAAAACAATACATAACTCCTAATCTGCCACAGAATAAATTTTAGTTGATGCATTTGAGAAGTGTAGCATTAATAAAACCTACATCTTATTCTGGAGAAAAGCAAACATGGCTTTTGGAAAATGAAATCTACGGCAGTTAATAAATCAGTTAATGAATCATGTTTTACGTTGACCATATTTTTCATACATCCAAACAAAGGTGGTTATAATTATGAGGTTTTCAAGAAAATATGATGAACACGAGGCCATTTTACAGGCAACCATGTAGATCCTAAGTCATCCGGAGCACCACTGATGCAGGAAAAAAATCAATCCATCACAAAACAAGCCATGAATTGAAAGATGATGAGTGGAGACTTCAACTGATCCTAAAAATTTTTGCTATTATTGGTTCTCCATATGGACCACAAGAAAGCCGGCAATGCCAAATTCCAAAGCAAATGTTCAACTCTCCAAGTGTTACCCTTGTTCCACTGCAGGATAAAAAGCGCACATTCATAGGATAACCCTAGTCCAACCTCTAACTATGGAACAAAGTATGCCATAAGTAGGCAATAACACAACAACGTAAGAAAAGATGTCAATGTCCACGATTTTGGAGCCACAAAAAACATAGCGATCAGAGTTCATCGGAAATAGGCTACTTAGGTAGAATTTAGTGGAGAGTCTCTTTGCAAATCTTCCACATTAGCAACCTAATTTTAATTGGAAAAGTAGCATGGTTTGTACAATCGGTGGAATCGGATTGGAATCGGCTGATTTCAAAATCGAATCGGATGAATCTGATTCCCACTTGAAAGACCGATTCTGGCATGAATTCCGCCGGAATCGGTCGAATCAGTCAGAATCGATCTGATTCATCCAATTCTCACAAGGAATCAATCGATCTGACCAATTCGACCGGGACATCTTAAGTCCCTGTCTGAATCATATCAGGCCCGATTCTGGCCAGATGTCAATCTGATTTTGCCCCTTTTAGGGTCGATACTGGGCGCAAACGACCGCTTGGGCTGAGTTGTTGGCGATTCCGACAGGATCAGGCAATTTCGGCGACTAGTGCTTGCGATTCCAACCTCAGAAGTGAAGAAGCAACAACGATCTAGGCGATTCCACAGCGATTCCAGTGATTTGGCACAATTCTGTCGATTCAGTGTTGATTCCGGCCATTCTTTCTTCCAACAATTGGTTCTTACTCCTGTTGGTGATCATTCCTCTCTCGAAACTTAGTTTTAATGAATTCTAAATCCGGATTGACTCCGACATAACTTCAGCGCCACCCTAGCTTCATCCCCACCCCTATCCCTAGAACGACCCCCAGGCAGCTATAGAACCTACTCCAAAAAAAAACAAAATAAATGACACACAAGCCACATAGGCCTTTTGCAGCATTGAAGAAGGTTTATCAACATAGGTTGGGCCTTGGGACATCATCCCAGGTAGAAGAAAAACCTAAAACAAGAAAGTTAGAGGTCAGACGACATCATATCATTAGAAGTAGTGATATGACCTCTAAGGATGATGGGGAAGAGTGCATACCACCCACTCAGCCTTTATTGCCTTCACATAGAAGAGGTAGTGGTGGTGAAGGAGGATCCGGAGAAGGAGGTGGTGCTTCTACTTCTGGTGCACGTATTAGTGGTGTAGGGGCATCAAACATGGGCTCCAGGAAACATTCTAGTGGGAGAAGTTAGCGCTAGCATCAAGGATATTTTGATGAGTATGCAACAGTCAATTATCCAGAGCCAGAGGCTATTTCTCCTTCAGCTTTTCAGCCATACTATTCAGTGGATCCTCTCCATGAGACAGTTTATGATTTAAGCCAAATGGCTAAATCGTTATTTTCATATGGACCCCCAAGCCCCACCCAATCATGAGGAATGATAATAAATTAGGTACTTACGAACAAAGTGAAAATGATGATGGCACTCAATATCACCAATTTTGGTAAAAGGTATATCATTTATGATCATATCACTATCAACTATCATTTATGTTTGAAATTTGTCATGATCATATGTTATGGTTCTTATGACATGTTAGACATTAATATTATATTTTTAACAATTTTTTAGAGTCTCATAAATTTTTAGATTTTTTTGTGATTTTTGAGAATTTTTTTGAAAAACAAAACAGATTCGGACCGATTCTGAATCGACTTTCCTTCCTGGGAATCGGTCAAATCGGTACTTGTCAATTCCAATTCCAATTCCCGCATCCATGAAAAGCGGACACCCAAACTACTCTCCACCAAGAGACTTTAAATACCCCCGATGCTAAGCCTGTTGCTAGCTAATTTCACAGAGAAAGAGGAATCCTTTTCCAAAGTCCACACAATCCTTCCCGTCTGCGCATCTAAAACCCCTCAAAAAGTTTAAAAGAAGTGAGAATTCAGAGACTTCTTCCTTCCTTCTGAAAGAAAAAAAAAATCAGTTATCCCGTAAGGTTGTACCATCCCAATGGAAGCAAACTGTAGCATCTTTATTCACGACAATTCTGAAAAGATTAGGGAAACTCTGATGAAGAGGGCTAAGCCACCAAGGCCAGCCCAACAGCCTTCCAAAACATCATTCTCACTACACTGCCAAACAAATGGAAAAAGCAAAGTAGAAAAAATCCTAATTGTGAAGAATATTCTACCAAGTGTTGGAGATTCTGCTAAAGAGCTGAAGTCCCTAATCTAAAGAAAAACAACATGTAACATGTATTTATAGAGTGGACAATTCTACTCCACAAGGACTCACCACCCATATATATTTCCGAATCCACTTCGAGAGAAGAGTCTTATTCAAAATAACCAACGGCGTAAAACTGACCCCTCCCTCCCTTGAGCTTATGTGCTAACGGAATCCCACTTGACGAAGTGTAGTCCTTTTCTCCCCTCCCTTTCTTGCCAAAAGAAAGAAGCCTTAAGGATTTTAATTTTGTTGCACCCCACTTGGGAACTTTCATAAAAGAAAAGAAATAGAGAGGAATGTTCTGCAAAACATGTTTAGACAAAATCCACCTGCCACCAGTTGACACTGACAGCAATCTCCCCTTCCAGTCTTACAACCAAGAGGTTGATCAATGTTAGCCAAAGAGAGGAGTGGAACTCGTCAAAGAGGGTTATATAAAGAATGTGGATAAAGAATGGAGTCACATAGAAAAGATCAAGTGGAAATATGGTTGAAAAAGGGTAATAAGAATACAAGATTCTTTCACACACAGGTCTAAATCAAGAATAAAAGAAACACCATGCAAAGGCTGAATGAGAATGGTACTGATTGTATTGGGACTGATCAGATTGGACCACAAGCTACAAAATTTTACAAAAAGCTTTTCTCCTATGACAAGAGTTGAAGGCCTTTAATCAACTTCAATGTGTCTAATGTTCTTGTTGACACCAAAAAATTCACAATAATTGAAATCCGCCTCAATCTTCATTTAATTGGAATGGCCCAAGATGGTAGCCTCGTACAGCCTGTGATGCAAGCGCTTAATAGGCTAAGTCCCATTTCAAGATAGGCTCATATCAATGTCAAAACAGGCCCATTAAAACCAAGGCCGGTCTACCCTTCATATGATTTCACAAGGACAAAGCTAAATAAAGAAAATAAGATTGTTCTCGATCTTATAGGATTGCATGGAATCCTCCATGCACCTATCGGAGTAAGTCCGAGCCTTCAGAGGGTACAATATAAAAAAAAAACGGCAACGTGCCCCAACTTGGCACAACCAACTCCCGTGGGACAGAGAGTTCATCGCAATCAGCCAGCCGGAGAAGTCGCAGAGCATATCCGATCATCCCCAAGTATCCCGGAGGAGCAACGACTCCTAGACGGAGTCAGACTTGCCATGCCAAGGACTTGCCATCGAGCGGGACTTCTTCCCGATATGAGGAATCTTTGCCCTAGGAGAAGAGGCCCCGTCGATTATATAAGCGTCTCACGGCACCACGCGGAGGGGGAGGCAGAGAGCAACCGGGAGAACAAGAGGAGGAGGCCTGAAGAAAGAGAAAGAAGGAACGGAGGGAGAAGGTCGAGGAATAGCAGGAGAGGCCGTCGGGCCTGCCTACCTCTTTTGTCGTCACCGTCGGACCCATCTACATCCCTTGCCGCCATCGACGGTTCCTGCCAGAGACGCCAATCCCGCCGAAGTTATAAGGGCAGCCGAATCAACTTCCTTATCCGGCTGAAAGCGCCGGAGGAGCTTGGATCCTCCACCGGGGTGGTCGAGACCGTCGGGGTCTTCTTCCTCTGCCGCCGGAGCCGCCGAGCCTTCGCCAGCTTCCGTAAGCCGCTGCCGCTGCCGTCAAGGCCAATAGCTCTTGCCATCGTCACCGGAGAAGCCTTCCTCCTCCTCCCCTAGGGCTGACGGCCCCTCCTCCTTCCTCTGCCGGTGCCGTCGTCGTCGAGCAGAGCCGGGAGCCGCTGGAGACAGCGCCGCGCTGCCGTCGGGTGCCGGAGATGTCAAGCGGGGACTGTAGCAGCAGGGGAAATATGTCCCCCGACTATAGTCCACGGTGGAAAACTGTGGGGCCCACCCGGTGAAGAGAAAGCAAAAAAAAAGAGAGGGAGGCGCGACCGGGCGAAGCCAGCCGCCCCCCTCCCCCCGAGCGTCCATTGGCCTCCGCGAAGATGGACCTCCGGTCCAAACAGTGGACCAGGTCTTGGCTGAAGCAGAACCTGCACAGTGCAGGACCCTTCAACAAAAAAAAAACAAATTAAAATAAACAGTCAAGTGAAAATAAATAAAAATCTACATTTAATTCAACAAACCGGACTAGTTTGGGGGTCGACTAACCATCCGCCCCTACATCTCGGCTTAACTTGAAAGAAATCAAAATACAAACTAGTTGGGGGGTTGACTAACCATCCGCCCCTACGTCCTTAAGGTAGACATACAAAGGTCTATAACAGACCCCAATGTCTTACCAAGTTCACCAAGCTATGCAAGGCTCAAGCATAATCAATATGCCGTCATACCGGTCATATGCTAGTGAAATCATCAAAAAAAAAACAGTGGGGGATGCCCATAAGTCTATCAAGACCGGGTACATGCCGCCCATGAATTGACAAAATCCATCAAAGATTCAAGTACCAATTTCTGGTCATGACTGTAAATCATGTCTCATATTGGGAGAAATAATGAAGAGCTCATGTTCAGTGCACATGTTTATGTTACAAGGAGAGGACAATCACATGAAACTCCTGGAAGGCAAGACAAGAGAAATTTGAAAACTGTAAAAATCTGAAATCTGAAACCGAACCTGTAAAATTGAAATAAAAAATCTTTGAACTTAAAACACACAAAATCTGCAACGTGCACAAATCCAGAAAACTGTAAACTCTGAAATTTCATAAAGTTCATCTATAAAACCTGCAACAAAGATTTGGAAATTCCAAATCTGAAAATTTTGAATTTAAAGGAGAGCTGAACTAAGGAAATCTGCTGTTTAAAAGCTGAAGTCCGGATGCCCAAAATCAGGAAATCCATTGAAATATGCCAGACAATTTAAAATCTGGAACTGAAAATTTTGAAATGTAAAATCTGCAAATGAAAAACATCCAGGATCTATCATCTAAAAAGGAAGAGAAATCTGAAATCAACGTTGGCAACTGAAGTCTGCAATGTGAAGCTCATCAACCTGAAATCTGAAAATTTTGAATTTAAAGGAGAGCTGAACTAAGGAAATCTGTTGTTTAAAAGCTGAAGTTCGGATGCCCAAAATCAGGAAATCCATTGAAATATGCCAGACAATTTAAAATCTGGAACTGAAAATTTTGAAATGTAAAATCTGCAAATGAAAAACATCCAGGATCTATCATCTAAAAAGGAAGAGAAATCTGAAATCAACGTTGGCAACTGAAGTCTGCAATGTGAAGCTCATCAACCTGCTGTTTGTGAGTCCAGGTCTGAAGATCCAAAGTTAAGAGAAAATCTTCCGGCAGAAGGGCTAAGTCTGGAACGCCAAATCTGAATTTGGGATGTACAAAATCTGAGCTCAGGAGGTTTGAAATCTGAAATATGTGGCTCTGGAGATTAAGAAATTTTAAGAACTGAAGGTGTAGAATCTGAACTTCATAAAAAAAAAAGCTGAGGTCCGAAATCTGAAAAGATCTAAAGCCCCAAATCTGAAATTTAAGGCCAACCTGAAAAAATCAGAAGTCAAAAAAATGAAAAATCCAGGATCTGAAGCTTGGAAACCTGCAATAAGTAAATCTAAAAAAAAAATCTGCAATTCATTAGCCTGCAGGTTACGTGGCTGAGTTTAGCAGGAGTGAAAAGAGAGGAGAGGAGGATGGGAATATTTCGGAAATCATGAGCTTCAATCCAGACTTGGGACGATGAAACCTGTTCAATCCAGTAACTTGTAAGTCTTGTTCAAGATTTGAGTTTAAGGACTGTCATAAAAAAATCAGGTTTGAAGAGATAATTTCAGTTCAAATTGGCTAAGTAAACCCATAAGAAACGCATACAACAAAATGCAACAAACTTAAACCAATTCAACCCAATTCAAATGAATCCAACCTGAATCCAAATTAAACTCAAGATGTTAACTCCTAAATAAAATCCATGAATCCGTAGGGCAGGGGTCACAATTCGTGAGCAAATCAAAACCTCCTTAATTGAATTTCAATCAAATCCAATTTAACGCAGAAATTATAGCAGAAGCCTAAAATCTGAAAATTCATTCATCAAATTCCCAAGATAATAAACATGAACTGTCAACTTAATAACTCACAGCCAAATCAAAAAAATCTCAATTGGAATTTTAATCCAAATCCCAAACAGAACCTTAAGAATAAAAAATAATTTCCAAATCTAATCCGAACCAAATCTCCCAAGTTAAATTAATTTCACTCAATCCAAGCCAATCACTTAAATCAAACCTTAAAACAAATTAACCTTAAACTAAACAAATTTAAAATAAACCAAACTCAAATCAATCCATATACAAACTGTCTCAAACTCAAACCAAATTTAAATCAACAAACAAATCCAAATTGAATCCACCTTGAATCAATAAGCAAGTCAAATAAATTAATTCAATAAAAGATGAACAGATCAAACTTCAACCCAAACCAAAAACAATTAACAAATTGAATTCAACTCCAACTCAAACTGAATTCCAGTTAATCCAACTCAAACAAATTCAATTTAATCAAACCAAAATTCAAATCAATTCAATTCAACTTAAATCAAAATGCAATTCAAACCAAATTAAGTGCTTGCCTTCCATCAAGCTCATGGGGTTGTTTTATCCTATGTGTTTGTATGAATGTTTATTGTGGATGTATGTTTTCTATTTCCATGGATTGCTATGACGATAATCAAGGGTATTCGAGTAATCTCGATATAATTAACGTCGGATCTTCGCACCATCCGACGGTGAGAGGTCAAAATCAATTTCAAAGAACCTAACAACCTCAAACTATAATTTTATACATATCATTGACCCTAGTTAGTACTTTTGTAAAATATCATCTATTTTCTTACAAAGTCAATACTAAGGTCAAAACAAATCAAATTTAATTCAAATTCAAAAGGAAAATGAAATTCCAAAACTATAAATCTTTAAATCTTTAGATTTTTGAGGTTACATCAGTTCTAAAATTAGAAGATTCTAAATTTCTAGTCAGTGCATAGAACAAGAGGTTTTTAGCACCATTAAAGATATAGATCCCTACAAAGCTTTGGATCCAGATGGGTTTCCAGCCGATTTTTATATTCATTATTGAGATATTATTAAGGATAATTTCATGCTTCTAATTAGAGAATGTGATAATGACCTGGGGAACATCAAGCTTTTAAATTCAACCACTATGGTCATGTTATCTAAGAAAAAGAACGTAGAGGGCATCAAAGATCTATAATTGATAAACATTTTAAACTGCAGTTATAAAATTGTCACTAAAGTCTTTGCTACTAGACTCAACATGTACAACGACAAGTTAACCAATGCTTCTCAGTCTCCTTTATAGCAGATATATATTGGATAATTTTATGACTGATCATGAATGCTTACATGATCAGAGACAAACGAAAAGAGTGTATCCTATGGAAATTGACCTTCAAGAAAGCCTATGATAGGATAAGGTGGTCTTGTTTATTCATAATCATGAACTTAATGAATTTCAATAACAAGTGGATCAGGTGGGATCCAATGTTACATCAGCTCGGCAAGTTATAAGTAAGCATCAATTGGAAAGATTTCGTCTTCTTTGCCTCCTCAAAAGGACTGAGGCAAGGAGAACCAATCTCCCCTTTACATTTTGTAGTACTTGCCAAGTTCTAAGCATTATGTGGGAGAAGGCTGAGCAAGTAGGCTAGATTGAGGGTATTGAGGTGGGGGAGAATAAGGAACAACTCAGTCATCTTCAATTTGCAGAAAATACCATGTTGTTCTCAGGGAATACTAAGAAATCTTGCCACTTAAAGGTATTGCTCTCTCCGTTACAAGCTGTTACAAGTTTGGAGATCAATAAAAAAGATGCGAACTTATTGGTCTCAACTCTCAACATAAATGAAGCTCAACAAAACCAGGTACAAAACATATTCAACATGCCTTAGGCTTCGCTTCCCATCAAGTATCTTGGCCTTCCTCCCTAAAATAAGACCAAAAGTATAGATTGGCAGTGTGTGATTCCCCAGTGACAGATTATCTAAGGCAGTTACAAAGCATCCCGTTGTTCTTTTCCTCTATTCTCAAAATCCCAAAGAGCATATGCAACAAACTGGAGAGTATCAGGACAGGTTTTTCTGGCAAGGCAGTAATGAAAAATGGACTCCACCTCATAAAGCGTGATCATGTCTGTAAGCCAATCAAGGAAGAGGGTGCGGGTCTTATTCTTTTGAAGGCTATTAACAGTGCTCTTCTAATCAAATGGCTATAGAAGTTGAATATTAATAGAGATGCAATGTGGACGAGATTAGTGCTTTCTAAATATGGTATCAGAGAGAATAGCTTGTGGATCAATGATTTCAAGAATAAAGAGAGAATATCTAGCATTTGACAAGGTTTCCTTGATGATTAGGAGTTATTTAACTCCTCATCTACTATAGAGTTGGGAGATAGTAGAAGAACATTGTTCTGGAATGACCATTGGATTACCAATGCCCCTTTAGCTAACATGTTTCCAATCTTATTTAAATTATGTTGCAACCCACAAGCCAAAATTAGCAGCAATTGGGATGACAAATTGAAGTGGTGTTTTACATGTAGAAGATACCTCAAGGAAGAGGAAATTTGTGACCTTTCAAAATTGCTAATGCTCCTTGAATCTAGCAAGTGTATTGAGAAAGTTGACACTCAAAGTGTAGCAGTCCAGCAGCACCAGGCTGTTTGGGCTCCTCACTTACATATTAAAATCAAGTTTTCCCCTTGGAAGATCTGCAAGTAGAAATTCCCAACCAGATGTCACCTGAAAATTATTTTTCCAATTGCATCCACGATTTGTGTGTTTTTTGTGCTAGCATGAATGAAACTATTGACCACCTTCTTATCAAGTGTGGGATTGTAAATTTTCTCTGGAGAGGGTCATCTGAACCCTTGGTCTGAAAATCTTGATCTTTCGAAAATCATTCTTCCTGTTATGTTATGATCCATTTGGCATGTGTGGGATAGAAGAGTTTTCGAAGAGCAGTTTGATAGCATGAGCATGATCTTGCATTTGATGTCATCCTATGTTATGGACTCACCGCCGGCTCATTCGGACATTCCTTTAGATGTCAATCACTTCAGGAACAAATTTTGGTCATTATATTCCTTTTTGTGTAGTTTCATCTTGTCTTCCACCACCTTAGTCGATGAGCTAACTCTCTTGTTGTATTTCTCCTTCCCTGTACCTTTTATGTATTATTTTCCGTATTAATAGAAATTATGTTCTTGGCCATATTTTAAAAAATCCCTTTTAATTCCCATAATTTTATTTTAAGAAAAAAATTAAACTTGTTTGTTTACCTTTTGATCTTTAACATCTAAAACCACTAACTTATGTTGACTTGTTAGAACTTCACCGAGAATAATTTTACAATCCTTGCAAACAGCACAATTAGCCTTTCTTGTAAAAATAAAATCAATTTGACTTTTATTTTGTCCACTTTTAAATGTTATTAAGTGATATTTTTTTAAAAAATGAGCATTTATTAGTATACGATATAATAGGGTGTTTGGAAGCTCTTTTAATTTTGAGATAACTTTTTTTTTGAAGTCAAGAATATCTAATCTCTCAATTTTAAATTTAAAACCAGAAAAACACAATTTTTTGTGTTTGGTAAAATCGTCACCAACTTTAAAATTGATAGAACAGTGTTTGACTATGTTTTTAAAATTAAAATTTCTATCAATATTTGCTTCCCCCCCCCCTTGGTCAGAAGGAACCCCCCTAGCAGACAAGTCCCCCTCCCCTCCCGGGCACTCCCCTCTGCCTCTACCGGGTTGTCACGCCATCATCGGCACTCGGGTGAACGCAAGGCCCCCCTCCCGGCAACAACGAAAACCCCTCCCCCTCCTACTACCGCTTACATGCCTCCTCGGTCGGGACACAATGGCTCCCCCACCAGCTTATAGCGGACAAGTCCCCCCTCGGTCCGGATGTGATGGACCCCCCCCCCCGTGTAGCGGACAAGTCCCCTCCCTCCCGGGTGCTCCCCTCTGCCTCTGACCGGCTGTCACACCGTCGTCGGCGTCCGCTCCCGCCTGCTTCCGCCCCCCGGTCGGGACACGCTGCCCCCTCCTGCTCCCAACTGCCCCCCCCGGGCGCTCCCCTCGGCCCCCTAGCTACCGCTTCCTCACCCCCTCGGTCGCAATGGCTGCCAGCGACCCCCCTGGCAGCTTCCACCCCCTGGTCAGGATGCCCCCTGCTCCCGCCTACTTCCGCCCCCCCAACGTTCTGTCGCGGACCCCACGGCTTCTGCTTCCGCACCCCTTTGGTCGCGATGGCCCCCAGCCCGGCGGCTTCGGCCCCCTGGTCAAGACGTGCTGCCCCCCCGATGGCTTCCACCCCCCTGTCAGGATCCGCTCCCCCCCCCCCCCCCCGCGTCAGGACACACTCCCACCTGCTTCCGCCCCCAAGCGTTCTATCACGGACCCCCCCCCGGTCGGGACATCGCGCTCTGGCACGCCCGTGGTCGTCCGCCGCTAGAGGAGTTGGCTCTCTTCCGGGAGAGAGAAGTGGGACGTCGCGAGAGAGTCAGTTCTCTTCCAGAAATAAAACAACCTTGTGATTATTTTGTTTCTGAAATAGAAAAAATAAAGAAGTGAAACCAATTTTAAAAAAGGAGCACTAAAAAAATTCAGCCAAACACCGTATGTTCCCTATCTTTAAAAATAAAATAAAAAGAAGGTAAAAAACTAGAACCAAACACCTCATTAACCATAGTGAAATCTAGGACACTTCTTCACTCTTCATTTACATTAGGAAAAATTAATTAGGTGCCCAGTTAAGAAAATAACTTTAATAAAAGACCCAATGGCCAAATACGTTTGAGGATAGGCCCAATTTATCAAATACATTTATTCAGAAACCCTCTTCCTTAACTTCCGTCCGATGAGCCATCCATCTTAATTTCTATTTCCATTTTTGCCCCCATAGGAGAATGCCCCCACTGTTCCCACAAAGACATTGTAACAAAGACGGCACAAATTACATACACATGATTTATTTAAAAAATTGTAATTTTTTGCAGCCAACGATACATTTTATATCAACTGATATGTTTTAAATATATATATGCTTCCAACAAGTCATTTAATAATTCTTAAAATGAAAACCAACAATACATTTTATTCTATAAATTTGTAAAATCTGTCCATAATTACTTAATTGACATTGAATAAAATGTATCATATTGTATAAATTGTGTTTAATAATTGTTTGATTTTAAATATTTATATTTTCAACAAGACATTTAATATTTCTTAAAATGATAACCAACTATACATTTTATTCTAAAAATTTGTAGAATCTATACATAATTACTTAATTGACGATGAATAAAATGTATCAGATTCTACAAATTTTGATTAATAATTGTCTGATTTTAAATATATATGCATCCAACAGCACCTTAAATATTTTAAATAGTTATATATTAAAAATGTGTGATTTTGTATATTTAAACATGCATAGAATAGCTAAAACCACCATTGACTGAGTAGGGGCAAATGGGTCAATTGTAAAAAATTTAATAGCCCTCTCATAAGATTGGAGTAGAAGTTATATGAATTATAAAATTTGGGCCTTGCATTAAAGGTTTTCTGACACTGGGTCTCCTGTTAAAGTGTTTTACGAGGGTTGAGCCTCCTATTAATTTCCTCTTTAAATTACCATAACCAAAACCTCCATGGCCTTTCTCATATCCATGACATGCATTTCCAACGTCCATTAAGATATCCTCCAACTTCACTTGGTATACTCAGCATAAGATCTTCCATATCTAATAAAGGATATGATAAATGACCATAAATCTTGAAGTGGTAAAATTGAGTTCAATCTATCTGTTTTGATCACTTTTGATTTTATTTTTTGTGTGCTGTTAATTTTCTCTGATTCTACAAGTTTCTATTCAGTCCTGCTTTTTCGTTTTTTGTATGGATTTTTTAGGTGGCAGAGTAAGACTTGAAAATAAGATCTTACAATAGAGAAATTGGAGGATGGGAATAAGAGAAAACTGGTGACAGAACTATTTTTTAACCATAGACAGATATATATATACAACCTTATTGCTCCAGCATTCCTGATATTATGCACTCCTATAAATATTTTTTATATTTTTTTATTATTTTTAATTTATGCAGATTCCCCTAGACAGTTCTCCACAAGATTTTCAGTCAGATTATACTATTACAATATGACTAGGCCTAGGGTCATGTTTGTTTTCACTACTATTTGAATTTTAGCATAGAATGTTAGGATAAAATACGAATATGTATTAAAATTGTGAAACCTCGATTTTCTTTTTGGTTTTAAACGTGTTTAAAATATATTTTTTTTAATGTTGAAATATCGTACCCGAATTTTCTAATAAAATAGGTGATAGACCATAAAAAATACTAAATAGTCCGAGTGATATTAAAAGAGTATAGAACCGAGGTTATCGGGTTCTTTGAAATTTTGATTTTTGACCTCTCCCCGTCGGATGGTGCGAATATCCGACGTTAATTACATCGAGCAACGACTCGAAGACCCTTGATTAACCGCCGTAGCAACCTGTTTGGTAGAAGATGCACATCCATATAAAATAAATACACAATGGGCGATAGCCCCATGGGCTCGATGAGATGCAACCATGTTGATTTAAGATGTGGTTGATGTTGATTTTAATTTGGTTTGGATTTATTTCTAGATTTGATATCAACTGTATTTGAGTTTGTTTTCATGCTTGGATTTATGTTTGGTTTATGTTCAATTAGAATATTTTATCTCACTTTTGGGATCTGATGAATAAGTCACAATTAAATTGATTTAAATGTTTCAGATTTTTTTGATGTTATCATTCTCATGATATATGTTGATTTTGGTATGTTTTGATTTTAATCTTGATTTGATTTGTTTTTAGTGTTGATTGGCTCATTTGAGTTATGTTTTGATTTTATTCTTTGAGTTTCATTTAGTTTTGTGATCTGATGATGATGATTTTTTTTAATGTTTAAGAACTATTTTTGATGAATTTTTAAATGTTTTGAATATTGTTTATTTAATTCTCTTTGAAGTTATTTAATTATCACTTGTTTAAAAATTTTAATTTCATAGATTAAGTGATTTTTTTAAATGACTTTACGGATTGGTTAAATCTGATCTTTTATTTTTCACATTTAATGAAGTCATTTTTTATATTTATTTTGTTTTGTTTATTTAATTTTGAGTTTGCATCCCATCCGGTCCATTGGGTTAACATCCGGTGCCCAGTTCAAACATACACATCGGCACTTGAATCATTCATTTCATTCCATTCCATGTTGGAATACATCAAGTCGATACATGGGATTAAGTCTGAAAATGGCGGTTTCCTTCCCTCAAGGTGTATTTCCATAGGATCAAAGATAAGAAATCGGCATTATGACGGCATGCCGACCCATCCTTGATCGAATGGAATTTACCACCAATATGGCTAAGTCTTTTGACTCGCCACACCGAGGGAAGGATCCGTCGACAACGGGAGCCGGCCCGTGCCTACGTCCAGGATGCGACATGCCGGGTCGGGCCCGGGTTAGCCGTCCAAGGTGGAGCGTCCAGTGGTGGACTAACTCCTTATTTAATTTGGCATTTCGCATTTCAGATTTTGTTTAAGTTTATTTTTTTTGTCCAAGGCCCATTGGGCTGCTGTCATGTCATTCATGACCCTGCTGGTCAGCTTCATGTTCTTGTGAGCCCGGCTGATCCGGCTTGCATTTCCTTGAGCATGTTTGGCATATTTGCACCTTGAACTTCACCCTGTTGTGAAACCTCGAGAAATTTATAAATTAAAAATATATATGGGGATATATGTTGTATGACATAGTTTGAAAATTCATTTGATTTCCGTTTATTTGGGAAATGAACTTTCATTATCTCATCTTTGGCTACTATGAAAGTATATGATATTTCATAGAAAATATTAGCCAAAATATATGATATGTGTATATAAGTATATGTCGAGGTTAGGGTTCATAACGTTTGTCTTTGGACCTCTCTCCATCGGAAGTTGCGAATTTCCGATGTTAATTACACCGAGACTCTCGGACACCCGATTAACTGTCGTAGCAACTTGCATATGAAAGAAAACATTCATCCACCAAATATCAGTGTCTGGGGATTATGACCCATAAAAGCAATGGAATGCAGACTTAATGCCAAAAACTTAATGTCTAAGCTTAAGGACAAGGATTTTAACAATACCTTGCAATAGGTTAGTCTCTCGACCTAATGTCTTATATTAAGACATAGGTCGAATTATTGAGGCTGATCAAAGTCTGAGTATATTCATATCAAAATCTGTGTTGATTTCATTCATATATGAAATCTAGTCCTTTATACGGACTCATCTAAGTCTATCACCTTATATTGAGGATGAGGACAAGTATGCATGGAGTTATTGATTATACCCTAGGCTTAGGTAATTAGACATTCTCTAATTTTAAGTCTTGATATGTTCGACTTAGTAAAATTAGTAAAATGGTATATGCGCCTAAAGCCAATCACCCTGTATATGAGACTGGGCCTAGGGTTTGGTATGTCATGGAGCAAATGTATCACTCCCTCTCCCTCTAGGCTCCATCTTACCCCAGCCGGAGATGGATCCTGATGAAGATATTGACCTTAGATTCCAAAAATAACAAGAGATATGTCCCCTGGGTATCACATGCATGTGTCTACTTATCGAAAGCATTCTTTCATATTTTCGAATTCTGAATTTAAGCTCATGAGTCAGTTCCTCCCCTAGACACCCAAGATCTCTTTTTAAGGCAGGCCTTGGATTGATTACTATCCTCTTGGATCCGGTATTAGGATCCCTTATATGATAAACATCAAATCAACCCTATGATGGGGCATGAAATGGAGCCTGTGTGATCCTGCACTGCCTACCACCCAAACCACTTATGCCTGGCTACAGGTTTGCTATACAAGACTTGTATAGGATTATGAGATACCCCTCTCGGCCCTCTACACAATCCAAATCAAGAACCTCTCTTATGCCCTTGCTTCAGGTCAGTTGAGACTAGGGCCGGAGACCCAATGTACTGATTTCCTCATATTAGAAGCCTTTGGATTCTAGCCGGGATCTCAAGGCCTAAGACAGGTTCTGGTCCATCTCCAATATGAGACTATCCCCCTTGAAATCAGGTCTATAAGCCTGAAATCCGAGGGTTAAAACTCACCTGTTTATAGGATTGATAAGGAGCTGATAGATGACCATGCTGTACAGAACTTAATTCTTACCCCTAATCAGGACCTAGATATAAGTCCTGGGACCATGTTCACTAGGCCTTCAACTCAGATATATGCCTTCGAACATGACTTCTTCAATATTCCCTTGGTGACCTAAATCCTGCACTGCGCATGATTCTTATCATATATGCATGTGTGTATACATAATGCTCATATCACAATGAGCTATGGCATGCCGTAGTACAATTTGAACATCATTCATGGTATAATCAGAATTATCTTATGGTCATCTCATGCTTCTTGGAATTGTATTCCCATATCTTCACTCACTTCATGAGGGTGTGTCCTGTAATTGACCCTCTCAATCATGAGATGAACCAGAGGGTTATACCATGTCTTATCACCTTCGACCTCCTGTTCTCATGGTGAATGGTTCATAATTTAAAATCAGTTTTGCCTTCATGCTTTCCTTGCCTTCTCATGGTCGGCCTTCATTCAACCTTCAATACATATGGCTCTGTATTACATATGGTCCTTGTGACTGGCATATATACATATATATATATGCAGTGGTCTTTACCCACATGCCTCATTCATGCCATATGGCAGATTAATATACTCTTGTATAGTGGACCCAAGATACATTCATGGCCTCAGCACATCGAGGCCATCTCATTCTACCTGGGGTATATACTTCTATGCATAAAAAGACCTTCTCTTATAGGGGTTCAGCCTACAATTGGCCCTCTCACTATACGATGGATCAAGGGATGAATATGTGGCTTCGGTTACTGTCCAGAACATGTAGCCACTGCCTCGCCAATCAACTGGATACCATATATGTATTCCTGATTATTTTGGTATGAACTGCCCCTTTCTCTAATATGATATTCTCCTATGAAATAAGTTTGAGAAGGGATGAGTACATTGTCCCAAATTCTGTCCGGGACAAGGGAGGGCTGAGTTATGCTTCATTTCACCATATTCTGGATTAGGAATTACCCTCCTCAGGCCTTCAATATGTGGGGACCTTGTCCCTTTTGGGGGTGCAGGTTTGCATGTGAAACACCTCCTCCCCTCTTTATAATTAAGTCCTATTAGCTCACTCCCCATGTAGATACAGCCGGACTTAATCATATCATCAATCGGATATGATATATTGTGTGAACCTCTTTTTTCTGCGTCTGTTCTTTAGAAAGAAAGACATCTCCGGAGTTTTCTAGGAAAATATGTGATATCCTAAAAATATTAGGTAGTCCGGTGATAGTTTAAAAATATTAGAACCGAGGTTCGGGTTCTTTGAAAATTTCATTTTTTGACCCTTCTCCGCCGGATGGTGCGAGTATCCGGCGTTAACTTACATCGAGCAACGGCTCGAACGCCTTTGATTAACCGTCGCGGCAACCTGTTTTCGGAGACATGCACATCCACAAAGTAAAGAACTCAAAAGGGCAGCGGCCTTTTGGGTCTGATCAGATGCAAACCGATTGCTCGGGTTTGTTTTATTTGTCATTTTTTAGATGACTTTGATTTTTTTTTTTTTGATTTTTGAGTTTCATCTGTTTTGAATTTGATCAAAATCTGATTTTTATTTAAGGACTGATTTGGGATTTCACCGAGCCACAAGGGGACTGGAGTGGATAGATTATGATGGGTTAAAATGGGCTTGCATGGAGGACCGTTTTGGTACCGGTTTCAGAACCTGGACATGGGCTGTACAAGGGCAGCTTCGGTCCTGGTTAGGGGTCTGTTCAGATGACTTTGAATAGACCGGTCGGGGACCTGCTCGAGATGTCCTGGATAGGTTGAAACCGGGTCACAAGGGGACTGGTTTTAAGCTCTGGACAAGGGCCTGCTGATGGGCCAGAATACGGGCCTGTTTGGGATGTCCTAGATGGGCTGAAACCGAGTCACAAAGGGACTGGTTTTAAGCTCTGGACATATGCCTGCAAATGGGCTGATATGGGCCTATTTGGAGGTCTGCTAGATGGGCTGCTCATGAGCCTGAAAATGGGTCTCCTGAAGACCTGTTCTAGACCGGCTTTAGGTAAGCTTCGGAGGGGTGGAGCATAGGCCTGCAAGTGGGCCGGTTGGGGGCCTGTTTGGAGGTTGGCTGAATGGGCCACAAAGGGGACTGTTTTTGGGCTCTGGGCATAGGCCTGCAAATGGGCCGGTTTGGGCCAGACAGAAAGGGCTGATCGCAGGCAGGATTTGGGCTAGATTTGTGCCTGGCGCATGGGTTCAGATTGGGTCTGAAAAGGGGGGCAGCAAGTAGGCCGAACAGGGTGCTGTTCATGGGCCTGGACTAAAGTCTGCGCAGGTGGTTTCAGGTGGGCAGCCATGGGCCTAGACAGGGTTTGCAGCGGGCTGGTTATTGGGCCGGACAGGGTTTGCAGCAGGCTATCAGGAAACTGAGGCAGTGAAATCCCATTTCAGACCTGCATTACTTTGTTTTTTTGTTTGTAAAAGAGTTTTGCTCATTTGATTTTGGTGGTTTGCATCTGATCGGGCACATTGGGCTGCCAATCGGTGCCCACTTCCATACATCGAATTGACTATGAACTTCATTTCATTGAAAGATGAGTGGGGTACATCGGTGTACAATATGGTTGATCCTTCCCCCAATGTAGGTTCATCTCCACTACTTTGGAAAAATTTTGGCATTACGACGGCATGCCGGCTATTTTTCCAACTTAGTGAAAATTTACCCATCCAAAATAGCCAGCCTTAGCTTAGCCATATTGGGGGAAGGATCGACGGCTACGGGATTCATGCCCGCGCCCCCGTCCGGGTCGTAAGCTACGGGATGCATGCCCGCGCCTCCGCCCAAGGTGGAGTTCCCCCGGTAGGGGTGAAGTCCTTAATTTAATGTAGCTTTCGCATTTCTGATTTTTTTATTTATTTATTTTTGAAGGCCAGTTCGGGCCGGTCCATTCCTTCGGCGTTCAAAGCCGGGCTTCATTTTCATAGGCTCAACGGGCCTGCTTGAAATTCTGCTGCTTTGCTGGAGCTTCTTGATGGAACCGGCTTGGAAGGCCACCCGGCTATGCCCTTGGACCGTCGTGCGGTTTCCAAGGGGTGCCGGGCCGTCACCTTCAAGCCGGTCTGCTGCCTTGCTGGAGTACGGCTTCTGCAGAACCTGTTTTGGCGCACTTCCCCTCTTGCTGTGGCGGCAAAACCATGGGCCAAGGATGGGCTGAGAATGGCCTGCTTTGAGGGACCTGGTTGGGGGTGCGCAGAGGGCATGAAAACAAGGGGCTTGAGGACCCGCCCGGAGTAGACTTGGGCCGTCGTGCGGTCTCCAAGAATCCCCGGGTCATCCGCCCTCACCTAGGGCTCTAATGGGTGCCACAAAGGGGCTGTTTTAGGGCCTATTTTGGGGACCAGAACCGGGTCATAAGGGGACCTGTTTTGGGGTCTGAACATGGACCTGCAGGCGGGCCGAAACATGGGCCTGGGGATGGGCCGAACATGGGCTGTATATGGGTCTGGGTAGAGACCAGGGAATGGGCCGGTTATGGACCTGAACAGAGGTCAGGTTATGGGCCTGCAATAGAGAGTTTTCTCCTGCTGTGGGGGAGTGTTCGGCTGGGCCAAGTGGGCCTGCAGGTGGCCAAAAATGGGCTACATGAGAGGCCAGATTTCTGGGCTTGGAAAGGGGGTGTTCGGTTGGACTGAAATAGGCCTGCGCAAAGGGGCTTTTAGGGGCCTGGTTTAGGTCCGAACATGGGCTGTAGAAGATGATTTTTGCAGACCGACCAGAGGGTGGAGATGGACCCTAGAACAGGTAGAAAAGAAGGCCCTTTGAAGGGCTACATGGGCGCACCAACTGGCCTTTACCTTTCCTTCTTCTCTTCTTCTTCTTTCCTTCTTCTTTGGCTGCTGGCAGGTATGCACGTGGGCAGGTGCAGCAGGTGGCAGCAGTAGCAGGGGGCAGGGCGCAAGGCAGCAGTCTCCCCTCTTTCTCCTAGCAGCAGGTGCAGGCGCAGGTGCAGCAGGTGGCAGGGTGAAGGCAGCAGTTTGGCAGCCTCCCGGCGTCTGAAGCAGCCCCTCTGCTCTCTTTTTTTTTAAAAAAAATGTACGCCAACATATATGTACATACCTAATTGCAATGGTGTGATCACCCTTCATTAACATAGGGGTTCGAACTATGATTGACTCCCTTCCTGTATGGAATTTGATCCAATAATGTGCTAAGCTCATATGCTTTGAAAGAGATGGGCATATTGCCTCCCTTTCATCCAAGATAGGTGGACTGGACTATTTTTCAACCCACCATGCTTTGGATTGGGAATTATCTCCTATGGGCCTTCCCGGCCTTGGTTTCCAACTCATGCTATGCATATATTGGAGGTCAATATATGGAGGCTTTGCCCAATTCTTGAGCTTGCAAATCTGTTTTCAGGATAAATATTATAACTTCCCTGCGGCCACCCATTTTGATATCATGAAACCTATCTTAAATCAAGTCTGATTAGGCTGTGCTTATATCTGAACCAGACATTGGTAACTTGATATGAACACATGGTAGAATTTGAATATGACCATGACTTTATCATGTCGGGGTCATCTCACCCACTTTCCATGTGGGCTTGCCTCATATCTGGCTATGCTTATAACAAGTGGACTGTATTAGGCCTAATATTGGACCTCAATTATAACCTGTTGTGGGCATAAATTCCGTACCACTCATGGTTTTTATAACCGGGGTACAAACATGTAGATATGCACTGGTTTTTACCCATCTTTTTATGAGTGTCATCATATATGTCTTGCTCATGCTATATAGCATACTATATATCCTCCTTTGGTGAGATACACATGCAGCCTCCTTATGTTGAGACTATCCTTCTCCTCTAGGGAGTACACTAGGCATGGACAAAAGGGACTTTATAAGTATTCTTTCAGTCCTGTCCGGGATAAGTTCAAGGGGTTAGGCCCAATATGGGGCTCTAATTATACCCTCGACCCTCTGATTTTATAATCAGAGGGTGCTTCATCATATCTTGTTCACTTGATAGTCGGATATCATGACTTCTTCAAGGCCCGGTTGGCCACCCTCTTCCTCTGCCTTGTACTTTATCTGAGGCTACCCGGGGGTATTTGGACCATCATGTGGGTTCCAAATAGACCGGGTATAACCTCATCCTCACATGCCTTACTCCACTTCTGCTGTAGTTGAGCTTTGGGAGATCTTGATCATAATTTCCAGGCCGGAGGGGGACTGTCATGGAGGGAGTAAGGGGCAAGTCTGTTCAAAAGAGGGAGGTTTTATAAAAGTGATGCAAGAGGGGATCCGGGGAGCAATATGGGCTCAATTATGGGATCAGTTGGAGCATTTGGACATAGCCTTCCCCCTGCCCCGGGACTAAGCTTAGATATGTCCGAGAAGGTGAAGGAAAGGGGTCTGCAGGGTCCTCGGAATTGCAGGCTCAAGTGGGATGATAACCCACTGATATGGGAGAGTAATTGAGGGGATTGAGCTCCTGATGGCCATATCATCTAAAGGAGGGGGCGACTTGGGCAAGGGACATGATATCTTACCATAAATTTCTCAAGACTTGCCCTTGATCTTCCTGCAGAGCCTCCCTTCCCCACTGCTCCTTCCTTGAGCTGCGTGGATGTCCTCCTTGGCAAGATTTCTGCAGAGCTTCCCTTTCTCCTCCTGTCCTCTCTCCTCTTTTTTCCATAGGCCGCGGGCTGGCTTTTATAGGCCATGAAGTCCTCCTCCTTGCTCCTGTAGTGGGGGAGAGTTGTGTGCGCATAATTGGGAGTGGGGAGAGTGGGAGATCATGGGGGGACAGGTGGCCGTCCCCACCTCCTACATTCCCTCTCACGAGGGAGCATCCAATGAGGCATATCTCATTGACTCTCGGCCCCTCATTTGATGCACATCCTTGATCAATCGATGCTTCATCCAATCATGGCCCTTCATCCCTTAATTGGATATTAATCTCATTAAGGATCCGGTTGATCCATCATGATGCTCCGCTGGCCATCTTAGAGATCTAAGGTCTATTTGACTTGTTCAAACCTTGATCCGACCCTTGATCATGTGTCCTTGCAATTAATCAAGGCCCTTGATCTCTTAATGGATATTAATCCTATTAAGGATCCGAGAGCATTTGTCATCCGGAAATTAGTCTTGCTAATGACTTGTCCACCGGATATTCCATTAAGGTGGATCCATTGGATATTATCCCATTAAGGATCCGGTAGACCCCTCTCACTGCTCCGATGAGAATCCATGGATATTGGGATCCAATTAGCTTAAAAACCAGCCAATCCTGGCCATTGGATCAATCTCATTTGAAATCTCCAATTCATTCCCTCGCGGATCAACCTCCTCCTCCTCTTTTGTTGCAAATTCTGTTAAGTCTCCCACCGGGAGACAAATTTATCCAACCGCGGGCTCTTTTTAAACAGGACCTGTGCCTTCTTCAGTCGCACTCTTCTCCTCTAACAGGCTTTGCCACAGCTTGGGTATTGCCAAGGGAGATCTTGTCCCTGTTGATTGGAGCTTCCGAGTGCTGCCTCTCCTTCTTGGGATCAAGCCGAGGAGGTGAACATCCCCCTAGCTACTCCCGGGTAAGCAAAGCTTTGATTGTTCATAATTCTATACATCCATGCTATGGTCTGTCATCTGTTTTTCTGTTGACAGCATACCCCTGACTCCAATTATTCCATACCATACCATATATGCATGGCCGGTTGCATAGAGATACATTTTTTTTTCAATCCCCCATCTGTTTTGTGTTGATATGCATGTGAAGACTCATTCCTTCAACATATATATGCTTGGGCCTTCTTCCAATTCCCGGGCCAAATGGCTGCCCCCCATATGTTTGTCTTTGGGCAGTCGGATGGGGGTCAGTTCTGGCTCCTGTTTACTGCATTTCGGTCCCTCTCTTCCTCAAATTTCTGTTAGGGATGGGAGACACATTGTGTCTTGACTTACTCATATATGTGTAGCCCGCTATGATGATTCCATATGTTCATCTCCCCGACTTGTATGTAAGGTCCGGCCTCCTTTTCATGTATTATCATTGGTCGGAGTCTTTATTACATCCCCTCCTCTTTGGCCAGGCAAGACATATGTTCTTCAAATATATGTATGAAGTTGAGGACCCGGCGCTTCAATATGCTGGATTGGGTTCCCCTTGAATAGGTCTATTGATTGCCCTCCTTTTTTGTCTAGCTGTAAGCCATCTGATTATCATCGGACCTTTTAAACAGGAGCCAAATGTCCTAACTCAAAAAGACATGCCTGTCATATGCCCGGGAGGGCCTGTCTATGTCTTCTTTGGTCGGGGCTTCTTCCTAATTTCCCCACTGTTTGTGTCAATCAGATTATATGATTGAAGACCCGGCTTTTCCATATGATGAACTGGGTCTCCTTTTAAACTGAATTGAGTCTGGCAGATCTCCCCACCTTCTCATGAAATCTGGCAGACATCCAGCTGAAGGTTCATATCCGAGGCCCTCAGCTAGGAGCCAACTTGGCTTTTGCAGATTGACCCCGGTCCTTTCCCCTTTCATTGGGATCATGCCTTGGGTCCTAGACCATGTCCCTAACATACATAAGACCATTTGTATTGGGGTATTCCCATTGGGCCAGCATATTCAATTCCATTTTCTTTCCTTTGATCCATGTGCAAGGGCCTATTCCCCTTTTCCTTGGCTATGTGGGAGACATGTCCAATGAATCCAGTTGAAACCTTGGTCTCTCCCTAGGTTGGATTGGGCTCCCTTGATTGGGTTTGCCGGCTGCCTTCTCTCATTTCCTGTTTGGCAATTAACCACTTGTCTTATGTCAAGCCTCCCCATAAGCATACATATAGCTGAATGCCTTGAGGATCCAGCTTCCTTCTGATTCCGTAGAGGGTCTTCAGTTTCCCCCTTCGAACAAAAGCCCAATGGCATCCATAAGGTGGGTTGCATTGGGAGGTCATCATATGCAGGGGCTCAACTTCTTTATATGCTATATTGGGCCGGTCTTGGATATATGTCCTTGGGCCCTTCTTAATTCATATACCGATGGTAGTCCATAGGGAATTAAGTATTTTCATTCCCTATTTACATATGCCTATATTTCATATGAAATTTTGAGTGCCAACACCTGTCCTCCTTGTTTTTTCAAATAAGGAATTGAGGGCCCGCCCGAGTAGTTTCGGTCCGTCCGGCGAATTTCGAGAATCTCAAAGCGTCGACCCTAAAAGGAAGGGATCCAGGTCGGGTTTTTTTTTATGGTCTGAAAAAACAGGTTCTATTTGGGGTCATTGGGCTGACCGAGGAGACTGCATATGGAGGATCTTCATAGCTGTTTTAAAGACCAGATTTTGGGTCTGACTGAGGGTTCATATGTGGGCTGTTTGGGATTGGATTTAAGGGTCAATTAAGGGTCTGGCAGGCTTAGGCAAATGGGCCAACTGGGGGGAGTCCGGGGACCGAACAAGGAGCGATTCAAGCTCATTTTTGATGCCTCAGCAGGACTTGTGTAAGGGGGATTGTGGACCCTATAGGACCTGTTTTAAAGGGTCAGATAGGTGCTGGCTTTTGATGGACTGGGGCTTGAAAAGGGGACCAACATGGGGTCACATCGAGATTGATGAAGAGATGAACCTGTGGGCCAGAAATGTGGGTCGAACAGGCCTAAAAGAAAAGAGATCTAAGGGAGAATGGAAGGAGAAAAGAGGGGGAATAGGAAGGAGGAAAGGTGCAACCGATGAGGCCTTTTCTTACCTTTTCTTCTTTCTTCCTTTCTTCCTTTCTTGGTGCGACAGCAGGGGACAGACCTCCCCCTTCTCTTCCTTGCTTTTCCTTCTTCTCTTTGACTCCTTCTTGGGCTGCCAATGCTGGTACGCAGGAACCTGGAGGGCTGAGACAGCTTCTCTTCTTCTCCTCTTTCTCTATTCTCTCTCCTCAGAAGTTGGCAGCGGCTGGAACATGAGCTTGTGCGTACCTCCTCCTTTTTGACCGTGAAGGGATGCTTTTATAAGGGAAGGAGGGTCATGCAGCCTCGTGGGAGGTAGTTGGGGTCAAGAGTTATCTCCACCGAGAGATAAAATCAGGTGGAGAAGAAATAGGGGTGATTTACTATTTTCCAAGCATTTTCAGCGCGAATTTCCCTTTTTCTTAGGTGGTGGACCCCATCCTAACAGAATCCAGCGTAAAGAGATGGACGTGGGAAGCTTCTGGATATTTTCTGAGATTTTTATGGATTATCTCCGAATTTATGAAGTTTATCCAACAACTTTCTGGATTATTCAATAGAAAAATACCCAAAAAAGGCAGAGAAAAATAGTTTCGAGCTCAAAAAATGTGGAAATGTCATAAATTATTCCAAGGTCTTCAAAAAAATAATATCGGGCATAAAAAATTATTTTTGAACCAATATTGGATTTTCTGGAGAGAGAAAAGTGATTTTCTGTATTTTTTGGAAGAAAATTCCAAAAAAATGTGGAATTTACAGAAAATTGATTTTGGATATTTTCTGTGAATTTTCAATGAATTTTGGGTGGTGAATTGTATTTTTCTTGAAATTTTGAATATTTATCCCTATTTTCAGAATAAAAAATAGGATAAATATTATTTCTTTGAAAAGTGAGCCCAATGGGCCAATACGTTCGAATTGGGCCAGAATTGCAAGGGAATGGAGATTTATCAAGGAAAGATCAATGAATAATTGGACTCCAAATGATTTTTTTGATTTTCAATTGAGATGGAAGGAAAAATAATAATAATAAAAAGATTATTTTTTCTTGTGGAGAAATTTCGGTGTTCACAAAAATCAAGATAGCTAATGTGTAAACAAATGAGATTCTAAATCTCATCAAGCATTTATTGTATTTAGGCTATTGTTTGGATTTGTAACCTATTCCAATTTTGAGAATCGCTTTTTCTTTAGATGATGAAAATTCTGATATTTTTCTATCATTTGATATTGAGAAGAAACAGAACATAAGTCATATATCCAAAATGATCTAACAACTTACTATGGTATGTACATTTAAGCCAGCATTACCCCTTCGTTACCCTCGTACCCAACAAGGCTTAGAGTAAACAGCCTTCTTTGATTAATGACAATTTTAACTGCCTCAAAAAATTGATTTTATGCTGGTTCGGGCTTTTTTTTTTTCAAAACACATTACAGGTTTCAGTGGATTAAATCTGCGATGGACACTACTGCAACGTTGTAGAGCAAGAAAACAAAGGCTTGGACAAGCATGCATTACATTAGTTCAGGCAGCTAAAGAAGACTGTGAGATGATAAAAAGCTGTTGGAGATCAGGGAGGCCTGTAAGAAGATGAATGCATGTTCTATAGATCTGGGTTCTAGTCTGTCTATCCTCCACCCTTTTGCTGCATCACGAGGTTCTCAGAAATACAGCCAGAAAGGTCTTTATGTGATCATTATAGTAAGAAATCTACAATATCCCAAGTCAGGTTTGTCCAATTATCTTATTAAATAAGATACAAATTTTATGATATAAAAGATGCGGTACAGAAGTGCACTCCACAGGTAAAACAATCATTACTCCTGATCCATTCTTCTTAATTGTCCCTTATGCTATGGTAAAAATTGTCTCTTAAAATCCTCCAGCTGCTTATAATAATTTGGCAGGAGAGAAGATCGACTATTATGCACCCACCATATGATTTCTTTCGAAGAAAATTAGCAAACTAGTTACCTAAGTATGAATCTTCCTTTGGCTCCCAACCTTCACAAAAGGCTTCAGTTGGCATCTCCGTTTCAACAAGTGCAAGCTTTGGTTCACCTCTCTGAGTATATGCCCTCATCTTAGAGTTTACAACCAACCACTGTCTGTCCCATCTAAATCCTGCAAAAAGAAGAAATGGAGAAAAAAAAGATCAGAATAGATAGTGGAAAAGGTTTGAGAAATACAACGGTTGCCAGCATGACAAGGTGCCCAAGGCATTCAAGGGTGCTGTATATGACATAAATTTATAAATAAAAATATTCAACATGTGTAATAGTATAAATGATCGTAAAGATGTTAATATGTTTACACTATGGACGTTCACGAATTATGGATCGACCTTGGGTTTGGGGTGTCTTGCTAGGCACCCTGGACCCGGGGCATGGGGCGCCTAGACAGGTGCCTTGGTACCTTTTTGGCTCCTATAAAGGCACCCTAACTAGGTGACACTGCAAAGGTACATTGGCGCCTAGGCAGCAAGAAATACTATACATGGAAAAAAAGGCATAATCATGATATTTCACAGACAATTGAGTGAATAAATTATTTTTCATTTTGTCAAGGTGGCCACTCACCACGTCATACCCTGCACTGGAGTTTCTGGGCATCGGCCAGAACTCAACAAAACTGGTGAACACAGAGGTTCCGAGCAATTATACTGATCTTGCCAGACATGCGCAAGATGAGGCAAATGTCGGGAAAATAGTCCTCACCAAGAGGCAGGCAGAAGCCAATAGAAATTGATGGAAATTGATATGAAAAAAAAATTAATTTCCTAATATCAACACTCAGTGATCTGAATACAAGCTTTGATACCACTTGTTAGAGAACAACGTACATGACAAAGATCTGATCCCCACTGTATTGCAAAAAATGAACATCGAGGAAAACTGACCAGATAAGATTTACATGTATCCACGCCAAGGAAGACTGACCGGAAAGGAATTACACGTATTGTTTAATCTATATTGAGTTTGAATGGTGTAACCATGCATGTAAGGAAGGATCGGTTCAGATTTGACTAATATTATAATACTACCCACAATTGGACCTTGGGCCCACTAAGAGGTTAGGCCCAATAAGAATATTCCATCTTCGCTCAATACTAGGATCAACCAGCAAAAGCTTCAACCTTTGTTTCCTTACTGTAGATGTACTATTATTGAATTGACTCCATGTGGTATCAAAATACCTATATGTGGCTTCATGAAGGTAAGGTAGGATTTTTATTGCGGTTAGTTCTTAAAGACCCCATCCGCACCCACCCCTGCCACAAGGTGGTATCGCAGAGTTGAGCCAGACCTAGCATGAGGATATGTAAAACCATGCAGCTAATCTGAGCTTGGAACCAGGCGCTTAACAAACGAAATATTCGTTACAATGCATCCTTTGCGTCCCGTTTAAGCTACTAAACGGATAACTTCAGTAAGTTACCGCATGTATTTATGTACCCAACACAATAGATTCGCGAGGCCGAGTACACAGTCCCTAGACACTGCAAGAACTGAGATCTTTGCCATCATTGCTGATTCACCCTCCCAACTTCCCCCGGTACAAGTTCCACATACGGCTGCTAAACCTGATTTTTAAGATGTAAAACGTCAGGAAGAAATGTATTTTTATACTGCTCTTGCCAGATTAGGCAGTGTCTTAGTATCCGTTTTGATTGATCCTACTTTTGCACTCAAATGTGCAACAAGAGAAAAAGTAAAAAACTTATAATGGCTATCAAAATCAACAACTGAGAGATGATTTCTAAGCGTTCGAGAGAAAAGGCATAATGTTACACCCTTGTCTCGCATCCTCCCTCCATGCCAACCGTTGCGAAACAACTCAATTACGAGCCACAGCCATCGGAAGAACCGGAGATCGGCACGTACCGGTGGAGGTGATGCTCGCCTGCGGGACCGATATCCCCCGACACGACTTTATGGGATAGATGAAGATCGAGGAGACGGTGGCGGCGGGCTCCTCGGCGCCCGACGGCGAGGCCCCCTTGAACAAGGAGGCCAGCCGGGAGGCTACCTTCTCCATCTCTCCGCCACAGCGAAAGCTCGTCCTCCGCAGCCAGGCCCCAGGACCGACAGCTCCCTCCGGCCCGCCCTCCTCCGTGCCCCGCTCCGCTCTGCTGCGTCGCCCGCGGAGCTGCTGGCTGCTGATCTGAATGGCGCATGCGCCCTCCCGAGAAAGAGGAAAACATGTTTGTTTATACAGCTTGCTTTCGGCCTCGTGGGCCTCGTGGCACAATAAAATGTTATAATATTTTACGATAAAATCTATATTAAAATAAAATTAAAACTAAATTTGTTTTGAAAGAAATGTGTAAAAAAAGCATAACAGAAAAAAAAGCAAAAGATACCAAGATAAAAAATATATTTTACGTTTTTATGTCAGAAAAAAATTTCTTTCAAATATAAATTTATAATAATTGTCAAATATTTTTTTGTTAAACTTTATTGTAAATACGTAACTTTCACCGTACAACTAAACGCCCAGACAGGTACGGCGTACCACCCCTGAGGTTCGGCGTTCCCTGTCCCCACCGGAAGCACGTGGACGCGTCTGTCTGTACACGTCCTCTTCTTCTGTTTCGGTGTAAGGATATCGACAGATAAATAATAATAATATTTTTATTAAAATCTTATAAAACGAAAAGTATCTATTTATTATTTGTTAACTATCAATTTTAAGTTTATCTATAAATTGTATTGTAATATTCACTTAAAAATAGTTTATGATCGGATGACAGTTGATTAACAGATATATAAGTATTATTAATTATTTTTTTATATCTTTTAAAATTATAATTATGTAAGACAATATAATTTTTAGCGTATAATTTTAATGATAAAAATATAATACAAAAGAGAATGAATATTAAAATTAGAAACATCCACAATTCACATAAAATAAAGATATAATATTAGAGAGAAAATTTTATTTACATATCTATCATAAATATAATTTTACTTGATGCATTTTTTAACCGTTGGATCATATTTTAATTGTCGGATACGAAAATGATTTTTCGGGTTTGATTTATAATATATTTGTGACCATATTAGTTAAAAATGGATAATCGATAAATGATTACGAATATTTTAATCAAAAATTTTTAATGATCATTTAATTATTCGTTAAAATATTGAACGGGTCCAGTAATTAAATATGCAAAACATATTTATAATTATTCTCTTTATCACGGGTTGGCAGAAAAGCTGCGTTTGCTAACGCTCGAGGAGTGCGGATTGTTGTGAGAAACCGTATTTTCTCAAATCCGGCGCACAAGAAGAAAAAAGAAAAGTTGACGCACTTATTTACAAGCCGATGAAATTGTTTTACGAGCCATTAATTTTTTGTAGAAAAAATATGCCAAACACTTATTGAGTAGATGTAAAAATAACTTCTCCGAAAATAATGTCACTTGCTCAGTTAACTCTAGATATATTCTCAAATTATTTGGTACTATATTTTTTTGAAGGATATCCGGAAAGTTTTAACTTCAAGATTTAAGTATTCCTAAATATTTTGTTATATTATGAGTACAAGCAACCAAAGGAGTTTCGGTTGACCGAACAAATAAAATCACAATAAACTTTGGGAGACACTTTGACTCAAACACCTCGTTTTATAGGGATCGAAACGGATCCTTAGCCGTAGTTTTCTCTTGGGCCAATGTTTGGTAGGAGGATAATTTAGAGATAAATTAGATTTATCTTCAAATTTTATGAGATAAACCTAATTTATCCCCAAAAAAATTTGGAACAAAACAGACCTTTATGGGGTATTTCGTGTTTGGTTGCGTGAAAATCAGAGCTTTTATTTTAATTTTTGAAAATTGTAACAAAAGTGTCTATCAAAAGGTGTTTGGCTCATCCTACAAATTTTTTTCTTAAATATTTTTTTCTTCTCTACATGTGATAGAAAAAAAGGTACGCACGGTAACAAATCATCTAAAAAAATTTGGTGCAGCGGAAACGACGATTCCTATGTGTTCCTTTAGAATTTGTTTGAATCGGAACCGAACGACGAAAACTGAAAACCGATCAAATCATGTTCGAATATACCTAATAAGGATTCATATAATTCCATGGAGAGGAAAGAGATAAGTTTCTCAAGTTCTTCAAACTGTTCAAATACCCGGTCTCTAGCAGTATGCACACGAACTTCATCCACAGCAGGTTCTCCTTTCGCACCGACCTCGAGAACTCATCTCTAACGCAGTTCTATCGACCATAGACACCTTCTACAGAGAGGAGGAGGTAGGAAGGAGGCTAGGTACGTGGTTTCATCATTGGCTTGATAGGGTTTGACTGAAACCATTAATATTTAAAGAAAATTTTAGAATTTTTCATAAAAATATAAAATCTCTATAAATTACGCCTTTGTCCCTGCACTTGTGGATAAGTCTTTTTGTGTGTGGCCCACTAGGCCCAATAGCCTATTTTGTTGAGACCTAAATAAAATAGAACAATTCTATTTAATTTAATTTATTTTGTTATCCGATAACAGATTAATCGGTCTATCGATCAAGAAGGGTACAAGTCACATTCCAAGATCCCAAATGACTATAGAGATAATCTCATCTCTATTGAGCATTTCCATCATCAGTTACCGCATAGATATAAACCCTCATACATCCAATATCCTGGTCGGAAAGGAGTACGGCATCAACTGTCAACTCCTTAATGTACTGACTCTATAGGATCTTATACTCGAAATTAGATCAATTGAAAAACTCCTTTTTCAATCATCCAATATACCCTGTCAAGGATTTAGAGTACTATTCCATAGGACATCCACTCTCACTTACCGTGATTGGACGATCCCTTGTTATCCGCTCAATTGCCTTCATCGAGTTTTCTTTGTACCCAATCCATCGCTATATTGGACCATCTAAACGGTGATCCATAAGTCAATGGTCAAAGCACAACTTCCACCCAATAAGGTATCTTTGACGACTCAGATCAAAGGTCCAACCATGCAACCGTGATAATAGAAAACCCTAATTGACAGTTCGGTACGATACCATTCAAGGTTTCTAATTCGATCAGTTCAGTGAACTCATTCAACTAATGAGCACATGTATGTGTATCTCAGTGTCTCCACACTAATTACCAATGAGATCAGTCATCCTCATCACATGAGAAGATATCACATACACTAGTATATCCGGATCCTTGATGTCCCATCTCAAGTATCCTATGACTAGGAACATTTAGATCAAATACCTATAGATGATCAATCTCATTATTATAATCTCATCATGATTTAATCATCATTGTATTTGATTAAGAACTTCATTATGATTTTCGCATCTAATAAAAGTTTATAACGAAGATTTGCCTAATTAATTGAATAAGATATATCTAGAAATGTCGAATCATATCATATATGATTGGCTTGTAGGACATACATTTCTATCATGCACCACTTTTTTTTTGAAATGCACAGTCTCTCCTCCCCCACCCCGACAAACCCTCAATCCTAGCCCCCGTCGGTTGAGCACCAAAAGAGGGGAAGATGGATCCTTCTCCTCACTGCCCTTGTCGATGGCAGCTCCTCCTCTCCTACTCCTGCCGCCGCCACCACCGATGGCTCCTCCTCCTTGCCGCTCCTCCATGTTGTTGCTCGGCAGCAGAGAACGTAGGTCAGTGAGCAAGATGGGGCTGCCGCAACCCTGGCGCAGCACACCGGAAGCCATCTCGCAACCTGATTGCGGATTCGCACTGCTCGACGAGGCAGCCCCGGTAGAACTCGTGGCCACAAGTCTTGATCTAGTAAGCTCCCTCGAGCTCGCAAAGGCAGATGGCGCACCCAACGGGGCTTGTCGCTGCATGATTGGAACGCTTCCTCCGGGACTGGCACCTCCGGCATCGTCTCCAACCCATCTTCCCTGTCAACGTTGGAGCACAGCTTCCTCATCCAACGCCGAAGCCGAAGAAGAAACTAGGAGGTGGGAGGAGGAGAAATCAAGAGAGCAGAAAATGCAGCGGATCTCGGTAATCGGAACCTTATCTCAGGCAAAGCACATCGTCGACTCGGCGGCTATGACTTGGGTCAACTAACGCCACCTTTGGTGGTATTGCTGCTACTGCGGCGGCAGCAGGGGGAGTCACTAGGAGGGCGTCGGGGCTCCTTCGTTGTGCCCAGGTCGGAGGTGATCTTCATCTCCGTCAAGTTGGTGATCCTCCTAGATGACCCCCACCCATATTTTGTCTATTGACGGGAAATTTCATTTTTTTTCATCATTGTCACTTGTTCTCTTCCGATCGGAACATATCCAAACACCCTATTATTATTTTTAAAAATTAAAACATTTTGCCAAACAGAGTGATATCATAGTTTCTATTTCTAAAAATTGTCACGTTTATGTTTACAATATAATTTTTTATCATGGAATCATATAAAAAATAAAATGTAACCAAACACCCCATTAGGTGATAAATTGAATTATTGTCATAAAGTATATTTTTATGATAAAAATGTATTTTATAAAGAATTCTTTTGTTCTCTACCTTTTTATAATCATGCATCTTTTTTGCTATCACATCTGATGATAATTTTATGTCTTTGAAAAGTTCAGATTTTACTTTAATAACAACCTTTTATCATGAAAGTCTAAAATTAAATTTAGTTTGGTACAATTTGAAATGGCAACCTATTTGTTTTGGTCTCAAAAGCCCTTCAAACCAAATTACACTGATAATTTGAATACCCTTGAATTAAATCAAATAAATTTTAAATTAGATGTATTGATAATATTTTTACATAAAATAACTATTTTTTGAGTTTCAATACGATAGTATCCATACATATATATGTGAACATATACACTACATTTGTATAAACTAAGGCTTATAATAAGTAAATAATACGTATATAATCACAAGAATATAGGTTATTGGGGACGGCTTACAGCCGTCCCTAAAAACCCAAAAGCCGTCGCAAATAACGTCGTCGCCAATATTATTAGCGACGACTACTGTTAAGCTGTCGAAAGTAATTTTATTGACGACGACTTTTAAGCCGTCGCATTAAAACTTAATAAGATGGGGTTCCAACTTATTGGGGATGGCTTACGAAGTCGTCACCAATAATATTGGCGATGGCTTGCGGGGTTGTCGTAAATGGTAAGGAGAAACCCCGCAGGGGGGTTTCGGATTTTTTTCCCCTGGTTTTGCGACGGCTGTAAATCTTATTTGGGACGGCTTTGACGACGGCTTAATGCAGCCGTCGCCAATAATTTTTTTCTACAAAAAAAAATTAATTGGATTGGCCGGATTGGATCAATTCTTGGATCAAATCAAGAAAATTGATCGTTCCCCGATAACTTCCAGAAAGACCCAAAATCGGATCGACCAATCCAAAAATTCATTTATATTAACTAATTCGGTGCTGTATTGGTCAATTCAAACCCAAAACTAACATCGAATTGGGCATTTTATTCGTTTTGGCAAATTCGGTGCTGGATTATCCAATTTGAACCTGGAACGGGCATCGAATTGAGAATGTTATTGTTTTGGCCAATCCGGTGCCGGATTAGCTAATTCAAACCCGTAACGAGCATCAATTGGGGAATTCGGCATCGGCTTGGGAATTTTGATCTTTCTTGACAAATACGGCACCAAATTATCCATTTCAAACCCGGAACGAATTTGGATTGGCCAATTCAGCATCGAATTGGGATTTGGAGATTTTCTTCAGATTGAGACGATCGAAATTTGCTTGAAATTATTTCTGTTGATTGTCCAATTGTTGTTTCAATGAAGTAATTTGTTCTTCATAACGTTCATTGATTTCTCCTTGCCTCGCCACCTGATCTCTAAGATCCCGAACTTCTTGAGTCAAGCTAGAAGCACCTCCACTTGACTCACCATACCAAGTGTGGCGAGTTTCACCTCGCCCACCACATCGAATTCGTCCTGGTCGATCTCTACCAAATACGGATACAAAAGCTTCCTCCGCGGTGAGTAGAGGCTGCGATACCCCAGCATCCGAGGATTCTGATGCTGGGGATTCATCAATCCTTGCATATTTTCCTATATAAATAAAATGATAAAAAGTAAAATTCTTTCGTGATGAAGTGTAAATTATAAGAAAATAATATTTTGACAACAAATCATTACCATCAGAAGACAACTTTGGTCATTATCCCAAATGACTGCTCCATCAAGCTCTTCATGCGTTTGACTCATCTGGAATACCTCTGGACGAGTTGAAGGACGACCTTCTTTCCATACCTGTCCAAAAAATTAATAAAAGAATAAAGAATTTGGAAATAAGCATCAACTAATATGAAATTTTAAGTTTTTACTACTTACAAAATCTCTTTCTAACTGGTGTATGTTTGTTCTTCCTCTTATGTACGGCATTGTTAATTACCGCCTATTACCGGCATTCTTTTCACTTAGCGCCTATAAATATATATATATACAAATGAAATAACATTTCTCGACATTAAAAATCTAATTATAAGAAAAAAGATTTGTTTGATTTACTTTGGCTTCATCTTGACTCTATAAATGGCACATATGATGCCATTGTTCCTCGTTGCATTGTGGAGGAATGTTGGCAAGAGCTTCCTCATTTGATTGTCCTGTAAAATACTGTATACAAATATTGTTAACACAAAATTGGCTATCTCGAAATTACTTTATAAACTATATTTTACCTTTCTTTTCAAATGATTTCTTTATTTTCTTTGCATATCTCCCTTATGCCTTAATATTTGTGCATCGGATTGTGGATTTCGCTCAAAGGTAAAATGTTGTTGCATCAATATAAAAATGATTAAAAAGTTCACAAAAATTTAAACAAGATGAAGCTACTTAAATGTTACCTCTAAATCACAGAATATGCTGTCTTTTTTCTCCTGCGGTTAAGCAATGTAATTATGCTCCCACAAATCACAATGAACTCTGTTCATAACTCCTAAGTAAGAGGTAAACTCATGCCCGTGTGATCCAATTCTAGATCCTCCTACTATATCGACGTTGTATGACTCATCAAGCCCAAGTGTTCGCACACGGATGGTCTTTACTGGACCTCTCCCACGTCTAACTGATGTAACTACTTAAGTATAAATTAAAAATTACAATTAGACAACGAAAATTTTTAAGAAAACTTTTTACTTGCATATATTCAAATATATACTCGAAGTATGAGAAGATGGACTACTACCATCTGTAAGCACCCGAAACGGGGATATCCGTAGATCTTCCCTTTTCCGGCCCGTACGCTTGCTTTGGGGACTTGGTGGATGAGATGTTAGTGGGTGTGGTCGCCAGGAGCCAAAGGCTCCAAAATATAGTAGAATGAAAAGAAATGAAATGGAGAAATGACCGTCGTACCTTTGGAAGCGGGGAGATTGTTGGGTTCCGACTTCTCCTCTCTCGGCCGGCCGAAAGAAGAGAGCTTAGTGAGTCCTTCGTCTTCGATCCAGTTGGAGCTCCGCCTCAATCGGATTTACCTAAAAATGTCCATAAGAAAACATAGAAACAAGTGAAAGGTTCATTAGTTCTAATGAAAGCATAATATCGTGCTCAAATTTGAATTCAAACATGCAAAAGGAAAGAGACTAACCGGATTGGGACTAAATCCCAACCCCTATTTAGAAGGTTTAGATATGCATGAAAATGTAAATGAGTGGCTCAATATATGCTAAATGACATGTTAATAAGAGTTAAAATGAAAAGGGGGGAGTAAAGGATCCACTGGAAAGGTAAATAAACTCAAAAAAATGCAAAACGGGTCTGCCCATGCTAGTGCCCCATATATGGGGCGCATGCTGCAGGTGTCCCCTTGATGGGGCGCTATGTTTTATGGGGCACCAGGGACTGGTTTCAGCAGATTTTCTTCCCTTCTTCGCGGCGTCGCCCCGGAGTGTAGGAAGACCTCCAAGATGGAAGAAGGACTTCTTTAAGCAGCCAATACTCAAGTGAAGCTAATGGAAGAGTGTTTTGGCACTAGATGTAAGGGAAATGGAGTGTAGAGGCCATCAAAGTCGGAGAAAAATCATATTTTTGAAGAAGGAAACTGCATATTTTTTGGGTTTTTGGAAGAGGGTTTTGGAACGGTTTGAGAGCTTGGAGAGGGGTTGTAAGGCCTTGGGAGTGTTGTGGTGGATGAGAGGGTTTGGGGGACGCCCTTGGTGTGTCCTCAAGCCTCCAAATGGGGGTCCTTTTATAGGCAAGAAGAGGGCAACTTTATCTGCAGAACTGTCCCATCGATCTGTCCAGTCAGTCAGATCAGGTGCCAGGTGCCCTATAAGTAGGGCACCTGGTGCCCTATGGTGCCCTACTTATAGGGCACCAGCGCCTGGTGCCCTGTATATAGGGCGCTTTGACCCTGGTCAACGCCTATTATCTTCTTCGAAATGCGCCGAAAAACTTGATTTTTCTGGAAAAACTTGGTTCCCTTGAAAGGTTACTCAAATATTACTCATGAAAACAAGAATTTAAGCTCTTCAACTAGGCCAAAATTGCGTGTCTGTAAGGAATCAATACATGATAGCGGAAAAATTTTGATTCCATAAAATCATGATCTTTGCCTTGATCGATGCCGAACGAGTAAAATCGAGAACCGAACATGAAGTAGAACGAGAGTACCTCATGGGATTTCTCAAATCCCTCACCATGGACGAAGAGAGGATATTCCTCCTTGCTGAAAACCGTTCAAGTGTCCGGTCTCTAGCGGTATCCACACGATCTGCTTCAATAGACGAGTTCTCTCTTCCTTCGGGCCTCCAGAAACCTCCCAGATCCAAGCTTGACCATGGGAGATCGCCTTTTAGAGGAGAGAGAAGGGAGAGAGGAGGCTTGGGACGTTCTCCAACCCTATGGCTTGATAGGGTTTGGCTTCATAAGCCATTTATATATAGAAGATGGAATTTTTCACAAAAACCCAAAACTTCTATAAAATTGCGTCCATGCCCTCATCTTATTGACCAGATCTATTGTGTGTGACCCACTAGGCCCAATAGACAATTTAGTTGAAGCCTTAATTAATTTAAAAGAACAATTCCTTTAAATTAAATCAAAACCGTTATCCGATAACAGTTTTTACGGCTTTCTGATCATAAAGGGTACAAGCCACATCCTATGATCCCAAATGACTTTGGGGAGTTAAATAACATCCATTGAGCCTTTCCATCATCAATTACCACACGGATTTAAATCCTCGTTCATACAATGTCCCGGTCGGTCGTGGGTTCGGCACCGATCGTCAACCCCTAAGTATTCCAACTCTATGAAATCTTGTACTCAGGAATGGACCAACTGGAAAACTCCTTTTCCAATTATCCTATCTACCTTGGCCAAGGATTTAGAGTACTATCCATAGGACATTCTCTCTCTCCTACCGAGAGTGAACGATCCCCTATTGTCCGCTCAATTGCCTCCACCAGGTTTCCCATATACCCAATCCATTAACTATATAGGACCACAATACTAAGTGATCCATCAGTCAATAGTCAAAGTACATAGTACGCCTGGCAAGACATCTTTGGCGACTCAGGTCAAAGATCCAACCGTGCTATTGAGATGTAAGAATAACCTGATAGACAGTTCGGTAAGATACCGATCAGGTTTTCCTAAATTGGTCAGTTCAGTGAATTCATTCCACTAATGAGCACCTGTGTGTGTATCTCCGTGTCCCCACACTGATGACCAATGAGATCGGTCATTCTCATCATATGAGAAGACATCACACACACTAGTTTATCCGGATTCTTGATGTCCTGTCTCAAGGATCCTATGACTAGGAACATTTATATCACATACCTCTAGATGATCGATCTCATTATCATGATCTCATCATGATTCAATCACCATTGCATGTGATTAAGGACTTCATTACGATATACGCTTCTAATAAAAGCTAGTAACGAAGTTCTGCCTATTTAATTGAATGAGATATTCCTAGAAATGTCGAATCATATCATATATGATTGGCTTGTAGGGCATACATTTCTATCAGTGTCTACACCATCTGTAAGAGACGTCGTCAAAACCCGGTGAGAACGAGTCTAAGATGGACTAGGCTCAAGGGGTGCCTCCCGAACTGCCTCAGAAGCAACACCCCTGGAGGTGGAAGGTCGATCCCTAGATGCCTGTGATCAACTCCGAGATCCACCGCCTACAGATGGTGTAGCAGTCCGAGATGTCCTCCGACTCTTGCTTAGGGGTGCAATCGAGCCAACCCGAGCCGAGTAGGGCACTGTTCGACCTCGGCTCGTTTGATTATGTAGCCGTTCGAACTTGGCTCAATACTCGATGAACTTTTAAAAGTCGTGTTCGAACTCAGCTCGATTTAAGCTTGACGAGTTTGAGCTCAGCTCGTCGAGCCACTTGTTTATGTAATATCCTGATTTTCAAAAAAAATCCAAAAATCCCACCGCCTCTCTCTCTCTCTCTCACCACCACCTCCCCCCATTTCTATCTTTATTCTTCCACCCCCCTCCCGCCCGTTGAACCGCCTTACCACGCCCCCCCCCGACTCTGTCTCATTTCTCTCTCTCTCTCCTCCTGCGGCCACCCGCGACTTTCCTACGCGAGCCCTCACGAGCGGGCATCGCGCCTTCTCGTGGCCGGTTGCACCGTCGCGAGATGCAGCACAGGGCACCGTCGGGACCTCCCTCTCTTCTTCTTCTTCTTTCATCGTCGTCGCTGTAGACACGCCAATTTGGCCTTATTTGGGGCTTAAACTCTATTCCATTGGCAACATCTCTTTTAGACCATCAAAATCAAGTTCAACGATCCTTTTGAATGAGCCAAGGAGTTAACTAGAAATGTGAGAAAGAGTTTTTGATCTCTAATAAAATTTATTTTTTCCAAATGAGAGCTCATTCTAACTTCCATGTTGCTCTTGGTGGTCTTTGCACCAAGGTCACACTGCTTGGTTGTGTGCTAAACTATACTTTTCCCAGCATATCCTCTACTTTAAAATTTTTCATAGGATTATGTGAACGTTCAATGAAGAAGTCTTCAACATCAATAATCTTTCTCTATGAGTCCTCTTTTCAATGCAACAAACGGCATTCAATTCTGATCCACCATTTGACTGCAGCGCCTTTTAGAAGTCAGACATGTAGTTCTGTCCGCACGCAGCACCGATCAAGCGCAATTGTATGAAAACCTAGCCCATTGGGCACATATCTGACCAATTCACGACCTTACCTTCATTTTTCCTTCTCCATATTACTTGGTATAGTATCTAGAAGCTTCATGGTCGAAATTAGCATCATCAAATGATGGCAATCCAACTTGTTGTCTTAAATACATCAAAACTTACTATTTTTAGACCAAATTTGTTTCCTCTTCAAGTGGAGACATATTTTGAACATGGGGAAGGTGGTACATAGTTTCCAATCTCTCTAAATAATTTGGGTAAGTTTCTATATGCCTCAGGATGAAAATTAGCAACATTAAATGGAGGAAATCCAACCTATGGTCGGATGTATCAAAACTTGCTATTTTTTAACCTGTTTTTCATCCCCTATAAAGAGAGACTCATATGAATGACCTAAGAAGGGCATCCCCATCCTCATTTCAAAATAATTTTTCTCGTGAAAAAATATAAAAAAAATTTGTGTAACCAAACCCGTTCAGTGCAATCCTTTTTTACAGCTAGTCAGAAAGAAAGTTATATGATAAAAATAAGAGAGAGAGAGAGAGGATTCTTTCTCTTTCTTCTTTCAAATTTCAAATCCTCTTAATGAGAAAAAAATCAATAAATAGATCTTATAACTGAAATCTTCTTTTATAAAATATTAGAACATACTTGAGTAAGAGAAACACATTTTTAATCAATAAAATCCCAGGAGAAACTTATGTAGATCTATGCATTTCAAAGTTAGCAAAGATACAATAAAAGCTGCATAATCTGGCAATGCTAAACCTTGAAGATTCAAGTTCTTAAGAATAAATTTTTACTAGAAGTGAGTCAAAAGGACAGTTTTCTTTTGTATTGACTGAACAAAATAAAAAATGCAAGTGTAAGAAAATTATTTTTAAATGATAGTGGATTGCGTATATAATTATATAATACAATTGAATTATAAAATTATGATACAACGTACTATATTTATAATCCCGACAAAACTACAATAAAATAAGATAAAAGTATAGATACAAGCAAAATTTTAAATAAATATACCTACATTCACAAAAATAATTATAATAAGACTACAGATATCAAAACAAAAAAAATATAAATAAAAAATTAACACACACATCACTATTGTAACACAAATATTTATAGACCACCTTTTTAGTATATTTTGTAAATAATACTATAAATTTCAATATAACAAACTACTTACCATATATAAAATATTCCATTATTAATATCAACATACAACCACATTGCATACTATAAATAAAATCAACATATAAATAAAAAATTAATGTATAAATCATGGAATGTAAGATCACGACCCGAATCTGACTCGGTCGATTTTTGGGCCGACTAACACAATTCCAACCCCGACCTGTGCTTATTTTAAAATTAAATTTTTTTATTTTTATTACGACCCCGGCTAACTTTGACCGACCCGGGTCTTGACCCCAGCCAACCCGGATGGTTTGGGTCCAAATGACCCAGTCTCGACCCGGTCCCGACCCCACCTTGATATAAACTGTAGTGACTTAAATAAAGGATATAGGGAACACTGGAACAGTCCAACTCACGAAATTAAGGGTCCATTTGATTTCATGTAAAACCAAAATCATAGAAAATGTCTTTCACCGATGACTATTTCCATGGAAATCAAAAACAACGCTAGCTATTTGGTTGTCCGTAGTTACTTTTCATTTAGTTTTTCGTAGTTATTTTTTTACAAAATTTTATTAAATACTTCAGGTAGAACATAATACCATTAGACATTTTTATCAATATTTATATAATTAAATAAATTAAGTAAATTATTTTACATGAAGTTATTTTTAATGAAATTTAAAATATAGTTTATCATTTAGATATCAGTCAAATACCTTTCAGAAAAATAACATACATTAGTTTTTTATTTTAAATTTATTATTTTATAAAATTACAATGGAAAATAAATAAAATATGTACTACGTAATGGTTTAACACAAGAGGTTCTTGTAATTATTATGTAAAATAATTTAATTAAAAAATAGTTCAAACACTTGCTAACTCTACTTTTTTATTAATAAATTTATTAAGTGAGTAATTAGTATAATAAAATAGTTTTTTAATAAAAGTATTTTATTTTTAAACACATGAGAATAAAAAAATTTCTTACTTACGGATACATACTTTTAAAAAGTTAACTCTCTGAACTTAGTAATATCTTATTTAATAATATACATTTTTAAAAAGTTACACCATGAAAAACGGCATCCGTTCCGTTCCATTCAAGCGGATGCCACATCGTTGTGTATTGTTGGGTATTTTGTTTTACCTGATCTAATTTTTACAGGTAACCAAATACGTTTTTTGAAGACATTTTCCTGAAAACCAACGCATGTAACAGATTTTCCATGTAAACAAACGGACCCTAAGGGTCGGTTTGGTTATCCGTAAAATAGGCTGCGTGCGTCACTTTTCCCGTTTTTTTTTCCACCCTATTATTTGTTTACCCGTAAAACTGAATGTCAACGTAAAACGTCCTCCGTGACCATCTTATTGCCGGGATTTCGGCCTCCGAAAAATTTGAACCGGCGCCGTTTTCCGCGGAGGACATTTTCGAGCTCGTGTCGAGGGTTTTCGCGAGGGCTCGACGAAGAAGGCAACCGATGAAGCAGTGTATATATATAGAGAGAGAGAGCCATGGGCATAGATCAAGGGCGCCGGGAGGACGAAGGAGAAGGAGAGCCATGGGCTTCATCCCGTCGATGTCGAGGGCAGCCAAGGACGACGCCGACCTCCCCGTCTCCCAGGGGGCGCGCCCAAGATCGGCCTCAGGCGGAGGTTCTCCTCCTTCTCCTCCTCCTCCGCCGGCATCCAGCCGCTGTCCGCCGTGTGGGCGTTCAGGAGATCCAAGTCCGTGGGCGACCTCGCCGGCGCCTCCCTGAGGCGGTGGTGGATCCTCTCCCGCAAGCCCTCCTTCGCCCGCGACCTGGAGATGAACGACGAGGAGACGGCCCTGCTGGGCTTCCGCAGCAAGGGCAGCTGGCGGCACATCCTCCACAAGCTCCGCTCCGAGATCCGGAAGCTCGTCGCCGGCTCCTCCTCCGACGAATTGCCTGTATCCGCGGAGGGGCTCCGACGCGAGCCTTTCAGCTGCGCGCAGCAGCTGCCTCTGCCTCTGCCCGAAGGGAGGGTGACCGCCGCCTACTGAATCGATCGGACTGCCTCTGCCCGAAGGGAGGCGGTCGCGCAGAGGGGATCGAGAAGGCAGAAGAAGACGTCTATTTTCAATTTTGATTATTGATATATTTTAAAATTTTAAATAACAAATTTATAAAAATTTTGATTTTTAAAAAATATTACATTATATAATATTTTTTAATGATGAATGTAATAGTCATTTGTTATGAGTAATAATTTAATTAAAATACATATTATTTTACAACTCTTATATATCATATTTTAAAATACAAAAATATTGAAAATGATTTACATGTAACCAAATGACTGAAAAGTGTTTTCTGGAAATTGTTTTACGGACAACCAAATAAAGAATTACATTTTTGAGAAAAAGATGTACGGACAACCAAATGGTGGATTATGTTTCCAATTTCTTTGGAAAAGTTACTCCAAAAAAATTGTTTTACGTGATTTTGTTTTTACAAGGATCCAAACGGACCCTAAGTTGTGACAAGAATGACCGATTCTTCCGGATAAATCTGGTTTATCTCTAAAAACCAAACCGGCCCTAACTGCCTGTTTGCTCCAAATTTAATTCAAGATAATCCTGATTCCCGATTCATCCCCAAGAACAAGGGGGATACCTTCCGAAACGCACACAAGATCGGTACGGCGTCTCATAGTATAAATGCAACAGTGCCGGACGCCGACGCTAAGATGCCCTGGATTGGAAAGAGCCAGATGATCGTGTTTCAGGTACAATTCTACATTTCTATCAACATTTGCAGCAGATATCAACATCAGAAAAGCTATTTTTTCATAAATCATCTTGCGATGTTACAGGGGACGAGTGTAGGAAGCAACGTTCGATCCTCCGAAAGTTCGCAAGCACATCCGGGTAACACAACCAAGAAAAAGGAACCAAAAAATAAAAAAAAGCTCTGATGAACTTCATTTCCGTATGGTACATGTTGCTGGAGGATTCCTTGAAATAGTGAGATAATGGCGCAATCCAGCATCTGAACCACACTCAAAAAGAAAGTTACCAGGTTACTTCACTAGTGACCGCCTGGATTTCTGTTCCATGATAAGTATGAAGGATCTCCAAGCTTCCTGTGGAGAAGAAGAGCAGCATGAATACATTCTTATTTGTGTTATTTTGAAAGCAACACAGTTTGAATATACAATCATAAAAGAAAATATGATTGAACGGTTTCTTTTATCGGCAGAACTGAGATATCATCATCATTCATGTGTATCAGCCACCATATTATCAGCAATCATTTTTTTTGGCAAAATAAACAGAGAGTCTCTACCATCTGCAATACAGTATATCCAATACAAGATGATCTAGACGTCAAGGACTAGAAATTGAGTTTCAAGGGATGAAGCCCATTCCTCTTTGAGTATGGTTCTAGAGAGTTGTTGAGCCATGAAAGGATCGGCGTGACGTGACCAACAGGAGGATTTTTTTCACTTCTCATTATCATGCATTCTCCTGATGATTTTACTGATGTATGTAATCTAAACATTCAGTTTCAGTTGGACTCAGTTTAATCGGTGTACAGTGTTTCTTAAATTTATTTGAGCAATGAATAAAACAAATTACTACGCTTTGTGTGAATCTAGTTAAATTTCAGTTTTCTCCATAATGATGTTTGCAATGACACAATCATGTGCCTGATTTTCATCTCAGTCAGTGGCCAATCCGATCAGGGCTAGGTTGAGACATGGTCAAGCTGGAAACTGCTCCCACTCCACCATCTTTAGATAAACCTAGAACAACTAGCTCTATCTGCTAACCTACACTGGATTTAGAGCTTTCAGCCCATGTAAACAGAAGATTCGAACTTCTTGGAAGCAAGTCATGACAACTTACCAAATGTTCCAAAACTTCCAAACAGTTCCAAAAGTTCCTCAAGTAAAAGGCTACCGTTGGATGCATGAGAATGAACTCAACAGTACGCAAGATATATTTTGATTTTTCATGGATCATGTTTATCTTGCATGAGAAAATCATTCAGAAGGACAATTAATGAAATCCTCAAACTTAAGTCTGTTGCATATACTGGTTCCATATTACAAATATCAATGATGAGTTAATGAAATATTTAATGAATGATGAAAAAGGAGAAAGCAATTCCATGCCTCAAAACAGATCCTAACGGTTCATTTTCATTATCTTAAGTATCAAAATAAACCTCACCTTGGCTTTACCAAATAGATTATGGTGAAACACATTGCCAGGAAGAAGCATAAGCCACCAACTGTAAGATATGCAATGCCAAGGAAGTCATTCTTTCCTCCAAGCCAGCTTGCTGTTGAAAGCACCAACTTCTTTTTACCACCAAAGCTGTACGTATTGTAGTTGTTCTCTATTGTCACTGTTATAGTTTGATTTTCCTCAAGTTCGACCTCTATTCTTCCATATAACTTCCTAAATGTTGGTAGAGCTGCAGTTCGCATCCACACTATGAGATCCTCCTGCTTGTTCAACTGTTTGTCACGAGTAAAAATTATGCGGGTTACCGTGATGTTGAAAAAGAGGATAACATAGAATATCAGGCATTAATCTTTGGAACTTATTATCTTAAAAACTGGGTTTAGGAGAAGTCCATATCTTGTTTCTGATGATATACCATGATAGTAAGTAAACTCATGCTGAAGATTAGGGAAACGGGATACTGGTAACTTAGCTCCATGCGACTTTAGGGCATTAAATAATCGGGAGATAGCAAATATTAGGACATAGATCCCTACTACACCTCAAATAAACAATGCAGGGATAAGGCTATTATGCAAAACCAATGAAAATGACCAGTTAAAAGTTTCTATTCGTTGTTCATTTCTCTCATATTAATCTCACCAGATTTGTGAAAAAAGCAGTAGCAGCATACATGGAAAGTAAAAGGGTGGTGCACGGCCCTTCCTTTTTTCCTTCTAATTTCCTTTTCCATAGGAAGAGAAGAGATCGGTTTCAATCAGGTACTGACTCTTTTTATACTTTGTGAAAAATAATGTGCAACATCTTATAGTGAAACATGGCGTCAGCAGTCAGCAGAAGCAAATTCTCCATGGTGACAAGAGACAACGTGATGAAAATGCCTTTTTCGCACTAAACTTTACTCTCATATCTGAAGTGTTTCCAAGACCAAACACTAGAATACCCAAATCAGGCAAGGAAGATAGAGGTGAGAAAAAGGACTTACAGGTATCTTTGGATCAAGTGTTGAACCACCTATCAATGTCCCATTCTGGAAGTTCTTGGGAAATACATCCTTCCCAAACTTGTGGTCTCTGTCACTTTTCCAGGAAATATCTGTTTTATTTACGTTCAAGGCATTGCTCTTGATGTTGAATTTGTAGGTGTCATTGAACAAACTCCATGCAATGAGACCACATGGAACAATAGGTCCATTGGATGTTGTATCCTCAGGGTCACATCCACTTGTGTCGTTTGCCTTTTTACCATCTTTCAACTGCCAATCATTCCGACTCTTTACGTACCTGGATTAAAACCAGTCAACATTTTAAAAATAAAATAAAATTACACAACATGATCACCCAACAGTTTTAACAAAATGATGTTCAAAAAGCTAATAAAGAATTAAAACCATTCCAAAAACAAATAAAAATTAGGCCAATTGTCCAATTTTACTTTACAGCATCTCATATATGATGATATTTCAATATGAGTTGTTGATGTATATGGTTGAGCAAAAGAATAAATGGTATTTGGTGGAGACACCACAATGTGAACATGAAAAACGAAAAACATGGCAGACATGATTCAAAAGACAATTGATGAATAAATTACTTCGCCCAAAACATGTTAATAGTGACAATTTAATGCTATATATGAATTATATGACAAATCTGCATAAAACATCTGTTGAAGTTTACATTTTTGCACCAGCAAGTAAAAATGATGAGAAACTTCAGGTTCAAATGAAGGTCTTGTAAGCACCTCAGGAGAGTAAACGTCTCAATAACTAAAGAACCACAGATGTCAAGGCTACAAAAAAATTCAAGGAAACCTGGTAGGCTGTAATTAAAATGGAGGGAAATGGGAACACTTGTAACAAGTATTAAGAAATAACAATTTATCAGGCTCTGAAACAGAGCTGCTTGTTTTCATTTCTGTTACTGTTTCTTATGCTAATTGATTATCAAAATTAGAAATTGATATTCATACAAACATTGTAAGACTAAGGATGCTGGTATAAAAATTAGAAATTGTCAAATCTATGAATAAAAATTATGATGATTAAGTATAGAACCTTGATTGAAAAAGAGCATAACAATTATATTCTCAAAATCGATTTAACTCTAGTTGATTCAATATGTAATAGCATACAACTATCAGTAAATTATAAGGTCCTTTGAACTAATGGAAATTGATCTATTGGAGGTTTCCACCACTGTATTTGACAACTAATAGGCATAGTTTGTGAGATTGGTCAGACAGGAATTGAATAGGCTTATTCTGATAACATCCCAATAATATAAAACTAATGCAGAGTTGTCCAGAATCAATTAGGAATCAGCGCAATTTAGCCAGCTGAATTGATTTCAAAGAACAAAACAAAACTGATCAGGACAAGGAATGTCAACTCGGATTTTGGAATCCTCTTGGGATGGTCGGTGAGGTTAGATATTGTGATATTCTTGCAAGATAGGCTGGGTAAGATGTCCTAGATGGGGGGAGATGGCGGCCAGCTGGCAGAGTGTGCTGGCAAGAAAGCGAGGCTGCTTTGTGCTATCTTACATGCCCTATCAGATGGGAAAGATGGCCACTGGTCTAGATTCTCTGACCCAGTAGTGACCCAGAAGAGGCATGGATCTGCACCTAAGTTGTGGATCCGGTGCTTTTGGGTTGTAATATCCACAACTTAAATTGCGGAGAGAATCGGGTCTGGAAGACTATACTTGATGGTGCCATCTGGCATCGCTGTCCTATGTAACAGCTCTGGCGCCACTTGGGCAGCACTAGCATCCATCGGATCTCAGCAGCCCACCAACACTGAGACCAAGGATAGGTCTTGTCGAGATTGCAAACCTTGGACAGGGATCCAGCATATCGAGGCTTAGAATTTGTCATATCAGCTTATCCTTAGTGATTCTGATGACTTTTCCCGTTTATCCAATCTGATCCTGATCAGGATTAAATTATCCCCAGCCTGTCCACGAGTTCTATCCAATCTTGCAATCCTTCATACCAGGAAATGACTGATTTTGGTATACTGTCCAATGGCTAAAATAAGTTGCATATCTGCTACTGTTCATGGAGTGCAATTCAATTGAAAAACTGAGGTGTTACCTGAAGCCTAAATCATTGATAAGCCCTAGCACTGGCAACTGAGACCAACCAAAAGAAACATCTATAAAATGCCAGGTCAGTACCTTCAAAATAATGAATGGCCACATCTCTATATAATTTATGTGAGGTAGAGAAACCATCATCAGATGCTTTAAAGTTGTCAAGCACTTACTACAACAGTAACACCAACTATAATAAAAGACAAATGATTTTCAAGTAGTACTGACAATTAAACAGTATATACAGAAATATGTAATAGCCTAGATGAATTTGGGGGGGATAATTTAGATTAGGAAAAGAAACGAATAAACCAATGAAAGAATGAAATGAACACAATCAAATCCAAGCAATTAGGCACACAGTTGCTACCCCAGGCAACTGCTTAGCAAGCCTATGCTATGCCATCAATTCCTTCCTCATCTTTCATGCCATAAGAAAGGTTGTCTAAAACCTAGGAGGCAGGCTGTTCCTCCACAAAAATGCCAAGAGTCTAGACAAATGAATAAATTTCATGTAAGTATCACACGGCAATCGTTGCATGATTGTATATAATATTCATGTGAACGAGCAGGTGGACTGAAGTTCTCGAAGATCTTTATTCGGACATAGGCTCTTACATTACATTTCTAACAAGAAATGTGCAAGAAATAAAGTTAAATATAAAAGTTAAGTTTGTTTTAGTCCTTTAGTGTATAAATAAAAATATAAAAGGCTCTAACCAGGGACCAATAATATGTTGCCATTAGCTATCTTTATCTTTGTGAATATCCAGGTTTACTCCAACAGAACAGATGAGATGTTGATAATTGCACCTCTGCGTTAAAGGCTTTAAGTGTCTTATATTTAAGGAGGTGTTTATGGTGGTTTTAGATTGTGCGTTCTCAATTTCACTCATGAACCATAAAAGCCATAAGTCTTATGCACATGCAACTTTGCGGGAAGTAATTTCAGCTTGTGAGACCAATACTACAATTACACAGGTACCACAACAAACAAGCAGAGACAAAATCCTCTGCGACCTGATTATTCTTTTCTTTTTGATATATTCTTATTGGCAGAGATAGAACCTAATGTATTAATAAAACCATACCTTCGATGATTTTGGTAGAAATTGTCAAGCTGGTAGTATACATAAATGGGCGGCTTCATATGCTTTGGCACCTGCAGTAGACCAAACAAGACCATTCAAACATTTCCAGGGAAGCTAAAGATTATTCCTCCCTCTCCTCTATATTCTCTTATATATTATGACTAGATCTTTTCTTAATGATTTTATTTGATTTAAGTCAACAAAATCAGGTCACATAAATATTTTCAGTAATATGACAGTTCTAATTCAAAATGTAGTTACCAATAAATGAGTAATCAAATCGGGAAGTGATCTTACGATAATTGTTCTGTTGCACTGTTTGCTAATAGCTGAATTCTGTATGAATGCAACTTTATTATTGGTCATATTTGCAGGTACACAGGCAGTCTCATAGCGGTCAACAATCTCGACAACCTAGAGATCATATCCAATACGGAATTGAACAAGAAAACATCAGAATCCAGGGGGAGAACATCAAATCTGGGTAACCAAATGAACAATTGAAGATCTCATTCTTACATCACGGGAAGCAAGTAGCGAGGCAACACCGATAGGAACGAAAATGATGCTCACAAGAGCAAATGCTGAGATCACCTGAAAAACCAAAAAAAAAACAAAAGTAAACGCCACGTGAGCAGCCTCTACAGCCTTCAGAAAACAGGCAGAGTCCCATAACTCGAGAAATGGGTGAAAAGGAATAGATGAAGAGGAAATCGCACTGACCCATTGTGGGGTGAGAATCGGCTTGCAAGCTGGAAGTTCTTGTTGTGTAAACCTCGAGTCTGCACGACAAAGACGGAAGAGATGAAAAAATATATAAATAAGGTCACCTACAAGCCCAAAATAGCTTAGCAAATCCCCCTTAAATTCTCGACTTCTTTTTCCACAACTACGAGAAAGAAACAAGAGGGAAATGGTTCCAGACGCAACGATGATTCCTCCACAACAGAAGACAAGGAACGAGAACAGAAGGGGATTGGAGCCGTGGAGCCGAATCATACACTTGGGCCGCTTAGAACCCTTCCTGGGAGCTGCCCCATCGCCCGATCCGGCGGTCCCCGACGTCGACGCCACCGCACCGCCCTCGCCGCCCGCGTTCATCATTCCAGGAACCGGGGGCCAGCAGATGGGGAAACAAGAAGCGGAAGGGCCGAAATGCGTATAAATCTCGACAGACCAGGGGAGAGCTAAGATCCCAGAAGAACCGCTTCAGCTGGGGGATTGCCGTTGTCGATGACGTCCTCCTCGCCTCTCCGCTCTCTTTCTCACTCCTCCCTTATGTAGACCCAGTGTTTCCCGTTGAATTGACCTGCTCAAGGCAGGAGGAAGGAGGGGGAAACGGGGTGAAGAATGAAGAGGAGGAAGGAGGGTGGAAAGAGTAGGGAAGGCGGAGGAGGAAGGTAGCTTCTTTGGACAGCCGGCGGAAAAGACGACTTTTCTTCGACTGCGCCGGCGGAGAAGGAGAGGAGACCACGGCAGCCCCCAATTGACCAATTCCGTCCGCGTCCGCGTCCGTGTCCGCCTTAACGTTGGAGTCAGGGCTGCCGGTCGAAGACCGAAGAAGTGACACGACAGAGAATAGGGTGTTTGGTGTTATTTTTTTTAAATTAAAAATAAAATAACTGGGTAGCTCTGACGTATTTGGGTGAATCTTTTTACTTTTAAAGTAATTATTCATCTCGTTGGTTTTCCTAATAAAAAAATATTTTATATTAATATATAATTAGTATTTTTAAATATTTTTAAAATATTCATAGATTTTTTAATTTTTTAGTCAGACTTGATTATATAATTTTTAAAATGTGTCGCTTTTTTCAAACATGCTTATTATGTATTTATTTAATTATAAAATAACAACGGCATGCTATTTATATACATTTATATAAACTGTAATAGACACCATATGTATACATTTATATAAATCGTAATAGACACCATATGTATTGGCTTATGGGGTGTTTGGTTGCATAATAATTGAGGTTTTTATTTTAATTTTTAAAAATTGTAAGAAAACTTGTTAAAAGAGGTGTTTGACAACCATGACAATTTTATGTTTTGAAAGTGATTTTCTTCTTAAACAAAAAAAGAGGGTCTCACCTCTTTCTTTTTTCTTGTGGTCCCCCACTTTATTTGGTCATGTGCGGTGGTTACTCTTTTTTGTAATCACATCCCTCCAAACATGATAATTTTATGTCATGAATTGGTTCACTTTTTATTTTAATACAATTTTTTATCATGAAAGTGTACAAAAAATTATCATGCAACCAAACACCCCATTAAGTGGAAAGAATTGACGTGACTGCCTACTTCCAACTTTTTTGAGAAAGAAAGCGTTTTAAAGACTTTAAAGGTATATATATAGAGAGAGAAAATATGCGGTCACCGGGAGTATACTTCGAAGCCAACTTTTTCATGGGTAGATGTAAAAATAACCATTTGTTCATACATCCTCCTAAGTCCTAGGTCAGAGGACAGATATCCCACTACAAAGTACAGAGAGAGAAAATCTCAAAAAGACTTTGATGTTTTAAATCACGTATTTTTACTTGTCGAATTAAATTATGGAAAATAAAATATTGTTATATATGCAGAAATTTTGCGATTTCATATGCACATGCAATGCAAAATAGCGGATCTCCAAAGTGCGATTTCAACTAATGTGACATCAATAGAATTGTGTACCGGGAAACAAAGAGGATGATTATTCCGTTCAACTCGAAAAATTAAATCAAATTATTAATATGATTCATTTTAATTTGATTTGAACCATCTGGTCGATTTGATTTGATTTAAAGATTCATCAAATCAAATTAAATAATTAAACTAGATAACTTGCATTATATTAATTAATTAATTTAATTTAAATATATTTTTAATATTTATATATCTTTTCTAACCAAGATAAAAATGTTTCAAAAATTGCTATTGGGGTGTTTGGTTGCATGATAATTTTTTGTGCACTTTCATGATGAAAAATTATATTAAAATAAAAAGTGAACCAACTCATGACATAAAATTGTCATGTTTGGAGGGATGTGATTACAAAAAAAAGTAATTACCAAACATGATCCAACAAAGTGAGAGACCACAAGAAAAAAGAAAGAGGTGAGACCCTCTTTTTTTGTTTAAGATGAAAATCACTTTCAAAACATCAAATTATCATGGTTGTCAAATACTTCTTTTAACAAGTTTTCTTACAATTTTTAAAATTTAAAATAAAAATTTCTATTATTTGCAACCAAACACTCCGTAAGATAAAACTAGTGACTGCCTAAACATGTATATACTCTATTTTTTAAAAAAATATGATTCAAAACAAGTCAAATAAATTTGTACTTTTAAATATATCTTATTTTTTTAACAGAATATAATTTGAACCAGATCAAACCAAATTAATTTGGTTTAGAGAAAAGAATCTTCGAAAACCAAATCATGAGCACTCTTACCCGAACGTGCAAAACCAACGATGAGTTTTATAGGGAGTATAAACATATAGACTTCTTTTAAATAAAAATTCGAATCTTTAAAATTATGTGAGAAATAACTGTTTGTTTATTCGATAAGTCTAATTTTGATTACTTGTGTCAGATGGTGTTACTTTAAACTACCTATCATAAGTTCAAATATAATTTTTAAGATATCTTACATAGATCAGAAAGGTAAGAACCCCAGATAAGAAATTTCCAATCATATGAATTTTCAAGCAGTCAAAAGGAAATACATAGCCCATAGATATATATATACACAATATGTGTAAATGTGCGAGTCTTTCCGTCGACCCCCAACGTGCTTTCTTCGTACTTTTCAAATAAGGCGGCATTCTAGAAAGATGGCAACATGGCATTAGTATAGTCTCTTCTGACGCGCTTCTCTCTTGATGGAGTGGGTAAGGGTCATCTCCTCCGTACAGGCATCAAGGGTCGTGTTCAGGGGGCAAACGAGCGAGTCAAGCCGAGTAATATAGTGTTCGAGCTCGGCTCGTTTATTTTACAAGAGTTCGAGTTCGAACTCGAGTTTTAGCGAGTATATAGAATCCTTGTTCAAGTTTGGTTCGTTTATTAATCGAGCCGAGTCGAGCTCGAACTCGAATAGTAGTTAGACTAAAATTCAATTCATATTCAAACTTAAGCTATATACAAACTTGTTTATAAACTCAAAATCAATAAAAAGTCATTTGTGAAACTTTAGATTTAGCTCATTCATGAAACTCAATTTAAGTTTAAACTTAAATTTTGAATTATTTAATATATTTAAGTGATAATATATAAATATTAATACTTAAAAGTTAATTTTTAAAAATAAATATATAATATAATATTTAATCGAGTTGCTCGCGATTTTATCGAGCCGAGCAGGAGTCTGTTCAAGCTCGGCTCGTTTAATGAGTTGAGTTTTATTTTTTGTTCAAGTTTGTTCATTTAACAAAATAAACGAGTCGAGTCGAGTTTTTATCGAGCCGAGCTTTGAGTTACTTGTCAAGTGTATTGATTCGTTTGCACCCCTAGTCGTGCTCAAATTCAGGAAGGCCTCGGGGGGCAAAGGGGCATCGTAATATTTATTGAATGGGTCTTCTTGTGTTGACCGCGGGGCCCCTGTAAATGTATGAAATTGCACTCTGCAGCTTGGGTATGTTTGTTTCGATATTTGTGAATTTTCAAATTTTAAGTTTTGACCTCAAATAGGGAGTTGTATCCAAATATGTAAATTAGAAATTACTTCTTCCTCTCATGGTCTAATATATATATATATATATTAAGTTTAGATTTCAAGTAGGGACTTGTATCTAAATATATAAATTAGAAATAATTTCTTCCACCGGGACTAATATATATAGGTAGATATTAGTTTTCAAGGATCCAGATAACGAAAAGGACAAGAATAATTACTTCTTATTTTACATACTTTTAGGGACAAGAATCTAATAATTTTATTACTATTTACACATGACGGAAACAATTTGTATATATATCTCAAGGTGATCTAACTACTATCATGGACAATAAATCAAAGTTATGTGGCAGGAATTTTTTTTATTCTTTTGGACAGTGTCATACTGGTTGCATCACGCTACAAGCTTTGCCACGCCGGTGAGATCCTGGGTTCAAACCCGAGATATCCTCTCCAGAGAAGAAAAGACCTACAATGTACGGAGTGGGATTTATCAATCCCCTCCCACAAGAGAAGGGGTGTTCATGGTCTGGTTTTGGTTTAGTTTTGGAGTATTTTTTCTCAAATAAAATAGAACCAAATTATCTCTCAAACCAAATTAAACCGAACCAAATTAATTCAAACTATATTTTATTAAGGTAGAGTAAATATATCAATATATTATTTTATTTATTTTATTTTAAATCACATTTTATTAAAATTTAGTGAATTTGTTTATACATTTCCTTAATTTGCCTTAAAAACTCTTGAAACAAGGTGATTTTTATAAAAAATACACATAAATATTGTATTATATATAACTATAAATAAAATATTTAATATAATTTAAGTTATTTGATTTAGCGGTTTGGTTTGATTTGAAAGATCCAAAAATTAAATCAAACTAATTGATAATTCAAACCAAATCAAATCGAAACAGAGTACTAGGTTAGTTTGATTTTTTTAAGTTGAACTAAATATTGAACAACTCTACATATGTGTGTGTATTGTAAGTCTCATTGATACAAAGGAAAAGAAGGTGTCACTAAAAGTGTGTTTAGTTAAATAATATTTTTGTTATTTTTATGGTAAAAATTGTATTAAAATAAAACTTAAGATACAATCAAACACATAAAATTTTTATATTTTATGAGAGCGAATAACAAAAATAGTGGTAATCTTGGATGTTACAAAATAAAGTGAAAGAACGCGAAGATAAAGTTCTCTTTTTGTTCAAGAAAAGGTACATTTTTTGTAATGTTTGTCACCTAATTTTTTTTCACAAGTTTTACAAATGCACATTTTTGTAAAACAAAAAAAAAACTTAGTTTACCATGCAATCAAACACCCTACAAGTTTACATATTGTTTGATTAGAGTTAAGAGTTATAAAAGTGAGACATTATATTGGTATTTGACTGGTTTTTTCTGATAAGGTCAGTGGAGATTAAGGCATGGTTTAGTTTGATTAGATTTTTGAGAAAAATTCCAAATCAAACCAAATCATATATGCCTTCCGAACCAAACAAATTTGATTTGATTCGGTTTGATTGGATCAAATCATATTTTACGTACATATGCCAATCAGTCATTGTATATATATTTTTAGTTTATTTTAAAGCATATTTTGTTGAAGTACACTGCACACATATTAATATATGATTAATTTTACCTTAAGGACTCTAAAAGCATGAATATTTTTATAAGAGATACACAAATATTATTAATATATTTAAGTTAAAATAAATATTTAATCTAATTCGATGATTTGACTCAAATTATTAGGTTTATTGATTTGATTTATTTTCGGTTGTCATTAACATCAAAAGTCTGATCTAAATTAAGCTAAACTAAATTGTTAATTATTTTAATTTAAACCTAACGGTCACTGTCACGACTCAGATTTTTATCATGCACAACGGAAGATAATCTGGCGATGTAACAGGGAAGAATATCGGTTTGGAACCAAATAAGACCAAAATTACAATCCAAAATCACAATTCCAAACTTTACAACCTATTAACACCACAAACAAACACCTATCTAAGCAAATTAAATACCAACATTGAATGAGTAATCCACTAGCTTCTCGAATTCCAAAATACTACTACGCTTCTGCTGCGCTAAACCTGCAATCCTAAAAATATTAACAACGGAAGAGGTGAGTCGCCACAGACTCAGTAGGCCTTACACCCGAACTACCCTACTATAATAATAATTTCTATTGATATTAAATATATATTATGCCTAAAAATTCAGATTATACATAAGATTCAAGCTAATTATATATCTTCAATTAAGATGATTACAATGCTTTTCTTCTACCACATATGATAATATGACTTTATATGTACTAAAATCAACACATCCTGCACATTTAACTATTCTAGGTATTCTCACAACACATACACCTGTCATGAAACAAAAGACACAACTAATAGGGTGTTTGGCAACGCTTTTAAATTTAAGATAACCTCATTTTTGAAATCAAGATTGAAAGACTTCTCAATTTTGTTTTTAAAATCAAAACAGTCTAATTTTTTGTGTTTGGCAAAACTGTCACAATTTTTAAAAATTAGATAGTAGTGTTTGGTTATGACTTTAAAATCAAAAGAACTTCTACGACACACAGTACATGTCAATACAACATAAAATATCACAACCTCCATATTGTATATAATGTCAAGTAACACAATTGAATAATAAATCCTATACATCAATTTCGTCTACTAACATAATCTTCCCACATTTCCAATGCTATTTTATTACGTAACTCTTTCCAAGTCTGCGTTGTTCCGATGATCTTCCAATATGATTTGCCTCGCGTCGAACTCTATCTCTTCTTCTATGATCCACTTCTCCATCTATTGCCCTTTGATCCCTTTCAATTTCAATCCATGTCTGATCTTTATCACATTGAACATTTCGTATGAAATTGTGAAGTGAACATGTTGCTATAATAATCTTGTTTTGAACCTCAATGGGATACACTAATGGCCTTAAAAATATTCGGAAACGTTCTTTAAGAACGCCGAACATTCGCTCTATCACATTTCTCAGAGAAGAATGCCGTAAATTATAAAGCTTTTTGTAATCCTTTGGAGCTGAATGACTCGGACCAAACTCTTTAAGATGGTATCTCACTCCTCTATATGGTGCAAGAAAGTTAGGCGTGTTTGCATATCCAGCATCCACAAGATAATATTTACCTGATAAAAAAAATTCAAATTATGACATATAAATTAAAAACTTAATTCACATATATTACCTTCAGGTACATAAAATCCCGAGTTCAACGCATTTTCCGTAATCGTCGCATCGCCAATGATCCTTCATACCCAACATGAACATAAAGAAAAGTCATATCAAACGAACATGCAACATCACATTTTGTGATACATGTCCCTTTCGATCGCGATAACGTATTCTATCATCTCATTGGAACTTCAGCCATTATATGTGTTCCATCAATAGCTCCTATACAATCCTGCAAAAGTTGAGAAAATAAGGCGGGCATATATAATTAATTACATAAAAGGACATTTTTTACCTTAAAAAAATCTGAAGTGTTGCCTATCAGCAATGTATTGTGGAGTTCTTAGTGAAGGTAAGGAAATCAAATCTGGTGCTAACAAATGAAGAACCTCAACAACTTGATTGAATCGCCTACTTATAGTTTCTCCTGAATGCTGAAATCTTTCTTGAGCACAACGATTACTTACACCATTTGCTAATATGTATAATGCTGTTAACACCATCTCTTCTATATCTACTCGCATACTTTCTTTTATTACACCTGAAGCCTTTATTTGATTACATAAACTTGTAAAAGCAGATTTGTTCATTCAACAAACCTCACGAAATCTTGTTGGAGCTCATGAACATAGTTCTAACGTATACTCCTTCCCGCTAAGTAAAGAATCTCGCACACGTTTCTTTTGTGATGTAGAAGACTTGTATGCTTCATATACAATTGCAATCATAGTACAAAACAATGTACGACGACGATTCATAAATATTTCTTCTTCGTGTTCCATTTGAACCTCCAAGTTTTCATCATTTTCTAAAGTTTCCATAACACTGCAGGAATTGTAACAATCACAATTGACATATAACATAAAGTATAATTGAGCATGGCTTGAACACTACAAACTTAATGAAGAACATATTCACTCATTACATATTAACTAACATTAACACCTATAAACTATTGGACTGTAAAATAAAATTCAAATAAACAGTAGAATAACATACGCAAAACGACCATTATCACTTCCTAACTATTTTGCAAGTGCATCTTCAACCATTCTAAACGAGTCTCCTCATCAAATTTGAGGAAAACAAGATATGCATTCCCACTCCTAACTATGTCTGCCGCTTTTGCTTTATCTAGTGGACTCAATTCCATCTTCATTATGATCTCCACACACTCTTGAATCATCTCAAATGATGTTGGTATCGTTGACTTCTTATATTCATCAGTTGCTTTCAACATTGCTTCAACCAAGTTTGTTTCTTTTTGTCTTTTCCCCTTTGACTTATCCTCAGAAGTGATTGAAGCTCTTTTGTTATCTTTTCTTGACCTTGTCGCTAATTTGAACTCCGGACTTGAGGCAGAACTACCATCTTTGGTCAGGTCCACAGCATGCTTATTATCAGGTGTGTTATATGAATAATCAACTATTGGACTTCGTTGTGGAGGAAGAGTATTTTGAGCTCGACTTCCAGAAGCCTTGGCACCTGCAATATTTGTTACTTGTGAACATAAACTAACACAAAAGCTTGACTATGAACGAACTTTATTGAAGTCAATTACCTTCAAAAATTTCGTACCACTCATTGTACAGTGGAATCGTAACTCCCCTCCATGTTTTAGCTTCTTAATGTTTCTACAATATGCATAGTTACGTAAGATTGCATATTATAGTTAACGACACCTCTAAAGTCAAATAGGTTATTGAGTCACCTGAATATAAGCATCCCAGACTTCATCAGTTGCCGTAAATGTATTCAAATTTGGATTGAATCCAAATCCACTTTGATTAAATAAGGTCCTTATAGTGACAAAATCATTCTTCATTACTTGAACACGTGCTTTAAGCTGTTTACTTGTAACGTTAAGTCCAAATCATTCATCGAACTCCAATCTCATGGCTTCCCACGCTTCGGCTTCCAACTCGACGATGCTCTTTTTCCATTTCTATGATGTTCTACCAACATTTTAGTCGAAATGCCGAGCGTGTTTGATCCCACTTGATCCTATCACTATTTCCACTCGTAAAGTTGTTTGTGTTTCGTCTATCTGTGACTTTAATGTACCCACTAATATACATAAACGTATACGTTATCCTCTAGTTTCACATACGCACGCATGTATCACAAAATATTTAAAATGTAATATGCAACCAAACTACACAATTTATTAAGCATCCAAGGTATGGAATAATTATATGTAATATACACGTATGCTGAATGTAATATACACATAATTTATTATGCAATCTAACTACGTATTGCTGGAAACTAAATTTTCAGGCTGATAGGGGGTTGGGAACGTAGAGATTAGGGGGGCAGAATCTGGTCGCCACGGACCCGTCGCTGCGGACCCCGCCGCCGTTGCGGACCCCGCCGTTGCGGACCCAGTGCCGTCGTCGGAGTAATAGAGATATTTAATAATGTTATCAAATAAGATGTCGAATACATTTTTTAAAAAATTATTTTCGTGAAAAAAGCAAGCAGACTCAGATTTCTGGTTTCCTGAGAAGTTTTTCGGCGGGAAACCCCCTTCACCCCGCTTTTCTGTATACAATGCAGATCATTCGCGGTGAAGGATTACATCTTCTGCATGTTCCAAAGGGTGTTGGACAATCTGGGCAACGCTCGCGGCGGCACTATGGCCTCTCCAAGAACACCAACGAGGTGTCAGCTTCTTGGTGATCGAGGCCTACAAGGCCCTCCGGGACCGGCGCCCTACCCGCCCGGCCCATGGTCGGCCACCTCCACGGTAGCTTCGCCTTCATGCTCTTCGACGGATCCACCGCCACGCTCTTCGTCGCCTCCATACGTGCGCTCCTCCACAAACTCTCGCCACGGATCCTCCTCTTCTTTTTCCTCCGCCGCCGTTGCGGACCCGTCGCCACGGCCCGCCATCGTCTCCCCTCCCCGCACGCGGCCGCGGCGCCGAAGCGCGTCGACCTCTACTCCCTCCTCCGCGTGCGAACCGCGGCGTCCCCCCGGCCATCGTCCGCCACCGGCCCCCCTCCCCGGAAAGGCTCCCCCGGACAGCTCCCCCCCCCCCCGCGGCCATCGTCCTCTCCCCAGGACCGGGCTCCCGCCGGCGCCCCCACCCGCCGGCGTCCGCCGCCGGCCCCCCTCCCCGGAAAGGCTCCTAGGCTCGGGTGCCCCCCCTGAGCCGACGTCTGGCGTCCGCCGTCCCCCCCCTCGGACGGCGTCCGCCGTCGTCCCCCTGCCCCCCGCGAATAGGACAATGAACCACGTACTTGATGGTGTCCACCGTCCGTCCTCGCGCGTTGTGGTCTGGTTGTCGTCCGCGTGCGCTGCGGTCGTCCAGGTGGGAGAGGCGCGATGGCGGGTCGCTGCCGACGGAGACGCCTGGACGGAGGAGACGGAGATGCCGCGGGAGACGCCGTACGTGGGAGACGGGTGAGAGAAAACGTCCGCCCGCGTCTCTCTTAAAAATAAAACAACTCCTTCCTTGTTTTATTTCTGAGAGAGCTATTAGGAATAGAACTCGTCGTTTCTAAAAAAAGAGGAGCGGGAAGAAGACGTAATCAAACACCTCTATTTCTCTATTTTCAAATTTTAGGTAGAAAAAGGGAAAAAATTGCTACCAAACACCTTATAAACCACTAATATCTATGTCAAAATGAACAACTAAACACTTGTCTGAGTAAATATCATGCTCCATTTGGACAATGTAGTCATGTCACAAAACTAGCACCAGATTTACCATATAGTATAAAGTAACATATAGTAACTAAATCCTATAGTACTCCTTGGCAGGAGAGTACTTAGGATAAACCTCCGTATCCGGGATCTAAGGATGCTCCAGATTCAACTAATCTCTGCTGCCCACGGGCCACTAACATAGTCTGGTGAAGTAAACTTCCATCACAATGCAGCTCACTGCATTAACCACATTTCACACAATGCAAGCATATAAATAACTCAGACAGATAATCATGAACATACAATCGACAATCCAAACATGAAATACATAGAATGACACCCATGGTTCTATGCACCACATATTTGCATACCACACCGCAATATAGCACAAACCAGAACCATTCAATCATAAGATGCATATAAATAGGATCGTGTAAGTTACAACCTAAGCATATCAATCACATATTTGACAAACACTACTACCTATTACATACATGAAACTAAACTAAACTCAAACATCACTATGCTTAAACCTTACATCAGCTTTTTAACAAATCGGGATATACATATTTAAGATTACTGCGATGCAGACATACTAAACTAACTAGGTTTAAACATATAAAAACCTATCATGACGACTAACATACATGAACACTAAATTAATCTAAACATGCATGGTTCAAACAGGTTAATTCAATTCTATCTAAACATGTCAATATGCCAGAAATAACTCACTACTTATATCATTCTAATCATGGTCATCTAAACATGTTTTTACGATTTAATCGATCATATAAAGCTGCTAAGAATAGCCGAGATGCCTACTTTTACGGCAACGACGAACGACAATTTTTTGTTTAAGAAAAGATACATTTTTTGTAATGTTTGTCACCTAATTTTTTTTCACAAGTTTTACAAATGCACATTTTTGTAAAACAAAAAAGAAAACTTAGTTTACCATGCAATCAAACACCCTACAAGTTTACATATTGTTTGATTAGAGTTAAGAGTTGTAAAAGTGAGACATTATATTGGTATTTGACTGGTTTTTTTTCTGATAAGGTCAGTGGAGATTAAGGCATGGTTTTGTTTGATTTGATTTTTGAGAAAATTTCCAAATCCAACCAAATCATATATGCCTTCCGAACCAAACAAATTTGATTTGATTCGGTTTGATTGGTTCAAATCATATTTTACGTACATATGCCAATCAGTCAATGTCTATATATATTTTTAGTTTATTTTAAAGCATATTTTGTCGAAGTACACTGTCACACGTATTAATATATGATTAATTTTACCTTAAGGACTCTAAAAACATGAATATTTTTATAAGAGATACACAAATATTATTAATATATTTAAGTTAAAATAAATATTTAATCTAATTCGATGATTTGACTCAAATTATTAGGTTTACTGATTTAATTTATTTCGAGTCATCATTAAAATCAAAAGTCTGATCTAAATTAAGCTAAACTAAATTGTTAATTATTTTAATTTAAACCTAACGGTCACTTTCCGTAGTTGAAATTGAATAAGGTCAAAATATATTGAATAACATTGTCGTGCACGATGGCAAAATCTGCACATTTAAAAAAAAAATCTTAGCCAATTGTATAAATTTGTTTCTATTGATTACTTGATGTTTTAAATATATCTCGATATTTTTTATAATTGCTTAAGTTGATGGAATCTCAACTTTTTAAAAAACGAGTATTTTCATTAATTTTTAACTTGGAACTTAACTTAGCTTAGTTAACTTAGCTTAATCTAACACGGTTTTATTAACTTATCTACCCCCCTCTAATCTTGTCATTGGAAGTGAGCGTAGTCCCACCTTGTTGATTTGTAATAAAGTTTATTTTCTTATACTTTCTTAAATTTTACTTATGGTTTTGAGGTTTGCATGATTGGTGATTTCACTGTGATTTTAATTATCTTAACTCCTATCCACTTGTGTTCAAGTCACCTATCTTGTCAACGAGGGAGAATGTTGAAAGATAGGCATAATCTCACTTTGTTGGTTCATAACAAGATTCCCTTACTTGTATTTTTAAGGCCCTTCGACTAGAACACCATGATTTTGACATTTGTAAAATCTCTTATGGGGTGTTTGGTTGCATGATAATTTTTTGTACACTTTCATGATAAAAAATTGTATTAAAATAAAGAGTAAACCAACTCATGACATAAAATTATCATGTTTGGAGGGATGTGATTACAAAAAAGAGTAACCACCGCACATGGCCAAATAAAGTGGGGGACCACAAGAAAAAAGAAAGAGGTGAGACCCTCTTTTTTTGTTTAAGAAGAAAATCACTTTCAAAGCATAAAATTGTCATGGTTGTCAAACACCTCTTTTAACAAGTTTTCTTACAATTTTTAAAAATTAAAATAAAAACCTCAATTATCATGCAACCAAACACCCCATTATCGTATTTGCACTTTTCTTTCTCCTTTTCATGTGTGTGTTTTGGTATAAATCATTATAATTTACGTACACTATTTTTTTTCCATTTACCCTACTTTTGAGGTATACATGAAAGATTGATTACGTACGTCACCATAACTACTACTCCTATATATTTTACTATCTTATTTAGAGATCTTCTCGCAATCTCACCGTTTTTGTTTCAATTTAATTGATGTCTAATATCAGAATCGGTTGTAATTAAACGGTTAGGTAAAATGTTTGAATACAATAATAATATCTCGAGATCACTTAAAGTTGATCACCATATTTTTTTTAAAAATAAATAATTACGATTTTATTTTCTACAAAATAAATCAGAAATAAAATTAAGATTTAAGTATTTTATTAAGTCAAGTCAAATACCCCCCTAAAATCCACGTTTGGCTTGAGTTCACGATGTCATCGCCTTTTGTTATGTCAACATAGGTGTCATTACAAGAAAAAGGAAAAAGAGCTAGTGAGGGATTATTGGCGACGATTCCAAAGAGCTGTCTTGAAAATGGTGTTTGCGACGACTAAAATCAATTCGGCACAAATAAGAATACACAGGTAGCGGTGAAGGCATTACTATGAATGATAGATAGGAGTCGTCGCCAGATACCGGAGACGACTTAAGCTGTCGTTGAAACAAAATAAATATGACTAAACCATAGTTTGGGCGTATTTACACGTCTATTGGTGATGACTTAACTGGCCATTACCAATACAACATACTATATATGACTTTGAGCCATTGCTAAATATCAGAAGATGACTTTTGAGTGGTTGGATCTTAATGGTGACAACTTTCATTCAAGTGCATCATTGGCATTGGCTTATGCATCCATCATCAATATCATTTCATTTTTACTATTAATCTCGCTTGAGCCCCTTTCTCCCTCCTAACTCCTCTCTCTCTCTCATCGTTTTCATAGTTGTCGACATCTCTCCCTTTTTCGCTATTGACCACAACCATCTTCTTCTTTGATTATCTCTCATGCAAGATCACTATCGGCACTGCCATTGTCGCCTACTTGGATCTCCTCCCTTAGATTTCTACAAACCGTAACTAGTTTGGTTATGATTTTTTAAATATGATTTTTATGAATTTTGTTGGATTATGATTCATTTGAGTGTGATTTTATCTTAATTTGGTGCTTTTCTTGATTTACGATTTATATGAACACAATTTGAATGCAATTTGTCCACTTGTTAATGTTGTTTGTAAATGTTTAGTTTGTTAATACTTATTTAAATATTAACTATGTTTAAATAGACTTGTTTGGTGTCTAATGTTAATTTGTTTGACATTGGGTCTCTTTTTTCAAATTCTTTTAACATTCACTCTAAATTTGAATGGAAATGCAAAGGTACCGATAAAGATGTGTTAAAATAACCCTTTTGCATTTTAAATTCAAATGTAAGAGTGTTTCTTAATTAATAAATTTGATTTGTCACATTGGGATTAAGTTATTGGGATATTTCTAAAGTTATAAATGTAGACGTTTCAGTCTAATAATAGTTTTCACGAGCTAATGATGTATTTGATTGAACATATTTTTATCATGAGTGTCAAAAACTATTATTTGGGATGTTTATTGCACAATAAGTTTTTGTACATTTTCATAATAAAAAGTTCTATTAAAGTAAAACGTGAACTAACCAATCACATAAAATTATCATGTTTGCAGGAATGTGATAGCAAAAAAGAGTAACTACCATATAAGATCAAACAAAGTGGGGAACCACAAGATAAAAAAGAGAGATGAAACTCTATTTTTTGTCTAAAAAAGAAATCATTTTAAAAACATAAAATTATCGTTGTTGCCAAACATCTCTTTTAACAAGTTTTATCGCGAAAAAATAAAATTGTAGCGAAAGCTCAATTTATCATGCAACCAAACATCCCATAAGGTTTCATTTTCAAGGTCGTTCAAACCAAGTAGGTCTTTTAAACTAAAACAATTCAGGTTTCTAAACTTCTTCAAACTAAACTAAATTAGTCAACAGAATAAAAGAAGTATTTTTATTTCTAAGACCTTTCAAACTAAACTGATTGAGTGTTTATCCGATCATATTTATCTTCTTCTTGTCAAAAAGTTTCAAATTAGATCATTAATTAAGACTAGCTTCATCCAAATGAGATTTGACTAGGTTTAACATTGTCTTTTTTTGTAATTCATTTTTGCATAGAACTGTTATTTAGAAGAAAAAAAAGTAGACTTGCATTTTTATAATGTTTATTAAACATAATTTTTGTTTATATTTTACTTTTTATTAGATAAAATGAGTGACTTAGAAGATCTTAGATAAATATTATTAAAAAATTATATTCTGGGTATTTTAGAGGGATAAAAAAATTTTAAACTGTGCTTTTCATGAATACAATACCCAATATGTACATAGACAATATAATGATTTAATTCAATATTCTTGTAAACTTTGTCGTAACACATTCATCTTAAAAAGAAATGTTATAAAAATATTTAATATTTGACGTCATTATACTATCGAACTTGGATATGTCATGATAAAAACAAATTTAAATTTATTAGCGAAGATGATACACATTAGTTAAATGACCCACAAGATAAAAAATATAAAATAAATTGATGGAAATACTCTAATATATTAAAAACAATCGATCTTCAGTGCGATATATGAGGATGTATATTTGAAGTTGTTGTGTGAATATTAAATAATGTGGTCGCATGGTGGTTGTCCTACGTCATCACCTAATTCTTCTATCAACCCTCGTTTCTCATAACAGACGAAAGAGAATCCATGGGGCTGTGAATCAAGGAACAATCAAACAAATGTTCAAAAAAAATGAAATCCAATTTCATTTTTTTTGTTTTTATGGTCTCTCACCTTTTATAATTATGTATATTCTTTTACTTTTTTGTTGTTATTATACATCGTCAAGCATGTTAATTTTATGTCTCTAACCATCTTAAATATTAACATAATATAAACTTTTACCATGAAAATATATAAATTTATTATGCAACCAGATACCTTATAGATTTCATCTAAGATGGATATCATTGTCCTAATCAACAAACATGAGCAAGCTGGTGTGATGCACTAAGCAAGAGCATGGCTGGGCTTGACGACAACAGAGCTTGGACAAATGTCGGCAATTGGCACCCATACCAATGAGCAAATTGAACAAAACAAGCAAGCAGCTTGTTCATATATCTTGCTCAGAGCCTCCATGTTCGATCTGGTACCCCTGCGCTAGTTTATTCATCTCCGATTAAGCCCTTTTCGATCCTGTCGGAGCATATTCTGTCGTCGGTCCATGCGCTGGCGTGGATGCCACCTAGCGGTTGTGCTGTCGTATGGTGACGACAGCCAGGCGCCAAACAACCAATGACAGAGACCCCTCTGGCCCTTCTTCGAGGAACCCAGGACCCGTCGACTTCGAGCTTCGCACTGCTTCGAAGCAGGAAGGACGAGTTCAATTCCGGGTCGCCGGGTGACGCGTCGCCCTCCCCGGTTCTTCAGATCCTCACCGGCTTCAATAACTAGAAAGATAGGGACAGGGGGAGAGCCGGCGAGAGTGTAAGAGAGCGCGCAAAGGTCGAAGGAAGATTCAAATGGCGATTTGCCGAATGGCTCTACGTCTGCGTTCCTTCTGCAACGTATCTCCCACTCCTTACGTTCCTCGGCGTCAGGCTAGTCCTCTCCTCCTCCTTCTCTTTCTATCTCTCTCGCGCGCGGCTGCACAGAAAGTAGTGTTATTTGTTTTTTGTTTTTTTTATGTTGATGCATCCCTATCCGGCTACCCCGCATGAGTTTCTATTTGGCATTTGCTAAAAAATGTCATTTTGTTTGGCGCTGAAGCTGTCGATTTCTTTTTTTCATTTTTTTCTTTCTATCTCCTGCTGAATGCTGCACAGATGAGCGTGGAGCCGTTGGCAGCGCTTACGCGGTTGAGGGAGTCGGGGTTGCTGAAGACGCAAGGACTCGTCGGAGGGAAATGGGTGGACTCGTATGATGGCAAGACTATTCAGGTTTCTCAGAGCCGTGGGTTAATCTTTAATCTTTCATGAAGTTCAGGGTTCCTTGCAGAGTAACATGTCGTTCTCTGAATGGGCTGACTAGCCGCCACTGTTGATGCCACTTCTAATCAAGTTTTCTCTTACAAATATCAAAACTATGGCATTGAGGTTGAAGGAGCCAAAACCGTAAGCTTTTGAATGTTCTTATGAACCAATGATGTTGGACTACGCCTACTATTCGAACACTCCCCCCTCACTGCCATATGGGCAGTGGAAATATGAGTAAAGATAATCAAAGATATAACAAAGTCAATGCCTTGCTCTGATATCATCTTACAAACTTTAAAACCATGGCATTGAGATTGAAGACCCAAAATCCATAAGCTATTGAACCTTCTTACGAACCAATGATGTGGGATTATGCCAACTATTCTAACATTTTTGGCTTGTGTTTCATCTATTTTTTTTTTGTTTAATAATATGCTGAATGTTCTCCCTTGTACGATTAAAGATGTCAAATGAGCTGCACATTGGTTCTTGAAGTTTATTACATCCTGCTGCTTCCTTCAGTCAATGTCTCAGTTTTTTGTGTCACTATCGTCCTTCTCAGACATGCTTTCCAGTTCACAGAACATATCCCTTTATGCTGCTTGAGGCTTTATTTAGTTTTGCCTGTAGGATTCATTTTATTTCATAAGTAATGCAGATTGTTTGAGATTGCTGACTCTTTAATTTTGCAAAATTGAAAGTCAGAAATTGGTTATTTTAGAATTTGCTTTTTTCAACTTTTAAATCTTGTTATTGTAGGTGAAAAATCCTGCCACAGGTGATGTGATCTCAAGTGTTCCATGCATGGGAAGGAGGGAAACTATTGATGCAATATCATCATCATACTCTACACTTACTCGTATGCCCTGAACTTCACTGGGATTTCCTCTGTCTGTCCCGCAGTCACCATTGGAACTGCGTGATTTATGTAGTCACCCTGAACTTACTTATCTATTCAAGCTGATATTCATGTAGTCCTTCTTTACTGTTTCTAGTGAAATAGTGCCAGTTTGTGATTATTTAATCAAGCTGTTATGATGCATGACAAACACATCATGCTACTTGACCAAGCTGCTTATTTGGTCACTAGAATTTGTGTCTTGGATTTGTTTTCTTGGAACGAGAAAGTATCTCTGGATATCACATTTAAGCAAACACCTTTGAATGGGTCATCCTGAATGGAATATGACAACTTTTCACTATTTTTGATAATTTTTTATTTTTAGTTTATACGCAAAATACAATAATTTTGTTTTGGAACTGTTCAACATTTGAATAAGCAGAATTAAATGATTCATTCTGTTGTCAAAGAGGTGCCAAGTGAAGTGCTTTCATTAATAATTTGATGTTTGTCTTGTTTCTGAATTTCATATGAACTTAACGAAGAGTTAGACTCAAGTTTGAACTTAAGCCAGAGGTCATTTTTCATTGAACAAAGGAGCAATTACATGGCTTCTACTAAGGTAGTAGAAGAGAGGAAAAAAGAAAGATAAAGGAAAAACAGTTTAAAGTTTAAGAATCTGTCCTTGAAGTTGTAAATGTCCATACTTGTTCATGACTTGTCAAGAAGACATAAGAAGAAGAATAGCTGACGACTGCTGGAAGTGATCCACAAAATATTTTTGTTTCTGAAATGCCAAATTGCCCATAGCATTGCAGGGATGATGATCTTCCATAAGCTGACTTCGCTAGGCAATGAGTTCCATTCTATCCATTCTAGTAAAAGCTCCGAAATGCTATTCTGTTCCACTCATTTCATGTTCTAGCTTATGAACAGAGTTTTCCACAGAGCGTGGATAATGCTGCAATGTAAGAATAAGCGATCAATATCTTCTGTCAACACCTGACAGAGGACACATGACAGAGAGTCAATTGGAAAAATCTTAGGTGGCATTTAGGAGGTAATCTGTGCCTGGCAATCTTCTACAGGAACAATCTAATTTTAATGGGGAGAAGCGACGACCAAACAACTGCGTGCCATGAGTTCTCCAACCTACCAAAGTTTAGTTTACAAATAGTAGACTTGATTGTAAATACCAAATTCCTTTCAGGCAACCAGGTAAGTATGTCCTCCAAATTGTCCACACAGTTAATATCTTTCAGGAGCTCTAGCAAATTGGCTATTTGGGAGATCTCTTTATTTTTAAGATTCCTTTTAAAGGAGAAATTCCACTCTGACCTGGCATTCGAAAAGGTACAAACTTTGGATTGGGTAGCACAAACAACTAAGGACAAAAAGGGAGGGGGTATAGCTTAGCCAGAGATGTCTCACCAATCCATTGGTCTTCCTAGAACAATGTTTTTTTGTCATCACCCAAAACTATAGATGTGGACGAGCTAAAATATTCACAATTATAAATGATGCCCTACCATAGATAGGAAATTCTGCCTCTGTTCTTGAAGTCAGTTATCCAAGCCCCAGCAGTCCTTATACCAAATTTGGAACAAACAATTCTGGCCCAGAGAGTGTTGCTGTGATGGTTCAACTTCAACAGTCATTTAGAGGATAAAGCATTGTTGATTGCCTCCATACTCCACAGGGGTGAGACCCACTCCCCCTCTCTAACTGGTCTACAAACATGATTTCACCTGATTAGGTGAAGCCCTTTCTTTTCACCACTTCCATGTCAGAAAAACTTAGCCCTCAGGGTTTTTAGTTTATTACAAATACCTTTTGGCACTTTGAAAGTTGAGAAAAAATATAATGGAATGCTTTGCAAAACAGTTTTAGAAAGAACCCATCTACCACCAAAAGGTCCAGAACCGATCAGACTGCTCTTCTATTTCCACAGTTTACTGTCGACCTTGCTAATAACTTTAAGCCAACCCAAGTTCTTTGTGCTCTTGTTTGAAAGACGTAGGCCAAGGTACTTGATTGGGAAATTAGTCCAAGGCATATCCAGAATGCCTATCAGTCGAGTCTGAGTCTGGAGAGCGTTATTCAAATTGAGATTTATAACCTTGCATATCCTTGTTAACCTTTAACCCTGCGAGGGACAACAATAAATGAAGAAGCGCTTTTAAATGAAAGCAACTATCAGGCCTACTAGTGGAAAAAATTGTGTCATCCGCAAACTGGAGGTGAGTGACGATCCCTCTATTATTACCAACACTAATATCTTCAATCAAACCAGTCTGTTCTGCTCTGTCCCACATAGTGCTAAGGATCTGGCCAACCATAATAAAAAGCAATGGGGAGATATCCTCTTCCTGCCTCAATCCTCTGGTGCCGGAGAAGAATCCAAAAGACTTTCTATTAGTGTCTACTGTGAATTGAGCTGTATTGATGCAACATTTGATCCACTTGACCCATTTGTTGGTAAATCCTATAAGTTGCATAATTTTATCATACATGACCACCTGATCGTGTCATACGCTTTCCCAAAATTCAATTTTAGAATGATGCATTCCATTCTTCTTACGTGCTAATCATGAATGCACTCTTGGGCCACCATAAAATTATATAAGATAAATCTACCAAATTGAAAGTAGACTGCCAGTTATTAGTGATGTTGTTAATGACCTTGCTTAGTCTATTAGCAAGAGTTTTAGTGACGATCTTATAACTGCAATTCAAAAGACTGATCGGTCTGAGGACTTTGATATCAAGAATGCTTAGGCAAGAGTACTAGAGTAGTAGAGTTCAAAAATTTAATGCATGTTGGGTTCTTATTGAATTCTCTGATTATAGCCATAAAATCCTGCTTAATAGTGTGTCTCAACATATTTGATAGAAATCAGCTGAGAAACCATCTGGATCAGGGGCTTTGAGTGGATCCATATTAGTAATGGCCTCCAACATCTCTTCCTTAGAAATAAAGCAATCAAGAGGTTGGGCCTGATCCTTCTTTAGCTTGTTCATCATTCCGAAATTTGGCAAAGGGCTCCAATCACCTGCTTCAAGGAAAAGCTTATTATAAAAGTCTACATCATGGTTATTGATTAGTTCTGTGCCATCACAATCTACACTCTCTATACTTAACCTTTGCATGATTCTAGTTCTGTGCTTAAGCATTGCCATAGTGTGAAAGAATCTTGTATTCTTGTCGCTTATCTTAAGCTAGGTCTCCTTGGATCTCTGTTTCCATTTGATTTTCTTTCTGATACTCCAACCCTTAAAGGCTTCTTCTAAGCTATTCCACTTAGCAATTTGATTATCACTTAAAGCCTCTTTGTTGTTTAATTGCTTGATGCAACCTCAAAAGTAAAAAAAAATTTAGCTTTTTGGAAATTCATTTTTCGTTTTGATTTTGTTTGACCTAGCATTGACTACCAGGAAAAATAGGTGTATTCCATAAGAGTATTAGCTAGGTCCATAGTATGTATAAAAATATATTGAGATTGTTAGGTTCTTTGAAAATTTATTTTTGACCTCACCCCATCGGGTGTTGCGAAAATTCGTTGTTAATTATATCAAGAATAATCGAATACCCTTGATTATTCATCATAGCAATCCATGGAATAGAACCATGGATTGCAGAATCGCCGGAATCGGTCCAGAATCGGCCGATTCCGGAATCGGATCGGTGGATTCCGGAATCGGCCGATTCCGGAATCGGTCCGGATTCCGATCCGATTCCATGCGGAAGGATCGATTCCAGCAGAAATTCCGCGGAATCGGTCGTTCCACGGAAGACCGGTCTGCCGGTCCGGTTCAATTCCCGGTTTGATTTTGGACCGGGAATCGAACCGATTCCGGCCTGATTCCAGCCCGGGCCGGAATCGATCGCCGCAGGTCGATTCCGGCGATCCAGGCGGCAGCGAGTGCTCCAGCGGTGATTCCAGGGCGATCTGAACCTCGAAATCGAGGATTCCGGCGATTCCGACGTCGATCCCAGCTGTGTGCGCCGATTCCAGGGCGATTCCAGCGATTCCAGCAGCGATTCCGGCGATTCCAAGCTAATTCTTCAAGGGATTCCGCCGATCCAAGCTTCGATTGGCCTCGATTCAACCTCTTCTTCGATCCTTAGAAGGTTATTTGTAAGATTTCTTCGCCGAAAACTTTGTACGTCCATTCTTACGCGTTTTTGACGATTCCGAGCGTCGTTAAACTTGGTGATTTCTGACCGAACAAGTCCGTTTATGTTTTAAACTATTCGATTGGATGTTCTTTGCACGAGAAAAATTCCGGATATCATGTATGCCTATTTTTACGCATTTTCGACGACTCCGAACATGGTTAAACTCGGTGATTTTTGATTGAACAACTCCGTTCAAGTTGTAAGAACATCGATTGGATGTTCTTTGTACGGGAAAAATTCCGGATACCCCGTACATTGATTTACGACCATTTCTGGCAAATACGTAACCCTTTAAACATACTGAATAGTGTGTTTGATGGGCTGTTTGCTTCCCGAACAGCGCCTAAAGCAATTTTTATGTTACCTAATAATTTTTAGTGCATTGTTTACAATTTTTGCAGGTCTAAGCAATGGCCGATCAAGGTGATGCAGCACCAGCACGTCCTTTCGACTTGGCTTGGGAACATGGGCATATGGTAGACCCGGTCATAAAGAGTGTACAATGCAAATGGTGTGGGAAGAAGATGAACGGGGGGGGGGTGTTCCGGCTGAAACAACATATTGCCGGAACAGGTGGAAATGTAAAAAAATGTGATAAGGTGCCGAGGGAGAAGAGTGAGGAGATGAGAGGCTACATAACAAGTAGAGCCTCTCAACGGGCTGTTAGGATTGAGCAGAGGGAGTAGTTGCACAACGAGCTACTCCAGAGGAGGAGGGACCGAGATTTGCCTACCTGGAAAGGGAAAGGCACCAGCTGAGCCGGAGCCAGAGAGCGAGGAGTCCACAGACTCCGAGCTTAGACATGCTAGGCATGTTAGCAGGCGTGCATTTGCCGAGGACGAGGACAGGAGGAGAGGAGTAGGAGGGTCAGGGTCCAGAGCTGACCCAACTCTTGGCCGATCATCATCGGCTCGCCCTACCCGGGAGACGGAGGGATGGAGACAGGAGCCACACCGCCATTCTGCCAGTACTTGGTTTACTTCGAGTGATGAGTACTTATTTAGGAAACAGAGTGCTAGGCAGATGTGCATTAAACAAGCTATTAAAGGGGTGAAGGCAACAGGAACGGCTGCAAAGAGAGCCGTTCGCCACATTGTGAAGTGTTTTTTGCATGCAGGTATCACTTTTAAAATGGCATTTATGTGTGTTTTATTTACTTAAGCTTAATTTTTGCTTGATCCAAATTTCTTTTTTAACTTGATGTAGGCATCCTAGCACATGCAGCAACCAGCCCCTACTTCCAGACGATAGTGGATGCCGTGGGTGAGGCTGGAGCAAGTCCCGGACAACAGACATATATACGGCGCTGGGCTGGATGAGGTGGTCTAGGAGTTGAAGGAGTGGATGGATGGATTTAAATTGGTGTGGAAGGAGAGGGGTTGCACAATTATGTGCGACGGGTGGACAGGTATCACCAAGAGGAGTATGATAAACTTCTTGGTGTATTGTTCTGAGGGGACCACGTTCTTGAAGTCGGTAGACGCTTCTGGGAAGATTAAAAATGCCGACTTCATTTTTTCTTTGATGGATGGCGGTGGTGGAGGAGATCGGGGAGGATAATGCGGTTCATGTTGTCACTGACAACGAACCTTCATACAAGGCAGCTGGGAAAAAACTGATGGAGAAGAGGAAGCACATGTTCTGTGTGCCTTGTGCGGCACATTCTATTGATCTCATATTAGAGGATATAGGCAATGAGGAGAGTGTATCCACCCTTGTCAGGCAGGCGCAGATGATCACGTCATTTATTTATTCGCATCCCCGTCTGCTACATATTATGAGATCACACACAGGAGGGCATGATCTGGTTAGGCCTGGTCCGACTCGTTTCGCCACGAATTTCATTGCATTAGAGAGTTCACACCGGCACATGCATACATTGGTTAGGTTCACACAGTTCGAGGAGTATTATAACTATATGGTGGACCACCTGCACGACAAGAAAGAGCAGATGAAAATTCGTGTCAGGTTTGAGAAGCAGATCACTGACAAGAGATTTTAGGAGAGGATTGTCTACTACTTGGCAATCATTGAGCCACTGGTAGTTGTCTTGAGGTTGGTTGACTCAGATGACAGGAACCAGATGGGCACGCTGTATGATGCCATGGACCGGGCAAAGCTGAAAATAAAAGAGAAAAATCCCAGATGTTACAAGAAGTGGTGGAAGATTATAGATGACCGATGGGACAAGACTTTGCACCACGATGTGCATGCTGCAGGTTAGTAGGTTAAAAAAATATTTGTGCTTACCTACTTTAAGTTTATTCAATGATTGTCTTATTCATAATGTTAACTATTAAATTCTTACAGGATATTTTTTGAACCCCCACATCCAATATGGAGGACAGGTGGTGAATGACAACGAGGTGATGTGGGGTACACTATCTGTTATTCAGCGTCTTTGCCGATCTCAGCAGGACATGATAGAGGCTGAGATAGAAGTAAGTTGGAGTTTATTTAATACTTAGGAGTAGCTAATTATTAGACAACTAATGATTGTTTTTTTAAATTTTTTCAGATGCAGAAATATAAGATGAGGGTCAGCGTATACTCAGATGTTGATCTGAGATATTCGTGCGATAAAGTGTCACATGGTATATTAATTTATGATGAAGATTTTATTTTATTTTCATGTAAGTTATTAAAGATGATGGACTAATTGTTTACATTTTCTTTTCTTTTTTTACAGCTGAGTGGTGGGTTCAGGTGAATACCAGGAGTGGATGGAATCTATTTGCTGTCATCGGTATCAGGATACTCAGCCAGAGCACCAGTTCCTCTCGTTGTGAGAGGAACTGGAGTACATTCAACTTGATACATACAAAAAGGAGGAACATGTTGACCTCAGACCGGCTAGAGAAGCTGGTCTTCTGTCATTACAATATGAGACTGCGCATCAAGAATATCAAGGATCGACAGAAGATCAGTGAGAAGCGATTTGCACGGTTCGCAGGTGGTCCATACGGGCAGAGGCATACGTCCACCACACCACCACCTGAGGAGGTGGACATGGATCAGATATTACAGGAGGAGCATGCATTTGCCTCTTGGATAGAGGAGAGGGCAGCCAGGAATCATCCAGCTGAGTTTGATCCCATGATCGTGCATGGGCTGAAGGAGAGTTGGATGGTGTTGAAGCCGAGGAGGATGCTCCAGCTCCAGCTCCACCTACTTCTCAGGCTCATGCAGGGCCTTCTTCTGCCCCAGCAGGTATGAAGCAGCCACCTGCAGCTTTAGTCCCAGCTTCAGTCCCAGCCGCCGCTACTCAACCCATTTGTAGTACAGGGAAAACGAAAATAAAAGTGACTGCACGAAAAATAGTATGATTTGCAAAGCTAAAAAAAATCTTTGGGTTCTGGTACTTCAGAGATGGCTGAAGAGGTGAAGAGAAGGAAGCTAGAGGTCAGGCATCTTGTGAGCCCAGATGACAGTACGCAGGCTCCTTCTCACTCATCAGTTGATGACGACGAGGAGTGCATATCAGCGACGCTGCCATCAGCAACAGCCCAGTCACCTGATTCATGGCATCCAAAGTCGTATTACACGCTGAATGAGCATGCAGCACAACATCATTTTATAGAGCCACAATATCCAGCATTTGGCGAGACTCACCAGCAGTGGATTCCTCCACTACCACCACTAGCTCCACTAGAGTCTGCTTACGTCTCGGTCGTCCCGCAGTCTGATCCATACGACATTGATAGCATGTCATCGGCATTATTTCCATATAGATATGGTCCGGGACAATATACAAGACTGAGCACAACTCAGGAGCGTCGACAGTAGCAGGTAGAGGAGGAAGACCAATATCTATATCCTAGATATTGGTAGTAGATTGATATGATATAAATTCTTATTTTTTGTATTTTCATGATGTATCAATTAATTAGTTTTTGAATCAATGGAATATGTACTTAACTTCAAGTGGAGTTCATTAGTAATTATTCGATGTGGTCTTGTGGATGAATGCTAATCTTATTTTTAAAATTTTTTCTAACTCATTTCCTATTTTTAAGAATTTTTATGATTTTTTTGAATTTTTTTGATGAAAAAAAAATTAAAAAAAAAAATCGATCCAGACCGATTCCTGGATCGATTCTCTTCCCAGGAATCGGCCCGGCCGATTCCTGGAATCGGAATTGGAATCGAATTCTAGAATCCTTGAATAGAACACATACATCCATAAAAATAAACATATACATAGGAACAACGGCCGCATAAACTTGATGGAACGCAAACACTTATGATGTGTTTTAAGTTTGTTTTGAATCAATTTAAGTTTGTTTGGTTTGAGTATATGCTTAGTTTAATTTGAATTGATTTTGTTTGGCCAATATTGGTCTGAATTTGGTTTAAGTTAGCTTGATTTGATTTGAGTTGAATTTGTTTGGTTAATTTGAATTTGTTTTGAAGTTGAATTTTAGGTTTGATCGAATTTGATTTTGGGAAATCTGGTTTGGTTATGATTTAAGGATCTTCATTTGTTCCAAACTATGTTATCCGAGGCGTGAGGCGCCTGAGGCGAGGGACCCTGCGCCTCGCCTCAGGCGCCTAAGGCGGGCGCCTCAGGCGCCTGAGGCGTTTTTAATATTATAATAATATTTATTTTAATAATGATATATGTGATATTAGATAATTGAAAAAATACATAAAACACATGGAATCATTAACTAACAAGAGTGACAATTAAATATAACATTAAAAAGAGGAATTCAACCATGCAATAAGAATAGAATACAACCATACAACCAAACATAATCAGTGAAGTAAGTCTAATTCGAATACAACCATACAAATACAAACATCACTCACTAGTCAGTAGTCACTAGCAATCACTATCAGAATCAAGGTTAGTGGGAGCTTCCTGATCATCATTACTGGTATCGTCCGAATCTTCATTAGAAAGACGAACTCTTTTCCTATAAGACCTAGAAATTCATTTCAAACATGTAAAGGCGGACAGTGTTGAAAGAAATGCCCGCTTGGTACATCCATCTAGCGATGTATTGGATACATCGCTCTCTTTCCTCTTTCAAATGTTTTTTGTCCTTTATTGTTTTTGCTTTGGACTCCTCAGGAGGTGCACAAAAACGATCCATAGGTCCTTTCATTCGGGGAGGAAGAAATTGGAGTGAAAGCTCATCTACACTCTGAGAGGCATCTTGTGAAGATATCTCCATTTGTTGTACTCCTTGCCCAAGGAGGTTGTCCCTCCCTTCCATCTCTCTCGACATTCATTGCCTTTTCAACTCTCGTTTGTTTCGCTTGTTGCATACGCGCTCGATCTCCTCCTTAGCCTCTCTACGCTCGCTTTCGCATGCAACACATTCGTCCCCAAGCCTGCAATGTGTTGCTTCAAACGATAGATGTCTCATTTGCACTCCTTTTGGCAAAATTGACACCTAACAAGATCCCGATTCCGAGGATCTACTAAAATCCCATATTTCCATCCAACATCTTTGGATTTAGGAGGTGCTCTTGATATGGAACCGGATGCTTCAGTTGTAGTCACAAGTGGTAAGGTTGACTATTAGAACTCCGTCCTCGATCCATGGTCTTCACGTGCTTGAGACATGATAAAATTTAACCTAAAATGAACCAAAATAATAAATCAAAATAACAAAGCATAATGTTAAAAATCAACTCACAAAATATACTCATCAAATGTTAATTATCGTCTAATACGATTATACGAATGAAAGCGATGTCAATAAACATAACTACGTAATCAATTAGGTGCTTGCTTGAAATAACCAAGAGAAAAAAAAACAAAACAAAAAAAGATACCTACGCCCCTTGTGGGCGGCCGCAGGTGCAGTTGCAGCCGGCGGAGGCGGCGGTGGCCGCAAGTCAAGCTGCAAGTCGCGAAGGCGGCTCAGGCGGCTGGGGCTGCAAGTCGCGAAGGCGGCCTGTGGTACTCGTGGACCCTTCCCAAAGCAGCGGCGGCGGCGGCGGGTGCAGCTCCAGGCGGCGGCGGCGGCGGCAGGTCCAGCCGCAGGCGGCGGCGGCGGCGGCGGGTGCAGCTCCAGGCAGCGGCGGCGGCGGCAGGTCCAGCCGCAGGCGGCGGCGGCGGCGGGTGCAGCTCCAGGCGGCGGCGTCGGGCGGCAGGTCCAGCCGCAGGCGGCGGCGGCGGCGGGTGCAGCTCCAGGCGGCGGCGTCGGCAGCAGGTCCAGCCGCAGGCGGCGGCGGCGGCGGGTGCAGCTCCAGGCGGCGGCGCCGGCGGCAGGTCCAGCCGCAGGCAGCGGCGGCGGCGGGTGCAGCTCCAGGCGGCGGCGTCGGCGGCAGGTGCAGCCGCAGGCGGCGGCGGCGGCGGCGGGTGCAGCCGCAGGCGGCGGCTAGGTCCGGAGGAGGGAGCAGCGTCGGGGGCGACCGTCGGGGGCGACCGTCGGGGGCGACTTCTTTGGGCGTACGAGAGTTCGGGAGGGAGGGAGAGAGAAGAATGGGGTGTTTAAGTTACCCGGATCCGGTCTTACCGGATCCGGTTCTTACCGGACCGCAGGGGGAGGCGGGCGAGGCGGGTAGGGCGCCTGAGGCGCTCGCTGCAACGGTCGAGGCGCCGGAGGCGCTCGCCTCAGGCGGGAAAAGCCAACGCGAGGCGGTTTTCAACCGCCTCGCCTCGCCTCACCGCCTAGGCGGGTAAGGCGACCGCCTCTAACTACACAGGTTCCAAATTAATTATCTTATTTTAGATTTTGATTAAAGGTTTTAGATGCATGTTTCTGTGATTTTGACTTAATTTTAATTGGTTTGGATTTGTTTTAACACCTATTTTGGAGTTAAATTAATGTGGTTTATGAATTAATTTGGAGACTCGATTTGCATTTGATTTGTTTATCTCATTCAGACTTGGACCTCTTCTTTGCGATCATTAAAATTATTTCAGTTTTTTTATTTTTGAATTTGATTGTGCTGCTGATTTGTTTAAGGATGCTCTGGTTCGGAGCTGAAGGGATTATCAGTTCATGGGAATGAGTGTCATTTAACTTCGATATTTTTATTGTTTAACTGAAATCCTGGTTTCTGCGACATTAAGCTTGTCTTGGATTAAGGAATTGATAGATTTCTTTTTTTGTTGAAGTTTGTTTGATTTCTTTGAATCTTACAATTTTTTAAATTGTAGATTTGTTTGAATTTTGATTTGGGTTTGATTGAGTTAAGGGGAACTTGATTTGAACGTTTGTTTTTAAGATTGGCTGGAATTTGGTTGGACCTGCTTGTAAATTTCGGATGTAGTCCATAAACTTGCTTGTTGGATTTGTATATTTTTAAGTGGATTTGACTTGATTTTTATCTATTGAGATTCAATTTGGTTTTGATTGGAAAATGGTGTATTCTGTTCGTCCTGATTTTAGGATCTGGTTGAAGTTAACCTAGGCTCTGTTTATGAATTCGGTTTGAGATTTGTTTTGATCTATGTTTGACTTGAATTGATTTAATGAATTTTTTTATGTTCTTTGCATGGGGTTTATTTTAAATTTAGTCAAAATTCTGTCTATTCTTTATTCTCTTATTATGTGAAAATTTCTTTTCTGCAATGTATTTTTACTGTCATGACCAAGGTCTGACTCATTCAAGGACTTAACTTGATTTTTGGTTCAACCTGCCTACTAGAATTTTCAGGTTAAGAATTCATTTTCATTTTCAGTTTTTTTTAAAAGGGCTTGGACTTTGGGTTTTCGAATCCCAGCTTTAGTCTTCACGTCTTCTAGTTTTGATACATATTTGAGCTGTGTTTTTTGACTACGGTGGTCTTGAATTTGTTTTGAATTGGCTTGATAATTTGCTGAATTTTCAAATCTGGATCCCGCTGAATTTTAAACCTGTTTTGAGTTATGTGGATCAGTGGGCACATTTCAATTCTTATTTCAGGGGATCTAGGTTTCTTTTATTTTTATTTCATCATGCAGATTTTTTTTCTTTAAGCTCTCATTTTTTTTTCTTTTTCTTCTTTTGTGTGTTTCCATCGCATCCAGTCCATAACGCCATTGGTATTTTTTTACAGTAATCAATATGCACTGAACATGACATTTTTATTATCTTCATGGCTTTAAAACCATATCATTACAATTTTGAACAACTTGAGACTTGAAACTTCATTCAGTCCTTGATGGATATAGCTAAACTTGACAATTCATGGATGGAATATACCCGGTCTTTGATAGACATATGGGCATTCCTTCCACTGTTTTGAGAATTTTATTAGCATACGAACGATATGTTGGCATATTAAATATGCTCAAGCCTTGCATAGCTTAATGAACATGATGAGACATTGGGGTCTTTTTAATAGACCTTTATATGTCTACCTTAAAAGGACGTAGGGGCGGATGGTTAGCCGACCCCCCAACTAATCCAAATTTTATTTTCTCTTAGGTTAAGCTGAGACGTAGGGGTGGGTGTTTAGCCGACACCCCAACTAGTCCCGATTGTTGAATTTAATTGATAGAGTTTTATTTAATTTCTACTGATAGTTTGTTTTAAAGTTTTTTTTTTTAAATTGGACCTCCCTGCCTGTAGTTCTACTTGGCAGGTCTATTGGGTTTTTACGGGAACCGCAGCCCACTTGAAGGCCCCTGTTGAGCCCGTCTTGCCAGCGGCCCGCTACCGGGATCGCCCCTGTTGAGCCTCAGACAGACGAGGCTTCGGTCCATTTGTTTTTTTTTTTTTCGTCACATCTTTTTGGTGGGCCCTGCAGTATGTCACTGTGGACTATAGTGGGGGAAAAAATAAACCTCACGGTGCCCTCGACTACGTTCGACCACAGCTGCTTCACTTGCTACCTGATTGCGCTGGAGGAGGAAGCCGACGACTGCTGAGGACTTGGAGGAGCTCTTGCCGGCTTGGCCAGGGGAGGTGGCTGCTCTCAACGGTCTTGTTGGAAGACCTCAATGAAGCCATCAGTGCTTGCAGAGGTAGCAGAAGGCACCAATGACTATGACAATGGCAAGGAAGCTCAATGGTGTCTCTTGTCGATGACGGAAGTAGTAGCTGGTACCGTTGATAGCAATATGAGGGATCGATGACCCCACCGGCGATGGTGGCAAGCACTGATGACATTTACGGTGGTAGTGGAGGGGGCATACGATGATGATGGCGGCAACAAGCACAGCCTTTGACCTTGATAGCGATGATGGGAAGTGTTGATGATGCCGTCGGGGGTTGCAGAAGAGGAGGGAGACCCAAGCAAAGGTGGCGGGGGGCTCCCGTTGACGGCTACGACATTGGAGGAAAGGGAAGGGGATGGCTGCGCTTGTAGATGAAAGAGAAGGTTGGCCGCGTCCTCTCCTCCCTCCTGCCCTTCTCTCTTTTTTTTCTCTCTTTTTCTGCACAATGGCCTTGGTGATGTTTATATAGGCTTGAGTGTTTCCTTCCACCGTCGGGAAACCTTCCAGAAAAGGCATCCGGCTTCAAGACAGAATCGGGGGAAAGTCTGCCATACCTTCCCTTCCCCCCTTGGCTCTGGTGGATATATTTAGTGGTATTTACGGAACCCCTTGCCATCGGAAGGATTCGACTTCGGGTAGGAATCGACAGGAGGATATCTCTCTATTGCGGAAACTCCGTGTTGCCTCGAAGGCCTATCCAGGGTAGGTTATGGTGCCTGTTAGGATATGCTCCTAATTGCCTTGTTATTGGTGGATGTCCGAGTATGCATTGAACACCATCGATGATGGCTACAGTGCCTGTGGGACAGCCCTTTTGTTGCTTCGTTGCTTATAGTGTTGTCTCTTCTTTATGGGTGGGCATTGAAGTGGGCTTATTCTTGGCATTTAACCTCAGTCTATTATCAATAATTACTAGATCACAAAATATCTTTAAATTTGACCTGGATTGTTGTCAGACTTGGCCCATGCTGGAACCAGAATTGAGTCCAACCCCTTTCTTCTTTTTTTCTTTTGCAAAATGGTCTGGATGGTGCTCTTTGTCCCCTTCTTTTTTTGTTGCTGAAATGGACCCAATTGAAGGGACATATATAAAATTGAACAATATGGTTCAATGGAGATGGATCAGACTTAATCCAATTCTTGAAAATTTTTGGTGTCAACATTGCTCAAATTGGTCCAGCTTTGAAACCCACTCCTTTTTGTCAGTAGCTAGCAATCGAGTCTTGGTTCTATCCCATCTTTGGGCACATTTCTTTACCTGTTTAATTTATAAACAAATCTCAATGTGGCTGAATTAGATGTAGCTTCCACTTCTTTCCACCAATTGTCAACTAGGTCTTTGAATGAGACATCATTGCACAAAGCTAGCTTGAAACAAAATTTGCTGCCCTGGAGCCTGTTCTTGCTACCACAGCTGATACCAACGGCAAAGTGATCAAATATAATTCTAGGAACATGAAAACCAAATGGAACACCAAAATCTAAAGCCGAAGCAGTGGAAACGAAGAATTTATCTAGCCTTCATTTAGATATCGAATTAGACTATGTGAACTCAAGGTCTTTGTTCGAGATTTCATTCAGTCCACAATTGTTTACCCAAACATCGAATAGTTTCATCTCCTGGAGCCAACCATTCTAATTTCATCTTTTCCTTGATTTTCTGACAGCATTGAAGTCACCACACATACACAGTAGCGGCTATAGCTGTCCTTGTCTTCATCACCTATTTCAACTCCTCGAAGAAAGGGAACTTGTCAACATCTCCAATGGGCTCATACACATTGTCTAGAAACCATTGTTTTCCATTAACATTCAGCCTGATGTTAAGAACCTGTATGTGATTGCTTTCTAAAACAGTGTCAGTTGCAACCTCCCTCTCATCCCATAAGGCTGCCAATCTCGCACTCTGCCCGGCAGATGGAATGCAAGAGAAACCAGATAGATTTCTACACTTAGTTTTCTTCACATCATTTATGTTGTCAAAACTGGATTTAGTCTTTTGGAGAACCACTACTGTAGGTGTAGGCTTGTGCGTAGCCACCATACTTTACAGTTCTTGTAATTTATCTGACCCCATGGCACCTTACGATTATAGCTAATTATTTAAATCATGAGTAAATTGTGACGCCTTTCCCCTCTCTCTTCTTTCTCTTACCATCCAGGACAACTCTGTTGTTCTTAAGGAATTTCATCTTTCTAATCCCCGCCTTCTGTTGAATTGAGTTCTCTGTATACTGAAGCTTCCCCTGACCCTGTACATCTTGCTTGAGTTTTTCGAAAAACTGCTTCACCACCTCTTCCCGTCCCAAAAAACTCAACCCCACTAGTTTACTAATAGAATAAATGGTATCATCCGATAACTGCCATTCAACATCCTCCCCGCTACCCCAATTGGGAGAGTCAACGTGACTAGAAAGGGGCACTATGACCAGAGCTTTGCTATGCACCATGTCAGCAGGAAGACAAGCCGCTTCAATAGGAACCTCTGAGAAGATTAATGTATCTTCTTTCTTCAAAGCCTTAGTTGGCAAAACTGGAGCCAATAGCACAACCTCCCTTGACTGAGCTAGGTCCGCAGAGGCCTGAGTCCTCTCCACAACACCGCTGCCATTGGAGTTACAGAGAATGCCTCTTGGTGACAAAGAAGATGAAGGGGTGATCGGTCTCAGTTTGGCATCAAGAGGCAAAACCGGTTCATGTGGGGGAGGAGCCACAGCTGGACCGGCCAGTTAAAACTCTGAAGAAGCCCACCACCTGGTAGTAGAAATTGGTTTGAGACCTGTGGGCGGTTCAAAATATGAACTATCTTCTAAGATACTTGGATCCACCCCATTCCGGATCTCACTCGGAGCATAGCCCAGCTATGTGAAGTCCAATATGTTCTCTCCTTGATACATGCTTGGGAAAAAATATGTGGAGTGATTATCCGGATGTGTGGAAAATTGTTTTTTCCACATGCTTGTGGACTATTTGGGTGGCTTGAGATAATAAGGTTTTTAATGGTACTTTCAAGGACCCGACAGGATTTTGCAGCATATGGTCTACGTAATGCATGATTGTTCATTTGCATACTTTGGGTCTTGTTCAGTTTTAGGTGCTATGTGCGGCGATCTAAATAGTTAGAAGGGTTTTTTTATTTAGTTTTTTAGTCTGCTACTAGCTCGATGGTAGGCCTACCTTCTACTCCATCATGCCTTCTCCCTTTTTGTTTCTTCATCATTCTTTGTAACTTGTTTTTGTATCCTTCAACCGTTTACCCCCTTCAAAAAAGTATATTAACAGATGTGCAACTTCAAGAACATTGTTTTATAATACATGGCTATAAGTATATATTCTGAATGATTGTACATAAAAAAATTAGAGGTATAGTTTAGCTCACACAATGAAGACATCCCTCTCTGCCTTTGCCATTGGGAAACCTCATTTTTATATCATAAAAATATATGTAAAATATATATATGTCTATGGCATGTTTGAACATTCATTTGATTTCTGTACATTTGGGAAAAGAACTTTAATTATCTTTAGCTAACATATACTATTACAAAACATATGATATCTTGTAAGAGTATTAGCCAAAATACATGTTGTGCATAAATTATAAACATATTGAGGTTTGGGGTTCATTAAATATATTTGGTCATCTCTTTGTCGAAAAGTGTGAATTTTCATTGTTAATTATATCGACACTCGAATACTCTTGATCAACTGTCATAAGCAACTCATGAAATAGAAACATACATCCATAAAAGACAAACACATGTGGGAGCTATAACTTCATAAATTCAATGGAATGCAAACTTAGTATATTAAGTTTGATTTGAATTTCATTATGATTTAATGAAGATGTATTTTAATATTCCAACATCTTAAGGTATATGTTGTAGTGGATTCTTAACATACTTGACATGTGATATTTAGCCATACTTGACACAGATTTAAATTTAATTCTTTTAATTCGCCTTAACATTAAGACATATTTTAGATTATTAGAGTTAATTTGGATCTGAGGTCAAAAAGACATGTTTTGGATCAAGTTTCATTATGATAATATGTATTTTGATCATATGATCTTCAATTAAATTCATTATTTTTATCTAAGTTTTGATATCTTGGACTTAATGAGATTTGCTTAAATTTGATTTTTATGATATTGGATTTAAAGCATGTTCATTATCATTTCACTATTATTGTTCATTAAATTCATCTTCTCCCCATTTGAAGTCTAGTATTTTAGACTTAATGAACATTAGATTTCTATGTTATCCGATTGGGGTAGATCTGAAACAAGCATGCCAGGATCTGATTTGGGTATGAACCGGATGGTCCTCTTTACACTTTTGTAACAACCGGAGCCTAGGACTTAAAACATATTAGATCCCTATCTCAACTCCTGATAGGTGGGGGTATATTATCACCAACCATTTCTTAATCATTCATAGGTTAAGCCTTCATCAAAATCTGGAGATGCCACCCTCTAGGTTTTAGATTGTTGCAAGTTTGGGTTGGTCATTGACTCAGGAGGACTGAACCTAAAGCCTTGACATAAGATATACAATGTTGAATCACATATGACCCTGACTAGAACTTAGGTCTCCACATATTTACATTTTTAGATCATAATCTCTAAAAAATAAGTTCATATGCCTAACTAAATTAGTGGGATTACTCTTTCTTAGTAGATGAAATTCGACACTTCCTACTTATGGGAGGAAATGATCAGTGTAGCATGGGATACTTGTCCATCTATCCATCTAGAATCGGTACATATTGACATTAGGGGCTTGTCTGAGTGTTTGTCTGCCATTATGAGGGGCCTAACTTAATAGGTTGGTCTCTTAGTTATCTTATTTTAATTTCAATATGGTTAGGATGTCTTTGTCCAAGACCTTATAGGCCGATTGCCATATAGACCTATAGTCTGGTTTTATCTTCATCAGGCTTTGTAGACTTGTTGGAGCTTCATTGGGCCTTATAGGCCATTGTCCTTCATTGTCTTCAAGCCCAATGGGCTGCCACCATCTGACTTAACCTCATAGGTCTGTTTCCCATCAATTTGAGGTTTTATATACCTGCTATCCAACAATTTCTTGAACATATAAGCATGCTGCCATCTTGCTTTGGATCCTGAGGACCTGCTGCCACCAAGTTCAAGTCATGAAGGGACTGTGCATGGTGATCAAAACAGCGGGCTAAGGGTCTGTTTTTAGGGTCAAAACAAGTCCTGTTTATGGGTATAAGGGTAGGCATGCAGGTGGTCCGGGTATCCTTAAGCTTAGTGAGCATGAAGGGAGCTGAATTCTCCCTGCCCAATGAATCTAAGCGTGTCTTAGATGCTCATCATGGGGGCTGTGGGATATGACATTAGCCATGGATATATACAGGCTAAGGGGATGGGAGTGGGGAGAGGGTAATGGTATGTGTGGAGAGGACTTTGATCTCCTTCTTCCTTTCTTCTCCTTGGGCGCTCAGTATCAGAAATTGCATGGTCAGGAGGCTTCGGCCTCATCTCCTTCATCTTCTTATTTGCACTGCTTCAAAAGCTAGCAACAACAGCATAAAGGGGAGCGTCGGGCTCCTTCCCTTCGTCTTCTTCCATAGGTGTAGCAACCAAGGCTTGGACAAGCACCTGCCGGCATCGACAATGGTAGCCAGGCCCATCAGTAGGGGAATGAGCATCTGCTGGCGTTGGTGGCATCCAAATGACCCGGTGGCAACAACGGTAGGGTCATTTCCCTTCCTCGGTCCCATCAGGTGCAACAGGAAGACTGTTTGTTCTCCTCGTTCTTCACTCTCTTCATCTCCTATAGGCATGGTGGCAGCAGGATCTGAAGGAGACATCTGCCAACACGAGCAGCGGCAGCATGGACCGTCAACATCGGCGGCATATCTCGGCTATATCTGGAGGGATAGTAGCACCCAGCAGGGATTGGAGGCGCATCTCCCTCCATTGGCATTGCCTCCATCTTCTTCTTTCATAGGTGGTCGTAGTAGTGGCAGGGAGACTCGACAAGAATGGGTGCATGAGGTGGAGCAGGTGGCTCCTCCATCTTCTATGGGCGCTGGGATAGGCAGAGGGATTTGCTGGCATTTACAGCGTCTGGGGGGAAGCTGTCAGTCTCTTCTTCTTCTTCATCTCTTTCTATAGGCGCAACTGTCGGCGAGAAGGCGAGAGGATGAAGAGCATCCTCTGCAACAGAAGCTTCCATAGGAGCATCCAGCTCCTTCTCCTCCATCTCCTACGTGCATTGGTGGCAGCAGGAGGCTTTGGCCAAGACAGCAGCATCATATCCAACTTTCGGCTTCTTCTCCTCGTTCTTTCTCTATATGCATAGCATCAGGGAGGGCAGGGAGGGCAGGGAGGAAGGAATGGCAGTGGCTAGAAGGGCCCATCAGGGCCTTTGACTTCAACTTTCTCTTCATCTTCCATTGGTGGAGCAGATGGGGAGAAGAGTCCGCCACAGGTGGGCCGTCTCCACTAGGTTTCTGTTCTGCTGTCTGGGTCCGCAACACCTGTCCCTTCTCTCCTTTTCTATCGGGGAACATTCCCTTTTCCTGTGGACTGCTGAGTTGGCTGTTCCGTGGATGATGAAGTGGGTGTACGACGTCCTATTTTCCAGGACCTTCTGGTGGTTGGTGAGTGGGGGATAAGGATAGGAGGCAGGTGGCTACCATCGTAATTCTCCATGCAGATTGGAGAAACTTCCAGAAATTGATGAGGTGGCAGGTGCTGAGGTGGCAGGGGCTGAGGTGGAAGGAAGACTCGGGAATATGGGCCAATATTTGGCAATAAGATGGGCCCTCTTTTAACACGTTGATGGGCCCATAGGTGAGTGAAAAGATAACTTGATAATATGGCAGAAAATGAGTCACGAAAATGATGTAAAATGGGCCCATTATGTGACTGAAATATGGCCCATTAAAGGTCAAAACAGTGGGTTATGAAATTAGCATATGAAATGGGCCTTTTTCTCACTGAAAGTCAGTTCATTAAGCACATATCAGGTAGGATACTAAAATGGCATAGGATATAAGCCTATTTCTCAATGTACTAGGCTTAAGAATGGGCTCAATTTGAGATAAAATTCAGCCTATTAATGATACAACATATGGGCAATGCAAATGCACATAAAAGAGGGTTTATTTTCTAAGGAATTTGGCATTGAAATCAGTTTCAATTCATGGGCCAAAATTGATAATTAGCTATGGTGTTTTAGTGGGGATTAAATTGGGTTTAATTGCATCCCAATTAAGTTTAAAATTTTTGGGTGCCAACAGCTATCCACCAAGACTTCTCTGTCATTCAGTTTGCCTCCAAACACTGAAAGCTCCTCCTTGATTGATCGTTTTCCTGATGTTGTAGTCAATGCATAGTGTGAAATCCAGATTTGTCATTCTGATGACATCTGATCCCTATGGTATATCCACTGCTCTTTTCACCACTGCTACTGTCCGATCATCCACAGTCTTCACTGCTGGCTTCCCCTTTGCTTCAGATTTAGAGAGTTACTGGTCTGAACCCTTCATAGGGCTTTGACCATCAGCTGGAGCAGAAAGCATGATGGAGACCTTGTTCAAGTCCTCCAGCGAGCCTCACAATTGGCAGTACCACATTTGATGACCAAACAACAAACAGACACTCCACATGAGAGCATTCCTGCACTTGGTCATCCAATGACCTTTACCCAGGCACCGGCGATGGTGATCTGCCTCCATCCTCCTCCCACTTTGGCTGGTACAATTCTGTCATGACCATCCAGCTCCTGTTCTTGTTTGACTTAGTGTTTTCAAGGCGTCGCCTAAGCGACAAGGCGTCCCCAGAGGGGGCAAGGCGATGGGCGCCTAGGCGCCCATTGCCTTAAATAATTATTTTATATATGTTAATAATAAATAATGCTAATTAAGTGTCAATATCACATACTTAAGTTGTTTTAGAGTAAAAAGAAGTAGTTTAATAGTTAATTTGACTATAAATTAACATTTTGATGAAATAATAGTTAGGCTTAAATGATTTCTTAAGTGTTTACTAATAGATGATATAATTTAAATAGTAAAATTAACTAATGTGTCAAGTTATTTAGTGTATGTAACTATGCACTTTCCACATTATTAATTGATTTGCATGGTGTCAAAGTTATTTTGCATCATTTTTTACATATATCTTTGCTATTTTATCCATTTTACTTATAAAACAAGGCGTTGGCTAATGCCTCGCCTTATCGCCAAGGCGCCAAGGCGGTACTATGTTGCCTTGATCGCCTTGGCCGCCTTGACAACTATGGTTTCACTCCCCATTGTCCAGCCCACATCCTCATGTTCCTCCAACAATTTGACTTCCCTATGTCTTTGCTCTGACTCTCCATCCTCTACCAGTGAAAGAAAGTTCACATTTTTTTTAGATTGTATGGAGACTGTTTCAGAAGGGACTTCAAGGATCACAAGGAGCATGAACTTGTCAAGTTGACTGACATTCGTCGCCGGCAGGACATCAATCTTCTTAACTTGGACAAAATCACTTGGAGATGGGATCCAAAATGTCATTGTTGGTCAACTCTCATCGCAAATTCTTCTGGACTGGGGGTGTTAAAGTAAGCTGGAGAAAAATGATTGTAACAAGCACTTTCTAACTAAGAATGCGGAAGATGCTTATAGAATGCCGACCTCTTATTGACTGAAATGGTTGAGGATAGGCTCCTAGATATGTGCCTTTTCTGCTACTTTTGCAGAATCAATAAATCGCATCTATCTTCAGAGTCATCTTGTGTAAATGTTGTGATATATTTTTTAGAGCTTCAATCAATATTGGCAGTGTGTTGATAGCTATGTTATCAAAGGTGATCGCCTTAGTCACTTAGGCGATGAGGCAAGGTGAGGTGATGGTTCCCTGCCTCACCTTGGCCAGTTTTGCCTTAGGCGACCTCCCCAGGTGCTTTGCCCACCTTATCTGCCTCACTTGCTTACCTGACCTAGGACTTAGACCACCTATAGGATGCGGACTTGCTATTTGCCTAGATTTGATAAACTAAAAATTATTGTGTATTTGGTTTGGAGAGCCTAGACCTTGAAGTTTGGTTGTTGTAATTATATTGGCGGCAAGACTTTGGATTTTATTTTTTCTTAGTTGACGTTATGTAGTCTTTTGTAGTTTAAATTTTTTGTTGTTATTAACATATTATAAATTAATTCAATTAAGTTCATGTAATTTTCAGTTTTAAATTGATGCTATTACTATCTTTATTTTAAATTTATGTAATCTTTTTATTTTGTTAATTACTGTAATCTTAAAATTTTTACTTTTTTATTAATTTGTTGATCATTTCTTACTTTTTAGTCATTCATAGATGTTGAATTATCTCTACTTTAGTTTGAATCATTTCTCCTATATTGATGTTATTAAGTTGTTCAAAATTCGTGTTGTTAATTTGTTATATTTTTCTAAATTTAAATTAACATTGTTGATCTATTTGTTTTAAATTGATTCTTACTTAATTGTTTTCATTTTTTATGTTAGTTGTATTTTTGTTATTTTCTACTTCAATTTTGAATTTATGATTTATTAATACCTCATATACATACATATATAAAATAGTAAAATATAGATATATATTAAAAATTATACTTTGCCTTAGGCATCTCAGGCACTCGCCTCAAGCACTTGAGGCAAGGTGATCCCCTTCTCGCCTCGAGCACATCGCTCCTTGGACAACATAGGTTGACAGCATATCACAGCTCATTTTGATGTAGGATGATCTTCACCATGTAATGGACGACAAGATGATGTAGAAGCTTATGCTACCAGGTACTCTTTGGGACACTTGGAGGAAGAAGAATGATAGAATCTTCAAACAAGAGTTCTCTTCTCAGATTCAGATCCTCTCTTGTTTGTGATTGGCTGAGGACTTCTACTCCACCCTCTGTGGTTTTGTTTCTTACCACTCCAGGTTCTGTAATTTGAGAATGCTCTTTCTTTGATGTCCCATGTTCATTTTCTCCTCCTCACTCCCCTACCCTCTCCGCATTTTTTATCCATGCTTGTGTTCCTCATATAGCATTTTTAATAAATTGTGGTTAGCTTTTTGTCATCTTCTAAAAAAAGGATTTTGTAATTACATTGCATTTAAATGAAATTGTACTCAACCTTTCTGAAGACATTTTAATTTTACTCTTTCCAAAGAGTACCTTATTGTCACCTAATAGTCAGCTGGAAGTGTACCTTTTAAGGCATTTTCTTGTATAGAAGTAAAAGGTAAGTTTCTTCTTAGTCTTCTTGCAAGCATGTAACAAACCTTGACATTGGCATGTTTCACTTATATATATATATTTTTGATATAGCTACATTGCCTTTTTTTAGGGCTAAACTGAAAATATGGTAGCAGTTCATTGAACATACTGATGACCTAAATTGTTTCTTCTCTGATGACCTACATTTTGTTTTTATTGGGTTACATTGCTTTTGCAGCTTGGCGCAAACTCACTGCTGCTGAAAGGAGCAAGTGTCTAAGAAAATGGTTCGGGCATTAATTTGTTTTAAAATATGGATTCTGATAATTTCATTTTTAAGTTGTTTCCATGTACACAAAATATGCATGTAACTTTACTTCAATTAAGTAGATAAGTTCTTGAATGATGTCTTTGGTAATCCTGTTAGTTTAAGTATATGGATTTGCACAAGATGCACATGCACATGCAGTTCAAATTTTTTTGTCTTGTACTGATGTCTTGTCTTAGCTACATTGTGAGTAACATCATGTTGAATACTCGAATGTCAGTTTCATCAGATAGCTTGTCTACTTTTTGTAACCAATAATATGGCAGTAATCTTCTTCTATGTGCTTATCTTCACTTTAGTTTTTGGTCTTCTTAGCGTTGGATAGAAATAACTAGAATGAACAACCTAAATTGTGTGCTTATGTTTTGTTTGAGAAGAATATGCTACTTTTATGTGGTTTCTATATGATGGGGACATATTTTGGGTAACTTTAGAGTTTTTCTTTTAATTGTGTCCCTGTGAGGACTAGTCTGTAAATAGTTAATTTAGAGGAGTCTTTTTCTTAAAAGTCTGTCCATCCTCTATATAAAGAGGGTCGATGTACATAGTCCACACAGTAATTGAAGAATTTTTGGAGCCTTCGGGTTGTCTCTCCCGCGTAGGGGGCTGCGGCCCCATTCTTCCCCACCTCCGGCATGAGGCCGGCTTCTCTTCACCTCCGGGAAGGACTCCCGGTCTCCCTTCCACCTTCCAAGCATGGCGAGGTGCGTCGATCTTCTCCCCCTCCTCATCCTCCGGTCTCCGCGCCGTTCTCCTCTCTTCTCCTTCTCGGTTCTTCGTCCTCCCCTTCGACTGCACCGAGCCCCCTTCTGCCGACCCATCATCCTCTAGGGAAGAGCTTCCGGCGATCCCCGGAAGGGCACTCCACCGTCGCCTCCTCCATTTCGGCTACGCGCAGCATCCAATGCCGTCTCCCACACACACCCATGGAGCCCCGACCTTGACTTCCTCCCCGTCCACCTTTGGTGCCGTCGAAGACGCACTGTGAAGCAGAAGAAGAAGCGGAAGAGGAAGAAGGAGACAGAGCCGCGGGAGGGGAAGCTCTCCGGCGATCCCCGGAGCCCTCCCCCTGCTCTGCGGCCTCCTCTCACGGCGACGGCGGCTCCGGATCCTCCGCCGGCTGGACGACGCCGAGGCGTCGCCTCCATCGCCGGCGCCCTTTTCCCCCTGCCCCGCTCCGCCTGCGCCTGCCGGACGGCGACGCCGGCGTTGCCGAAGACGACGTGGAAGCCGTGCGCTCTCGCGAGCGCGGACGAGGCCCCCTTTTGTCGCGGTTTGCTACCGCGCGGACGGCGGAGGCAGGGGAGGGAGCCGGACGCCTTCGCCGAGAGGGCGGGTTTTTGTCGCGGCTCGCGGGTTTGCGGGACGGCCGCGATGTCGCCACAGCCGCACGCGGTCGACGTCGAGGATTCGGCCACGCGACCACCCGAGAGCCCCGGAGGAAGCGCCACGTACCCCCCGGGGGGTATGCTCGCGCCCACGAGCGCGGGCACCCGCGCGGTCGGCCGCGCGGTTCGGACCGGCCGGTCCGAGGCCCAGACCGGCTCCCAGACCGGTTCGACCGGTTCTGACCCGGTTCACCCCCGGTTCAGGCCGGTTCAGCACCTGAACCGCCCGGTTCAGGCCGGTTCAAGGTGTTTTGGGTCGGTTCAGGCCGATTCAGTCCATCTTGGGCCCGGTTTGGACCTGTTTGGACCGGTTCGAGGCCGGTTTAGGCCATTTTGGGTCCGTTTAGGTCTGTTTAGGGCGATTAGCGCCGGTTTAAGTCGTTTTCGTTCGGTTTAGCCGGATTAGCCGGTTTGTCCCGCATCACTATATATCTTCTAGCAATGCCAAGTTATAACCAGGATTTCCTTAACTTCTGTTTCATATTCTTTTTTACAAGTGAAATCATATCATGGCTTGCAGGATTGGCTGATCCTGGAGCCTGGATCTGCCAATTCTGGACTGATCCAGGGTGATCATGGCAAGACTGCCACCTGGAGGCAGTGGAGTGTAGGTGGCTGCCCCTTCACTTTCACTACCTTCAATATAGTCAAGTTTGTCTGAGTTTGCTCCTACAATTATGTTTCTGGGATCATAAATTGCTCAAATTGTCATCCGGTTAAGTACAAAGTATCCTGATTGGCAGTGTTAAAGGAAATTTCAATTTGTTACTGTTGAGGAAGTTAGGGGAATTGTATTGAGATAGTACGACATATGGTGTATTAGGAATTATCATCATGGTGCTTAACATCTCTCAACCTTATTTTTAGTGGGCTGCTATCTACACGTTTATTGTTTTCTAAGCTTATTTTTCTTAGACATTTCTTCCCTTTTATATTGTCAATAATAAAAATGTATAAATTTATGAAGTCCTCTAAATTTGTATTTCAATGTTTTTGAAGGTATGACTTAATTATTTCCTACAAGGAAGATCTTGCGCTACTAATTACGTTGGAACAAGGGAAGCCTCTTATAGAGTCACGTGTGGAGGTACATGTGGATCTCTGCTTCCTAGAAGTTCTTTGTTTGCCATTTATGCTGGTTGATTCACAAAATACTTTTTCAAAGAAACTGTCACTGATTAATAGGTTGCTTATGGTGCAAGCTTCATCGAGTTTTTTGCTGAAGAGGCAAAGCGTGTATATGGTGATATTATCCCTCCAACTATTGGTGATCGCCGGTTGTTTGTGTTGAAGCAGGTAACTGACAGATGTTCATCTACATTAGAAGCTACCACCTGCAAATGATTTCCATTTTCTGCAAACTGGATCCAATCATGGAATGCCATCTCGCGAGAATTTCACAAGATCTCATGAGATTCTTGGTCTTGTAAAGTCCCACGAGAACTAGAATAGGCGGGCAGTCCAGTGGCTGCGGCTCTGCTGGACCTGGTGCGAGCCCCCTTCCCTGCCTGAAGGGTGGGGAAGATACAATGGAACCACTGTGGTGGCTCCGCCACCCTGGTGCCAGATTCCGGAAACCCAAAATGGGTTGAATCAGTCAGGAATCTCTCTAAAATTTTACATGGGGCTTATTTTAGGTTATTTTTAGGTTTTTATGATTTTTTTACATAAAACCTACGTAATTCTAATCCAAGATCCAATCTCCCGATATTTTATAGAGAATCTCGTTAGATCTCTTCTATTTCACCTTTCCGAGACAAAGCTGAGATCTGATAGGGCAATCCTTGGCTCCAATACTCAAGTAGACTATGGGGCTGCTGAGGTCCTGAGAATCACATATTTGGAGCATACAGGTAGATGAATGTTTTGACTTCTGACATGCAGATGACTCGAAGGTGGCAAGGGAGGAGATGCAAAGTTGCTTTATTATTTGGTTGAAATGAAGAGATGAGTGGCATTTTGAAAATAAAATGAAAGCAGACCTTAAGCAATTTGACTTGAAATGGAATTTGGTGCATTGTGCGGGGAAGGGTGGCAGCTAGCAGACGTTAAGCAGACCTTAATCTGTATTTTTTTTTCATTTTGAAAAAGAACCAAAGGGAAAGTAATGTATTGCAAAAATAAGATAAGGAAAGTTAGGAAACACAAAGCTGGAGAGAGGGGAGGACAAACTGAAAAGACGATAGTACCCAATCAAGCAAAGGGGTGGTAGGAGCAAAAAGAGCAAGGTAAAGATAGGTAAATAATGAAGAACTGTCACATAGCAGAGAAAAACTTTATCCAGAATCTGAATTGGAGCACAGCCAGAGCCCAGATATGAATAAAGCTTCTCATCATTTTAAAAATGCCTTTGAATGAGAAGTTATTCTGACTGGTCCTGTTCTGTTCTGTCAATTTGCCCAAAAGTGGCACTGACAGACAGCCATCCTGAGCATCCAGATCTAGAGGACCATGATATTGTTATTTCTATGTAAGAATGAGCTCTTTGACATGACCATTGGAGACATGAAACTGAATTTCGTGCAAAAATGTTTTTGACAAGTTGATGATCCCACAAGAAATGAAGACAGTTTTTGGGTTCAACTAGGGTACTGCAGAAGCATAATTTTTTTTTTACGGTTGTCCATTTTAACCTATTTGTATTAGCATTAATAAGCCTGCCTCATATAGTTTCTGAAGTGAAGATTTGGAATTTTATGGGGTTTTGATCAGGGTTGCCATCTTGATTCTGCAGCCTGCAGCCTGGTCTGACCTAGTTTGTCTGGGTTCTGGTCCAGTCCAAGCTGGTCTAGCCCAGTTCACCCAGGTTTTCCTGGGTACAGCTGCTTCAAGCACGGTTCACACTAGTTCAGTCCAGTCTGATTCCGGTTCGAGCTGGTTCAAATTCGGTCTGGTCCAGTTCGCACCGATATAGATCTGGTTCAGCTGGATTAATTTCGTTTGACTTCGGCTTAGACCTGTTTAAACCTGGTTCAACGGCTTCCATCCTGGGTCAAGCCGCTTCAGTCTGGTCCAAACCCAGTCCGGCTGGTTCACTGCTGTTTAGGTCCAGTTTAGTGTGATCTAGACTGGTTTGGGCCCGATTCAACCGGTTCAGGTCAGTTTGATAGCAGTCTGGTCTGACCCTTTGAATCCAGAGGTCCAGCCTATCAGTCCATCTTGGTTCGTTCAACTTCAGCTGGTCCTCCCTCTGATCAAGCCAAGATCGGCACAAGTCAGTCCACACCATGTCCATGCTGGATATTTCTTCTGTTCTGACCAGTCTAGCTTCGGTTTGGGCTGTTCGACATCAATTCAAGTTGGTCTATATCAGGACTGGTGCAGCTCAGTCATATCCAGCCGGTCGTTTCGGGCAAATTCCATGCTGCAATGGATCTTTCCTGCTCCTTGTCCCACATCATCATGTCTGGCTTTAGTTGGCATTTTTTATTTAATGTATTAAATGGTTGGGCTGGCATGAGATTTTGTCGTATAGGCTCAGGCCAAGCTTGGATTAAGAAAGGAGAGTGGGGGATGGTCAGGGTTGGCCCTGCTCTAGCCTGGACCGTTAATAGCCCTACCTAAACTTGTCTCCCAACTTGCCATCCAGCATCCCGTCAGCAGTATGGAAGCAGTTGAGACTTCTGAGGTAATTTACAACTTTTGTTTGGGTGAATAACAACGGTGGTTCAGCCTGGGAGATTGAGGAATTATCCATCTTGAGACAGGAAACCAAAATCCGTAAGGTGGCTGTTACAATCCATTATTAATACAGGTGGTAGGAGACTGTAATCTTTTATAAGAAAGCAACTTATAAACATTTTATTGTTTGGGGCTGGATATGGATAATTCTGATGAGTTTTATTGTCAAATGTAAAAGGTGCCATTGTACTTCAAATAGAGGATTTGTATCCATATCCATGATTGTTTCATACTCACATGTCTCATGAGTACAAATAGCAACATGCCACCTCATCTCTGATTTTACAAGATCGAATGTGATTTTCTCACATTCATAAGTCTTAAAGTTCAATGGCATTAAGCCATGCCGTACCATTCTCTTTTGGCATTAAGTCAACATATCATTTCAACATCAAGCCAACATATATTTTCGGCATCAAGCGAAAATATCATTTTTGGCATTAAGTCAACAAATCATTTCAGCATCAAGCCAATGTATCCTTTTGGTATCAAGTCAACAAATCTTTTTCGGCATCAAGTCACTTAAAACATTTAAGCTCAATAGGCCGAATGTTATCTATATACATTCATATACCCTATGAGTTATTTCGACATCAAGCCACCATATCCATTCTGGCATAAAACTACTAAAAATTCAAACCCAATAGACTGAATGTTATCCCCTTACATTCATGTCTTATGGGTTGTTCAAGCGTCAAGCCACCCAAATATTATACCCAATGGGCCGCATGCGACTTCTTCACATTTGTATGTCCCACGGGTCTCTTCGGCAGTAAGCTACCTAAAATTTAGATCCAATAGGTCGAATGTTAACTATTTACATTCATATGTCTTATGGGTCCGTTCGGCATCAAGTAACCCAAAATTTAAACCTGATAGGCCGAATGTTACTTTTTTACATTCATATGTCTTATGGGTTATTTGGGCATTAAGCTATCCAAAATTTATACCCAATGGGCTGCATGCGACTTCATTGCATTCATATGTCCATATGTCTTATGGGTCCCTTTGTTATTAAGCCACCTGAAATTCATATCTCATACGATAAGTTCATCTTCAACGCTAACATGTCACATGAGTTTCTTCGGCATCAAGTCACCATATTACACGTGGTAGGTTGAGAATGACTTCATCATGCTCACATATCCTACGGGTCCATCTTGGCATCTAGTCACCTAAAAAAATGGAAACACAAAAAAAAAAAAAGAAAGAGAGAAGAAAGAGAAGTAAAAAAGAGGAGGACAAAGAAGAAGAAGAAGAAGAAGAAGAAGAAGAAGAAGAAGAAGAAGAAGAAGAAGAAAGAGAAAAAAAGAAAGAAGGAAAAAGAAGAAAGAAAGGAAAGAGGAAAGAAAAGAGAGAAGAAGAAGAAAAAAGGGAGAAGAAAGAATAAGAAGGAGAAGAAGAAAGAGAGAAGCAGAAAAAAAGGAGAGAGAAAAGAAAGAAAAAGAAAGAAAGAAGGAAGAAGAAAGAAAAAATTGATGATGAAAAAATTCTCAACAAAAAAAGAAGAAAAAAAGGGGGAGAAGAAAGAGTAAGAAGAAGAAGAAGAAAGAGAAGAAAAAAAGGGAGAAGAAAGAGAAGAAGAAAGAAAAAAAAAGAAGAATGAAGAAGAAAAAGAAGAAAAAGAAGAAAAGATAAAAGGGGGGGGAGGGAGAAACAGAAGAAGAAAAAAAAAGAAGAGAGAGAAACAGGAAGAGAAAGAAAAGAAGAAGAAAAATCTACATTTCACAAGTTATGTATGGTTTCTTCATATTAATCTACCATATGATCATTTTTGGCATTAAGTCGTCACATTTTCCTTAATATACTTGTACAATTATTTATATTTATGGATTTATAAGGCAAGTGAGAGGAAAAGTTGAGTCAAAGGGCCTAAGTCCTTCTTTATCCTTAAGAAGCAGAATGACTACATTGTCACAATTTGTATAAATGCAACATTTGTAAGAGTTGAATGACATTTTGTTGTATAATAAGAAGCTGGAAATCAAAAGTGCATAAAATGAGGGATATAACTCATTATGTCTCCAGAAAGGAAAGTAAAAACACTTGAAAGAAAAGAATGACAAGTGCAATAGAGAATAAAAAGTTACAACTTTGGCATGGGACAATCTGCCAGGCATAGTGTATCTAGCTCCTGCATCTTTGCCGACAAGCACACCTTAGTAGCAACAAATAGGGCACACTCCTTTGCAGAAGCCAGACTCTCATGAGTCTGTACATCTCTGATCTGGGTGAGGGCAAGCCGATCTTGAAGTATGTGTCGTCGGGTGTCCAAGGCAGATAGCTCTGCATGAACTGTACCAACAACACTCTCTACTCGAATCCGATCATTGCGAAGGTCTTCTACGGGTCCTTGCCAATGAAATGACATCAACATTGGCCTTCATCACGGCCAACTTCTCCTTCGCTAAGGGAAGAAAAGTATTCCAATGAGTCCGCGCTTTCTCCTTATCCAGCTGATCACAATATTCACCTCGCAATGCTTCTACAGTTGATATCCATGGTTCCATAGTGCAACCAAAACCATGATAGCAAGCAGTCAGCTTCTTCAACTCTGCTCTCATTTCCTTTTCAGGCAACGAGGGATGTAGAAGCCGATGTAGAGTTCTGATCATGCCTTCTTGCATAGGCTCAGCAAACCTCGTGCCAACAAGTAGTGTGGTGGGCCAAACTAAGCCCAACTCAGGCGGGTCAAACTGTATGCCGATCAGTTGAGAAGAATCACCTGGATGCGTAGACGTTACAAGAAAGGAAAAAAAGAGAAGAATGATCAATAGCACATGTTTACAAAAGGGAATTAAACAATAATGAACAAAAACACTGAAAGAATTTGATTCTTCACTCACCAACAGAGAGGATAGGGGCTGGAGACAAGGCTGCAGCAATTGCCTTTGGGTTGATAGGCTAATATAGAATGATGACCCTGATAAGAGCTCTAAGTGGAGTATCATTCCTCAAAGCTTTACCCCCCCCCCCCCCCCCCAGGCTAAAAAAGCACTGTCATCATCTAAAAAAAAGAAAAAAAATGAAGTGAGTGACTAGCTCAGTAAACTGGATGAGAAAAGAGCAAATGTTTCATAATATAGCTCCAATCCTAAGTGATGTCAAGGCAACATTCAAGTCACCATCGTCACCTCCCAAACTAGCAATCTCAGGTGCCCGATTATGAGGATGTAGCTTTGCCAGTGGTGGATCAGAAGCTACCACAACAACAAGTACTATCATCTATGCAATAAACAATAAGAGAGAGAAAACGGGTTTTAGTTTGCTAGCACAAGAAATGAATGTTACACTACATAAATGCAAGCTAAAAGCGTTGTACCTCGCAATGGGATCACCTGAATTGCCACATCTCTTGCAATTCTCTTCAACCCTAGAAGTAATCAAAGCTTTAAAAATAATTCTCTTCAACCATTAAATCAATAATTGAAATAAAAAACTAAATCCAAACTAATTTTAATTCATTTTTTTAATCAAACCTTAAATCAAAATAAAAAATTTAAAAGATATTAAATCACAAACCAAATAAAACAAAATTTCCAAAATCAAATCAAATCAAATTTAAAATACAAAATATTTGCATTTTATCTGATATGGAGCCGTTACTCCTAATGCATTCATTTCATTTGATGATGTATGTTTTCGTTTCAAAATTGGTGGCGAATCAAGGGTGTTCAAGTATTTTCGATATAATTAACATCGGGTCTTCACACCACCTAATGGAGAGAGGTCAAAACGAAATTTTAAAGAACTCAACATCGAATTTATATATTTATACATATTGTCAAATTAGTTATACTCCTATGGAATACCGATGTTTTTCTAGTTGTAAAACTAAATTTGATAAATAAAATTTCGAAAAATATTTTTGAGAATTGTTTTTTATACGGTTAGAAATTTTCAAAATCTTTTTCGAGGTAAGTCCAAAAGAAAAAAATGAATTTACAAAAATTTAAAATCAATTCTATTATTTTTATTTCCAAATTTTCAACACCAAATACATCCTGAAAATTTTTAAAAAATAATTTCAATATTTAATTTCTTTATTTTTTGAGGTTTCACATTTGGCAGGCTGGCCTTTTCTGCTGGAGCCCATAAGGCATTGTGATTGGGCTGGGCGCATAGATCACGGAATCGGCCAATTCGGATCGGAATCGGCCGATTCCTGGATCGGATCGGCCATTGCCGATCCTATTCTTGGCTGAAGAATCGATCCGGAAAAAAGTTCCGGCAGAATCGGTCGGGATCGGCCGGATCGGTCGGAATCGGATCGGAATCGGATCGGCCGAATCACTCGGGATTGGAATCGGAATCGGATTGTTTTTTTTTCTTTTTTTGCTATTCCAGTCGGATTGACCATGATTGGCCAGAATCGGTCCGAATCGGCCGGAATAGGAATCGGATCGGGTTTTTTTTTGCTTTTTTTTCTTACCGATTCTGGATCGATTTTCTTCCATTGGATCGGTCGGAATCGGTCCGATCTGATCCGATCCGGATCGGATTGGTACCCACCGATCCCGATTCCGATTCCGATCCCGCAATCCTTGGCTGGGCGTCAAGCACAATATTGTTCCCATGTTCAAAGGATTATAGCAGCCTTAAATTTGCTATACTGCATTAAAAGAGCATGATATATCATATATGCAAGTAATGATTGGTTGGTTTAAAGTGAAACAAATGAAGTTCAGATCGTTCCAAAATCAGTGTGGATTAACAAAAACTGAAAGGGCAAAAAAAAGAAAGAAATATTCAGGAAAATTTAGTAAGAATATTAACTTATTTTCAACTAATTTTACTAATATAGACATCAAGCATGGCAATTAAATTCGTAGGAAAAATGTGCATAGCTAATTTTCATAAGAAAAATCTGTGCACAAATGATAGTTATACATAATTATACAATATTAAAATACACATTAAATTACATAGTTAATAGTTATGTATTTTTTCAAGTACATGGTTATAGTCAATAGTTAAAAGTTACATACGTTTAACATTATATGATTAAATTATATATTAATTGACAATTTGAAAAAAGACCACTTAATTTCATAAATCTTACAAAAGCCCAAATTGGAAATCCTAATTATGGTCATTGTGAAAGCCATAATTGTATGACTTCATATCTAATAAAAGGGAAGATCTTACAATATGTTAAAGCTATGTTAAATAATTAAAACTCCATCATTTTTTGTTAAGCACATTATGATACGCCAAATCTACATCAAACAGTTAATCAGATTGCTAGTCCAAGTTGGTGGATCCAACCCACCAAACCTGTTGTGTGTGTGTGTGTGTTTTTTTTTTTTTTTTTTTTTTGTCTTTGGCTAGAATTGGTCGATCCTGTCAGATCCAGGCTGAGCCCAGGTGATGTTCATTTGATGATTGGTCATCTGGTGAAAGATAGGATTGGCACCTGCCAATCCTTTTCTATGGTCGATCCTGAAAACCTTGAATAAGTGGGAGCTAGTAGCCTCTGAGGATATGGAGCCTGACTGGGTTGGCTTCCTATCCTGATAAGCTTCATCCATATTGGCTGGAATTGAGTCAGACAGTCAAACTTGCGTCGGGATTGTTTCAAATCATTCCATGTAATCCAGAATTCGCATGAACTGGTTGATCCTCATGTAGGATCTACTCTTATCATCATTACTATTTTTGATGTATTTATTTTAGTATTTATTTTACATGTTCTGGTTGGTTTAGTAACATGGTTGCAAGCTCAGAGGAGACAACTAGATTGGTGGAAACGCCATGCATGGACCTATGACTGTCTAGGAACTACAATGTTACATATTGGACAACAAGACATTACAATAAGTGATTCAGATGTACAATTTGTTACACATTCTATACATTTTTTGTCGGGCTTGAAGTTGATAATATTTTAAAGAGGTAAGGTTTTCCCATTAATATAATGATAAAAAATTAGCATTCACCTCCAACTTGAATAAATGTAGTATTCTCCATGACTGATAACTATTTGATTAGTCTCTTATCATCCTATCATAAGCAAAAGAAGTGTTCCTTTGGACTTAATGTCCACTGTCCCATATAGATTGCTCGATTTCTCTCCATGGTTCCTAGAAATTAGGTCAAAGTCAATTCCATAAGTCATTAATCCTTTTTTATGTGCTTCTTGCAGCCTGTTGGTGTTGTTGGAGCAATTACCCCGTGGAATTTTCCTTTGGCAATGATCACTCGTAAGGTTGTACATGCCTTCTGATCTTTTTACTTTCAATAACCATCATGGTATCGTCTTGTTTATGGATTTTTCTCCTCTTTTTCACCGTGTTCCTAAATTCTACCCGTTGGGCAGGTTGGACCTGCTCTTGCATGTGGCTGCACAGTCGTGGTTAAACCATCAGAATTTACTCCTCTGACAGCTCTGGCAGCAGCTGAGCTGGCTCTTCAAGCTGGAATAATGCCTGTAAGTTCACCCTTTTTACATGGGTTTAGTTGGTTCTTTATGCTTCTATCTAGCAATTCTCACACATTGGGATGTGCATGTAGTTTTTTATTTTGTGATATAATTGCCACATCTAGATTCGATGTTTGACTTGTATTTCAGCCTATGGTTATGCATTTTTTATGAATATTCTTTTTATTATTTTATTAGCATCATCTTGAAACTCAATTGCAGATTTTGTAATTTAACTGGCATATGAATGTAGTTAGCGACTATGAAATGATCATTCAAGAGAAATAATCATTTTGAATGCAGGGTTATCTGATTTGAGTCAAGCTTGGCAAGGAATAGGATGCACATTTTTTACTAGTTTTGTATTTTTGCTCATCAATGTGCATTCTTCATGAAATTCTTTTCTGTATTCTGTTGGCAACATTTGCAAAATCAATGACAAAGAATGTAATTTATTTGGGATAGAAATACATTTGATGTCTACAAAAGGATCATACAAGAGCATGAATGCAGGCACAGGTAATTCGGGTTAAGACTGGAAGATTTTTTTTCTCCATTGAAAGAGTCTAGTGTACCTATTCCTTTTATGTTAGTGACCCAAAACAAGCCATAAAACAATAAAATTATAGAAGCAAGGCAATTGTAAAAGGAGCTAGTAAACAGAACCCCTAAGGAGATAAAAGACAAGTTATAAAAGCAAAACAATTCATCGATTCTACCAAAGATCAAAACTTTTATGTGGAAAATTGCTTAGGGGTTGGCCCGGTTGGGGTATTTGGCTACAAGGAATAGATTGCACATTGCAGTGGATGAACAAAATAGATGTCAAGCGCATGTTTTATGGCTGCTGCAAGGCTTCATCAGTTCATCGTTGTCTTGCGTGACATTACCAGGGTACTATGGCAAGTCTTCCTCTCTGAAATTGGTGGATTTTTAGGAGGAAGCTAGTACCACCTTTCAATTTTCACTTGTTTAAAGGAACATGGGTTCATGGAAGAAAATGAGCAAGAAAGGGTCACTTGGGAGCTTTTCCTTGTAGCCCTCTGAAGGGAGAAGGATGACAGTATTCAGTGACCTATGCAATGAACATAGTTCTTTCCTTTTCAGAGCTGTCAGTGGCATTTTGCATGATTTGGGGTCTCTTCTTATGATGAAAATTTTATTTTTGATGGTAGTGCCAGAAGTGAACACCGCAGTTCATTAATACTAAAAAGATCTGCAAAGGTAGATTAAACATACTAAGATAGTACTAGGAAGTAAAGAAGAGCTGAAAGAAAAAAGGTACAGGACCCTCCCTCTTTATATGTCATCTCCAAAAGATAAACTGATGAAGATATGGCTGTAACTTTCAGAATGAAAATAACTAAACACATCATTAGCTATAGAAAGAACTTCCTTCAATATGAAAATAAACTGCTTCAATGTTTGTTTCCATCCTGGACATATCCGTAAGTCAATGACCATCCTTCAAAGTCCTGCTTTACTTTCTTCACTGTCAAACTGATATGATGAAAAGTGTCTTTGAAGTTCTTTTCATTCCTGACCCTTCAGATTGCCCAAAGTATAGCAGGTAGTACAAGATTTCATTATCTGATTTCATGGTTTCTGTAGTTAGAGCTCTGTTCAAAATACGCCACATTGTGTCCTTTGGAAATTGAAAGTCTAAGTTATAGGCGTCTTGAAAACTCTTCACACGCTTTAAATTTTGCCACATTCCAGAAAAAAGATGGTCCTTTTCTTTCTTTTTTTGTTTCCACAAAACCAGCACAAGTTTCTTCAGCTATCCTTAATCCATTCGGTTCTATCAGCTGTGGCCAGCCTCTTCCAAGCTTATGCTATAGGAAAAGTTGTATTTTGATTGGCAGGTTTTTATTCCAAGTTGTCGACCTCTTTAAACCTCTATAATTCATCAATTCAGTAACTGTTCTAACTGTAAACAATCCATCTGCTGCCAAATGTCATTTTATTCTTCTGGTGTATCCATAAATCTCTTAACCCCTTCTAGTAGGTCCATGTCTTTTGAATTGTTCCTCTGGAATTTGTAAGTTTCTAACAAGTATCAAGTCCCATAAGCCTTGAATATTTCTTTGCTGTTGTCTTTTGCTCTATGAGATCATACAACTCTGGGTAGGAATTACATATGGGTGCCTTATTAAGCCACGTACAAGGAGGGAGTGATTTGAATTGGTGACCAATTCGGCTAGTGCTGATTCTGATCCAATCTAGTCAAATTGGCAAATTCAAGGGAAGAAAAACCAATTTGGAATCAGCCTGGATCAGTTCTTCAAAAGACAGAAAAATTTAAAAAACATAAAAAATATGGTAGATGGATTCTACATGGGATTCTGGTCCGATCTAACCCTTTCAGGTATTCTGGCATCATAGAAGCACAACACTACATCTTCCCTGCTGATAGGAAGTGATCAGAGGTGGCTATATCAGGTCCCCTGGACCCATGGAATGCCGTATCAGGTTGGCTCGACTGACCCGCTCCATCGGATTTGGGGTTGACTGCTCCGGTCGGGACCCCTAATGCCTGACTTAGCTGATAGTCGGCTGGGTCGCCAATGGCTAGCCACCATTGGGGGTGCTTCTTGCTCCCCCAAGGCCCCCCAGGAGCTTTTCCACTCCCCCACACCCCACTCCAATTTCTCACTCTAAAAACTCTCTCTTCCTAGCATTCTAAGTGCTTTTTCTCTCTAAATTCTCTAAAGTTCTTGAATTCTCGTGATGTTCCAAGGTTCTCTATACATTTTTCTTTAGTTAATTGTGTTACTAACACTTTTGTGTTAGCTTTATTTTTTTAATTATTTTGATATTTTTTAAAAATGTTTTCTTCGAGTTGTGTCATCTAAATTTTCGACGCAAGCTGAAGTGATCTGACTTGTGTTCATTGCAACTTGATAGACATGACCCAAAGAAATGTGCAACGTAAGTTTTGTGAGAATGCTACATACAGTTGATTTTTCTTATTAAAGCATCACCTCACTAGGGTGCAAGGAAATGTTGCCTCAGGCACACATCCACCTGAGAACGTCTCCAACACCATGGAGGACATATACAGATCCATAGATATTTCTCATATCCGTGCACTTCATGGCCGAGGTGCATTGCACACATGCCCCCATAGTTTGCAAAATTGGTCATTTCGGATCAGAATTAACCGATTCTTAGATCAGATCAGCCCGATCCACCATCGGAACAACTAGTCCAGGACATTTCTCGAAAGAATTGGCGTGGATCATGGATCGGTCGATTCATTAGATCAGATTGAGAATCGGCCTACTGGGAGTCTGTCAGTTATGGATCCTCCTAGAATCGGGTCCAAGTCCGGACCCGATTTCATTCCAATTTCTCTTCTTTTAAGGAGAGAATTGGTCCCTTTCTTATTCCCCTCCCTCCCTCTTGATTTTAGGGCTCCCCTTCCCAATTCCCTTCCCCTCCCCTCCGGCATCCCCTTTGGCGGTCCCCTCCGGTGTCCCTTTGGCAAATGTTAAGAAGCCCCTCCTAGGGTATGATTTGCATCTATTTTCTCTTCTTCCCTCTTCTCCCTCCCCCTAAATGCTTCTCTGGTGAGAATCTTCCCTTTTTTGGAAGTTAAAGTAGGAGAGGATCACAATCTGTTTTGGGGGTACTCCTGCGCAATGGGATGTTGACTTGGAGTACCTCTTCTAAGAAGAATATTCACTTTCAACATGGATGGAGGACAATGATGTTGAACTGGTTTCAGAGTTTAACCTTAAAGATCGAGCATGGGTTGAAAGAGAGCTTGATAGCATAGTTGGTGATGCTGAAGATGAACAAATACAAGAACTAGAAGATACTCCGACTTTTTGTATATTACCAATTTAGTTGGATCCACCTCACACCATAGCTCCACAGTCAGCTTTAGAGCCTCTAGTCCCAGCTCTTGGTCCATCTGCTATCTAGAAGAGTACACAAAAAAGAAAGATTTGGAGGATTCAAATCATTGAAGAAGGTATACCAACGCTATATTAGACATGACACACAAGAAGAGGAAGCGGTGAAGAGCAAAAAACTAGTTTTCAGACAAAGACCTGTGAGTCCCACATACAGTACCCAAGCATCGTCCTTAGATAATGATGAGGAAAAGCTCATTCTAGCTACACAATAGCAAAATCAAGATGGTTCAGGTGGAGGTGAAGGTGAAGGAGAAGGTGGTTCAAGATCCAACAATGCATGTATGAGTGGAGCATGACATGATAATTTGGGTTAAATATAACATTCAAGTGGAAGAAGTTTTTGACCAAATCACATGTATTTTTTTGATGAGTACGTGGTGACAAATTATCTATAACCCGTTTTTAACTTCAAGCTATGTTATCCACTTGCTCCTTTTAACTCCAGTATCAGACAGTGTGTATGATTTTAATTAGGTGGTTGAGTCATTATTTTCATATGGGTGTGGGCTAATCATAACTAACCAATCTCAATGGAGCATTCAAAAAAATTAAGAGAAAATCAGGAGAATGAAAACTATGAGGGTCAAATTTGTAGATGATGGTGATGAGAAGATATCATCATTTTTTGCATATAAATTGTACAAATTTTTTTATTGGAATAAATATCAGTATTATTTTATATGCATGTCTTAATATATCTCGTAGAAAGTGATAGTCACATGAAAATGTGTTAGATGTTATTTTTAAAAATTTATAGTTTGTATAGTTGTCATATTTTTTTTGGATTTATTATGATGTTTTCAAATTCTTTTGGAAAAAAATTCCTTGATCTGGATCATCGGGATTTCTCTCAGAGAATAGGTCCATATCGGTCTAATTTGGATTGGATCGTTACTAGTCGATCTTGCTACCGATTTCGATCTGATGATCTAATGCCACACAAGACTGTGATCATGGTTTGCGGACACAAGACGGGGAAGACACAGAGGCAGAGGCTCAAGTTGTCAACATTATCATTATTATGTACTTGAGTCATCTCAATTCTCTTAGGTTTCTACATTTCATGAAGTTTGTTAATTGATGTCTCAAAGTAGTTATGGTTTTAAGAGTTCCATACACTTTGCTTATGGTAGGTACGAGGATGAAGTTTGGAGAGGATATCCTAGGATATTTGAAATAGGAAGTTTAGATTACAACCAATGTATATATACTTTTAATATAATGTACTATTATCAAATATTTTGGGGAGAGTATGTAAAGTATGTTGAACAAGCATAAAATGTAAGATTTGAATAGAAATGAACAGATTTTTTTGGGTATTATTATGTTTATTTTTTAGACTTTTAGAATTTTTCTAGAATTTTTCAAGTTCTGATCTGAACAAAATATGAACTTTGAATAGAAATGAATAGAAATTTTTTGGTGTTATTATGGTTATTTTTTGGACTTCTAGACTTTTTTAGAAGTTTTCACGTTTTGGATCCGGGTTGACCTAGGCCACTGACGGCTACCCTAGTTGGGTTTGCACCGGCAGACCCAGTCGTGATCCATGACCCTTCCTTCCTTGCCTAGACACGATATCAAGTGTCAATATTTGATGACCTGTTAGAATCATTCCCTATCTATGGCCAATTTTGTCGACTCCAGTTGCTTCAGGCGGGACCTTCCATGACCATGTATCCTTAGAAAAATGGCAATAGCACCTAAATTCACTTTTATCATTGAAGAATTTAGATAGAAAGATAATTCTCCAGAATGCCCCTCCAAATAAATGAAACTTTCTGTCATGTTTCTGGAATATAGTCAAAGGGATTTGATTAAGGCTGTTGGAGAGCTGCAGGTAGCTTTTTGGCAGATCAAACACTCAATTCAACCTTTGTTCTTCTACTTCTTAAGAAAAAGGACCTGAAGGATATAAAAGACTACATGCCCATCAACTTACTCAATGGAATATACAAGATTTTTGACAAAATATTGGTTAACAGCTTGATGAGGGTGATTGCCCACCTGATAGATCACCCACAAACTGCATTTCTAAAAGGAAAAAAAAACATTTTAAGTGACTTTTTAACATGGCGTGAGGCTCTGCATGATCAAAGGAAGAAGAGTTGTATTTTTTATTAGATTGATTTTGAGATTGCATACAAATATATGATAGGGTTTGCTGGAATGCTCTACTCCGAGTGATTCACCTGCATTTCTATAAGGAAGAAACATTTTAACTGACTTTTTAACATGGCATGAGGCTCTGCATGATCAAATGAAGAAGAGTTATATTGTTTATTTGATTGATTTTTAGATAGCATACAAATATACGATAGGGTTTTTCTGGAATGCTCTACTCCGAGTGATTCACCTAATGGGGTCATGGTTTGTCGTCTTGCGACCTCGCGAGAATCTCGGTCTTGCGGGCAAGGCGAGATCAGAGACACCCGAAACCCATGGCCAAGCACCTCGCGGGTGTACAAAGGCAAAGATCTCTTGTCTTGGCCGGCGGGAAGGGGCAAAGGAAGGTGCATTTGCCGGTCGGCCAAAGGGCCCCTCACCCCGCATGCAACGCATCGTAGCGGGGGTGCTTAAAACCTCTCGCCAGACCCCGAAGGAAGCCATAGGAGGGCCATAGAGACCTACCAGGGCACGGGGGACCGAGCTGCGACGCTCTCTCCCTCATCTCCAAGCTCCGGCTGTCATGGAGGCAACTCTGGCTATTACGGCGGCGTCCAACGACGGCGGCGATCTCCGGCGACGGCGATGCGTGCGCTGGAGTCGTGGCCCTGCGGGAAGAAGCCAAGCAGGCCATCGGGCGGGACTCGGGAGGGCACTCACGGTCGCGGCCCTGTAAGTTGCGACGAGAAGAGGTAATACGTAATTGTAATACGTTAACGTAATACGTAATATGTAATTGTAATATGTTAACGTCGATTAATAATAATTATTAAATATTAATTTATTTTTAATATTTATTATACTAATGTTGGCGTACATTTTTTTCAAACCAAAAAAAGGAAGAAAAGAAGAGAAAGAAGTAAAGCAGGCAGCCTGGCCTAGGAGCTGGCCCAATGGCCCATGAGATTGGCCACAATTGGGCCCAATTAAGCACCTCAGCAGGGGCCGGATTCATCCAGCCCACCATTGGCACAGTTAGGCCATGTTCAGGCCATGTGCGCAGCCCACAGGTGGGCCTGGGCTTCTCCTCAGTCCGCTGGCCCAGAAAACAGGCCCAATTGGGCCAGGCCCACTTCAGCAGCCAGGCCAATCAAAGCCCAGCCGCACCCACTTGCCACCTCAGCTCCTTGGTGCGCACCCAGCTGCCAGCACAGCCCCCCAACAGTCACTTGAAGGAGAGGGAAAGCCAAGAGACAGCCACTCAATCAATGTGATTAAGTGGAGTAACTCCCATGGGGGAGGCCAAGGGTCACCTGCGCACACATTTCCTGGCCCTTCACCTGCCCTCTTCACTCTCTATAGAAGGGAGGGGGACGCACCAGCCAAGGAGAGGAAGTTGGAAGCGCCGATAGGCTGCCGGACTGCTACCTCAGAGCTGCTGCCCTCTGCGCCTGCAACCTGCTGCCGCCAGAAGAAGGAAGGAGAAGAAGGAAAGAAGAGAAGGTAAAGAGGCCTGCTTGGTGCGCCCATGTAGCCCCCTCAAGGGGGCCTTCTTTTCTGCTTATTCCAGGCCCGTCTCTAGCCTCTAGTATGTCTGCAGAAGTCACCATGCTTAGCCTATGTTCGGACCTAGTCCAGACCCCCTGAAAACCCCCCTTGCGCAGGCCTGTTTCAGCCCAGCAAAACACCCCACTTCAGGCCCAAATCCGGCCCCAATGTAGCCTACCGAACAGCCCCTGCTGCAGGCCTCAAACCAGGCCCATGTTCAGGCCCATATACAGCCCATTTAACAGGCCTATCCGCAGGCCCATTTAACCCAGACGAGCATCCTCCTACAGCAGGGATAGCTCCCCACCTCGGCCCATAATCTGACCTCTGATCAGACCCGGAATTGGCCCACAACCAGCCCACGTCTGGCCCCAAACCAGGCCCATGTCCAGGCCCCCCAAACAGGCCATTTGCAGGCCCAATTTCAGCCTTGTTCGGCCCCCCCTGCATAGGCCACCTGCAATTCATCCAGTAGACCCCTATGCAGGCCCAGAAAGGAGCCCACAAATCTGCCCAATTGCCTGCCTCTCTCGCAGCTAAAATCAAGCCCCCATGTGGCCCAACCGAACACACACCCTGCAGGTCTGAAACAAGCCTCATTCAGGCCCATCTTCAGCTCCTTTACAGCCAACCAGAAATAGCCTAGTCCAGACCCCCCTGAAAACTCCCTTGCGCAGGTCTGTTTAGCCCACCAATCAGGTCCCAAATCAGACCTAGAATTGGCCCATAACCTGACCTCTGCGCAGGCCCATCTTGGCCCACCCAAAACCAAATCAAAAGCACCCCTTTGCGGCCTACTCAGAGGACAGCAATCCAGGGAGTTCCAAACAGCAGGACAGCAGCCAGGAGACGGGCCGACTTGAAGGTGACAGCCCGGCCCCCTTGGAAACCGTACGACGGGCCATGGGCTTAGCCGGGTGGCCTTCCAAGTCGGTCCGGTGAGGCAGCTCCAGAAGGACAGCAGCTCCCCAGCAGGCCCTTCCGGCCCAAACAGTACAAGGCAGGCCCAGCGGGCCTATGAAGGTTGAAGGCCGGCTCGGAACGCCGATGAAGTTGAACCGGCCTCCATGGCCTTATTCCAAAAAATGAACAAATAAGAAAATCCAGAATGCAAAAGCAATATTAAATTAAGGACTCCACCCTTCGCGGGGACTCCAACCTTGGACGACTCCCCCCGGGTACGCCCCGGGATGTCGATCCGGACGGTGGCGCGGACATGCTCCCGTAGCCAGCGGTTCCTTCCCCCAATATGGCTAAGCTAAGGCTGGCTGTTTTGGATGGGTAAATTTTCACTAAGTTGGAAAAATAGTGGGCATGCCGTCGTAATGCCAAAATTTTTCCAAAGTAGTGGAGATAAACCTATGTTGGGGGAAGGATCAACCATATTGTACACCGATGTACCTCACTCATCTTTCAATGAAATGAAGTTCAAAGTCAATTCGATGCATGAAAGTGGGCACCGATTGGCAGCCCAACGTGCCCGATCAGATGCAAACCGCCAAAATCAAATAAGCAAACTGTTTTTTCAAACAATCAAAAAATAAACAAAGCAAAGTAGGGTCTGAAATGGGATTTTACTGCCACATTTCTTAACCGCCTGCAGGTCTCGATCACAACTCTGTTTCAAGCCCTGCCTAGGCCCATGGCTGCCCACCTAAAACCACCTGCGCGGACCCCAATCCAGGCCCATGAACAGCCCCCTGTTCGGCCCACCTGCTGCCCCTTTTCAGGCCCAATTCGAACCCATATGGTCAGGCCCAAGAGCTGGCCCAAGTCCAGTTCAATTTAACCTGCAATCGGACCCCCTACCTGGCCCACAGTCTGAGCCCGGCCAACCTGATTCCAGCCCATCCTCAAACCAACAACAGGTCCATTTTCTGGTCCTTATCCAGAGCCTAAAACCAGTCCCCTCGTGACCCGGTTTCAGGCCCATCAAGGACATCCCAAACAGGCCCATATTCCGGCCCACCTGCAGGCCTATGCCCAGAGCCTAAAACCAGTCCCCTTGTGACCCGGTTTCAGCCCGTCAAGGACATCTCAAACAGGCCCCAATCGGTCTATTCAAGGCCGTCTGAACAGACCCCTTAAGCAGGTCCGAAGCTGCCCTTGCTCAGCCCACGTTCAGGTCCTAGAACCGGTTCCAAATCAGCTTTCTGTGCAGGCCCATTTCGGCCCATCTTAATCCATTCACTCCAACGGACCAACCCCTTTGTGGCTCGGAGAAATCCCCAATCAGTCCTTAAGTAAAAATCGGATTTTTTGGACCGAATTCAAAACAGATGAAACTCAGAAATCAGAAAAAATCAAAGTTAACCAAAAAATAACAAATCAATAAACCCGAACAAATCGGTTTGCATCTGATCGGACCCAAAAGGCCGCTGCCCTTTTGAGTTCTTTATTTTATGTTGTGGATGTGCATGTCTCCGAAAACAGGTTGCCGCGACGGTTAATCAAAGGCGTTCGAGCCGTTGCTCGATGTAAGTTAACGCCGGATACTCGCACCATCCGGCGGAGAAGGGTCAAAAATGAAATTTTCAAAGAACCCGAACCTCGGTTCTAATATTTTTAAACTATCACCGGACTACCTAATATTTTTAGGATATCACCTATTTTCCTAGGAAAGTCCGGAGATGTCTTTCTTTCTAAGAATAGTCGTAAAAAAGAGGTTCACACAAATGACACGCCCGGTGGTACCCTTCTTTCCTTTCATCTTCTCTTCGTGGCAACTTGGAGATGTGCACATCCACTATCTTCAATTCTAAAAGAAAACCAAAACAAAACACTCTCTGCATTTGATCGAGTTGTTTTCGTTTTCAGGACTCATGGAAATCAACAACGGAGTTTGCTTTTCCCAGGCCTACGTTGAACAGCGACGTATCGGCTCCGTCACACCTGCCATCGCTTTTGGAGGCTTCTCGAAGACTGTGTTGTACCCCGACCGGCTCGGGGCAATGCCTGAGAGGCTGATCGCGGAGCCCGAAGTCATGCACCCACTGCTCCAAGTGTTGGCCTCGGGTCAGGAGGCGGTCGAGCTCGCTGCCACTCCACCAACTGAGACTCCACTACCAGTCTTGCTGCTGTCGGCACAACCTTTGGTGCCGAGTGAGGGCACCCCCGCTGCGGGTCCCACGCCTAAGCCGACTGCTGCCATGAGGGCCCGGCGCCGTTATGTTGCCCGCCGCGTCCTCAACGCCGGAAAACTCAAACGCCGCTCCGAGGAGCCGGCCAACGTCGTCAAGACTCCGGCCGACTTCAAAAGAAGCATTTTGCCGATGTCACCACTGGGGGCACTGCCGCTCCACAATAAATTTTCGGCATTGACCCTGCTCAGGAGAAATGACCGAGTCGAGGAAGTACCACTCGTCGTTAGGCCTTTGGCCGTCCGCGACGGAAGAAGGCCTTCTGATGCCAACTTGACTCCGGCCAGCTTCAAGCACGGGGGGCATCTCCCCCACGTAAAAAACCAGGTGCCCCGTCACCTCTCGACTCCACCAAGGAAGGAATGGCGAGTTGTTCGCCCCAAGACTCACGACGTGCACTCCCACACTGGGACTGCTCGTCCTGCTCAGGGACACCCTGTGCTGGCTATTATGGGGAGGTCTCCACTGGCTCCCCAACATGCTAGGGAGGGCGGTTTCTCACACCCCCCTGTCAACCGGGGGCATGATCTGGCCCTACCGGCCCCGCCGTCCTGGGGGCACCGCCCCGGAAGCTCCAACAACTACCGGCGCCAGGCCGGCGCTGCATTGAAGGCCCCGCCTCCCACAGGGTACGGGGTTCCAACACAAAAGAGCTTCGTCTGTCTTGTCACGTCAAGGAGCAACGTGCCTGAAGACGCGCCGGAGGCATCCCGGACTGCCGTCCGAACAAAACCCCGGACCCGCGCCGACACAGCCCAGGAATCGGCCGCAGCTGCCGAAAGGGCCCAGAAAGCCAGTAATGAGCCAGTTCTCCAAGAACCAGAAGATGATGCGCCTCTCACGCCCACATTTGAAGACCTACAGAGGGAGAATCAACGGCTAAGAGCTCTGATAGTTAATGCCGGGCTCTTACACCCTCAGCCGATTTACGAATCGGAGGAAGAGGAGGCCGCCAGGGCCCCTCAGCTGGCCAGAGTGGACCCACCGCTGCCGCCGCCGCTCCCGGCCATGCCCCAGCCATCGGTCCCAAGACCGCCAGTCCATGAGGAGGCCTTCGAGGGACGGCGCTATCAACCTCCCCCGCCGCCTCTACAGGAGCCGCTGGACCCGGCTCAACGGGCCGTGATTGATCAGCTGATCGCCACGCGCCTCGCCCAGCATGACGAGGGGCACAATGTCATGGGCCTCTACCAGGTCCCTTACCCACTGCATCACCAGTACGTCCGGCTTCCGCAGGACGTTTCTAAAATTCCGAAGTGCTCAAAGTTTGACGGGCGTGGGTCCCCGAGAGAGCATCTGGCACTGTACTTCGCTCACATAGGAGACTTGGCTTACAACGAGTCATATCTCCTGAAGTACTTCGCCACCACCCTCACTGGAACCGCTTTCGAGTGGTATTCGAAGTTGAAGCCGAACTTCTTCGCCGACTGGGCCGACATGCAGCGAAAGTTCGTGGAAAGGTTCAGCTTTTCTGAGCTGCCACACACATTGGTCGAGCTCGCCACGATGACGCAGGGGTGCAACGAGACCGCCGTCGACTACATCCGGCGATGACGCGACGTCTGCATGAAGTGCGCCAATCCACCCCTCGCTGAGGAGGCGGTGGCCTTATGCAAGAGAGGGCTCCGGCCCGACATTCAGAAGAAGGTGCTGGGTACCAGGATCCAAACCTTCGACGACCTCAACATCACAGTGGCTGACATCGAGCACTTCTACTACAGCCATCCGTCGACCGCCATCGCCCGCCCGAGGCCGTCCAAGGACAAACAACCGGCTTCCAGAGAGGTAAACACCATTGATGTTGTCTCACCTTCTTCTAAGAGTGTTGGCAGGGAAATGGGAGACCCGCCACAGCGCCCCCTCCACAGAAGCCTGTCAACGTCCCTCCAAGACCCACGTAGGAGGAGCGTACCCAGAAGCCCTACTCCTTCACGCGCGATTACACGCGCAAGCTGTTCGAGGTCTGCATGCAAAATGACCTCATCAGCCTGCCCGCCAGCCGGCGCCCCGACGACGCCAAGAGGAGTAACGAGGCTAACTACTGCCCCTACCACCGACTGTTGGGGCACGTTATCGAGGACTGCTATCAGTTCAAGGACCTGGCGGAGAAGATGATACAGGATAAAGTCTTCAATCTGGGAAATCGGCTAGTCCGGCCACCCCAACCGCATCAAGGCGCCCGTCAACAGGCGAATTTCGCCGTCAACGTGGTGCACTGCCGTCATCCAGGCTCCGGGCCCAAGCGCCCTAGGACACCGCGTTATCAGGTAACGCAGGTACAGACTCCGCGTCCTCGATCGGCACCGCCCCAGCAGCAGCCTCGGCGACGATTGTCTCCCCACGGACCCCGTCCTCGGCAAGAACCGGTTCTACGCCCCTCGGCGCACCAAATAGCCTCCAATGTCACTGCAATGCTGGAGGGATTCCGGGCCCGATGCGCCCGCCTGGAGGCCGATATCACGGCAGCCTTGGCCAGTCTCCCCGACATCCTGGCCGGCAAGGTAGCTTTCGAGGAGGTTTGCCACCCACGGCAGCCTCCAAGATTCTCTGAATCGTCTGTTGCAGGATCGCGGCAAACGGAGGAGCAACCCCAAGAGCTGCACAATGATCATGGTGGGTACCGCAGGCGCGGTGCCGAATCTGAAGCCCCCTCTGACCGTTCCCGTGCAGCGGTAGAGAGACGTCCACCAGGGTCTCCTCAGAGGAAGCGCCAGCGGAGTTACACCTACACCTGTTACTCCTTCCCTCAGTCTATGACTCGGCAACTGTTCGAGAAGGCCGCCAGAGAGGGTCTGATCGAGCCCTTCCCCGGGAGGGAGTATCACATTATGTCATTCCCCAAGGAAGGGTGTGGGTATCACCGTACCTACTCCCACGCCATTGAAAGCTGCTGGGCTGTAAAGAGGGGTTTGGAAGAATTGGTCAGGGGCAGAGTCTTAAGAATAGGCTGCTACTCGGTCCATCCGCCACGGCCTCATGTCAGAATAGAACCGGCTGGCTCCTCCTGTGTTGTCAGTATCACTCCGGGATTGGGAGCTGTCCAGAAGACTGGGGCTAGAGGTGTGTCTCACAGACCCCCTAGACCGGGATATTTCCCTTGCTACGAGAGGCTCCCCCAAGAGCTGATCCAGATGAACATCGAGGCTGAGGCACGCCTCCGACAGCAGACGGGGAGAGTTGCCAGGGCGTCAGGGCCTCAGAGGCCGACCCCTCGCCAGAAGTTACAGAAAATGAGAAGCCGGTTGGAAGGATGCGCCCCAAAGCAACCTGTGGGCCTCCCGACACCGATGGAGTTCACTTCCTGGGCTGAGTGGATTAGATATCAGGACCTCGCCCGCCGCCTCAACGTTCTTGAGCAGAGGGTCACCATTGGTGACGGGGCCGCAGAAGCCCAAGTTTCCCGGCTATGGGGACCCGATGAATACGAACCCGACCTGGAGGCACTTAGGAACCACTTCCAAGTGTTCTCCTGTAACATGGTGAACTTCGCTCCCCCGAACTCCTATAACAAACAGCGCCCTTCGAGGCCAGGCCCGCGTGCCGAACTTGTCTACCGGAGGAAGGAAAACAAGAAGAACCAGTGCCAGCAGGGAGGACAGAAATCCAACCCGGGGCGAGTTATTTATCTTGGAGATGAGGAGCCTGGCCCCGTGCCCGCTCCCATTGTCAGGCAGCCTCCGCGCCAGCAACCACGTAGAGGTAACCCAGTCAGCATCCGGGATCTCCCCAGTACCAGCACCGCGCCGCCCACTGCACGCGCGGATATCCAGGAAGGCACTGAAGCCCAGCTGGATGCACAACAGAGTCAACCGCAGCCGACGCCGCCTCAAGACGAAGACGAGGGCCCAAGCCCTTCGTAGCTCTTCGTCACACCAGACTTGCCTTATTCAACTCCGCTTCCGTCATTACCGGAGGCCAAGCGAAAGGTGGATGACAAGCTACTGGCGAAGATCAGACGTCTCCCAGTGCGCATCAGTGTCTGGGAGGCCCTCTCTCTCAGTCAGGAACTTCGGGAGGCATTGATTGTTATAATGCAGCAGCCCGAAGTCTATGAGGCGCAAGTCGCCGAGATGCAAGACACTCAGGTTCCTCCGGTGACCTTCACAGAGGAGGATATGGTCTTTCAAGCCCCGTTCCACAACCGGGCTTTATTTATGAAAGGGTCCATCAACGGACATGAAATGAACCGCATCATGATTGATGCCGGCTCGGCATGTAACCTTATGCCGATGAAAACATTCATGGCACTCTTCTTGGCACCATATCTACAGAAAGCCCCCGGAGTCACTATCTTTAAATTGAAAACATTGTATCTATCTTTAAATTGATAGAAAACATAAAATGATTAAGTTGATGTAACCTTATGCCGATGAAAACATTGTATCTATCTTTAAATTGATTCTACTAAATAAATTAAAAATAAACATAAAATATTTATTAGTATATATCAAATAATAATTAATTTTTATATTTATTCCAACAACTTTATATGAATATATTTTACTTAGGTTTTATTTTTTATTTTTTACATATGTTTTTATATTACTTAAAAAGATTATGTAAAAAGATTATAAGAATATTAAAAAATAAAAAAAGATTAGGTAATTTGTTAAATGTTAATATGTTTCATAGAATTTTAAGTTTCTACTTAAATATAAAAAGATTAATTATAATAACATTATATAACATTTGTACGTAATAAAAATTATTGAATATTAATCTATTTTTTAATTTTATTTTGCTTAATAATTTAAATATAAATTATTCTCATTAAAAACACAATATAACGTTTATAAGTAATTAAAATATTACATGTAAGGCTATCAAACGAAATGAAGATCTCTGTTTTGAGAATTTTCCTGAGGTATAACCAACTACATCTTTTTCAAATATTCCCCGTGAGCTCAAGAATTGTTTTTCATACGTGGAGTAATTTATTTCTGGTTTAGAGAATTTTCTTGAGGTATAACCAGCTACATCTTTTTCTTTTTATTTCATAGGTTTTTAAGTTTGTAGATTTTATTTGATTACATAGCACCTTTTGTCCCAAAAGAGGCCAATGCATCTCTAAACTTTATAATTTGGTATATAAAATGATTTAATGTTAATATCAACTTAAAAAATGAAATCTATAAATATCGTAGCGTTACCTCATTTCCAAATTAGCCTTTTCCTTTAGATTTTAGAAACAACTTCTCGTAAACCTGATAAAGTGCTTTAATAAGTACTTGATTGTCTCCAAAATGTAATTTATATTGATATTTTGGATTGAGAAAATATGTTGTACATGCAAATATTATTATTCAAAATGTTAGTTTTATACATTTATAACAAAAATTCATACTTTGGGTAAAGAAAGAGAACATACCAGCCTTGTAGATAGGTGCATCCATTGATTTTGTCCATCTATCATCTATGATCTTATGAACCTATGTGTAATTTCTTGGTGAAGTTGTCTTTATCATGTCCTTTATCACAATGATCGCATGATATACACTGCCCATGGTTGGATAATTTTCAATGTCCATCACTCTCAAAACTTTATACATAGGTTCCATGATCTTTATCGAATCTCTTGCATAATCCCAAAACATAGGATGGCATGTGATTTGTTCCACGTTCTTTCCGATAGGAGTGTTCCTGAACTCTGAATTAAACCACTCTGAACAAAGAAAGAAACCTCTCAAACTATCTTTTTGACGCAACAAACTTCACAATGCAAGATAATTTGTTGCAAAACGAGTGACACCGGGTCGAATTAAATCACGTCTACAAGTCTTTCTTACTCGATTCACGACCCAATTATGATTATATATGAAACGTGTAACAATTCGACTCATGTCTATAGTTTTTTTTTTACCATAGCATTCTTTGTCACATATTTAAACATCAAATTTATACAATGAGCAGCACATGGTGACCAAAAAAGATTATATTTTGATGCCAAAAGTGTTCTGCCTTTTTATAACTACTGACATTATCGGTTATAATTTGTATAACCCTATTTCTTCTAACTTCCTTAATCTTGTCCTCCATCAACTGCATAATGAACTCATGATTTTTCTCTTTACCTAATGTATCAATAGAATCTAAAAATATGACATATCCTGCACTATAAACCATAAAGTTAATGATGGACATTCTTGTGGGTCCTGTCCATCCATCACATAAAAGAGAACAACCATGGGTATCCCAATGTGGTTCTAATTTTTTAGTTCTGTTTGCATGTTTACAACTAGTTCATCCAAATATTTTCTTAATATGTCTTTGGGTGTGGGAGGTTTGACTGCACGTCCAAGATTTTGTGCTTCAACAATCATATTCTTGAAATGATGATCTCCTGCAACATTAGCTAGAATATGATTGAATATAAAGAATTTTGAAACCATCTTACCGAGCGATTCTCTTAAAGGTCCTTTGTTTACCATTTCCTCTATTTTTTTGTCGTGCATCATCTGATTTATACAAACTATCTTCTACAACTGAACTTTTCCCAATACCTACTGATCTATGTCCACCACGACGCATGAAGTCAGTTATGCTTCGTTTCATTTGTTTCATTCCACTTCCACTTCCACCTGCAATTCCTGTAGCACTACTACTTCCAGCGCCAATTGTTTGTGAATGTCTTATTTGACGCTCGGACTCATCAATTTGTCATCTAGCTTCAGCAGATGCTTTTGCAATTTCCCGTTGTATTCTTTCCTCAAATTCTTCTTCTTCATCTGACGAGAAACCTTCAGAATGACCACCCATTTGTCGAAGCTCATCCATAACTACTTCTTTTGCGAATTTATTCTTCATAGTTTGCATAGATATTTCTGATAGGGGATATTATGGATATAGACATTCTAAGATTCATCATCATATGAATATAGACACAGACATGGATATGAGAAAATACAACAAGGTTCTTCACATACATTTTATAATGAAGGAGATGAATCTTCATATGGATATGGACATATTGCAAGTGAACATGTTTTTTCAAACATACCCTATGACAATAGTTATTATGGTTATGGTCATAGTCATGGTACTTATGGCTATGGATATACAACACAAGATGACTTTTCAAACATCTCTGATTCTTATGAACAAAGATTCAGTTTACCACGAGAGGGAGATCATCAGTCTTATATGTCATGGGTTGAATATTGTGATTTTGTTGGTGATTTTGTGGCACAATAATCACAAAGTGACCAACAAAGTGATATATCAGAAGCACGCAAATCATCTTTTTTGTATCGAGAGTGTTTTCTTATTGTTCATTCACACAACTGGTGTGAAAGTGGAGTTTGACATTAAGAGTATTTTGTGATTGTTCCTTCACACAATTAATGTACAAAAATGTTATGTTATTTATTTTCATGTAATGTATGTGAATTCATTGATGTACTCACATCTTTATAATATATTATGTTATGTTTGTCATTTTATACATATTACATATATACATTTTGATCCGAGAATCTGATAACCTGAGATCCAATCTCTCGAGATTTTTCCGAGATCTCTCCGAGATCTCTTCCACCCCCCGAGACAAAGCCGAGGTCCGAGACGGCAAACCTTGAATGGGGTTTAGTAAAAATAATTAACATGGCATGAGACTCTGCATGATCAAAGGAAGAAGAGTTATATTGCTTATTAGATTGATTTAGAGATAGCATACAAATATAGGATAGCGTTTTACTGGAATGCTCTACTCCGAGTGATTCACCTAATGGGGTTTAGTAAAAAATAATTAAATGGGTCAAACTGTCTCAATTCAGCAAAGTTCTCAGTCCTGGTGAGTGGTGCTTCAAGTGTAAGGGTTTATGAATCAACTTATCCAATATAATATCTAGTGCTGCTAGTCCATTCTGGGAACTGGACTGATGTGGGATGAAATCATTTAAAACCAACTAACCAACTAAATGGAAAAATGACCGAAATGCAGGACAAAATTGACTAAATGCTAAAACCAAAATTTAAAATGCCTAAATCCTTTTTACTTTACCGAAATGGTCCGGTCAGCGCTATCCAGGTTCCTTCGACCGCACATCCGATCATATGCCAAGGTGAAAAACTTTGTGATTGTTTCGTTACCTCCAGGGCCCATGGGTCGTTGTGGCCTGCTGTTGGCCTGAACAGGAGGGGGTCATGGACGACAATCTGCCATAGGTTCCCATCTTGCGTATGCTGGTGTACCATCCTGCTGATCGAGGGCCAAAGAGAATGCCTGCAGTTGGCCGGGAGACAGCTGCACGTGATCTCGCGTGTGAAGGAGCATGCTGGCAAAGGGCATCGGCATCTTCACACGCCTCCTCGTGCGAGAAGGCCAGCACATCCGCAGAAGCTTCTGGATATCCGTCTGAACCGTGCGATTATCCCACGGTGCTAATTGACGATGCTGAAGCTCGCTGCAGGAGTAAGCCAGAATGCTTGCTGGACTGCCTGCTGCAAAACTCCACACAAGGAATGTCATCTTCTCTTGATCACGGCATCGGCCTCGTCACAGTTGCACTTTGGCGATGCAGGGAGTGCCAGCGGGGTCGAACGCGGTGGTGGCATAGTGGTAAATGGTAAACACAGGCTGTTGCCAAATCTGAAACAGACGATCGGCAGCAGAAGACGTTCAAGTTCGGGGATCGCCGAACATTTCATCAAGGAGACTAGATCAAGAGGTTGTTGCTGTCGTCGGATCTATCGTTGCCCCCTGCCATCCAGGTCTGAAAGAACAGGGTGACGCCAGTTCGACGCCGGCTGCCGGTCGACGATTGCCAAACTGAGAAATGGCTGTAGCTGGCTATGACGGAAGTCGACAACCTGATTCTCGTAAGTGTTGGATCCGGGGATCGCTGGATTTGTTGGATGATCAGAGGACATCTTCGATCACCAGATCTGCTGCCGTTGATGTCGATCAAGGGAGGAAGATGTACGGATCTGAGGTCGACTGGATGATGCTGCGTCGTCGTCGAGCTTAGAAGGATGAAGCTGTACTGCTGACTTCAGTTCTGGATGTGTGCAGCAGCCGATCAGCTTGTGGGAACGAAGTTGTTGCATCGCGAGCATCGATGGAGGAGCTGAGAAGGTGATGGAGGACGAACGGCGCGGAGGCTGGAGGATGAGGAGAGAGGGAGAGAAGGGCAACCTCGCCGGAGAAGGGGGAAAGATCGGAGAAGGCCTGCTCGGCTGAAACGGGGAGGACAGGGGAGAAGAATGAGCTGCAGTCCCTCTGCATGGGATAAACCCTATAAGTTCTCAAGAATTCACTGTAAATTCTATTGAACTTGTTGGACGATGCCCCTTTTTATATGAGGTGGCATATTACAAGAGAAGACTACTAAAAACAATATTTATAGGCTTGTCCATTTGGTCCTCAAAGCAAAGATATAACATCTCTTAAAATTCAAAAAGGCTTCTTAAAGGCTTCTAAAAATCGTCATTTGCTATTAACTTGGTTACTCTTTAGTTTGGATGGTTAAAATGTTGCTTCACCAAAATAAATACGTTCTCTTTCTTTAACAGCCACCTCCCATAAGTTTTATTGGTACAAATGCTGTAACCAATGGTGCGGCTTCCAACTCATTGTTTATTGTTTGTCTTATTGTCAGAAAGTTTCTACCCCTTCTATGGCAAAAACTTTGGTGGATGATGTAACCTCAAAATTTAAAATATGAAAATTCATTTTTCTGTTTAATTTTTGATTTATTTGACTTAGCATTGACTTCTTAAGAAAATAGGTGATATCTCATAAAAGTATTAGCTAGGTCAATGATATATATAAAAATATAGGTTGAGGTTGTTAGGTTCTTTGAAAATTTATTTTTTGACCTCTCCCCATTGGATAGTGTGAAGATCCGATGTTAATTACATCAAGAATGCTCAAATACCCTTGATTATCCGTCGTAACAATCCATGAAATAGAAAACATACATGCACAAAAATAAACAATCACATACATAGAAGAAACAACGCCATGAATTTGATGGAATGCAAACACTTAGGTGCTGTTTGGTACAGGGATAACTTGAAGATAACCTGGGGATAACCCAGGTTTATCCCCAAAATTTTATGGTGCCAAACAAGCCCTTAGTGTGTTTTAATTTTAGTTTGATTTGTTTGTGAATTATTCAAATTCAATTTGATTTGAGTTGAATTTGATTGGAATTGATTTGAATTTTAATTTGAGAAATTTAATCTTCTTTTGGAATTGATTTGTTTGTGGGTCATTTATTGATTTAAGTTTAGCTTGATTTGAGTTTGTTGGGTTAAAATTGATTTGGATTTGATGTTTGACATGTTGTTTGTTGATTTGAATTTGACTTGTGAGTTGCTTATTACTTGATTTGGGCTGAATTTTTTTAGTTAACATTTGATTTGAATTTTATTTGGGAAATGGATTTGAGTTTAATTCAGGAGGCTTGATTTGAATTTAATTTGTTTAGTTAGAATTAATTTGGATTTGCATTTTTGACTTAAGAAATTTAGGTTGATCTTTTTATGCTTCATAGGTTTTTTTTAAGAAATCGTTTAAAGTTAGATTTGAATTAGTTGAATTTTAATTAGCATTCTGTTTTAAATTTAAGTGAGATCTTTTGTTTCGTGTGTATGTTATTGGGTTGGACTGGTTTGATTGAAGTCTGATTAAGGGATTTCGGTTGGGTTCAGTATCAGGTGGAGTTGTATTTAGCATTTGGGAATTTGATGAATCCCCTAGTGAATTTTAATCTTCCAATCTCGGATTCCAGTTATTCATGGACTCAAACTTCTCAAGTTGATTTGGGTTTTTACAACTTTATTCTTTTCTTTTTACGCCTGCATTCCAACAGTTTCGTCGAGAGCTGTTTGTGTTCCCAATACCCTCAACTGTGCGCAAAACTTCATTGCATTGCATAGCTAGAGTCAAATTACAAATGTATGGGGAAGGCATAACAGCCATGATTCCCAATTCAAATGAAGTTTGTCCCATCACAGTTTGGCCTTTGATAGGCATATGAACTTTTCTCCCAACCGGTTCAAGATTGAGCACACCCGACTTTTGATAAGCTTGTGGGGACTCATCTCATGGTTGATACCCCTCATCAACTCATAGTTTGGCATGTTTGCATATTGTTCATGCACAACCTCCCCATGACATAATGGGCAAATGACTCCCTCTTGGGGCATGGTAAGACATTGGAGTCTTTTTAATAGACGTTTGTATGTCTACCTTAAAGGGTCAAGGGGCATGCATAAAGTCGTCTCATTGGTTTTCCTATTTATTTTAAAATTCTTTTAGGATATGTCAAGACCATAAGCCGGATTTTTAGCCGGCCAGATGTTCGTCTCAATTTGTGGATTAATTTAGTGGATTTTTATTTAATTTTTGTTTATTATTTGTTTTATTTCATTTTCTTTATGGGTCAAGAGGCGTGCTTAAAGCTGGCCTATTAGTTTCTCATTTATTTTAAATTCTTTTAGGTTAAGTTGAGACCATGAGGTGGATTTTTAGCCTGTCGGATGCTCGTCTCGGTTTGTTTAACTAATTAGTGTATTTTTATTTAAATTTTACTTGATTGTTTGTTTTTTTTTAAAATTGATTCATTAATCAATCTTGAAGCACTGTGCAACCATGTTTAATGGGCCAAGGCCCATGCTCTTCTTCCCCTTCCTGCCGGCCTATCCCGATGCCCCCTTTTCTTCTTCTCTTTTTTTTTTGACTCTTTTTGACAAGTGGGCCTCACAATAGTTGACCCGAAGGTCGACACACCCTTACGTGCGGCATCTCCCGCGGTCGACTAGGCGAAGCTTTTGGGCATTCGTTCTTTTTTTTTTCGCTCCCTCGGTGGGCCCCACGACATATGCCATTGTGGATGTAAGTTGGGGGGGGGATAATCCTTCTCCCTCTGTTCACCCGATTGGTGTTCGGACGTGACCTCCTCACCTGCTCTCAACCATGGCGGAAGTGGAATACGGCGACCGCGAACACCAGGAGGAGCTTCTGTTGGCTTGGTCGAAGGGGACGGTGGCTATGGTGATCCTGGGTGGAGGAGAAGAACTTGACAACTCCAGCGGAAAGGAAAATGGGCTTGACGGTGCTTCGGAGGAAGGAACCAGCCTCGGTGGTCCCGGGCAGAGGAAAAAGGAACTCCGGCGACTTTGTTTGGAAGAGGCAGGCCCGACGCAAGGAAGAGATGGCTTCAACTGCACGACCGAAAGAAAGAACAACCCCCAACGACACTAGTCAGAAGGGACCAAAAGGATCGACAGCACTTCGGTAACCTTCTGGCGGTCTCTCTTTTCACTGTCGTTCGCTCCCCTTCATTCTCTCTCTCTTGAGGTCTTTGTCTTCCCGCGAAAGCCTTGCCAATGTTTTATATAGGCCTTCGTCATCCTCTTCGGCATCAAAAACCTTCCGAAAAGAGGGCGTCCATCTCTAAGACGGAACCGGAGAGGTTCACAATATGCAGGATTCTCTGTTCTTCTGCCTCCAGGCATCTTTCCAAATAGGGAGTCCCATTTCGGGATAGACTCGGAAGACTCCAGAATACATGGAATCGACCTTCCTTCCTTCTACGGCTCCTACCGGCTTCTTTAGGGAGATTTTCCCTTCCTTACGGGAGCTCTTACTATCGGAAGAGTTGGCTTCAGAGTGGGATCCAACCAAGGGCCGATTTCTCCTTTTTTCTCTTGCCGGAAATTCTTCTATGGCTCCCGATCATTTCTATTTATTTTATTTTTTTATGGCATGAACTCCGAAACAAACCTATTGTAAGGGGGAGGGCATATATGGGCCCGCAACCGTTCAACCTCCTCTTCTGTTGTAGTAGTTCCACCATAGCTGGTCTCCGTTCAGTTGATGGTCGTAAGCATAGCTAACTGTACTTCATTTTAGTTAGTGACGGCCATGATACAATGTCTTATTCAAAGTGTATGTTGACCTGTATGAACCTGTAGGCAGGTGATGACCCAGTCGAAGGTGGCTTCCCTTTCATGATTTGAACGATTACATGCATACAACCACCTTTATCTTGTTCATCTCACATTTATGAATTTTTAAGGTGCCAACAGTGGATCAACATTTGACCTTATTAATTTCATTATATAATGACAATGAATGATGAAACTTTTATGGTTAAAGCAACAAAATGCAAGAAAAGCAGAAAACTTATTAGGTTGTTACTCAAGGTGAGACATATTGGATTGGCCAACCTGATCCGATATTAGATGTGCCAATCCCATCTAGCGATGGATTAACCTATCTGTTGTGTGATTAGACCTAGATTGGTCCATAGCGGGCCTAGCGGCCGGTCAGCCTGCTACAGGTTGTCAAGCCCAAATTCTTTTTTCTTAATCTTGATCTTTTTTATAATTTTAGTCTATTTCCATCTTTCTATTTTTATTTTAAACATTACCTTAGAGACTCAACTATTATAAAATTTATAAAATGTCCATGTTAGGGACTTTACTATAGATTTAATTTTAAAACTCATAAAAATATAGTTAGTACCCATAAAATTATCATAAATATAAATAAAAATATCTATAACTTTTTTTACTCTTACCTCTTATTAAATTAACAAATTACTCTTTTTCTTGTTTCTTAAAAGGTAGAAGGTACCCAAAACATAAGAGGTCCAAATTGTAATAATTTAATTTTCAATATATGCATTATAATAAAAGGACTAAATTTAATATTTCAATATTTTCTATGTTTAGAATGGTAATAAATTTTTTTCTATTTTTATGATTTTTAACAGTTTTTAATTGGATTCTTTCGAGGTCCAGGTTGGAAGCAAACTGATCTGCTGTCGACCTGTGATCCTTCCTACCGTGATGTTGCTATTTTGCCCCCCCCCTCTCTGTTTTTTTAAGTAAATGCCTCATTTTACGTGGAAAATGTGTTCCGGTTTAAACTTTGTTTTTGTGGAAAAATGTTACGTGGCTTTCCCCTCACATATGTGACACTAGCTAAAGAATCTATCACTGACTATCAACTTTGATTTGAAGCTATACTTATAAGTCCACATCTTAAATGTTAAACCTTAACTTGGTTATAATATTCCAAAAAACCTATTATACCTTAATTGAAAGATATTTTATATAATATCAGTATCTTTGTCATATGATAACCATTAAATGGAAATTATTGTTCATAGTAATGGTCATTAATAGCACAGTAGGTCAGTGGTTATTTTTAGCACAAGCACTGCAAATTCTCTTGGTAGTATGCTGGGTGCTGCTACCTCAAGGCAGGAAATCCATTTTTGTGTGTCTTGATTCATATTTATAACCTTATGGTTTTCATGTAGTCCTTAGCTGTTCTCAGTTCTCACTGGGTTAACATAAGTTTCTACCACAGTTGCAACTCCGTAAGTTAATATGTACTGTCCTTGTAGCAAAATGAATGGTTCTCTGTTTGAGAAAAACACACTATTATATTGAATTTGCCTGATAGGGTAATGTATATTTAGATTGATTCAAGACTATACATTTTTTGTGGTAAATAAATACCAGCCACAGCATTTCTATTCATCATCATAGTCAGCAGTCTGGCTTGTGATTATCCTTGCTTTGCTGTCTTTTTTTTGGATGGTGGAGTTGCTGCGGCTGCAACTGGTGAAGCTGTTCATTCTTTTGACTTGTAGCTCTTCGAGTTCCATGATCAATGTTATTTTATCTTAAAATATTTTAGCAAAACTTATTTTCTTTGTATTGTAATACTTGGTAAGTAATAATTTAAGGTATTTAGTTTGCTTCTTATTTATGTCTTTGTTCAAAGGTTATTGGGACTCATTTAAATTCACATTCTCAGTATAATCAGCATAAACATAGTTCGGATTCTAGAAAAATGGTGCTTATTCGAAGATGTTAATCTTTTATATGAATCCCGTTATTAACAACACAGATTATTTAATGATGCTCATTTGCAGCTGTAATGTGTAAGTGTGGTTTGTCATTTTCTTCATAAAACCTAATGGAATGTATACTTGATTTTTGATTTTTTAGAATAGAAAATGAGTTTGCTTTCACATTACTTGGAAATTCTAACTTTTAGACTCATGTTGTTTTATGCTTGAGTTATTGATAACTTATATGCTTATATACCATTGTCTGTTCCTTACTGATCAGGGTGCTCTAAATGTGGTAATGGGAAATGCTCCTGAAATTGGTGATGTTCTGCTAGAGAATCAACAGGTTTAAATCACTCAATTTGAACTCTTGCCTATCATGGATTTGCATTTCCCATTCTGTTACTGCAGGATGTTCGGATGTTCTAACATGTTTCTAATTTTATAACAGGTTAGACAAATTACGTTTACAGGTTCCACAGCTGTTGGAAAAAAGTTACTGGCAGGGTCTGCAAACACTGTTAAAAAGGTAAATGCTCTATTTAGCATAGCGCCTCTGTCATTTATGGTCTAATTACATGATTGCAGACAGGTCTTGAGCTCTTTCTTTATTTACAGTTGCCAACTGTCTCTTTTCAAGCTTTACCAGTTTTGCCTATAGTACTTAGATTAACATGGTTTATTGCAAATCTACTGTTTTTTTAACAACTTCTGCCTTCTTTTGGTGAACTTTTTTTTTGCTTCCTTACAACGCTTTAAAATGTTGTCATGTCTCTCAAAAGACGGTTTCAGCAATCATTCCTTGAAAAATTGTGCTACTATTTTTTTATACAGTCTCTGCTATTCTCTTTGAAGGATCTCCTGATTTCTTGTTCTGTTACTTTCTATCAGATCTTTGTATGTTTTATTTTAGTGGTAAAAACAATTTTGTCTTTCTTTCCATCCATTTTGTAGTTGGCACCGGACATGGTGAAGAAACAGAGAAGAGGGACGATGCAGTTAAAAAAAAATGCAGAAGTTAGGAATAGATTTTAGGTAGTTTTTTAGGTGGAGCTATGGAGATGTTCATTGTGGTGATCTGGGATTTACCAGAAGTCATGCTGGTTGAGAGAGGGTAATGGTTTGGTGTCTCAAGGTTGAAATAAACATCTAATTGATAGACAAAAACAGAATTCCATGTTGTTTAGGTTGAAGCAAAATTAGTGGAAGAGAAATGGGAGATTTACGAGGTGAAGATTGTCATCTCCCTGACATTTTTCATGAGAGAAACTGGGATGCTGGCAAATGGAAGATCATTGACGTGGGGGATGAAATCAGAAGGGTTGGCCCCTGAGAACAGTGTAGAGTGGTGCAATCCAAGAGTAGCAACCGTTCTGTTTCCTGTGTTCAATAAAATTTCTTCTCTCTGGTGGAGGCAGACTGCTGTGCGGTTCGACAAGAATATTGGCATGAGGGTGCCTTTTTGTGAAAGGTGGAAGGTCACATTGAAACTTCTATGGGTGTCGGAATCCCACTACACTTGTATCAAATTATTAGGTTTTCTGTGTTTTTTTTATTGCATTGAAGCTTGGGAAGGGAATGATAGCATCAAGCACGGACAGGTTAGGGCTTAGGATTTGCCGGTGAAAGTCAACAGGTTGCAGTAGGAAGTGGTACATGGGGTCTTCAGGAGCCATAATGCTGTCATAGGACTTGGGAAACCATTGTTTCATTGATAAGTTGTGAACGTGGCTTTTTGTTCTATATTTCTAATTTTCTATTCAGGTGAACTCGGTGATTGCAAGATTAAAACGGCCAGATTAGCTGATTTTTTGGGAAAAATTGATCTGGATTGATCTGGATCGACCATTTTTTAAATTAAAAGATAGAAAATTTTGAAATATTATGAAAAATAGAATAAATTATTAAAAATTTGAAAGACACGTAGAAATTTATTATTTAACATTCAATCACATATACATATGTACAAATGATGTTTAATATAAATCATACCCTATTTTACCAATATCTATGATATTGGTTGTGAGACTTTTCATTATCTGCCCCATCCGAAGCCCATTGTTGTTGATAAGTCATGATTGATCTATATCCATATTCAAATAACGACTGGGAGATCTCTTAAAATCGTATGGGTCATTTGGTGCTAGTGTGTAGATGGAATATATGGCTCAAAGGCTCCAGCTTCTGTTGTTGCTCAAATCATCAACAATTGCTCCACTTGTACTTGCATTAGCACTTGTATCAGATCCTCTACCTCCACCTCCACCTCCACCTTCACTTGCGCCCGAAACTCCTTGATGCTATTGTGGCGTTGGTGCAATGTATTCTTCTTCATTGTTATTTGAAGATGGTGTTTGTGTACTGTCTGTTGGACTCATATGTCTCCTTTTGATTTTTAACTTTCTTTTTTTCACTTCTTCGCTTCATCTTTTCTTCTTTTTGTAAAGAACCCCAAAGTCCACGCTAGTAGATCTTCTTCAATTGTTTAAACCATCCAAATCAAGGATCGCGGGATCGAAATCAGTCCCTGGATCGGTGGGGACCGATCCGATCCGGATCGGATCGGATCGGACCGATCCAGGCCGATTCGTCGGAAGGAAAATCGATCCGGATCGACCCTTAAAAAAACCCTAAAACACCAAAAAATTAACTAAATAAGGAGGTAGATCGGATTCCGATCCGATCGACCCCATTTTGGGGCGATTTCGGGCCCAAAAGTGGCCCGAAATCACCTCCACGGCGGCAGCTTGCCGCCGTGACATGTTCCCCGCCCTATCGGGCGGGGAAGATGACCTTACCGGGTCCATCGGACCCGGTAAGGATAGGATCCGGTGACTTGAATCGCCGGATCCGGTGACTTAAGTCACCGGATCCTGGCCTTACCGGGTCCGATGGACCCGGTAAGGTCATCTTCCCCGCCCGATAGGGCGGGGAAGAGGGCTGCCGCGGCGGGATGGCCGCCGCGGCAGCCTGTGGGTCGATTCCGGCGAGGGAATCGCCGGAATCGATCCAGAATCGACCGAATCGGTCGATTCCGGCACCGATTCCACCTACAAACACCGATCCGGATTGATCTTCGGTCCGGATCGGTAGTTCCGCCGGGAATCGGATCGGAGGGGTCCGATCCGATCCAAGAATCGGTCGATCCCGATCCGGATCGGCCGATTCTGCAATCCATGATCCAAATTTGTTTGCAACAATCTGTCTGCTGTGAGCTTCTCTATGATAGAGTTGGATTGGGAGCTAAGTCTAAAGCTGGCATCATAGTAGGTTGTTCTTGATTGTGCATGTGTTCATTTTCAACATGTACGTTGTTTAGTTCTCCTTCAACCCATGTATGATCATCTAGGTCAAATTCAAGAAGTGGTTTGCCATCCTCTTCCACCTAAGCATCAAGTAGGTGCTCCTCTTAAAATAGATATTTCAAGTCAACGTCTTCATTGGCTTCTTAATTTGCTATTGCCTCAGCTTGTGCTTGATATTGCTTTTTTGGAATCCATTGCCGGTCTTTGATATTGATATTCTTGATTCTCAAATGCATGTTGTAGTGATAGAATGTAAGTTTCTTTAATCTATTAGACATTAATCTATTCTTTCTCTTCGTATGTATAAGGCACCAAATTTCTCTCATGTCATGACGAACTGTGCTTTGACTCAATTTCAAATTGCAATTGCAACAAGTGGAGTCTATCCACTTCTTGTGTTCACTTGTACCAATCACTTAACTTTAAGGAAAAACAATAGACAATGACATTACTGTCACAGATGTAGTGTCACAACAATATCAAATATCATTATAGAATGTCATATGATTTGAATGTACCAAGAACAATCTTGTCATATGAATATCTCAAATATGGATATGAGCAAACTCCAATCCTAGATGATTGCATATGAGAGAACAAAAATAGTTAGTCTTCTTATGGCGGCACAATAACAATGGATAAAGACACTTAATTGGAGACTTTTCACTTACTTCTAAGCATAGTTTTCAAGGCGATCAAGGTGACATGGCACCGTCTTGTTGCTTAGACGATAAGGTGAGACGTTAGTCGGTCTTTTTTTATAGTAAAATTGGTAAAATAAAAAATATATGTGCGGCAAATAGTATTTTAAAAAGTAATAAATAGCTATGAGTCTATGACAATATGTAAATCAATTGATAATGTGGTAAGTGCATAGTTAAATAGGCTTAATAACATGAATGCCTAAATATAATTACTAAAATAAGTTAATGTTAATACTTAATTTGTATTAATCATTAGTAAGTATTTGTGAAAATACTTAATTTTAATTGTTATTTTATCAAAATATCTATTTATAATTAAATTAACTATTTTAGTTAGCTATTTTTGTTTCAAACCCACTCAATTAGGTGATAATGATACTTAATTATCAATATTTATTTTTAAATTAGATAGAATATGAAGATAATATGTTGGTTACCTAGGTGTCTCACTGTCTCTCGCCTTGATAGGTGACAAGGTGCCTTGTCACCTAGGTGTTGCCTAGGCGACCTCTTATAAACAATGTTTCTAACTCATCTTCTGTTATGTCATTCTAAGTTTTGAAAAGCCGTTGTATAGCTACTAAGATATCTTTCAACACTTAAACATCATTGCATATATTCCTTCCATATTATATGTGCAAGTTCAAAAAGTATCATGCACTCAATAGGTGACAACCAAGAACATTCATCATTATGTTAAGTACATGAATCAACTCATGATTAATGATAAGGAGATTTACCTGCTACATGGATATTATGGTGTAGTGTCTTGTCCCATCTCTCATTAATGATTTTCACCACTTTTTATAACTCGTATGATATTTTTGTTTCATTTTCGTTTTTGCAGTGTCCATAGTATTATACAAGAATCTCATCTGGTTTCTTTTTTCTGAATCAACTAATCTCAATACTTGTACAAGTGGTCCAATAATGGACAAGTAGTAGTAAGTTCTTTTCAAAAAATGCTTGTCCATGTTCAAACACTCCATTTGAGCAAGGATTTCCATCTAATCCATCTTATTATATAGGTATGCCATATACATGATATACTTAACAGAACTAGTGAACCACCAATGCGTGCCTTTGTTGGTGCAAGTTCTCTAACTCAATGAAATGAGTATCAAGCCTAGTTGAACAAAGCTCGATAAGATCATGTCTCTCAATATGTTGTCTCATTATTTTCAACAAACAAGGATATATGAGTATATGGACGACATAATAAGTTGCACCTGGCTGACAAGTGTAGGACCTGAAACTTCTCTGCCAATATCCTCCAACATAAGGTCGATAGATTGTGCTATTTTCTTCTCTCCATTAATTTCTTTCTTACTACCTTATAGGAGAGCTCGTTATCTATTACAAAGTGGACAATGTTCTTCTCCCCATTCTCTCTTACAACATCATCCATTAAGGAGAAGATGTACTTTGCATTATTCACCTGTCTTGAGACATCAATAGACTTCAAGAAAATTGTTCTCTAAATAATGCACAAGAAAGTTTGTCATACTTCTCTTAGTCATGTTTGTCCACCCATGGCATGTGATTGTACATTGTTGGCACTTAATGCCCTGTTTGGTTAGAATTTCATTTTTGGTACTATATCAATATTGATATTAATATTTTCAAATGTTGGAGTATCAATATCAAAATTAATACAAGTTGACACTTGTATTACATGATATGCTTTGTTTGTACTACAAATTTTAAAATTGATACAATTAACCAAACACCTCTTAATCATTCCTATCAATATCAATTTTAAAATTGATAGTGATAGAGGTACTTAATAGTGTTACCAAACAGGGCATAAAATTTCACTTGAAATATCAACATATGCTTGATTTGGTATCAGACTGGAAGAAGATTTATAAAAAAAAAAGAGAAGAGAGAGGGGTCAGAAGTGTCTGATTCCCTGTACCCCACCATCGGTACATGAATCAAAATAAAAGAAGGGGTCAGCAGATGACCCCGAAGCAAAAGAGGATGGGAGGAAGAAAAGGTAACCTGTACGCAGGAAACAGAAAAAGCTTTGAGTTCTTGTTCAACAGAGAGAAGAGCCTGCGGGGATTGAGTTTGAATAGAGCAGGCCTCGGAGGAGTTCAGAGACAGGACTCTATGTCACGTATGTTGATGTATTTATCAGCAAAGCCAATTCCCAAATAAAATCAGCCGTCGGGATAATAAGGCCACTGGATCGAAGGGCTAAAATGAGAGCAATCAGAAGGTGTAGCCCTATCGGATCCTTAACAGGATTAATGTCCAATAAGGACAGCCTTATCAGGCCTGTTATACAGGTTACGTCTGATCATCAATAGCTGCAGCCAGTTGGCATATCCATCCGATGGTTGAGATCAATACTTATTGCATGGTGGACCCAAGGCTGGATGTTCCCATCGGAGCCTGATTACACCAACCAGATGGAGGGCTATGATCTAATATTTGCCACAATCAACGGCTGGCAAGAATAGAAGTTATTAAAGCTTCTCTTCTAATAAGAAAAATGGAAATAGGCGTTCACTCTGCCAAATGTTTACTGGGTCATAGGGCTGTAAACGGATGTGGATAAAATTCGGATTCACTCCGAATTCGTATCCATTTAGGCGGATAATATCCGATTTTAGATATCCGTCGGAGCGGATATCCGGATACGGATATTATCCGAATGTTAATCGGAGCGGACACGGAAATGCCCGCTCCGCTCCGTTTAAGATCCGCTCCGAATCCACCTTTGATAATATATACATAATATATATAATTATATATTTAAAATCATTATATTTACAAATCTGATTAAATATTATTTATTATATATTAATATACTAAGTTAATATTGATAAATATATGATAAATTTAATATTTTATAATTTTATTTCTATGTATTTGTATATTATTAAATATATTAATTAAATAATATTTAATTAACATTGCGAAGCGGATATTATCCGTATCCGCTCCGAATCCGAAGATTATCCGACTTATAATATCCGATCCGTATTCGTATCCGATTCGGACCGGATACGGATTATCCAAATAGCTAAACGGAGCGGATACGGAAACGTCATATCCGCTCCGTATCCGCTCCGTTTACAGCCCTACTGGGTCAAGGAGCAGGTCTGTTACTTCCCCCTATAAAAGGGCCACTTTCTGAAGAGGAAAAAGGGAGGGGGGGGGACGAGGAGGAGACTCTGGAGGCTCTGTCAGAAGCATATCAACAAAGCATAGAAGGAAGGCACGATAGAGGTTGCTGATAGGGGAAAGGCAGGTAAGGTAAAAGAAAGTCTCGCGGCTATTGTTTGAAGAGACAGCAGGGGGGGTTTCTTGAAGAGTGGGAGGTGAGCTAGCATGGCAATTACCCCACCCTTTTCTTCTCAGATTTCATGTCCACCGTTAGTCCAAATCCTCTAAGTTTGCTGCCCTTTAGTAAAGATAAGCCAGCACTTGGAATAGACCCTCCCCTATGTTCGTCAGGTTGTTTTAACATAGTAATTCCGTAGCCTATCCTATTTCCCTCCTGATTTCAAAAAGAAAAAGAGGGGTAGAGTCATGTCCAAGTCATGCAGATTACAGCCAAAATAGGAAAGCATGTTATGTCCATGATCTATCTCCTTATTTTCAATATCATGGTCATATCCTATAGGATATATAAGCCTTATGCATGCAGATTCTTTTGTTTTCTCTTTTCTCTAAAATCTGAGAAATGTAAGGTGGCCAGGAGGGTCGTCCCCCATATGCATAAACCTGATCCTAAGGGTGCCCATGGGCAAATCCAATTTTCCTATCAATTTCCCCTCAAGTGCCTCCAGAACCTCACAAATTCGAAGGAGCTCCCTCAATGTCTTATGAAATCTGAAGATAGGAAGAGTAGGGTTATACCCGGCCTCTTTGGAACCCATATGATGGACCAAAGATTCCCTGGGTAGCCCTAACAGAGCCAAGAATAAGAAGATATGATGGCCAGCCGGGCCTCGAAGACCTCATACCAGCTGAGCACAAAAATGTGGAGGGACTGTTTACCGCCCCAGTCAGCTTGAAGAACATGAAATCAGAAAGGCCAAGAGAGCCTATAAGAAGACAAATGCCTATATCAGGGTGGAGGGACCGTTTATTGCCTCAGTCAGCTTGAAGCTCATGAAACCAGAAGGCCAAGAGAGCCTATAAGAAGACAAATGTCTATATCAGGGCATGACAGTGGCATATGTTGGGCATAGCTCAATACACATGTTCCGGACAGAACTGGAGCCATATGCTCAGTTTCCTTGGTCCATCTTATAATGGAAGGAGCAAATAAGCTCGATTTACCAAGAAAGAACAAGAGTTCCGCATGGAGGGAAGGCCAATTATGGACCAAACCTCTATGATTTGAGTGACAATTTTCTGTAAGAAAATCTGTCTGCAAGATGGATGAGGTGACCACGAGATGATGAAATTGTGGTTATGTTTAAACCCCACCATACAGTGATATGTTATACACCATATAACATGAATGATACTTACATGTTGATGCCCATATATTGATGGCCAAGGAGCATACTTGACCCTCCTACCGGACCCCTGCACAAGTATACCAGCCCCCTTCTATCCGACCATACACAGGCCATATATCAGCCCCCTGTTCAGATAATATGCCCAGCCCCATACTCGGCCCATACCATGTCTTGAGCATGACCTTTACCCTCATGCTGGCGGCCCATCATATGCTCATGTTTGATGACTGTTTTTTTTTTTACAGAAACAGTCCCCTATTCAGCCATATACATGACCCTATATCAGCCCATGTGCAGAGCGTATACCTCTTTGCATACCTACATCTGATGACCATATACCCATGTAAACAGTCCCCTCTTGGTCCATGTATATGGCCTACCCGGCCCCATAGAAGGCCATCATATACCAGTCCCCCTATCGACACATACCAGGCCACATATAGCCTTTCTATCTGCCTATAAACAGGTCATATCCAACCTATATTGACCCATATACAGGTCACACAGCCTCTCTATCCAACTCATGTACAGCCCCCGATGTGAAGCACCATAGGCTCCTCAAGGTGGCAATGAAGAAAGGCTATACCCGGTCTCTTTGGAACCCACATGATGGACCAAAGACTCCCCCGGGTAGCCCTGACAAAGCAAAGGAAAAGAAGCTTAAAGTGCATGAAATGATGGCCAGCAGGGCCTTGAAGACTTCATATCGGCTGAGCACAAAAAAGTATCATATAGAGGAGCTGTTTACTGCCCCAGTCGGCTTGAAGAACACGAAACCAGAAAGGTCAAGAGAATCAACAAGAAGACAAATGCCTATGCTGAGACATATTAGTGGCATATTGATAGATAATTTTGGGCATGTCCCAATGCACCTGTTCTGGACAAGGGCTCCGGGCATGAAGCCCGGTTTTCCTTGATCCTTTCCCAATAGATGAATTCACAAATTCATTCTAAAAGGACATTATAGAAAAATCAATGCTCATATGAGGGCTTGAACTGATACTCACTGAAATGTAGTCCTGGTCATTTGAACCTAGATGGAGCCAAAATACAATGAAGGGAGTATTATGTGACCCAACCAACTTGAAGATGAAGTTTGGATGTCCAAGAAGATCTACATGAAAAACCTATGCCTATACTTAGGCACATAAATGGCATCCCCACAGAGGAAGGAGAAGAAAGAGATACTATACGTCTATACCTACCAGATGATGCCATAGCCGATGGAGCCTTCTCTCCCTCCTTCTGTTGTGCCATGCCTTTCCTGCTGCTGAAGGAGGACCTGCCCACCAGGAAGGAGAAGAATAGGAGGCACAAGAAGTCTCCCCTTTGCTGCCATCTGAGGCCACTGCAGACCGCCGTTGGGTCGTCATTTCTGCAGCCTATGTTGCTGCGCATCAACTATGATATTACAAGGAGGAGGTCAAACAGAAACCGATGCTGCTTTCCTACCCGTTGCCATCTCCCTCTTCCCCTTATGTTGTCTCACGAATGCCCTCATGCTGGCGGCCTATAATATGGCCATGTTCGATGACTGTTTTCCCCACAGAAGCAGTCCCCCCTTTGTCCATGTATATGGCCTACCTAACCCCATAGGAGGCCATCATATACCAGTCCCCTAGCACCTCATACACAGCCCAATTATCAGCCCCTGTTCAACCCACATACACAGGTCATATACCTGCCCCCTCATCACCCCATATACAAACTATATGCCAACCCCTGTTTGACCCATAAACAGGTCACTTTCAGCCATATATTGGCCTTATAACCGGTCACATATTCAGTCCCTATCGACCTATATACAGGTCACTTTTTTAGCTATATATCAACCCCATAGCTGGTCATATATCTAGCCTATATTGACCCCATAACAGGTCACATATCCAGAACCCATATGAACCCCATAACAGGTTCTCTTCAAACCCTCTATAAATCCCCAGCTGGTCATGAAACAGCTCCCGATGTTGTCATCTACATGAAGAAGGAAGATGGGCTGCAGCCAAGAGATATGGCGATATCCAGCCCACTTAGAACTCATACGATGGACTAAGGCCACCCCGGGTAGCCTCAATGAAGTCAAAGATACTATGAAGATGAAGATATGAAGACATGGCCAATTGGGCATAGAAGATGATGAAGACTTGGTCACCCGGACCAAGATATGACGATGACATGATGACAAGGCCAAATGTGGCCCAAATGACATAAAAATCATATATCTTAAATACTTTGACACAAAAAATATTTAAGGTGCATAACATGAGCCTATACTTAGGCAATATTCATGATACTTGAACAAGTATTATCGGGTACGTCCCGAAATGTTTGGTCCGGACGGGACTCCGAACATGCACTCGGTGTCATCGATCCATCCCAAAGTGGGAAGAGTACATACACTCAATCCATTAGGGAAATTTCCACTTCATTTAGAGTGAGGTCAATTATAGACCAAAACTCTATGGTTTAAGTGGAAAGTCCATGTCTACATAAGACGGGATATTCTCAAATGAGATGTATGAAATGATATGGTATGATGGGATTATGGCTATGTTTAAGCCTCCCCACATGATGATGTGATTATGTTTTGTGGATGACTGTTTCCTTTTATACGAGTTGCTACGACGGTTAATCAAGGGTGTTCGAGAGTCTCGATGTAATTAACGTCGGAAATTCGCACCTTCCGACGGAGAGAGGTCCAAAGACAAATTTCATGAACCCTAACCTCGATATATATATTTTATATGCATACCACATATTTTGGCTAATATCTTCTATGAAATATCATATATATTTCATAGTAGCCAAAGATAAAATAATGAAAGTTCATTTCCCAAATAAACGGAAGTCAAATGAATTTTCAAACGATGCCATATTACATATATATTTTTATTTTTATATAATTTCTCGAGGTTTCACATACATCTTCTCTCTTTCCAAACCATTTTAAATTCATCTACCTTTAGTTTGAGTTCATCAACCTCCTCAGCTGGTAGTGTCGTAAATATGCCTAGAGGTTGGGACTTGTAATTTTGGTCCAGCCTCTTTAGTTGGGTTGTGACTGATGAGCCAGTTGGAAGCCATCGGTTGTATGCTTTGATTCCAAGTTGAAAATATAGCTCAGCTACAGAGGCGAAGTTGTTCGATCAGCTGCGGAGAGAGCACAACAATGGAGGTCATTTGGGGCACACCAGAGGAGAGCTCACAGTGGTGATGGTGGTGAAGAATGAAGAGTCAGTGAATGCCTGGTGGACTAAGTCATTTACAAAGATGGACCCTGTGTGATGGACCCTGTGTACAGCAGTCTTTATGTAAAAATACTTTCATCTATTAGCTATTGACACTTTGTGTTAACATTTGCAACAGTGATAGTCTGATTTGGTGTTGATCTGCTATAATTTGGAGTGTCTTTAGACATATGATGTCATATACCATTTGGGAGTTCATATTGGACACGTCGGGGAGTTTAGGGGTTGTGTGCCCTTTAAATACAATGACTTCATTTTTGGAGATACGCACTTAGGGTTATGCATCCTCTTAGTTTGAATCCCTTTTTGCTTGATTTTTTCCAGGGTTACCAAAGTGCCTGCATAAGACAGTGCTTAAACACCAGAAGTGCCCCACAACAGGTGAAGTTACTTTCTGCTTTATGCAGGCTTAGTAGAGAAGTCGCTTAGGCTGCTTGAACGGTAAAGTGACCTAAGTGACAGCTTTATCGCTTAAAGCGACTTCTGATTCAGCGGTCATCAACCTGGTCCAATCTTGCCAGTAGGTAAGTTAGTTTCTTGCATTATTCACTTCTTACTTTTCTTCCTCATCAGCTGCTCTAGTCCTCACAGCCACCAGTCTTCTCCCAACATGCCAGTGCCTCCCCTTACCATCCCCCCACCACTCTCCTAATCTCCTACTCCTGCTTTGTCTACGAATCCATGGCTTGCCACACTTTTGGCTGACCTTCTTCATCCCCCATTATCATTTTTATTATTTCTACTTTTTTATTTTTTTCTTATGACCTGTTTGACCAACGGTTTTACGTTGCTGCACAGCTCTCTTTCTCTCTCTATATATCTTGTTTGGAGAGATTTTACTTCTTTCTTCTCTTTTTTTTCTTCATTTTCTTTCTTAGCCCCACATTATTGTCTTCCTTGTTAAACTCCCTCACGACTGAGGGCTTCTTGGACTCTTAAAGGTTGATGTTTATGCTGTGGCCAGCGCAGATGCCTCCACATGGGGGGCATCTTTTTTTTTTTCTATCCCACTTGTTTTAATGTCCGACAGTCACACCCCTGCGGCACTCCAACCACATCAGTCTGCAGGAGGCAGCAACCACCGCAGGAGGTATTGTTGCCGCCTTCAAACCTGCTGCAGCAGCCATTCTTCCGGTATCTCTTCATCCAATTCAGCAGGGATATTAGGAGGAAGAAAGATTCCTGAACTTCTCATGCATCCTCTGTTTGCAGCAACAAGGATCTTGAAGATCTTTCCATTTCGAACCTTCTCCATGCTTGGGTACTCCCAAGGTGGGTTGGGTCGGGGGTCGCGACCGGGTCGCGGGACCCCCAGGCCGACCCGGTCGCGACCCTAATTTTTAATTAATTTTTTTTTTGAAAAAATCAAAAAAATAAGAAAAATGCGAAAAAAAATCTGAAAAAATACAGAAAAATTGGATAAATTAAATGACATGATTTAAATAAATAATGCATCAATTTTATTTCAACATGATGTGTTGTACACTTTGTAGGTAGTTGATGTACTCTCCCCATGTCATTTGGGTTGAGTACAAAGCTTGATATTTATACGCATAGACGATCGTATTCGTCCGTCCCTCGGGAAACTATCCTAAGACTTGATCGAAACGAGTCACCATAACTATAGGTCGATTGGATCGAAGTATCCGATGACTCCACATAATTCATTCCACGGTACTTCTTGATCGTATGTAGGGAACCGAGAGCCTTGGGATGAATCATTCACATAGTCGGAGGCATCGTGGTATTCTGCTCCAACTCCGTAGCTACGATGACCTCCTCTGCACTTGTGGCGGCCTTACCGTGATCGGTATCTTGGGTCGCATGAGTATATTGCTCCTCGCCGGTAAAACGTAGCGACGTGGTAGGAGATATGGGAGGATGCGAGGTCCTCGTACTTGTAAAGTGTCCGTGCCCCCGTATCGAGCACCATCATCGCTGCTACTCTTTGACGACGAATCCTCGGACGTACGAGTGCGCACTCGGATGTTCGGCTCCGGCGTATCTTCTCGATCGTCTTCGACCGTATCAGCATCTGCAATATCAAAAGGATCAGTCATAACTTGTTTACCTTTTCGCCTACTTTGCGTACCTTGGCTAGTTCCAACTACCCCAACCCGGTGAAATGACCATTTGAGTTAGAGCTCTCCTTTGACTCAATAAACTTTCTAAGGAAATATAGTGGGAGGCGAACCGGGTTGCACCGGGCCGTAACAACTCTCGCCCCTTGGTGTGTTCCCTCATAAGTGCAAGGACAAAGTTGTGGTTATAAATAAATGAAGAAATAAACTCAAGGGCTAGCTTAACTACTGTCTGTTGAGGATCCTTGCGTATATCCTCCAACATCGAATGCTAAAGAGTGGGCGGAACAGGGTGTCCGATACAACTTTGGTCTTTTGACCATAAGCATCCCCGACCGGCCGCTTTGTATACCGCCGCATTGTACGCGTGACTACTTGAACTACCCGGCTCTCTCCTATTTCTTCTATCACTCCATCTATCGATTGGTAAAGATACTGCATTCTTTACCGTACGATGCGTCGCCCGACTTCCAAACGACCGTGCCGGCTTGGTCTGTACACTAGGAAATTGATCATAGTCTTCCTAGTAATACTGTAAGTATAAGATGTTAACTAAGTTATACACAAAAAAAGAATGTTAATACATATAATATGAATGAGTAAAAGAAAATTTAATTACCGGTCCATCCGTCGGTCGTTAACGTGCAACCTCGTTCCTCTCGGATGCGTTCAAATGGCGCACGTACTTACTTTGTTTCTTGCACCTCCATAGGAAGATATACATTGTATATCTCCTTTGGGTTTGGACCGGCACTCCCCTCCCGACGTACGCGATCGTGTCGATCATGTTCTCGTAGTATGGTCCCTTCGCGGCATTTGCCGGAATGCGTGGTGAAAGAACCACCTCGACGTTGCCCGACCAGATCCTATCCTTACATAATTTGAGGTTCTTCGTCGCCATCGTGATTGTTGTTTGACGTTGTCGTGGTGCAGTGATTACGGGATCCACGGGACCCTCTTGCCGGGTCGTCGTCTTGTGTGAGATCATGAACACGATCTTGCGGTTGGTTGTTGGATCCTCTTCCGCTACCTCGACCACTCCCGCTTCCGGACCCTCGACCCGTCATTCGGCCGGTATGTCTATAGAACTCTTCCTCGGTGAATGATCTTCGACTTGCTTCCATCCCTCGTGAGAGTTCATCTTTTTAAAAAATATTTAAGTATCAAGGCTACTTAATTATCCTTTAAAATAGAATAATGAACAACGTTTATAAGTAACACCTCCCATACTTTCGTACTCTTCGTCTCGAAAATATCCGGCCTTCTTGTCCGGTTCCGTAAATGTGTACGGATCGTCTCCCCGGTTGTTGCAATTCTTCTCGGACGGTCTCTTTATGTCTTTTGCTAGTTCCCTTCGTTTGCTCCATCGCTTGTAGGTGCCTACGAAATTGAGCTACGACCTCACGGCGGAGTCCGTTACGAAGGAAGAACATTTCCCTTCGTACACGAAGATGAAATTTTAAACGATAAATACCACCGAATATTACTTTGTAGCAATATTTACATTGCACTTTTCTCTCCGCCTTCGTGGAGATCAAATTGCAATGCAACCAAGCCGGATCACTCCGGGTCGCGCCGGTAGTTTGGGTTGTTTGGCTTGGAGAAGACATTTTTTAAGTAAATAATTACTTAAGTAAGTAATTAATTATTTAAATAGCTAATAACCTTAATTAGTGACTACTAATGTAAGTATATTTTTATTTATATAAATTGAATGATTAACTAAATATAGGATTAAGTAAGTAATTAATATTCCTTACTACTAATGATGTGTTAAGTAACTACTAAACTAAATATCTAACTAATCTTCTAGCTAACTAACTATGCAAGTAAGCAAATAAGTATTAAAAAGAATAAACTACTTAACCCACTAATCAATGGAACTAATATTAATGGAAATATACTAAATGAACTAATGAAATGCTTGATGAAATAATTAAGTAAATGAGAAAAAAAATTTGAGCAATGAGAGCAATGAGAGCACAAATGAGAGGTTGAGAGTGAGAGTGGGGGGGTGGGAGTAAGGAGAGCCCCTTGGGGGCTTTAAATAGCCCCCAAGGGGCTGAATGGGGGGGCTGTGCCCCCCCAAGACCGTTGGCAACGGTCGCGACCCGGCATTCCATGGGTACTCCTTGGGCCATAGCTATAGCATGCCCCTGGGCCGTGGACGGATAAGGGTAGGTGCAGGGGCTTTTGAGTTTCTCCATTGGATGTTTCCTCCATTGCCTTTCTCCTTGATGAGGCCTTGGCCTTGTAATTCCCTCATGAAGGGCTTCCACCATTGCCATTTAGCCCATCATCTTTCAATCTTCTTTTGTCTGAAATTTTGGTTGAACAGTGTCCTTTGTTCTGTCCTTAGTTTTTTGGTGCTTACTGTTTTGACAAATTTGTCTTTCTTTGTTTTCGAGTCTCTTGCATGTTGGTACTCTTTTCGTGCTTCTCACATGAATCATGATTCTCAGTTTCTATGTCTATTTTACAGAAATTGGGTGGTTTTAGAATCTTATTTTGTGATGAACCAAGATGGTATAGTTTTCCCACCTGAAGCCAGATTTGGAAACCGATGTCACTGTTGAAATCAAAGTTTCAATCAGGAGAATCACACGCTATAAATTATCTACTTCTGATCAGTTGGCCCTGCTTGACCTTGATTTAACATTTGAGGTTCTCAATGCTGGCTCTCCGAGGATGAGGTTGCAGTTGAGTTTCTGTTTTTGCTATGTTATTTTACTGTTGATATGTGGAAGATTGTATCCAGAAAATTCAGATGCCCTCTTGGTATTCTGCTATCATGCTATTATATGTTTGGTGAATAGGGGTGCAAACGAGCTGAGCCGAGCCGAGTAGTATGGTGTTCAAGCTCGGCTCGTTTATTTTACACGAGTTCGAGTTCGAGCTCGAGTTTTCACGAGTATGTTGAACCCTTGTTCAAGTTTGGTTCATTTATTAATTGAGCCAAGTCGAGCTCGAACTCGAGTAGTAGCTAGACTAAAATTCAATTCCCATTCAAGCTTAAGTTATATACAAACTCATTTATAAAACTCAAAATCAATGAAAAGTCATTTGTGAAACTCTAGATTTAGCTCATTTATGAAATTCAATCTAAGTTTAAACTCAAATTTTGAATTATTTAATATATTTAAGTGACAATATATAATTATTAATACTCATAAATTAATTTTTAAAAATAAATATACAATATAATGTTTAATCGAGCTACTCACGAGCTTATCGAGTCGAGCATGAGTCTATTTGAGCTCGGCTCATTTAATGAGTCGAGCTTTATTTTTTGTTCAAGCTTGTTCCTTTAACGTAATAAACAAGTCGAGTCAAGTTTTTATCGAGCCGAGCTTCGAGTTACTTGTCCAGTGTATTGGTTCGTTTGCACCCGTATTGGTGAATAGAATGGAAGATGGGCACAAAGCAAGGGAAGGATTCTGGGGTGGATCTTGCAGGTGAACCTATGGGCTATGGCTTGAGCGACAAGATTATTTTCAGGAATGATGAAATCTTGACTACTCACCAGCTTTTTCTTATCTCTTTTTGTGCATTTGGTGGTGATTTGTTCCTCTTTTATCCATTTATGGAGGAGATGAATTTTATGCCATTATTCATGAGATTTACGCCTTGCATATTCTCTTTTCCGTAAGTATTTTTGGAACTGTTCACTTTCAAAAAACTGGTTAACTATGAAAAGTTATTAGTAGATGGGTTATAACATCCTTGAACGTATGATTTTAATACTTTTTCGTATGATATGGTTGCTCACTCTTACAGAAAATAATTCATTATTTATAGTGACAATATAATCAGCATGTCATTTTGCATTCCGTGTATGACGCCCTGTGTATATGCCATGTGTGATCTTATCTGGAAATCAATTTCTCTGGAGCAAGGTGCTTCATAATGTACGATGGATGCTTGTTCAGATGCTTTGAGCTTAGAAATCCTCTATCTAGGATGAAGTTCTTGAGACTGATCTGACTTCAATCTTTAGAAGTCCTTAGTGAACTCATGGTGCCTGTTCCCTGATTTTTGTTTTAGGAACCAGCTTTAACCTTTCCTCCATGCTGGTTGCTACTGTGTGACACCCCACAGGTTTGTTGTAGATTTAATTGTTGAAACCTTTGCTTAAATTAATTATCTTTATAGGCAACCTAGCTTTCTTGGACACGGCATAACATAATTCATGACTTGAGTTCAAGGATTGCCATCTTGGATCTCGGCTTCGTCTGGGGGAGGGGGGTTGAAAGAGAAGAGATGTTGGAGAGATCTTGAAAAAATCTCGGGAGATCAGATCTCGGACTCTCAGATCAAAATGTATATTTGTATGAAACATAACATAATATCTTATAAAGATAGGAGTATATCAATGAATTTACATGAAAATATATAACATATTTTGTACATCAACTGTGTGAATGAACAATTACAAAGCAATTTCAATACCAAAAAGATGATCTTTGTGCTTCTAAAAGATTTAAACTTGTATATAATCTTATTTAAATATTAATATGATATTAAACTTGTAACACATTTTTATGTGATAGTATAAGTGATAGTGAAATATATTAAATGTGTTTACACTATCATAAATGGGGCACAGAGTAGTCGTGAATCGATCTACTCGGTCAGGTCGCGGGGGCAGCTCCCCTTGTGGGGGCAAGGGGGCAAAGCCCTCCGAAGAAAATTTTTTTATGGACCAATCTACATGGGGTGAGATTTCGGTGATCTTGTTTCTCAGCCCCTTGGCGAGACCGAGATTCTCGCGAGATTGAAAACCATGCTTGAGTTGAAGTCTACTAGATATTAAACTTAAGGGAATTATAAGGAAGGTTTGTATCAGATTCAAGAAAAATTTATGACCAGTATAGTAGTTGATGGTGTTTTCGCCCTTTTTATTAACAATATTGCTTTGTTCAATGATATGTTGTATTGCGTTCTTTGTTTCCATGCTCAATGTGTGCTATCAAAATGTTCCTTGCACAAATATAACATTTCTAACATGTCTACTTTTCAGGTGTCCTTGGAACTTGGTGGTAATGCCCCTTGCATTATCTTTGATGACGCAGATGTGGATTTGGCAGTTAAAGGAGCTGTAAGTTATTCATCATATATAATTTGACAAAAAAGAAACAGCAGGTTTCTTTGTCCAACTGTGAAATGCATGTTAGACCTTTTTATAGTCTTTAGGAATTTAATTCTCTGAGATCATTTTGCGTATATGTCTAACTCTATTTCAGTCGGATGAAACCTTGAAATTAACTCATTCCTTTTTGAAATTATTTTTGACTAGAATCATGCATCATAATTTGAAAATAAATGATAGAACCATAAGGTATAGCTAATTGAGTGTGGTAGAAGTATATACGAACTCACAATATGGGTTCCGAGAACCTTCTAGAGTGTTGACATATGGATGACCCTATCACTTAGAAGACTCAAATCATATTTTTATCTTGTTAAGGTTATTTTGAATTCTTTGAAAATTAATTACGTCGAGTAACTACTTCAATATCTTTGATTAACCACCATAGCAACTTGTATGCATAAGTTCATCCACAAGACATTTGGAGACATCTGATGGCCTTAACGGGAGTCACTCTTACGAGTTTTAACTTTTGGTTTGAAGTTTTATTGACTTTTGTTTTGATTAACCACCATAGCAACTTGTATGCATAAGTTCATCCACAAGACATTTGGAGACATCTGATGGCCTTAACGGGAGTCACTCTTGCGAGTTTTAACTTTTGGTTTGAAGTTTTATTGACTTTTGTTTTGAGTTACTTCAGGTTTTGGGTTTGTTTTGTTTTGTTTTGTTTTAGTGTCTTATAAAATGGGAGCTTTGTTGTTTTGAATTTTGGGGTTAATTTATTTTGTTTTGATTTGTTAATTGTTTTTGAATTGGGTGTTTGTTACTTTTCGATTTGGGTTTCTGATTTTTGTGTTTTATTTTACTTTGAGTCATAGTTTACAGAAGTGGCTGATTCAATTTCCACACCAGATCAGTCCCTTCCAATCCGATTTTAGTTTGGAGTTTTGATTCCAGTTGAACTCCCATTGGAATCACCCGAAATCAGTTGAATCTGCTTTAAATGGGACTGATTCTGGGCTGATAACAGTGTACCCTGGCGGCCACTGCGATGTTTTACCAGTGAAGAAGATGGCATACCGTGTCCATCGGGACCTGGTACACTTGGAGAATCCAACACATATCAGGTCATAGGGACCTGATATGTGATATCTGGTTGGATATCCATCACGGATATGCTATATTGGCAGCATCAGGTGGGCAGGTCTGTGGCGGCTGACATGGCACCCTCATTTTGGTTTCGATCTTGCCAAAAAAGTGTTGGATCTTTGGGCTGGATCGGACCGAAATCCATTTTAGGCGTCGCTTTTATGATTTTTTGGGTTTTTTCAAGAACCAATCTTGACTGATTCCAAATTGATTTTTCTCCCAGTGGATTGGGTGATTTTTCGTTCTGATTTGGATTGAATTGGAATCGGCACCCATCAATCTGGGTCCCGATTTTTATTCCACCATCTTGTAGCATGTCTACTCTAGATATTATCCCATTTGGGATTGCTTTGGGTACAGACCCTCTGTGCTAGAGTGGAATTGACTATGGGACAAGGATTGCCGTCTCGGATTTCGGCTTCATCTCGGGGGGAGGGGGGGTGAAAGAGAAGAGATCTCGGAGAGATCTCGGAAAAATCTCGAGAGATCGGATCTTGGATTCTCGGATAAAAATGTATATATGTATGAAACCTAACATAATATCTTATAAAGATAAGAGTACATCAATGAATTTATATGAAAATATATAACACATTTATACAGAACAATTACAAAGCACTCTCAATGCTAAAAAGATGATCTTTGTATTTCTAAAAGATTAAAACTTGTATACAAGATTTTTTAAATAATAATATGGTATTAAACTTGTAGCACATTTTTTATGTGATAGTATAAGTGATAGTGAGATATATTAATATGTTTACACCACTATAAACCGGGGGGGGGGCAGAGTAGTCGCAGATTTCGAAGACAAAAAATTTCCGGACCAAGCTACATGGGGTGAGATTTCGGTGATCTCATTTCTCGGCCCCCTTGGCGAGACCGAGATTTCGGCGAGATGGCATTCCATGCTATGGGATGGCTAATTTAGGAGATTTTAGGCTTGAATTTGGTTTGGGTTTGGGCATCTTTATGGTTGCAGATTTGTTGATCTTGGGGTTTTTGAACATTTTGAATTTTTCTGTCTAGATTTAAGATTTCTGGACTTTAAAATTTCAGTTTTTATTTTCAGTTTTTTGTGTTTTCTATTGTTTTATATTTTTGTATTGTTTCATTCTGTTTATTTTTTGTCATTTCGGCCTGTTTTTGATGTTTTCTTCCTTTACTTTTCAGTTTTGTTTTGCTTTCTGTTGTTCTTTATTTTCTGTTCCTTTTCTCTTTTCAATTTTCTGTTTTGTTTGTTCTCCTTTTTGTTTTATTTTTTATTTATTTACCGTTTTATTTTTTATTTTTTATTTACTGTTTTCTGTTTATTTATTTTCTGTTTATTTATTTTTATCTTGAGGTGTTTATTCTTTAGATTGAGGTTACAACTTAACAAATTGCACCAGTTTATGTATTTTGGTTTATTTTGGATTTCTTTGTTTAATTAATGTACAGTATGTTTTTTTGTTTTTTTTCTGTTTAATTTATGCTATTTCATTTATTTGACTTAGAAAATTAATATTAAATTATTTAATTATTTGAAAATTGATTTATGGCTTGTTTTGATCTAAGAAGTTTCTGGTTGACTCTATTTGACCAGAAAAATTAATTTTTTGGATTAGTTAATTATCTATTATTTTCTCTCAATCTCTTTTTTGCTGCATTTTTTAGAAGTGGCTTTTCAACTCCATATCAGTTAATTTGCACGTGGAAATAGAGTTTCATTGATTTGATAGTTGTTAGACAATATTACAATGGTGGGATACAAGGATTGTCATCTCGGATCTCGGCTTCATCTCGGAAGCGTGAAAGAGAAGAGATCTCGTGAGATTCTCGAAAAAATCTCGGGAGATCGGATCTCGGATTTCATTTATACTTTACCCAATGATTGTCATCTCACATCTATATTTTATCTCACGGAGATTGAAGATAAAAGATCTCGAAAAAACCTCGAGAGATTAGATTTTAGAAATACCAATCAATGTGCATGCTTAAATGTAGAATGTCATATAATCTCCTTGAAAAGGACAAGAGAACTCATATTAAAAATTAAAATAAGTTGTGAGAGAATTAAAAGCGTAGTACAGAGATGGTGAACTATTGTTAGCATGAGACATACAAAGGATCTTATGTCAGACCAAAGTTTCATCTTGAACAATATGGATAGGAGATTGATAACATTTTGGGCCAATTGTACATATATAGTCATTAAAATATTAAGATATGAAATTTTATCAAACAATAATGTTTAGATGAATATTTGGATGGATTCCATAATAAAATTGGCAATATAAGAAAGAAACTTAACAAGATCATCTAACAAGTTGGGGATAATAATAGGCGGAGAAGATCAAGGTATCATAGGTACTACATAGATTTTCTCGTTTCGGCGATCTCGTTTCTCGGACGCACGGAAGAAAAGAGATTCTCGGGAGATCTCGAGAGATTCTCGGGAGATCGCATTCCATGGTGGGATACATGAATAGTCATAAATGGCATCCTACGAGTTTTGAAATGTATTCTTTAGGTACTTGGAGTGTCCTAGGAACATGTTTCATATGGCGGGGGGGCATGTCTCCTAACTTTTGCTCCAATTGATTAATTTAGAGTTTGATAGCATGAAAATCATGCATGGCTCTTTCTTAAATCAATGGGGTATCACCTTTTGCATATTTGGGAGTTATGTACTCAATTCTGGGGTTCAATGGACAGCATGGGGGCCTGGTTTGACAGGGCTGACCAACTATTTATTTTATTTTATTATTTTTTTGCATATGCCTTCATGGGAGGAGGATATGAATGACATGAAATCTCTATTTTGTGGATTGATTCTCACTAGCCTGAATTTATTTTTTTATTTTCAAGATGTGCTGCACCACTCCCATAGCCTTGTTTGTTTGTGTGTTTTGTTTTTTGTTTTTCCAAGGCATGGAGCCCCACTCCCACTACTCTTGTTTGTTTTGTTTTGTTTTCAAGGAGTGGAAAATCGTTCCCACTAGCTTTATTCGTTTTTTTATTTTTGTTTTAAAGGCATAGTGCACCACTTCTGCTAGCCTTATATTTTTTCAAGGCATGGAGCACCACTCCCGTTAGTCTTGTTTGTTTTTTTTTTGTTTTAGTTTCTTTTTTTTCTCTTTGTTCGTGGCCTGTTATTGGTTCTCTTATTGGGAGTTCATGGACATGTTATTTGGCTCTTTTGGGCTCTGATTTGGGTCTATTTTGGGCCTGCTTTTTGCCTTGTCATGACTTGTTGTGAGAACCTCATTTTGGGCTTTGATGTTGTACACTATCTAGAAAAATAGGTGATATCCTATAAAAATACTAAATAGTCGGGTGATATTATAAAAATATAGAACTAAGATTTAGGTTATGTGAAAATTTGTTTTTGACCCCTCTCCGCTGAGTGGTACGAATATCCAATGTTCATTTACATTGAGCAATGACTCGATTATCCTTGATTAACTGTCATAGCAATCTGTTTGAGAGAACATGCACATCTACATAATGAAAGGAACTCAAAAAGGTTTTGGCCTTTTGGACCCGTTGAGATGCAAACAAGTTGTTTTAAATTTATTGGAAGTTGATTTTATTTGATTTGGAGTTTGTTTTGTTTGGTTTGAGATGGATTTCAGATTTGAGTTTGATTTGAATTTTTATGTTCAAATTGAGTTAACTTGATTCGGTTTGAATTTGGTTTTGGTCGTTTTTATTTCAATTGGTTAAAGTTATCTTTTGTTTGAGTTTGAGATTTGATGAATTTTAATGTTTTAAGTAATTTGATTTCTTCAATTTAATTGACATGTGGATTAAGACATTTTTAGTTATCTTTTATATCGGTTGATGCTTTGGTGCCGCTTTGAGTATGTTTGGTGCGTTTTAAGTGTTTTGAATTTTGATTTGAATTGATTGATTTTAAAATTTCAGGTTGTTTAATAATCTGATTTGTTTGTTTTATGACTGAGTTTTGGCATTTTTGAGTATTTTTAATGTTTTTTATTTAATTTTCTTGAAATTATTTAATTATCATTTGATTAAGGATTTGAATTTCATCAAATTGAGTGAATTTTACTTGTTTTTCAAGATTATTAGAAATCTAAATTTTTCTGCAATTTTCAGATTTAATGAAGTGCATTTTTATGTCGGTTTTGATTTGCTTATTTAAGTCAAGTTCACATCCCATCTTGTCTGTCAGGCTAGCAATGATGTCCGGTTTGTGATAGTCCACATCGGTACTTGAATTTTGTATTGATTTCATGTCCCGTGCACATCAGAGTACAAATGAAATTTGAACATAATCATTCTTTCCTTCCCTAGGGTGATTTTCCATAAAATTGAGAAACAAAATCGGCACTACGGCGGGATGATGACTCATTCTCGATAAATAGAATTTACCCATATTACATTGTTAAGTCTTTCAACTTTTTCATATAGCGGGAAGAGTCCGTTCACGTAGGAAGTGTGTCTCATGTGTACGCTTGGGTTAGTATTTCAGAAGCATAGTTGCCCAACTGTGGAGAGCCCACGAAGTGGTGATAATCTTTTTAAGTGTTTTATTAAAATTCAATTTGAATTAGATGGTTTTTATGTCCATAAGGCCCATTAGGCCAGCTTCGTGTCCCTTGGGCCCGGTGGGCATGTTTGAAGTCCTCCAAGCTTGCATCCAGCCCTTGCCTTGAATGAAGAATAAGGGTCACCCGGGCGATAACCTAGCCCGTCGCACGAATTCCATGAGACCCCGGGTCGTGCCCCTCACTTCAAGCTCAATTAGGGGTCTGTTTGGTATGGTTTGCAAAATTGGTCAATCCCAATCTGGATCGACCGATTCTCGAATTGGAACGGACCCCCATGATTCAATTCTCACTTGAACTACGGATCCAATCTGGACTTCTCGCTAGATTGGTCAGAATCACTAGGATCGGTCAAGGATCGACAAATCCAATTGGATCGAATCGAGAATTGGCCGATCCCCGGAACTCAAAAACGTCCGGAATCAAATCAATTCGAGTCCCGATTCCAAACCGATTATCGGATTGATCCCCTCTTATTGGGGAGATCGATCATATCCCCCCCTCCCCCCTTCCTTTCAATCTCTAAGGCTCCCCACCCTGCGGCGATCCAGCGATCCTCGTGGTAATCCCTTCATGGAGGTGGCCGATCCGCCCCTAAATAGGTGATTTCTGGGGGAGACCCCCAATCCTTGCTCTCCTTCCCCCTCCCTGGTCCAACGCCAGGTCGGCTTTCCTTCGCGGGTGCCTCTAGTTGTCTAGACATCCCCGGGTGGCTACTGTGAGCACCCTTTTCGGGGGTGTTGATTCACACCCGAAGGGGGTCTGATCATTCCTTCGGGGGTGATAAACAAACTCACCCCCTAAGGGGTGGCTATGATGAACCACCCCTTTGGGGGTGGTTTTTGTAATTTTGTAACCCTTTGATGAGTTCGTATCTTCGTATTCAGATCCTGTTTCAGATGTTGAGCTTTATTATTCACCCTTTTTTTCTAACTTCAGTCAAGGGTGGTGTTTATGATTTTAACCAGATGGCAAAGTCGTTATTTTCTTATGGGTACGGGTCAATCATGCTTGATCAGAGTCAGTGGAGAATCTAGAAAAATGAAGACGAGCGGGACAGAGATCCATGGCAATTTCATAGTTGGTGGTGATTGAATCATTTATCATTGGAAGACATATTTGTATGACTTGTAGTCTTTTCTTTATTTAGTGGAATGAATATTAATGTTATTTTGTATTGTATTTATTTGTGTTATAATCTCTCGTAAACTCAGTTGTGTGAAAATGTGGTAGATTGGACAAATTTTTTGTTCTTATTTTTAACAAATTTCTCATTGTTTAGATTTTTTTAAAAGTTTTCTCGATTTTTTTATGAGAAGAAAATGATCCAGATTGATTCTGAATCAGTCTTCCTTCCAGAGGATTAGTCGAGATCGGATTGTTCCGATCCGATCAAAGATCGGGTCAGACCCCTTTGATCCTAATCCTAATCTTGATTCTGATCTCGCGATCCTTGCTATTTAGGGGTGCCGCTTTAAAACATGCAGAGAAGAATTTTAAGGGGGAGCTGGAGGGATGGTTTTGTGACTACTCAAGGGGCAAAACGTGGCCGCAAGGTGGCTGTTTGGGTGTTGCATAGGCAGACAAGAAGGGGGGACTGAATAGGATAATTTTAAGGGATCTCCTAGGTGCTGCGAAAGGGGGTTAGCAGGTTGCCTTTTGGGTCAACCGACAGGCCAAGCAAAGGGTGAGTTTTGAATTTCTTTGCTAGAGGGGAGGAACTGGCAGGGGCTACTGTTGCCGTGGGTGTTGCCTGAAATCTGTGTGGGGTGTGCCGTGGCCTGGAGTTGCTCCCATCGGCTTTGCGAGCAGCAGTCACCATTGTCACTTGAGCTGTTGGATGGCTCGGCCCTTGCCGCCGGCCACTATGGCTGCCATCAGAGGATGGGCCAGTGGGAGCCATTGCTGCTGCCGGGGGCCGCAAACGTCACCGTCATTAAGACCTCCGTTTGTCATTGCCATGGGGACTTGTTGCAAGGGTGAAGGGCAGTGTGCAGGGGGACTAATAGGGGATGAAGTTGGGGTTCCGGGAGGGATGCACAGGGGTGTCAATGAGGGACCGTGTCTAGGAATGTTTTGATGGCTGCGCACAAGGGACAAAATAGTGGGGTTTTATGGGGGTCGAGCTTGGGCAAAGGGGCTGTCGGCTAAGGGAAAAACAGGTTGGCAGTCGGCGGTTGGCTGTGATTCTTTTTCTTGGATAGGGCTGTGATCGAAGATAGAGAGAGTGGAAGAGAGGGATCACACGGGAGGTTTGATGGAACCCACAGTCATTTATCTTCACCCTCACCATCTTGTTCTTCTTCCTTATCCTCCTTGGCGCTGTGGCCGTAAGCAAGAGGATGGAGAGGAATATGAAGGCATTGGCCTTCTTCTGTTGCTATCGAACACCAATTGAAACAGGGTGGAGATAGATGTGCTAGTCTTCGGATGATGTTGATTTGAAGGTGGCAGCCATCGTTACTGATGCTGTGTCCAAACCCCAAGGGCTACTGTGTGAGGAATAAGAGATAAGGAGGTGAAGGTTGGTTGCCACTGCCACTGACATGAGCAAGGATTTCGATTCCTAGGAATTGGTTGATTTTTTTTCATCAAAAAATTCAAAAAAATCAGAAAAAATTATAAAAAAGGAAATGGTTTAGAAAAATTTTTAAAAATAAGATTAACATGCATCCACATGGAATAATTGCTAATAAACATGAAGAGATGTTAAGTATGTGTTGAGATGCAAAAGCTATAATAAATTTTAACTGTATCACATGAAAACATAAAAGTAGAAATATACATGTTATCAATCTTCACCCCTTCCTCCTCTTCCTGCTGCTTTCGATGCTCCTCAGTTGTGCCCAATCTTCTACTAAGTGCGAGAGCATATCCATACGAAAATAATGACGATGTCATGCTATCAAAATCGTAGGCATCGGATTGTGGCACATAGGTAGGCTCAGGTGGAGGAATCCATGACTGCTGAGGATCATAAAACGTTGGATAAGGTGGCTCCATGTAATACTGTTGTGGTGTCTGCTCATCCAGCATGAAATATGACTTTGGCCGCCATGAATCAAGTGACTACGGAGCTGATGACTGCGTGGCTAGTATGCACTTCTCGTCATCATCAACTGAGGAGTGAGCATGAACTTGCGTGCTGTCATCTGGGCTCACAGAACGTTCCCTGATCTCCAACTTCCTTCTCTTCACATCTTCAGCTATCTCTGATGTTCCACCACAACCCAAAGATTTTTTAACTTTGAAAATCCACCCATATTTCATGCTATTACTTTTGTTTTCATTTTGCTTGGACTATGAATGGGTTGGGTAGCGGTGGCTGGGGCTGGAGCTGAGGCTAAAGCTGAAGGTGGCTGTTGTATAGCTGCTGAGGCAGAAGAAGGGCTTGCCTGAGCCTGAGAAGTAGGTGGAGCTAGAGCATCCTCCTCGGCCTGTACACCATCCAACTCTCCTTCAACCCATGCACGGTTATCGGGATCAAACTCAGCTGGCTGATCTCTGGTTGCCCTCTTCTCTATCCAAGAGGCAAGTGTATGCTCTTCCTGGAATATGTGATCCATGTCCACCTCCTCAGGTGGTGGTATGGCTGAGGTATGCCTCTGCTCGTATGGATCACCTGCGAACCGTGCAAATCGCTCTTCTAAGATCTTTTGTCGATCATTAATATTTTTGATGCGCAGCCTCATGTTGTAATGACAGAAGATCAACTTCTCCAGCCGGTCTGAGGTCAACCTGTTCCTCCTCTTTGTATGTATCAGGTTGAATGTGCTCCAGTTCTTCACATAATGAGAGGAACTAGTGCTCTGGCTGAGTATCCTAATACCAATGACAGTAAGTGGATTCCATCCACTCCTGGTTGTCATTTGAATCCACCACTCAGCTGAAAAAAAAGGAAAATGCAAACAATCAGCCCAACATCTTCAATTACTTATAAGATAATGAAATAAAAATTTCATCTTAAATAAGTATACCAGGTGACACTTTGTCGCAAGAATATCTCAGATCAACATCTGAGTATACCCCGACCCTCATCTTATATCTCTGCATGTGAAAAATATTTTTTAAAAAAATTCATTAGTTGTCAAATAATTTTGGACTTCAATTTATTGACTAAACTTTAACTTACTTCTATCTTAGCTTCTACCCTATCCTGTTGAGATCGGCAGAGACGCTGAATAACAGAAAGTATATCCCGCATTATCTCATTGTCGTTCACCATCTGTCCTCCATATTGGATGCGGGGGTTCAAAAAATATCCTGCAAAAAATTATCAATATTAGTATTAACATTATGAAGAAGGCAATTATTGACTAAACTTAAAGTAGGTAAGTATAAATATTCTTTTTTCACCTACTAACCTGTAGCATGGAAATCGTGGTGCAAAGTCAAATAACATTCAAAAGGGGCAAGGAAGTTGTTCCCATTTTTCCTCTCTCTCTTCCACATTGCATTGCCCCGCCACTCCCATCTCTCTCTCTCTCTCTCTCTCTCTCTGTCTGTCTCTCGTCAAAAGACACAAAGCGGACGCCAATCAATATCAGATGGCATTAGATAAAAACCTTCAATTCTCCCCTTCTCTTGTACGTTGCACCCGGCTGCCTGCCACTCCCATCTCTCTGTCTTCCACACGTGGCACGCAACACCTGAATGGCGACGACCGCAGCTCTAGTTTCCCGCACACCGAAGGAGACGTTGTTGGGCCAACATGCCGGAAACCTGAACAATAGATCCCCCTTCTTGAGTGCTCCTTGGCAGCCTCCGGCACCATTAATGTCCTGGTTCCCACCTAATCAGCCCCTTCCTCTCATTCCCTCTTTACTTCTCTCTTGCCCACTAGCTAACCTTGGAACCCTCTCTCTTCCCCTCTTTGATCACTCAAAGAGTCCCATCAACTCTCCCTTGCATCTGCCTCTTCCCTTATCGGGCTAGTGCTTGCATTGGCCCTATCTAGCGAGGCCCCCTTCCTCCTCTCCGGCAAGGTAACCAGCCAACGCCCTCGCTAGTTTGTTGTTGTCCCCACCTACAAGTTGCATCTTTTTTTTCTTCTTGTCACTCTCCTTTTCTCGTCGCCGCCATTGATGCCTCTGCTGTGTGCCATCGGCCTGCCATTCGGCCACCTGAGCATCACTCGTCTGCCGCATCCATTGTCGCCGCCATCCGTCAGAGAGATTGACTTGGCTCGTTTACATAAACGAGTGGCTCGACAAGCCGAAGCTGAACTCGAACTCGTCGAGCTCAAAGTGAGTCGAGTTCGAACAAGACATTGTGAGGCTTGGCGAGGATTGAGCCGAGTCCGAGCAGCAAAAAAGTTTCTCGAGCTGAGCTCAAACAAGTCCCTATTTGGCTCGGCTTGATTGCACCCCTAAACAGCAGCAGGGGAAGGACTTTTCATCCTTTTTCTTCTTTTCCTTTCTCTCCTTATTTTGGAGGTTGCACAGCCAGGGATTGGTTGGCGTTACTTCCTTTCCTTTCTTTTTTCTCTCTCTTCTATTTTTTAAGGCTTGGAGGCTAGGGTTGACCCGGGGGGGGGAGGGAGGAGTTGTGCAAGTGGCTGTAGCAGACGTTTTATAGAAGAAAAAAGGCCTAGGTGGCTGCTCACCAGGCTGTTAGGGTTAGATTTGATCTCCAACAGAAGATCAGATATGTTGTACTTCCTTTCGTACAGTCTACCGTACCATCTTGGATGTGCTGATTCCTTTGTTACTTACTTGAGCTGATGAAACATGGACTTTTTTTTTGCGATCACCTTAGAAAAACATTTTATAGTATACTCGTTATGAGATTGTGAACTCTCTATTCAGCCGTTACTAGTATCATTCTCTAAATTGTATATTTCTGTATTGGCATAAAGGTACATCTGTACTTTTCCTTATAATCTTTTTTGTTTCCTTTTACAGTCATTGCCACTCTCATGCCTCAATTGCCATAGTTGTCAAGGTGACAAGGTGTCAAAGACATTCGAGGGTGCCATTTCCACTTAGGAAACAATTGGTCGCTTAGGCATTGCCTAAGCAGTAAAATTAGTTGTTATTACCGCACAACATATACATAGAGATAAGAAGGTATAGTGGACTTAAAAAAATAGATATAAGGGAGTTTTACATATAATCATATACATATTTGTATGTTACAGTAGAATGTGTGTATTATGTGTCACGTGTTTTATGTATGTAATTATGCATAAGTGTGTACATTTTAGGAAAAAGTAATGTTGATAAACTTGAAGAGAAAAGTGGTTGAGTGGGAACTTTATAATTTTTAAGTAGATATTTATAATTAAAAATCTTAAACATGTATAATGTTATATGATAATTATGGATTTTAATATCATTTCACTGTCATTTAATGTGGACAAAAATTTGTTAGTCATGTAGAATGGCCTGATCATTTGGACAGGCACCTTGGCCGCTTTAGGCCCCAAGATTGGGCACCTTGACAACAATGGATATTGCATAATACCTAATTTGTTCATAACTGGATCTTTGAAATTTTCAGCTTGGAGCCAAGTTTCGTAACAGCGGGCAAACATGTGTTTGTGCCAACAGAATACTAGTACAAGAAGGTAGGGAGACATTTCTTTTTTCTGTTTAGCTTTGGATAGTTATGATCCTTAGGTACTGTAGCCCATCGGATGTGTGAAGTGATGCTTTTTAAACTGCTAAAGATTTTCTTTTTTGGGCATGTTCTTTTTTATGTGTTTCTGTTGAAATAATATTGAAAAATACACCTTTTTATTTTTCCATCCTGCAAGTTGGCATCCTGTTAAATGATCATTTGACCAATTTAAAATGTTAATGATCTTGGAGGGAACTTCTACTTAATTGACTGCAGTTGTACACTGTGTCTTCAACTCAATTGTTGATGTATTTTTCTCTATCCCTCCAAGAAAGAAGGCCATTCGCATTTAAGTATCAAAATGTGAGCATATATATTGGCCTAACTGGGTTGATAAATGCCTCTGTGGTGAGCAATGATTTTAATTTATATTTTTAATGGATCATTTTTTGTATACACTTTATTTTTCTCTATCTTGTTTTGTTGTTCGATCTTCTTGGGTACTTCTGTCATTGTTTAACTCCATCTAAAACACTTATTTCTTTTGTTTCATCTTGCTTTATGGTTACATGTTGGAGGTGCCTTTGTCATTGTATACCCCCATCATGGTTTGCAGGATTGGCACTTGCCAATCCAATCCAGTGGGAAGCCTGATCCTGAGGTTGATTTCAACTTGAATTGGGCTAGATTAGCCAGTTGGTTCATGGATTGGGATCGGTTTAGAGGATCAGTCCAGATCCCGCCAGTACAATTTGACGTGGACACTAGTTTGGCATTTGTTCGTTTATAGACCTGACACAAGAATAACTACACGGATAATCTTGTGGGTCCTACAATTTTTATCAACCATTTTGGTGATTATATGTTGCATTTATAAGATACTTTTAGTATTAATCAATCAACTTGGATTCATGCCTGGTTGGTGTACAATAGAAGCTATTTTTTTTCACTAAAATCTAATGGAGAAATATCGATGCATAAAGAAATGTTTATGCTTGTTGTTTATTGACTTGGAAATAGAGTTTAGGGATGTGTGTGCTGGGTATTGAAGTGAAAGGTGTTGTATGTTAGACATATGCAAATAATAAAAGACATGTATAACTGTGCAACCATTAGTGCCTAAGGATGTGCACAGTCTGGTTTGGCATGGTTTGGATCATTTTTTTTCAAACCGAATCAAACTGAATTAGCATTTCTATTCACTTTGAGAACAAAAATCAATTCAATACAAAATAATTGATTATTTACATTATTTTTAGTTGTAAATTATTAAAATAATAATTATTATATCATAAAAAACTGTATAAATATTATTTTTATGATTAATATTGTATTTTTATCATTTAATATTTTAATTAGTTTAGTCAGTTTGGTTCAATTTAGAAAATCTTTAAACCTGTTGAACTGAACTGGTGGTTCAAAGTTCAAACCAAACAAAACAGGTTTGGCATTAAAAACCTTTTTGTGCACACCCCTATTAGTGTATGCATAATTAGAAGTAAATAAAGATAGTTTTCTATTTCAATTAGCATATATCAAGGATCTATATTAAATCTTTAATTTTTTGTATTAGTTATTGATAAATTGACAAAGAATATACAAGATAAAATATCATGGTACATGATGTTTGTAGATAATATTGTATTGATAAATGAGACACAAGAAAGTGTTAATAAGAATGCATAACTTATCGAGAAACAGTTGGTGTATGTGAGATTCATGATAAGTAGATAAAAAATATGCATTATAAATTTAATAAAAACTCAATTTAAATATCTTGGCCTACTTATCTAAAAGGATGGAGAATATGATGAAGACATTAAACATAGGATTAAATTTAGATGGATTAAATGAAGATTGGCTACATGGGTCTTATGTGATCGTAGAATTCTACTCAAGTTGAAAAGAAATTTTTATCATATAACTATAAAACGTATAACCATGGAATGCCGGATCGCGACCTGGGTCGCGACCCTACCCCGATCCCGTATTTAATATTTTATTATTATTTTTGGTGACCCCTGCTGACTCCATCCCGACCCGGATCGCGACCCCGGCCGACCCGGGTCGGTTTGGGGCCAAACCGACCCGGTCCCAACTCCCGACTCCCAACCCCACCTTCCTTGCGTATAACTATAAAACGTAATGTTGCTTGGTTGTGCTTGTTGGACAATGAAGGAAAAGCACACTTTAAAATAAATGTTGTTGAAATGAGAATGAAAAGATAGATACGTGGCCATACTAGATTCAATAAAATAAATAATAAATGTATTAGAGAAAATGTAAAAATAATGGCAATTTGGACAAATCAAAAGAATAATGATTGAGATGGTTTGGACATATTAAACATGGAATGTTGAAATTTCTATTAAGAAAGAGTGAAAATGTTAAAATAGTCGAAATAAAAAAATGATGTGGTAGACCGTAGGCCTAGGCTAACATAGAGGAGGGTTTTTATATGATTTTGGTGATTTAAATATTTCTGGAGAAATAACTCAAAATCAACATGTGGAGATAGAAAATTCATATGTCCAACCCCAATTAATCTGGGAGTATTAGACCTGATCTTGGTAAAACCTGCCCTCAGTGGATTTGGATAGTCAGTTGACTGAAACTATACCTGGTGGATTCCAGTACCAATTGCAGGTCAGAATATGTTTTTTGTCTAAAGTCAAGGAGTTGGCTACTTAAATTGCTCAGATAAGCTCTTCTAGTTCTTTTGTTTGGTTTTTATAGAAGGATTTTTGGATATGGACTTCTTTGATGCCTTCGATTCTTATGCTTGGGAGTTTCTGCTCTTAATCCTTCATAATTGTTATTTGTATAGATTTTTTTATGGTACATGTGATAGTAAACACATTCCAGAAGAAACATTAAGGGAATGATACATGAGCATTTATTTATTTTTTTGCACAAATAATGCTTCCTGATTGTGTTGAATGTTTGTTTAGTACATGTCTAGATGCACTTTACTTGCTTTTTTAAATCTCTTTATCAAGTCAATTTATTACCTTAATGGTGCTTGTGGTTCCTGTTTAGGCATTTATGAAAAGTTTACAGATGCTTTTGCAAAAGCTTCCCAAAGTTTGAAGGTTGGTAACGGTTTGGAAGATGGCACAGTCCAGGTACTTCCAAATTGTTTGATGTTTCCATCAAACTATTTTTATCTCTGATATATCATATATGTCTGTTAGATTTTCCACCTCCATGATGGTATATAAAAATTTTCAATAAGATTTCTTGAGTGAATGTTTGTGAAATGATTGATTTGGACATCTTACTACCAAGGATTGTTGTCTCGGATTTCGGCTTTGTCTTGGAAGGGTGAAAGAGAAGAGATCTCGTGAGATTCTTGGAAAAATCTTGAGAGATCGGATCTCGGATTTCATTTATGTAGGGTATACCTTACCTAAGGATTGCCATCTCGCATCTAGATTTTATCTTATGGAGACTGAAGAGAAAAGATCTCGAAAAAATTTTGAGAGATTGGATTTTGAAAATTTCAATCAATGTGCATGTTTAAGTGTAAAATGTTATGTAATCTCTTAAAGAAGGATAAGGGAACTTATAGTAAACATCAAAATAAGATGTGAGAGAATTAAAAACGTAATATAGAGATGGTGACTGTTGTTAACATGAGACATACAGATCTTATGTCATACCAAAACTTCATCTTGAACAATATGGATAGGAAATTGATAACATCTTGGGTTAATTGTACGTATATAGCCATAAAAATATTGAGTTATGAAATTTTATCAAATAATAATGTCTACATGAATATTTGAATGAATTCTATAATAAAATTGACAATATATGAAGCAAACTTAACAATGCCATGTAACAAGTTAGGGGTAGTAATAGGTGGAGAAGATCAAGGTATAAGAGGTACTAGATAGATATTCTCATTTCGACGATCTCATTGCTCGGACGCATGGAGAGAAAAAGATTCTCGGGAGATCGCATTCCATGGTTGCTATGCAAACTAATGGATTTTAGCTGTGTGCAATTGGGAGAGGTGAAAGATATCTTGGAATTAGAGGAGAATGGCATAGGGAAGTTGGAACCAAGGTAGGTGGGGCCGGGAGCATGTCGATTGGGTCCAAACTAACCCATATCGACCAAGATTGAAATAATAAATATAATAAGTAAAAACATAAAAATTACAAAATCTATTTACTTTAATTTAAATTTTACATGTTGAGGACAAGTTTTGTCTCATTCACCTTGCATCTTTTGTAATTTTCGTCTTGTCTCTAAGCTAGACTATAATCAGACCTCCACTTATATTAAGTCTTGTAGTCTACACTATAAGTGGGGCTCCAATTATAGTATGGAATAGAGAGAAGATAAAATTTAAGAAATTAAGATAAGAAAATTCTCGTTGGATGGATGGTGACAATGCTTTTGGAGTGAGAGAATAAAAGAAGTAGCAAATGGGAGGTAGGGAAAGTGGAAAGTCCCATTTTGAACTTATACAGGGAGGAGGATGTGAGGATGATAGAAGGTCTCTTAGGGGCATTTAAAAGTCCCCTCCCCCCCCACCGCTAGTGTTGGGCATGGAGATTGGGTCATAGGGTTGTGCAACCTGGCCTCGATCCGACTCTAGGTTGAGGACCTAGTCGGGACCGGGATGGTTGGTTGGAAGGCTACTGAGTTGAGCTTGGGTTTTGGCCTGGCATTCTTTGGTTGAAACCATCAAGATGGTTGTGCAAAGATGGTCTTAGGTGGAGGTACAACAAGAAATCCTCAACCTAAATGGTCGTTGAGCTTTAGTGAAAATACAGTTGGATGAGGGAATACGGAGTGCCTAGGTTGGAGGGTGATCTGTTTTCGATCAGACCATACATATGGAAGACAGACTAGAGAAGCTTCCATGCCACTAGTCAAACTCGATGATATCGATGTTGAGTTTATTATATTTTATTAGTATTAGTATTTTGCTTGATGACATACTTTCAGTTAAAGGGTGTCAAAGCAAAATAGGAGTTTAAAAAATATTTTAGAGCCATAGGATAACTTTTAGTTTTGAAGTATTATAGAGTTTTAAAATGTAAATATTATGACTTTCTAAAGAGTCAATTTGTACTGTTGGGATATACGACACATGAGGGAAAAAAAGAATTAAGTTTGAGTTACCTCCTCCCCTCCAGATGGGTCTTCTCTCACACCTCTCTTTCTTTGGCATATGACCATCAACTGTTGTGTGTTTACCCTTTTTTTCTTCTTCTTCTTCTCCTCTACCACCCAAGCATCTTCTTCTTTCTCCTGGATTCCTTGTTTAAGCGCCTGCCTCACCATCTACTAGACCAGCTATCCACTCTAGCCTTATGACTCTGCCTCACAGCATTGGTCGGCTTTGGCTATCATTGCAACCCAACACTCTGCGGTGTCTTGCCCATCACTGATGATAGGAGAACGTTGCAAGCTCCTCAGAAGCTGTGCTCTCCAACCGAATTGACTGGGTCCTCTCTTCTCCCCTCTTTCAGTTCCACCCCTTTTTTCTAATCCACTCAAAGTTCTCCTCTCTCTCGAAACCTTCTTCCTGTATTTGAGCTTCCATTGCAATGACCAACCTCCAGGCCACGTCAAATCACTACCTCACCATCACCTAGGCTGGTCAGTGCCCTTCAATCCCACTTTGCACCTCGCTGAGGGACAATGCCACCCAGCTTTGGCAAGCTCTGCCACACCTTACCAATCGGCACTCGCCTGTGCACCGGTGTCTTCTTCCGCACATTACCTAACACCAACTACAACTAATTTGGCCACCTGACCTTGCAACTTTACCGGACTCCCTAAGCCATGTCTGTCTACCGACATATACTACCGACATATACACTTTGAAGTGCTTGCATCTATTGCTGCCCAGTGTTGAGCTCCAGTCATTGCCAATTGATCCCACTAGCCACTTGACATCGGCCACTTGCATCTCGGCTTATCTATGCCCCTATTGATTGTCGGCGTTGTTGCACTCTCTTCTCCCAATAACAAGTTGAGACACTAGTCATGAGTAGTGCCACCACTATGGCACTATAGTGCCTACATGCTCTGTCTAAGGTGTTTCATACATCGGGATGTTTACTTAGGTGATCGAGTCACAGTGGATTGATGCAAGCTTAGCATGGCACTTAAAAGTGTTATGCAATTCGAGACATCGAATATGTAATCAAGTTCAAGTTACAAAATGACATGTTATTTGATGTTGGTTTAATTGTTTTACAAGTGAAACATGACAAAACACTGATGTGACAATATGCTGATTTAGTGCATGACATTTTGTCATTAGCAGCCCGTCAACTTGGTAATTCTATGATTGAATTTGACGGGTTTCTAGTCTATTACTATCCTACGTGATGTAGGCTTCATTATTTGTAACAAATTATATGTAATTGGTCAAAGCAATGGATAATCGGGTGTACGTCACCCACACCCCAGTGTGGAGGTATGTCTCTCTCTCTCTCTCCCCAATGCATGTCATTATATTTTTCGTTTATTATACATTCGACTACCATGCCACTGTGAGATTAGGTGACTAGCTCATTCAATTAATCAATGTCGGTTATTAGTGAGGACCTATCTCAGACTACAAGTACGAGTCGACATTGTTTTTGAGCATTTTATACTCTGATGGTGGACAACTATTTCGGTTTTGCCCACTAGAGGGCTCCAACACTGAGTCCACTATATTTCAATTAAGTAGTTTATTGGGAGATTGAAACATCATAGTGTCAACATGTGAGTATATCATGAAATTGTTGTCCAAATATGATTTTAGAGACAGTTATGCACCAATTTGATATCGAAATTTAGAGTTGATGCCGATGTGTTTCAACGAGTTGAGATCTTTATATTATGCAGGACACCAACACTTCAAGTTTGATGTCACCTTGTACCATGTAATGTCTGCTACAACATTTTTATCAGGAAATTCAAAGAATTACATCTTACAATCATTTCTTGAGTCAGTTGCCTCGAGCTTTATCGAGATCGAGGATGATTGTGCTTACATCTAATTTGCATACAACAAAAGCTAAACATTATCATTTACTCTTCAGTATGTGGATGATGCGTAGTTTGAAATTATTTCATACGTTCATTGCATTATTTTGGGACATGATTGGCTAATCGATCGGCACACTGACCAAACTTTCAGCATGTTATAACTCATATTCTAATGTGAGTACTATTTTTTTTGGAGAATAGATACATATCAACAAAACTTATCCATGGGACTAATTTCCGAAGATATATTAATAATAATTAAGGTCACTCACGTGGCTAGTCCATAACTCGTAGTGGACTATTGTCAACAATGCGCCCTAGAGGCAAAGCTTGTAGATCCGACAAGTAGATTGAATCATTTTTGACTGATAGTCCTCAAGGATTGTCATCTCGGATCTCGGCTTCGTCTCGGGGGGTGAAAGAGAAGAGATCTCGGAGAGATCTCGGAAAAATCTCGGGAGATCAAATCTCGGATTCTCGGATCAAAATATATACATGTAGGAAACATAACATAATATTTTATAAAATTAAAAGTACATCAATGAATTTACATGAAAATATATAACACATTTTGTATATCAATTGTGTGAATGAACAATTACAGAGCACTTTCAATACCAAAAAGATGATCTTTGTGCTTCTACAAGATTTAAACTTGTATGTAATATTATTTAAATACTAATATAGTATTAAACTTGTAACACATCTTTATGTGATAGTATAAGTGATAGCGAAATATATTAAATGTGTTTACACTATCATAAACGGGGCGCAGAGTAGTCGCGGGCTCTCGGCGATCTTGTATCTCGGCCCCTTGGCGAGACTGAGATTCTCGCGAGATCTCGCGAGATCTCGGAGAGATGGCATTCCATGATAGTCCTACACCAAGGCACCAACATAAGAAGAGCCACATAGATATTGCAGACTTTCTAGACTTGACACATGACAAGTTCTTTGACACTGTTTAGGAAAACTTTTGCAACATCCATTAAGGATCTAAGTTGTCCTGTCATCACGGGTTGCGTGAAAATTGCTCTTTACATTAGTAGTGACTGCATGTTTCATATTGCACTACAAAACTATGTAACTTGAGAAGATATTTTTTCAACGTGGGGGATTGATGCATTTTCGATTAGACCATACATATGTAAGATAGACTCGAGAGGATTTCACGCAACCAGACTCAGTTCAACATTAATGTCAATTTTATCTTATTTTATTAGTATAAAGACTTCACTTACTGACTTTTAGTTTAAGGACATAAAAGTGACATTTAAGTTTAAAAAATTTTAGAGGCGTAAAGTATAAAATTTGACTAGAAAATAGTCAATTTTGTTCGTTAGGATATATTGAACATGAGATAAAAAGAAAGTTCATGTTCTCTCTCCTCTCTCTCTATATATATCTCTCTCTTGGGTCTTCTCCTCTCATACCACCTCTCTTTCTTGATATGGCTCGCCAAGTCTTACGCTTCCCCTCCTAGTCCTTCCCCTATCCTCCTCCACCACCCGAGCATTCTCTTCTTTGTCTTAGATCCCCTATTTGATCGCTCGCCTCATCATCAATTAGATTGGTCAGCCACTCTAACCCCACGATGTTTGGCCTCACAGCATTGGTCAGCTCAAGAGATCACTGCAAACCTAACTCCATGATGTCTTCCCATCCTTGACAATGGGAATGTTGCAAGCTTCTTAGAAGCCTTGCTCGCCAACTAGATTGACCTGGCTAAGCTTTCTATTTTCTCCCTGTTTCAGTTACCCCCTTCTTCTTATCCACCCCAAGGTCCCCTCTTCCTCTTTCGAAACTTCCTTTCCCTATTCAAGCTCCCACCGCGGCAACCAACCACTGTGTCAAAGCTCTACTAGGCCTTATCGGAGTACCGTTGAGCACCACCTCACCATCAATTGGATCGTGCGACTACCCTCGATGGCACTCCATACCTCGCCGAGTGTCGTCGCTACCTAGCCTTGGAAAGCTCCACTACACCTCATTCATCAACACTTGCCCTCCCTGGCCTGCCACATATTGCCAAACACTGGCCATTGCTAACCGAGCAAGCCTACCGCTTGACCTTGCAACTTCGCTTAGTGGCCTTGGCCTCGTCTACTTGCATCTACACTTCCGAGCATAGGCAGCCACCACCCAATGCCGAGCTCTAGTCGCTGCAGATAGGTCCCACCCGTCGACACTAGCTGATGACACCCTGCCGCATCTGTGTCCCTCCTGGCTGCCGATGCCCTTGCGTTTTCCTTTCCCTAGTCATATGAGTTGTGACATTGTTTATGAACAATAAAACATGACTTAACTCGGGGCAGGAGTTATAGTACTTTTTCTATCGGGTGAATAGTGTCACCACTGAGTGCTGAATTACTTGCAAGTTGTCTTAGGTGCTTCTTAGTTCTCACGTTTGATTCACTTGGACAGTCAAGTCACACTGGATTAACGTAAACTTAGTGTGGCATTGAGAGTGTTGCACAATCTGATATGCCAAATACATGGTCCGATTTACATTACAAAAGGACATGTGATTTGAAGTTGGTTTAATTGTTTTACGAGTAGACGTGACACAACACCGATGTGGCAGAAGAGGCATGCATTGATCTATGCTGGCTCAATCAATTTAATCTTAGTTTTGATTTGGCCCGGTTTGTCTCTAATCCATTTGGTTTTAGGCCTGTTCATCTTGGTTCACACAAGTTCAACTAGATGTAGGCCGATCTAACTCCAACCAATTTAGTTCTGGTTGGGCTGACCGGTGTTTAGTAGAATTTGGTGTAGCATAGTTTGGTCTTCTATAGTTGACGAGTCAATGCAGTTCAAGGCTTCAAGCAGTTAGACATATGCTTGGATTGATCCTTGTCAGGATTGGTGCAGTTCTGTCAGCACTAGTCAGTCGACCCAGTAGATTTTGACGTTATGTTTTCATGCCGCCTTGTCCCCCATCAGAGGGTGATGTGGAGGGCCAAATACATAACAGGTGAAGGATATCAATGCTTTTGAAATTGAAATTTTGGTGAAGTGGCTAGCTCAAGAAGATTGAAGGAGGCAAGGCTACATGGGGGCATCGTTGATAATGGAGACTAGTGAAGAAGTTGAACCATGGTTAGTAGAATCAACCTATCTAGATTGGAACGGTTGATCCTATCCAAGTGAGATTGTGTGGTCAAGATTGGTTCCTAGATTGGCAGTTTTGATCCAGAATCAATTCAGTTCAAGATTTTTTTTTATTATAAAAAATTTAAAAAATGACTAAAAAACGTACAAAATTAAAACAAACCCGAAAATTTTAGTAAAAATAGAAATGTAACATCTAACATATTTTTGTGAGAGAAATTAGAACACCTTCAACTTTATACACACAAAGAGAAGGAACATGTTAAAGAGTGATAGACTAGAAAAACTTAAGTTTTACCACTCGTGGTTGAGATTTTAGAGCATTAAGGAATGGCAAAAAAATTCCGAAGAAAGCTTTGCCTGATTTGTAGGTTATATGTACAAGTAAAAAGTTGAAGTAGGTGGTCATGGCTTGTCACATAATGATGCTGACAATGAAGACCTTCTCTAAGAAGAATATCCACATGCAACATGGATAGAGGATAAAGATGATAAATTTGCTCTAGAGTTCGATACGAATGATCGTGCATGGGCCGAAGATGAGCATAACAATGTATAAGGTAAGGATGAAGAAATGTAAGGAGAAACACACCCTATGTTGGTTCCAACTCCAACTTTAGCTCCCTTATAGCTTTAGGTGCAAGTCATTCTAGTCAGAAGAGTTCACAAAAAATAAAGATTTACATGATTCAAATTGTTGAAGAAGATCTACTAGTGTAGTATTGGACATGTTACATAAGAAGAAGTGGGGAAGGGGAGAAAGCTAATTGTCTAGTAAAAATTTGTGAGCCCCACAAATAGTACACATGCACCCTCCTTAGATGATGATGAAAACAAAAAATCATTCCACCTACACAATGACAACATGTAGGAGGTTCAGGTGGAGATGGAGGTGGAGGTAGAGGAGGAGGAGACTCTTCTAACAATGCACGTACTGGTGGAGTAGGGTTGATGATTGAGACAAAGACAACATTTAAAAAATAGAAGTCAGTGTTGGAAATAGATGAGATTTTTTATGAACATAATGAGAAATTATCTAGAACCTCATGAGAACTTGTAACCATATTTTCCACCAACACCTCCAACGAAGGATAGTGTATGATTTTAGCCAAATGGTCAAATCATTATTTTTATATGGATACAGACAAATCATGAGTAACAATTCTCAATGAAGCATCCAAGAGTAACAAGAAAATGAGGACTACAAAGATCCCTTCTATAGATATTAGCGACAGACTGACAGGAAGATATATTTTGTATTGTATATTAGTTGTACCATTTTCTTTATTTATTGGAATGATCACTAATGTTAACTTATATGTATAGAATTTAAAATCCTTAATATATGTATATTTTGTTACCGACTTGAATCCACCGTCAGCTGAAAACATACAATACTAATCTAAGTATGTATCATTGTCATTTAAATAATTAACTCCTAGCCAATGTGATATACATGTATCAAGAGAAACCTTGCCATATGAACATCTTAGATATATACTTCAATTCTTATCTTATATAATTGCATATGAAATAGAAATAAATCAATTACATGTATTTCTACTGCATTTTACTTCAAGCTCCACTTTTATTCTATTTTTTTGAACCCTAGGTAGATGTTATATCATGGACAATGTACCTTGCATAACCTCTACATTATTGCATACTTGTCTATCGTATTGCATTCTTGGGTTCAAGCTGCCAAAATAAAATCTAATGATTAACATATTATTAAAAAACATAAATGAAATATAAAATATAGGCAAATAACTGTTGTATAAACATCATGGCAAAGTGTCTTATTCCATCTGTTGTCTATAATCTTTCACCACTTTTGATAACTCTTTGAATGTTTTTGTGTGAACATCAATTTTGCTTTGTCCATCACATTATATAAGTACCTCATTTGATTTGTGTTTATACTCTACCAATTTCAATATTTGTACTAAGCGTTTATCACAAACAAGTAGCATTGCACTCTCTCTTACTATCTATTGTCCTCGATAAAATGTTTCATCTTAGCTTATATCTCAAATTGGTCTTTTTTGTTCATCCATAGGATATATTCCTTAGCATGAATGGATCTTTTCAATTCATGTCGATGTTTATATAGGCTTTTAATACAATGAAATATGTAGCAAATTTGGTGAAACCAAGTTGCAATAGATCATGCCCATTTGTATGCTTTTTCATGATGTGTAATAATCTATGACGGCTATATATGAAAGATGGTTACATTGACTCACTCAGGAGCTAATAGATGGATCATTCCCAATATCTTTGAACATCAAATCTATAGAGTGTATTGCAAAGCAACCTAAAACAAGTTTCTTTTAACCTCTATCAGCTTTTTCCATGTAGCCCTATAAGATGGCTCATCGTCGGTCACATACTCACAAACTAAACAATGTTGTCCTTACATATTTCATCTACAACATTGTTTATGAGACTAAAGGGGTACTTGGCATTCTCTATCTACCTAAATGCATTAATACTCTTTAAGAATGACATGTCCTAAGTATAGTAAATTAGAAAGTTGATTATATATCTTTTTATAATTTATGTTCATTTGTCACATATTACAATGCAACTCTTTCCTTCTACAACGTCACAGGACAACGCATCAACCTAAGATGCATTTGGATGTTGAGACTTTTAATCTTGTTCTAACTTTACCAATGACGTCAACTATCATTTGGAAATATAGATTGGTGGCTGCATGGGTTGAGACACCTGCATCAATGTGAAATAAGTTATAAATGTTAATGTTTGTTATAAAAACATTTACGATAAATATAAAACAAGTTAACGCTTGATTTACCTCTATGTAAAACTATTTACAAATATGTTCGACTCATTTCTTTGTAACTTATGTCGTAATCTTAACTTCTTTAAAGACCTACTCTATCGTCCTTTGGCTTCTATCTTGTTGTCTATGCATGGGCGTGCCCATCAATTGCACTAATTGTGATCGGCGAAACTCACCATCTTGGCCTGATTGAGGTGTAGGATGAGTGCCTCCCACGCCTGAACGTCTAGCAATAGATCCTCTTGCTCTCATTTCTTCTCTCCTTCTTCATGGGCCTAACCGTTACTTGCCTGTATTGCTTTACTAATTTATGCTTCCTCTTCATCCTCTGAACTTGATCCATCAACCTTAACTTAAGCTTATTCTTACCTGTTTTATGACTTTCAGACATGAGATTTGTGTCTTTTTGTCCGAGCAACTCATCATGCAAATTAGTTCTTTACTTTATGTGTATCTCTCTCTATGATGCTCTTCCGGTTATATATCTTCTCATTTCTTCTCATAGCTTTGCCGGTACCTTGTTACAATTCTTCACATTCCCACTAATTCCACCTATATGTTATTTGAGTTGATAAATATCTCCATTTATTTCTTTCCCACACCACTTATGTTTTACTTTTTTTCTATAACGTCTAGCATATATCTATGTTGTTATCCAACATCATGATATGTAGGGGGACCGTGCTCCTCGTTCGACATTTTTATTGGGTATAGAACACAAAAATGGTACTTATGTTAATAACATTTTTAAAAATGTTAAAGAGTGAGGATAAGTTCGGAATTCCGGACAAGGGGCTAGGTCTGGACAAGTATTTGGTTTCAAAACTGAAGTGGTAGGGTAGGGGGACAACTAGACAAGGGTCAGGTTCCTCAGGGTTAGACCTGTAAATGGATTTATGGATCCGAAATGTTAACCCAAGTCTAACAAAAATTGTCGGTTCCAAGTGTTTAACGGCAAGCCCGATTTTAACATTTTTCGGGTTCAGGTTTTTGTTAAAGGGGAGTAAACCCAAATATTTTTCACGGGTTCGAGATAACATCATTTCGGGTTTCCTGAACCCCAAATTTTTTGCTACACGGCGGCGCTCAGCAGCCCTGCCCCCGCGACATCACATGGAAGCGATGGCGACCCTCTCCATCGGTTTCTCATCCCTCTCCTACGCTACCGACGCTGATGTTGTCACCTCGCCGTCCTCCTCCTACCTTCACCTCCAATCCAACCGTTCGAAGAAGATCGCCCCTCGATCCGACCAGGAGAGAACGTGCTGTTGGACTTCTCGCAGCGACAAAAACTTCTCGGAGAAGAACCCCTTGACGACGATCTTGGCCATCTTCTCCACCTTTCCGATCCTGATCCCCACCCGATTGCTATTCCACCGACTGTTAGTGACAAGGTGGCAAAGATCAAGCCCTTGCCATTTCTGGTAGAGCTTCAGATCTGACCAAACGACCTCTGCCGCCGCCCTTATGTTCACTAGGCCGTTCTTATCCAAGCTCTTGTCCACAATCCTGACGAACTTCAAGCCCCTATTGGACGCCCTCCAATAGCGCTTTGACCTCGGGTTTGCCAGGGTAATCGGCGAGTATGGTGGCGACAGCAGCCAGGATAGCCAGTAGCAAAGCCTAGCAAATGGGAGGCTCCTCCGGACACAGAGGAGGAACCCCAGCGGTGCCGTTGAAATCGCCGACGTGTCTGAAGACGACCATGGGGTCGTCGGCCATCCGCATGCCCTAGCCCATCGCCGCTCCAACATCGCAGCGCTCGGATTGGCAACCAAGGAGGCTCCCATCTCCGCCAAAGCTGCCTGCACTGGATCTGGTGACTAAAACCCTTATCAGGTCCCGATAAGGGCATCTCCGACCTTGTTAGAGGTGCCCCCTTGACCCTGCTGGCAGCAGCCTTGGTTGCCTAGGCGACGAGGGCTAGAGCGTGATGATTTTGCCTCACCTCACCTCATTGCCAAGGTGACCGAGTTGGTCACCTTTAATAATATAGTCCAGATCTTAACTTCCTCCTATCAGAATTGCCAATCCTCAATTTGACCGGGAAATCACCTTGTATCGAGTGTTTTGAGGCAAATCAGATCGATAGGTGCTAATACGATCTAAGAATTGGTTGATTTCAATTCGGATCATAAAATCGGCTGATTCTACAATCAATGATTGTGCGATATCTTGGCTTGTTTCAATGCCATACACACCAAGCAACAAACACACTGAGCCTCAAAATACTATATTTGGCACTCTAGCTCGATCACCTGATGGCTCCTTCGATTGTGATTGGAAGGAGGGGTGCCAGTTGGAGGAGGATGCACGGAGGGAGGTTGAGGCAGCTCCTTCAGTGTCAGGGGCACTGGGCAGCAGGGCCAGGTGGTCAGCCAGCCTTTCTGATGGCAGGGTTCTGAAACTTTAAGAACTCACCTGGGCGTAAAGCTGGCAGCACTTGAAGGCCGACCACGGCCGGCTGGATCCTTCGAAGGAGGGGACGGCATGAAGGCAACCAGCGAGTGCCGACAGGTTCCCAAAGCCTGCAGGTGGCGAGCTACTCAGAGGTGAAGCTTCCTGTTGGCGTACATTTTTTTCAAAAAAAAAGGGAGAGCAGAAAGGCTGACTTAGGAGCTGGGCCAACAGCCCATTAATCAGCCACAATTGGGCCCAATTTGACACCCCAGCAGGGGCCGGATTCATCCAGCCCATAATTAGCACAATTGGATCAAATTCAGGCCCTGTGCGCAGCCCCTAGAAGGGCTTGGGCCGCAGCCTCCTGCTGGCCCAGAAACCAGGCCCAAGTTGGGCCAGGCCCACTTCAATTCCAATGAGAACAGGCCCAGCCGCACCAACCTGCCACCTCAGCATTAAAATGTGCGCACTCACCTGCCTAGCCACCTCATCCTTGACCCATTTATGAGGTGAAGAAGCCAATGTGGCCAGCCTACGTGGGAGACACCAATGGTCAGTCCAATATTGAAGACTGGTGGGAATTCAAGGAGTTGGGGAAGGCAAAAAGCCATCCACGTACAGCACAGCCTGGCTCTTCACCTCCCCCTCCAGCCTCTATAAAAAGAGGGGGGCGCACCAGCCAGAGGGGGGCTGCTGGAGACGCCGCCAGGCTGCTGGTTCAAGCCCTCATCCTGCTACCCCTCTGCCTGCTGCTGTACGTCTGCACCTGCCAGCAGCCAAGAGAAGAAGAAGAAGAAAGCTGCTGCTCCCCTCCTACCCACGTGCATACCTGCCACCTGCTGCCAAGAGAAAGGAGAAGGAGAAGAGGAGAAGAAGGCAAGGTAAACAGAGATAGTTGGTGCGTCCATGTATCCCTTCAAAGGGCCTTCTTCTCTACCTGTTTCTGGGCCCATCTCCAACCCCTGGTATGTCTTCAGAAAAATCCTCCTGTGCAGGCTTCTTTCGGCCCAACTGAAACCCCAGAACAGGCCCAAATCCGGCCCCAACATAGTCTGCTAATCAAGCCCCTCTGCGGCCCATTTAGCAGACCCATTTTCAGCCCTCACTTGGCCCAGCCGAACACTCCCCCACAGCAGGAGAAAACCCCCCATTGCAGGCCCACAACCTGACCCCTGTTCAGGTCCATAACCTGCCCATTTTCTGGTCTCTACCCAGGCCCATAATCAGCCCACGCTCAGTCCATAATCAGGTCCCCCTTGCGGCCCACTCAAAAAGACCCCCAAACAGGTCCCAAATCAGACCCTGTCCTGCCCCTTGTGCAGATCCCATTCCAACTCAAGAAACAATCCTCTGAAATGCCCTATGTGCAGGCCCAAACCGGTCCACTCAAAGGCACTCAAACTGACCCCAAAACAGGTCCTAAAACAGCCCCTTTGTGGAACCTATTAGAGCTCTAGGTGAGGGTGGATGACCCGGGGATTCTTGGAGACCGCACGACGGCCCAAGTCTACTCCGGGCGGATCCTCAAGCCCCTTGTTCTTGTCCCCTTTGAACAACCCCTGAATAGGCTCAAAACCAGGCCATCCAGTAGCCCCTTTGCGCAGCCCAAAGTCAGGCCTCCAAGCTGTCCTTTGTACAGCCCTAAACAGGCTCCTTAAAGCAGGCCATTCTCAGCCCATCTTTGGCCCACGGTTCAAAACAAGTTCTGCAGAAGCCATACTCCAGCAAGTTCTGCAGAAGCCATACTCCAGCAGGCTTCGAAACAAGTTCTGCAGAAGCCATACTCCAGCAGGGCAGCAGACCGGCTTGAAGGTGACGGCCCGGCACCCCTTGGAAACCGCACGACGGGCCAAGGGCATAGCCGGGTGGCCTTCCAAGCCGGTTCCATCAAGAAAATCCAGCAAGGCAGCAGAATTTCCAGCTGGCCCTTCCGGCCCGAAGCAGTTCAAAGCAGGCCCGTTGAGCCTATAGAAATTGAAGCCCGGCTTTGAACGCCGAAGGAATGGACCGGCCCGAACTGGCCTTCAAAAAGAAATAAATAAAAAAACAGAAATGCGAAAGCAACATTAAATTAAGGAGATTCACCCCTAGCGGGGAACTCCACCTTGGGCGGAGGCGCGGGCATGCATCCCGTAGCTGGCGACCCGGACGGAGGCGCGGGCATGAATCCCGTAGCCGTCGATCCTTCCCCCAATATGGCTAAGCTAAGGCTGGCTATTTTGGATGGGTAAATTTTCACTAAGTTGGAAAAATAACCGGCATGCCGTCATAATGCCAAAATTTTTCCAAAGTAGTGAAGATAAACCTATGTTGGGGGAAGGATCAATCACATTGTACACCGATGTACTTCACCCCATCTTTCAATGTTCATATTGATGCACGAAACCGGGCATTCAAAGTGACCCGATGGGTCGGAGGCGATGCAAACCGCCAAACTAAATTAAAACTATCCATCTGAAAATTCAAACATAAAATTAAAAAAAAACATAAAATCAAGTCTGAAAGTCATAAAAAATCAGAACTAAACAAAATCTGAAATTCAACATATTCCGGTTCAACAAACAACCGATCTTCAACAAGATTGAACCGGTTTTGAAACACATCAAATCAAAATCAGATCAAATCAAAACAGATAAAATTCAGATTTAAATCAAAACTGTCAACTACCAAAAAAAAATCAGATTCTGTACCATACTGAACATCAAAAATCAGGTTTTCAATAAAAATCTGTCAACCACAAAAAATCAGATTTCAATTAAATCTGCAAACCAAAAATCAGATTTAAGCAATCTACTAAAACAGATTCTAACCAACTTCAAAGATCTGATTTTTAGCAATCTGAAAATTCACTTAAAATCCACCGAACTTCACTTAAATGAACAATCAAGTGCTTAACCCCAAAGAAACCAAATAAGCACATTTCAAACATCCGAAATGAATCAAAATCAACTCAAAACCAGAAAATTCAGAAATCAGAAAAATCAACAAACCAAATAAAAAATCCAAACATGCTTAAAACACTTCAAACTCATCAAAAAATCAAAACCAAAACAGATTCAAACCAAAACAACTTGAATCAACCAAATTCAATCCAAAACAAATAAAAAACCAAACAACAAATCAATCAAACAAATTGATTCAAACTCCATAACTCAAAACTGACTTTCAAGTCAATCCAAAAATCAACCAACAAACAAATAAAACAAACCCGAACAAATCGGTTTGCATCTGATCGGACCCAAAAGGTCGCTGCCCTTTTGAGTTCTTTACTTTATTTTGTGGATGTGCATGCCTCCAAACACAGGTTGCCACGACGGTTAATCAAAGGCGTTCGAGCCGTTGCTCGATGTAAGTTAACGCCGGATACTCGCACCATCCGGCGGAGAAGGGTCAAAAAATGAAATTTTCAAAGAACCCGAACCTCGGTTCTAATATTTTTAAACTATCACCGGACTACCTAATATTTTTAGGATATCACATATTTTCCTAGAAAAGTCCGGAGATGTCTTTCTTTCTAAAGAACAGACGCAGAAAAAAGAGGTTCACACACTTCCCTTGGGGAAAGGGGGTCCTATGCAGCCTTGTGCCATAATAGAACCATGGATGGGGGGCTTTGGGGGTAGTAGTATGGTGGAGGGCAGCTTATAGAGGAAGAAGAGGGAGGTGGAAGGGGAGGGGTGGTAGCCGAGGGGCCTGTGCACTGCCGCAGGCTAGTGCAGGGGATCTGGAAGAGGAGGGGTTGTCGGGGGTGATGTGAGGGCCGGGAATGGTGGAAAGTGTAGAAGCCAAAGGGGGGAATGGGGGAAGGGCTATTCGAAGGGAAGGGGAATGCCCCGGGGGTGCTCCAGCTGGGGCCGGTGTCGTGGGAATTTGGTATGGGTGTTCTAAACATGGGAGGGTGCTTCGGTTGGGGGAAGGAGATAGGGAAGAAGAACAACCATGGGAGAAGAAGATTGTCGGGGGAGAGATAGAAAGAGAGTGATTTTCAATTCATTCATTTCATTCTTCTTGTCATCGGATATAGAGTTTTGAGGGTCTTTATATAGAAATGTCAATACAACATTTAATGAAAACCCTAAAAATCTGATCAAACTACAAGTACATTATATACTTAATATGTTCTAAGCATGTTTCTTATTTTTTACTCATTTTAAAACTCTCTAATTAACTTTGACATTCTTTAGTTAGACTCCTAAATAGATGAGACCCTAATACTATTAAAATAGTCAAAATTTAATGTCGTTGTTGATCAGATCTAACTAATGAAGAGGTCTTCTCGAGTCCATCTTCTGTACATGTCACCCGATTAAAAATGCATCAAAATGCTCATCTATTTATGTTGACAAATTGTGGATATTTTCAATGTGAGTTTTTTTATCTGAAAGATATAACTGAGATCTTTGGATAGCAGCGATTTATAAGTTTGAAAACTGGATCAATATACCAATCTTTGATGGAAGTTCAACTGTGCAACAGAACTCACCTTGGCTTATTTCATTGTCACATTGGCTTATTTCATTGTCACAGTCAAAGTTGGATAGTCTTTTTTTTCAAAATGACAATAATTTAGGGTTTTGGTATGCTTCAAATCTTGTTTTTTGAAAGTACTCTTTCTAAGTCGCTGTCAGGCTATTGCCCTATCTTACCGGACAACAAAAAGGATCCAAGGAGCAGATGCCAACTATGATAGAATGGTGGTTTGTGGTTTCATTTAGAGGGTTTTGTTATATGGAACTGGCACAAAAAGTTGAAATTGATGAAGAATGAACGAATTGAGTTCATAAACATTTGGGAAGGCTAACAAGTCCAAACAAAAGTTATTAGCCAACATTGACAGGTTTGAGCTGAAAAATGAGCAGTACAAATTATTGGTAGAAGAATCTGAGCAGTGGTTGCTTCCAGTAACTGTGATTCGGGATGAAGTGGAGAACGGCATCTATGTGCCTCAAGCTGGGCCCCTAAGCCAGGCTGATGTTGGTTAGATTGGATCCTAACTGGGCCGGCTGAGCTGAAAGCCTGAAATAGTCCGAAAACTGATCAAACCCTGCTGAGCAACATTCAACCAAGTTGGAAATTGCTGAATCTTGCTAAGAATTCACTGAATTGACCTCAAAGTGCACCATATTGAGTTGGAACTCTCTGAACTGGGCTTAAAGGCACTGAACCAGTCCCAGCTAGTTCTGTACTAACCTGAACCCAGCTTAAAATCCCTGAATCGGGTTCAAACCGGCTTGAACTGATCCCTAGACCGTTGAATTGGCCCTGAACCACCCTCTGCAAGATTAGAACAGTCCAAACCACGGTTTGAACTTCCTGGAACCTATAGTCTGGGTGCTGAACCAGCATGAACCGGTTGGTTTACCTCCTGAACTGGTGTGAATCGGTCTGGAACCGATGTTGGATCACTCGAACCGGCTTGAATCAGGTGGTCTCAGCTATGAATCGGGTGGCCCGGCTGGTCGCTGAGCTGGCTGGCCCACACGCGAGTGTGGGGTGCGTGGCGGTCGGGGCTTTGTCTTGTGACTACCGAGGTGGGGGTCATGGCACACCAGCAGTGGAATTGCCGGGGGGGGCTTGTAGCAGGCAGCTGCTACTCATGGATGCGCGTAGACGTGAGGGAGAGCCTGAGGGGGCTTCTGGCGCCTTGTTGGTGCCCCCGACAGGGGAAAAGGGGGATGGGCATCAGCGTTGTCTCCTTGTGTCTTCATCAAGCGGGTGTAGATGGTTGAGAGAAGGAGACAGCTCTCATCGGCGGTGGCTTCCTTGTCCTCCTCTTCTTCCTTCCTTTTCGTCGTCATCATCTGGGTCTGTTGGAAAGGGGAAGAGGGTTTAAGGGTGGCTCGATGGTCAGAAGGAGGTGAGGATGGGGTTTTGCAGTGGTCCTACAAGAGAGAGGGTGTTCAAGGGTCTGTGAGGGGACCAATAAGGCTAGGGGGAGGGGTTTGTGGTGGAGGGGTGCCACTAAGGTGGGGGGATGGGGTGTTTAGGTTGGGGGGAGGTATGCGGACAAGGGAGGGAACTTGAGAGGGGCTTGTGGGGTTCCAGTAGGGGGTAGAGGTGATGGGAAACGGAGTAGGGGTGAGAAGGGAAGGCACATACTAGTGGAGGGACGTCGAGGGTTCTTAGCTTGACAGAGGTGATGGGAAACTGAAAGGGAAGAGGGAGGAAATGCGAGACCTAGCTCTGGAGGTGGGAGAGGAGTGCCAGAAGGAGGTTAGTGGAGCCGGGAGCACGTAGGGGTGGGAGCGCCATGTTGATGTTGGAGGAGAGCAGACCAGGTGAGGGAGATGAGGGGGAAAACGAGAGGGAGGGTAAGGGAAACTCTTTTTCTTTTTCATCAAACTATATATTTCATTTACTAATTTGGGCTTTATGAATAGAGTTTGACATTACAAAAAGGAAACCTTAAAAGACTAATTACAGACATGTCCTCTGAAGAACTAAAGTGAAAAGAATGACTCAAATGACTATACGTATAAAAAAGAATACATAAAAAATAAAAATATAACTAGTAAATACAAGAAATAGATGTGCGGTATTCTCTGGACCAGAACAACACCATCTTTAATCAGTCGGTCGATCTGGTTCATAGGGTCCCCATCATTCTCCCATGGTTGAGAAAAACTCATCCTCGAGTTTTGTAGTGTTGTACGATCAATCACTACTGAAACCGAGGACGTCAATGGTGCAACCCTGGTGATGACAAAGTGGGACCTGAAAGCTCCAAAGCTAGTGCAGAAGGTGACCCAGGCAATATCGTAACAACTGTTAAGTTTCAGGTTTGGGTACTCTATCATATCAACTGTGCGAATCCCCTAGAGTAGATGTCTCGATTATAGTCTCGGCGGTCAACTCCATATGTACAATCAACTTGGCCATGATAGCTCGATTAGTCTCAACCTCTGCAAGGCACTATTGCTTTGTCGCCGACTCAAGCACTAGCTTGATAAGTTGCTCAGTCTGCCTAGTCTCGACGGCTTTGTCAACTTCTGTCTCTAGGGCACACCATAACTGGTACTTTGCAGCTAGCTATGGACTAGTCTCATAGATCATCTTGTTAAATATGTCAAGCTACTCCTCGATAATCACAGATCACTAGGTGAAAGTGTTGTTGATGCAGATCGGCTCTCTCAATACTTTGTACTCCTTGAGCCTAGTGTAAGCTCTCGATCATAAGTGTCCAAATCAACCTGCAATCAACTAACCACTCAGAACCCAATATCACACCAAGCATCCTCCACATACTACAATGTTCATAGTATCAGTCGGCCTCTGACGATACGAGCGAATTGGATATACGCTCAGCCATCCTCAATCACCTGATACTCCAGTGCAATCAACTCAAAAAGAGACAGTTAGATGACACTGCCTGATAAGCTGGACAAAAATACCATGGTATGCATCTTTAGTGGCAATGTGATGTCAAATCTGAAGTGTCGATATCTTGCGCAATATAGGGACCCTGACTTGTGGGAACAAGTCGATGCTGGCTTTGATACCAAACTGATGCAGGGACAAAGTGAAGAACACCATCTATCTATCTCAAACTGAGCCCTTAAGCAAGGCTGATGTCGACCAGATTGGATCCAAAGTGGGTCTACCAAGTTGAAATGGTCCAAAAATTGTTCAAACCTTGCTGAGCAATGTTGAATCAAGTTAGAAATCACTGAACTGTGTTGAAAATCCATTGAACCAACCTCAAAGTGCATCATATTGAGCTGGAACTCTAAACCGGGCTCGAAAGTCGTTGAACCGGTTCCAACCAATTGTGAACCAACCTGAACCAAGCCTAAAATCCCTGAACTAGGGCCAAACCGGCTTGAACCGGTCCCTAGGCCACTAAATTGGCTTTGAACCACCCTTTAGAAGATGGAACCGGTCCGAACTATGGTTGAACCGCCTTAAACCGGCTGTCTAGGTGCTATACCGAAGTGAACCGGTCGGTTAACTACCTGAACCAGTGCTGGACCGCTTGAATCGGCCTGAACCAGGCGGTCTGGGCTGTGAACTGAGTGGCCTGGCTGGTCGCTGAGCCGGCCGGCCCACGTGCGAGCCACTGGGTGTGAAAGTGCATGGCCGCATGCCAATGGCGCAAGTCCGGGGTGCATGGCGGCCGGGACTTCATTATGTGACTACTAGGGTGGGGGTCTTGGCATGCCCTCAACGGAACCGGTGGAGGGGGAGGAGGCTTGTGGCGGGAGGCTACTGCTCCCGAACATGCGCATAAGCGAGGGAGAGCCCGAGGGGGCTCATGGCACCTTCTTGGCATCCCCGACAAGAGAAAAGGGGGACAGCCATCGGCGTTATCTTCCTGTGTCTTCAATTGGTGGGTACGGATGGTCGAGAGGAGGAGATGGCTTCTGTCGGCAGTGTCACCAACATTGGTGGCAGCTTTCTCGTCCTCCTTTTATTCCTTCCTCTTTGTCATTGTCGCCTGGGTCTGCTGGAAAGGGTAAGAGGATCTATGAGTGGCTAGACGGTTGAAAAGAGGTGGGGGTGGGGTTTTGCAGCGGTCCTACAGGAGGGGGGTGTTTGGGGTCTATGAGGGGGCCAACAAGGCTAAGGGGAGGGGTTTGTAGTGTAGGGGTGCTGCCAAGGTGGGGGAAGGGGGTGTTTAGGGCGTGAGGAGGTGTGCGGCCAAGGGAGGGAACTGGAGAGGGGCTTGTGGGGCTTCTAGGAGGGGGTAGAGGGGACGTGAAAGGGAATAGGGGTGAGAAAGGGAGACATAGATGAGTCTAGTGGAGGGAAGTCAGGGGTTCAAAGCTTGATGGAGGTTACGGGAACCGAAGGGGAAGAGGGAGGGAACACTAGACCGAACTCTAGAGGTGGGAGAGGAGAGCTAGGAGGAGGGCAGTGAAACCGGAAGCACGCAAGGGTGGGAGCGCCATGTTGACATTGGAGGAGAGCAGACACAGAGGGAGATGAGGGGGGGAAATGAGAGAGGGTAGGGGAAAATTTTCTCTTTTCATCTAACTATATCTCTCTCTCTCACTAGCTTGGGTTTTATAAATAGAGCTTAACATTACAAAAAGGAAACCCTAAAAGATTAATTATAGACATGTCTTTTAAAGGATTAAAATGAAAAGGACTCAAATGACTTTAGGCAACAAAGAAAATACATAAAAAATAAAACTAAAACTATTAATACAAGAAATAGATGTGTGGTCTCCTCCGGACCTGAATGATGCCACCTACGAACAGTCGGTTAATCTGGTCCGTACCAGTCCCATCAAATTGTGCAAGAATCAAATTTTATGATAGAAGTTTGGAGAACAGGCTATTGATGGTGAAGCTAAGATTGAGGAGAAGGTGGTGGAATTCTACAGTCACCAACTTAATCAAGGATGTGGAGACTCATAAGTGTTAGTCTTTTGGTAAATTATCAGTAGTTGATGCTGAAAACTTGATTTTAGAATTTTCACAAGGAAATCAGGTTGGATAAAGTTTAGGGACAGAAAGTCACCCGGTATGGATTCATGGATGGGTTTTCTATGGGGTTCTATTGGCATTTTGATCTGTGGTTAAAAGTTGTTATACGTGTGGTCAGGCAGCTACAAAGGCTCCATGGTTGATCAAACAGTTCAATTCTGCTTCATGGATGATCTAACAGTTTAATACTACCTTTTTGGTGTTGGTAACAGGAAGGATAATCCTGTGAGCATCAAGGTCTTCAGGTCAGTAAGTTTAATTGATGGCATACACAGTGTTTTTCCAAAGATACTTGCTGATACACTGAAAGGCATGATCAAGCGATTGGTTGGGCTGGAACTGTCCGTAGTTCTTACCCTTCTAGATGGCCACCCATGTGATCTACTTAAAAGTAAAAACCAGTCATTCACCTTCAAGGACATTACAGATATGCCCATGAAATTTTACAAAATGTGCAAAGGGCCCTAGGCTTTCCAAAATTGCGAATGTTGCATTTCCACTGTGTATAATTCTTTTCTAATTTAGGTTCTTACCAAGTGTTCTATTTATCTTTTCTCTGACTATATGAGCTTCTTCTCTTTGTAGGGTCCACTAATCAATGAAGCTGCAGTGCAAAAGGTATACCTCTTCACGAAAAAGAAACTGTAGGGACACTGTCATCATGCATTCCCTCTGATTTGTAGTATGTTATATGACTAGATTGCATATTTTTCACGGCTATGTTTTAAAGCTTGTGTTTACAAAATAAATTCTCATAGTCGTGAACATTATGCCACAGTTCTTAGCATATGAAATTCAGAGTCCTTATCTACCACAGTTCTTAGCATAATTATGTGTGAATTATGTACTAAATATTCCCCTCTTTGATTTTATCAAAGAGTTCTAATACTCTTTTCATTAGTATCACTACTTCATTCTTAATCTCAAATAATTTCTCAAATGTCTCGGATTTGTACTTCATTAAGTACATGTATCCATACCTAGAGACACCATCTTTAAAATAATGAAGTAGAAATATTCTCATTTAGTCTTAATAGATATGGGCTAACATACACTTAGATGTATGAGTTCTAACAACTCATTAACCCATTTTGCAAGTCTACATTAAACTAAAGAGCATATTGATCTAAATCAACTCATTTCCTTATAAGAGGAGTATTCACACATAATATGGGAGCTAACATATCAAATATGATTAAACAATTTATTAAGCTCTCACTAGCAAATACTTTGCCATTTAATGTCTTAGAACATCTATCATTTCTATAACTCAAAATAAATCAACATTTATTCAAGTAGGAAATCAGATAATGTTCTTATTGAAAGATATAATAGCAATTTTAAATCTTATGACATCTCTACAAGGCTATTAAAGAATTGTATCTCCCACTAGTAATGATGCAACTTTTGCACCCTTTCATATGTAGGTCAACATCTTCTTTGTTAAGTCTTCATTTACTTGTCATCATCTACAACTCCTTATAGATAAGAGATGCATATCTGGTATCTCATACCATTAGATGCAAGCCTAGTATCTAATACTATGATATACACATATAGTACCTAATACTATGAAGTGTATATTTAAGACAAGTAAATGTCAATGACTTGGATGCATGAAGCTTCTCAAACTTCACATTTGCATTATGTGCAATATACTTTGCACTTTTCTTTTCAGTTACCATCATCATGATAGTTTAATAATTCTATGTCTTATTTGGACTTTTATTATTTTGACCATCTTCTTTGACTTTTAACTATCTCCTTCTATTTCTATCTAACGATCTTACTTCTTTCTATTGGTCTCACCAACTAGAAATATTGAAGATTGTGGCTTTGAACTTGACCAATGGGATGAATTATGCTTCTAGATGTTTGATTCTGAAACTTGCTTATCCTTCTCATAATGGAAAAGTAATTGAGGGGACTGCTAAGAGTTGGAGGTTCATCAAAAAGACTCATCCCAATTTAGACCAAGCTACAGACTCTTTCTGTTCAACTCAACTTAATCAAAATAATAAAAAAATAAAAAGTTTCAGTGAAATGCTGGCCAATTGATCTCAAGCATTCTTGCAGGTCCCTGCTGCATTACCCCACCAACAAGCCACTACCGAGCTGCCATCAATTGCATTGGACCAGCCTCTCCCCTGATACTGAGTCCTGGTGACTTGACATCCTTGTGAGCAACGGCAGGCCTGTCTGAGCTCTTGCGAGTCATTGAGTCACCGCAACACAACTGCTCCCATTGTCTCTACCAGCAGCACCCTGTCTCAGTCCCATTCTCATGACACTGCCATCACCAGACCACTGTGCCCCGTCCAGATGTGCTGGCAACACCTGCAACAACTGTACATAACCACCTGAAAGCCGTTCTCCATGTCCTACCCTTCCATCGAGGATATGCCTCTCCGACCAGCCGCAGACTTTGCGCCCTGCCCCAAACAGCACCAGCCATGCTTGCCAGTGCTCCACAGGTCTTCTTCTCTGACACCATTGTACCACCACCTGCCATCCATCGGTCTCATCAGGGATTGTCATCCCCTCACCGCCTCCAGCTGTTGCAACCCCTCCATCCTTACAGGTCGGCCCAGAATCCCCCCCTGCATCATACACCTCTCTGACCAGCCAGGGACTTTGCATCCAGCCTCGAATGGGGCGAGCCCTGCTTGCCCACATTTTTCTGGCAAGCTCAGTTTTCCACCTACCCCCTGAGCCCATCTCCATCATGCGCACCACCCTGCCAGCACATTCTGTGTGCCAGCTACTTTAACCAGTTCAACCTGAGTCAATTAGAGAGGATAGGTTCAACCGGCCGGTCTAGTGGGTTCAACTTGGTTCAACCCAGTCCGGTTGGTTCACACTTCACAGTGGTTCAGATCAGTCCAACCAGTCTTGCTAATCAAGCCTGATCTAGAGGGTTCTGAACTTGAAAGGTCCAATAATGATGCTGAAGTAGTGAATCTATCAGCACCACTGTAGTGGCATAAATGCCTCTTGCCAACCAGACTCATTAGGGTTCGGAACATGCCAAACCTGTTCTGACACTTTTTTTATTTTATTTTTTTACAAAGGTGGCATGAATTGGAAGTGTATTTTTACCAGTCAATGGACTGAACCCCGACCAACAACTAAGATTGATCAGGACACTTGGGGAAATATAATGCCTGGAACCACTGGAGGAAGGGGGCTTTTTTTGGGATTCGATATCCCATGGGAAGTGAAATGTGCTCTTTACTCAAGCCCATGCCATCAGAGATCAAGTCAATCAACGGGATTAGGATAGGCAGGATGCAGCCATTAGGACCATTCAGGAGAAACTGTCTGATTGGAAGGTCAACTGGTTAATTAGTTGGATATTTTCATGCCTCAATGGATTTCCTCCCCTTGTCATGCACAATGTTGTCTTAGCCAGGCCAATTGCAACTTGGATTGGCTAATCTTGGATCAATATTTGATGATCTCAGAGTTGATTCTAATTCTGAAATCCTTGCCACCAGCACACCCTCAAGCCCTCTCCTCCCTTAAGTCAGGGTTGCTGAATCTGCTTATGTTATTGCTACTTCTGATCCTGAATTCATTGTTCCAAGTACGATCAAAGTCAGCAAGGCCTCAGTCCGAAATAATTTGGGGTCAGTACCTTGCCCCTTACAAATACAAAAGAGAAAAAAAGGAGAGACATTATAATTCATTATCTAAGTGAGAAGCCGCTCCACATATCTTGTGGTTTAACCTGTCACGTACAGAGGGCCTTATTACACTCAAGGTGTATAAGAAAGCTCATTCAAGGGATTAGACATGGTTCAAGTATGTCAGATGATTGATTTAACTAGATCCAATTAGTTAACACTATGAATAACCAACTGTATCACTCCACATCCTTGTCCTGCAAAGTGACACAATTTTCTGCATGTTTAGTAGATGGTTTTGGATGTCCAGAATTGAAGACAATCAACAGGAATTCTGTTCTCCAGTTTGGGAATGTAACCAGTCATCCTGGGCTTGTAGTTGACTTAAATAGTTTATACCAATTTCAGACATCCAGAAATAAGGATTACATCTTGGTAATCAAACTCAACTCAACTCAATGGGAGCCTCATTCCCAAATTACTTGGGGTCGGTCATATGGATTCTCTTTTTCCACTCATGTCGATTGTGACTTACTTCTTCAATGATATTTAGTTTATGTAAATCATATTGAATTACCCTCCTCCAAGTTAACTTATGTCTACCACATCCTTTTTGTTTCTATTATTTTAATATTTTCTATTTTTCTAACTGGAGCCTCCTTAGGTCTAGATTTAATATGCCCAAACCATCTCTAAAATGAATATATTAGAGAAAATGTAGGAGTAATGACAATTGTAGACAAATAGAAAGAAGATTGAGCACTTATCCATCTTATCATTCTCATTTCAGCAACATTTATTTTGAAAGTATGTTTTCCTTTTATTATTCAACATTCACTACTATACAACATCTAGGTAATTGAAATGAAGGAAACTTTGACTGGGTAATAGAATATATTAGAACGTATGCCATGTTCCAGTGATCTGCTTATAGGGCTTTTTTGTGGAAGGTGGACCTCAACAAGAGATCTGGAAAAAGGAATAAAGGGTTTCAGAAAATCTGCCAAGAAGATTGTATGAAAAAGAAGAAAGAAACCAGCTCATGCATAGGAGAATAAAAGCACACAAATGTAAACACGTAGTATTAATCAGCTACAAGTAAACACTTTATCAGAAAATTGGCGAAGGGGAAGAATATATTATAATTTTATGTTAGACGTTATCTGCATACCTTATTTCAGTTATGAACTTCTCTTGGGTTTCCAAGTTTAGCAATGATAATCAAGCGCACTGGCTAGTTAATCCAAGAACAAGCATCAACATTCAGATTTGACCAGGCATGGGTAATTGCATGTTGAAGATGTATGTAACTTGTGCAGCAGCTTTTGTTATGCATAGCAGAATTTCAAAGGTGAAGCATGCAGTGTATGTTGTATTAATAGAGGCAAATTGTTTACTAGTGTTGCCTTTTTCTTCTACGGTTGCTTTATAACCATCTAGTGACCTTTTCCATCGTTTTCTCCATGTAGGTTGAGTCATTCATCAAGGATGCCACTTCAAAGGTATTCTTTTATCAACTTGAAGAAAAGTTGCTAGGTTGAATCCCTACTCTGAAAAAGGAACGATTCTAGTCAATGATTTCATCTAGTGTTGTAGTGTTATTCTTGCATATGTTTTCTTCGCAGTGCCATGAGTGTTGATTAAAGTTGTCTTCCGAGTTTCCTTTGTAATGGAGGATGGTCTTAAAAGGAATTATCAGTAAAGAGAAGAAGCAACCTACCCTTCAAGAGAAAATTCTTCTGACAATTTTTTATAGGTCTAATGCTTGTATAATTCTTATTGATGTATGACACACTGATTAGTCATTTTTAAATTGGAATTGCCAATTGATACAGTATTTCGTAAGTGAAATAAGCATTTTTTAGTCTTGGCAATATAACATATGGATATTAGTTATATGAATGCGTAAACATAATATAATGTATGGAATGATTATTTACTCTTTTCCCTGGATTAATTTTACATTCCATCCTGTATTTGTATCTAAAATTTATATGATATTTATATTTTATTTGATCCAATAATCTGAATTGCTAGGTGTAAACATTAGCGAGAGTGATAATTTTCAGGTGCATTACACCTTATCAGTATAAAACACCAAACATATTGTCAATAGGATGTTTTTTGTTTAAAAAATGACCATCTCTATCGAAGAGGACACTACATGATGGGCCCTATTAAACCTTGTTGTATCTACTGCTAGTTAGGGTTGTTGCATCTGCTACTAGCATGGAATGTAATTTCTCGAGATTTTCTGGGAATCTCTCCGTACCTCCAAGAACGAGATCATCGATATCGATATGAGATGTATATAAATATCTATTATCTTTTATTTTCTACCATATGTTGATGACTCCAACTTTAAAACTCCGTACTAGTACAAATTGTCTATATTATTCTTATCATCTTTCATTCTTTTTTTCTATTATTAATTTAATTAGATGACTTTAAGTAGTTTTCACATGTTAACAACTCTATAATTGCATCTACCTATTGCCTTATCTACGTGTTAATGATTTATTTATACTATAATTTATAAATTAATATTTTTATATGACTATATGTAAAAATGAATAAAATTGCCCATTGTCACACAACTTCTCAATTTTTAAGGAGATCTTTTCTTTTGATATTGCTCAAGAAAAAGAATATAGATTCATGTTAGAACCTATTGATACATCTCTTATTGACAATGATCATGCTTTTTACATCTTAATTCTTTCTATCGACTCATCTAGTCTAGGTCCTCGAGTTTCATGTTCTTTTTGAAGAGATTATTGTGTCATTTACACTAACATATCGAGATTCAATCTCCCAAGATTTTTCTGAAATTTCTCCAAGATGTCTTTTTTTCTATCATCTCGAGATGAAACCGGGATGTGAGATGACAATCCTTGGTTGTTGCCCCAGTGTGATAGCATAGTGGCATCTCCTACGTCAGCTGATACTTTGCCTTCCTTGTGGGGTGGCCCAGGTTCAAACCTGGTATGATTGCCCTAGCTGCATTGAGTGATCGTCAATGGTCGCAACCGTTGCACCACTATTAAAAAAAAGAAGAAGACAATCCTTGGCTGAGAGTTAGGGTTCTTGATATGAGCACTGGATCTGATGCTTACTGGTTACCATCCAAAGCAAGAATAGATTAGTCATTCATGATATTAGTTACTAATGTTTCTTTTTCATGATGTATAAAAAAGTTAACTGGGAAATAGTGATTGACCCTGAACTATCAGCTTCCTTCTATCCATCAGTTGCACAGCTCTTTTCTTCCTTGTTTCTTTTCCAGCATGGTACTAGAGCCTCCCAGTCCCAGGATATGAGTGGACATATAAACCATGTAGATCTATTAGGAGAAGCAACTTTTCTTTTCACTTCTGTGAACCACACCAAGCCAGATGCACTTTTCTTGTTGTATCTGCACCTTGTCAAGGGGAAGAGGAGATGAAAAGAAGACTACGTGTCAACCATGGGATGGAGAAATCTTTGTGGTCACCAGAAGTCATGGGTTTCAAAAGATAAATATATGAAGTAAAGGATTAAAAGACTTTGTGACTGCGATGTGTAGGGAGATGCTTATAGTGGGTTCTATATTTCTTTTCTTCGGCTGGCCAGAGAGAAGGAGCTTAAGGGATCTTACTTTTTTTTGTAATGTCCGAATAAAAGCAGAAAAAAAAGATGCAACAAAGTTGAGAACTAGGTGATGTATAGCACCCTATTCACAGTAAATATGAGAATAAAAAATGGAATGAAACTAAGTAAATTAGGATTAACTCCCAACTTTTTTTCTTAGATTCTTGTGGGTAGATGATGGTGTAAATAAATATTAAACTATCAATGTCATGGCATGCAAGATGTAAATAAAACGTAAATAAGACTGGATGAGGGGGAGGATGAGAATGGGTGGAAACTATTGTTGAATGTGCAATTCTAGAATCCCTAGATGTCCCAGTAATGGGATGCTAGACGTCCCGGCGACGGGTCGTCTTGGCCTGCTGGTGGAGATTTTTTAGTTGGCTCCTTGATTGACTCCGGGCACTCCTCTCAGTTGTAGCTCATTGTGGAGGCTTCTGGATACAGAATCAGTCAATCCTACCAATTCCCACCCAAACTACCAATCCGGCCCGGACTTTTGGCCGAATTGCTAGAAATCACTAGGATTGGTCTTGGATCAATTGATCCTATTGGATCGAATCAGGATTCTCCAGAATCTGAAAATGTTTGGAATCGGTCCCAGAATCGGATCGATCTCGGACCCGATTCCGGACTGATTTTGGACCAATCTCCCCCACCCCCACCCTCCCGATTCCAGCTTCCCCCACCCCCCTAGAGCTCTCGGCGATTCCTTGCTCCCCTCCAGTGATTTCTTCCTCTCCAACGATTACTCGATGATCCTCCCCCTCAATTGGTAAGTTTCCCTCCCCCTTGCCTGATCCCCCCTTTCCCCCTTCCCTGACCTCTTAGGGGGCTCCCCCAAAGGGTTGCCCCTATTCAAACACCCTTTTGGGGTGTTTATCTTACCCCTGAAGGGCAGCCACCTCTGAGAGCACCCCTTCGAGGGTGACTCCCGAAGGGGTGCCCTTGTTTAGACACCCCTTTGGGGGTGTTTTTCTCATGCCCGAAGGGGTGATATGTAAGAACATAGGAATTTTTTTTCTTACAAGTATTTAATATAATTTTTAAATTATTTCATGTGTATATAGATAAAATGTCGGACGGGGAGCGTAGTGTTGCTGGGCAGAAGGATATTGGTTGGCAACATGGATATATGTTGAATGTGGCAAAAAAGATGGTAAGATGTAAATAGTGCTAAAAGGATATGAATTGAGGTGTGTACCACTGCAAACAACATATAGCTGGCTTGGTGGGAATGTGAAGAAATGTAATAAAGTTCGGCTGAGTTTAGGAAGGAGATGAGAAGTTATTTTACCAGAAGAGCGTCTCAAAGAGATATTAGAATTGAGCATAGAGTTGAACTTCGTGATGAGTTATTTGGACGGAGAGACACCAATCTCATGTCTACAAGGGGTAAGAAAGGAAAGTATTCTACTTATGTGCAGGTTGATTCATCATCTTCATATGATGAAGAGGAGGCAGAGATGAGGAAAGCCATGCATGCTAGTAGGGCTCAGGCAAGAAAAGATGAGGAGCAGGAGGTTTGGGTGCTAGTGTCCGGCGATAGGATGTTGAATGCGTTTAGCCTACACATGTGTCAAGCCGAGATAGTGAGTTACGTCGGTTGTAGTCACGTAAGCTGATGATGTAACCTCAAAATACAAAACTTTTTAAGATTTTGCAAATTCATTTTCCTGTTGCATTTGAATTAGACCTTAGCATTGACTTTTTAGAAAAATAGGTGATATCCCATAAAAGTACTATGACCCATGATATATATAAAATTATAATTTGAGGTTGTTAGGTTCTTTGAAAATTTATTTTGACCTCTCTCCGTCGGATGGTGCGAAGATCCAACGTTAATTATATCGAGAATGCTCGAATACCCTTGATTGTCCGTCATAGCAATCCATAAGAATAGAAGACAATGCATCCACAAAATAAACATTCACATACACACATAGAAGAAACAATAGCCCCATAAATTTAATGGAATGCAAGTACCGAATGTGTTTAAATTTTAGTTTGATTTAAGTTGAATTTAGTTTGAATTTAGTTTGTTTGAATTGAATTGGATTGATTTGATTAAATTGGGTTGAATTTAGTTTGTTTGAATTGATTTGAATTTTTGTTTGAGTTGAACTTGACTGATTTGAATTTTATTTGTTAATTACTTTTGATTTGGATTAAATTTGGGTTGAATTTGTTTGGTTAAAATTTGATTGAACTTGGTTAAAGTTGTTTATAGATTGATTTAAATTTAGTTCGTTTTAGATTTGTTTAGTTAAAGTTTAATTTGTTTTTAAGATTTGATTTGGGAGATTGGTTTGATTTGGATTTAGTTTGAAATGAACTTACTTATTAGTTTGCATTTAATTTAGTTGGAGTTGAATTTGGCCAAAATTGGTTTAAATTTTGATTTAATCTGAGTTTAATTTATCTTGAGAGAGATGAGATTTCTTCTAGATTTTGATGATCATGCTTTAATTTAAATTTGGCACGTTCAGATTTCTTGAAGCTTGCAGATTTCAGATTTGTTTAAATTGTGTGGATTTGGGATTTGTTTTGAATTGGTTATTTATTTATTTTTTAAGTTCTGCTTAATTAAATTTATCGGGTCAAAATTGATTTGAGTTTATTTGGGATATTAAATTTTGCTTATTGGTTTGAATTCAGTTTGTTTTACTTCGAATTTGGTTTGGAGTTAAATTTTCTTCCAATTCTGTTTGGTTAAAAATTAATGATTTTAGTTTAAGAAATTTAAGTTGTCTTAACGTGTAATAAGCTGGTGCTTGAATTTAATGAGTTGGTTAAAGTTTTATTTATTAACTTCTGATTCATTTTAATTACAGTTTGGAACGTTCAGATTACAGATTTGATTAAGCTTTTGATTTGAGCTTGAAACATGTTTAAATGTATTGAATGGATTTGAATTAATTTGAGTTTAATTTGCTTGTTGGTTTAATTTGATTTGTTTGTGATTTGGTTTCAGTGTTGATTGGATTAAGATCTATTTTTAAAGTTTTACTTCATTTCTTGTGAGGATTTGAAATGTTTATTCCTTAATTGGTATACTGGGAAATTTATTAAGCTTGACTAGAATTTGGCTTGGGATATGCTTTAGGTTTGACTGCATATATTTGATTTGATTTCTGTTTGCAGGTTTGCTTTGATGTTATTTTGATCACTTTGAATTTTACAGTTTCCAGATTGCAGGTTTATTTGGGGATTTAATTTTTAGGGTTCATTAAAGATTGGTCGTTCTTTTTCTTGTATTATTTGAGTCAAGTTCAGTTTGATAACGATTGGGCTAAGACTTGATGCCTATTAATTCAAATATTTGCTTAAGATTGTTTTAATGCTTCCTTTTTTGTTCTCTCAAGTTTTATTCCCAGATTCAAAGTTATGTGAAATTTCTGCCTCTTGAGTTTGCTTTCTTCTTATCAGGGTGATTATGATATGTTGGCTGGATCAAATTTGAACTTCATTTGATAAGTTGATTGGATTTGATTACAGTTTAATATCCAAATTTTACTTTGAAAATTGGTGAACTGTGTTTCTGTTCATTTTAACTTGATTTCAGTCGTTTTGGCTTCCTGTTCTGACTTCCAGTTCTGATGCACTGCTGATTTGTTGAACTCTTAGTCAAAATTTTGTTGAAATTCGGTTGGAACCTGCAATTTCAGACTTCTCACTGTTTGCTTATTTTGTTTTTTTACTTATTTGATGTGTTCAGATTTCATTCTGGATGCATGAATTGGTCCACAATAGTATTCAGATTTCAGACCCAGTCCCTTCATCAAGCAAGTTTCGTTGCTTAATCTTGCTTCAATCCTCTTCTTGCAAATTTTTATTGAAATATTTTGTTAGTTTTTTTTCTTACATTCCAGAAATTTCATGTGGCTATCTCCTCCTTGCAACATCAATCTATGCACCGAACATGAATTTTCATTTGCTTGCTCATTATGAGACATGATTTACAACTTGACCAAAAATCAAGTCTTTTGAGTCCTTGATGAACATGGAACTTGCTTGATCAATTTGAGATGGAAAACACCCAGCTTTTGATAAACTTATGGGCATTCCTCTCACTGATTTGAGATTGAGCACACCCGGCTTTTGATAAACTTGTGGGGACTCCTCTCATGGCATCAACTCATGGTTTGACTTGTCTGCATGCTGATCATGCACAGCCTTTCCATGGCTAAATGACTCTCTCTTGGGGCATGGTAAGATATTGGGGTCTTTTAATAGACCTTTGTATGTCTACCTTAAAGGGTCAAGGGGCGTGCTAAAAACCGGCCAATTGCTTTCCCTATTTATTTTGAATTCTTTTAGATTAAGCCAAGACCATGAGGCGGGTTTTTAGCCGGCCGGATGCTCGTCTCGATTTGCTGAATTAATTAATAGATTTTTATTTAATTTATGTTTATTGTTTATTTTATTTCATTTTTTTATTATGGGTCAAGAGTCGTGCTTGAAGCTGGCCTATTGCTTTCCCAATTATTTTGATTATTTTAGATTAAGCCGAGACCATGTGGCGGGTTTTTAGCCGGCCAGATGCTCACCTCGGTTTGTTTATTTAATTAGTGCCTTTTTATTTAATCTCCACTTGATTGTTTTTTCATTAAAAAATTATCTTGAATGGCCCCCTTTTGGGCACAGTTCAATCGAGGAGGAAATTGGGCCGCCCTGCTTGGGCCGGTGACCCACAGCTGTCACCCGCGGAGGCTCCGCTCTACCTTCTTTTTTTGACAATTTCTTTTGGGTGGGCCCCACTGCATTTGGCCACGGTGGACTAAAGTCCCGGGAAAAAAATAATCTCCCCGCGTACCTTCTTCGTCCGGGAGATCTCGACGGCAGCGAACTTTGACGGCATCTCTTTTGTGCGACACTGAAGGAAAAAGCCGAGCCTCGATTGCTCGAGTGCTCGAGGGCGGCATGAGGACCGGCCTGGCTCCTCTTCGGCGACGGTAGGATGAGCTAGGGATGACCCTGGCGACCACGGTGGACCAAGGATGGACCCCCGACGGTGTTGTAGGAACGCCCGGAAGAGGAGAGGGCCTCGGCAGCCTCCAATGGAGGAAGAGGAGGCTTCGGTGCCTCCAATCGATGTCAGAAGTAGCGGATGAACCCAAAAGTGTCGCGGGGAGGTGAAGAGAGGCACGACAGTGCTGCCGGAAGCACTGAATGGACCCGACGATGCCGCGAGAAGTTGAAGAGAAGCTCCCCACTACGGTACCACTCTTTCCTCTCTTTGTTTTCTTTCTTCCTCTCTCCGACTCCCTTTCCCGTAGTCTTGGCTAGGCTTATATAGGCCTCGACGGCAAGGATCGCCGGATCGGGATCGGATCCTGGATCGGTGGGGTTAGATCCGATCCAGATCGGATCGGATCGGTCCGATCCAGGCCGATTCTCTCGGTCCGATCGGTTTTTTTTTTTTTTTATTTTGCTCTATGAAAAATTCATGAAAAATCGCCAAAAATCAATAAAAATACATAGGACTCAGAAAAAATGTGAAAAAATATAGGGAACACTCATTCGTATAAAAAATTAACAATCAATCATATAGAACACATATCATATCCAATCACATAATAGAACACATCATACATCAAATAAGATACATATTTTTATCAAACAAACAATCATATCCAATCACACATTAGTACAACACATTCTTCTTACCACTCATATTACATTGCGTGTAATAAACAAACAAATACATTATACATATGTCATCACCACCAACTATGGTAATGTCCGGAGTATGATGGATCTGGATCTCTGTCCTAGTCATTCTGATTTTCTAGAAATCTCCCTTGATTAGAGTCAGTCATAATTGGCCCGTATCCATCAGAAAATAAAGACTGAGCTATGTCGGTAAACTCGTAAACTCCCTGATCAGTCGGAGGTGGAGCTAGAAAAGATGGTGGATAGCCAGGCTCACTGTCTGAGGCAGGCTCTGGATAGGAAGATGCAAACTCGTCAAAAACATTCATTCTCGTCCAGCGTCCGCTGCCCCTGCCACTCGAACACGAGTGTCTTTTATCACTCAAATCATCCGGACTCGCTCCACTCGTGCGTGCACTACTAGTAGAGCCACCCTCACCGCACACGAGGGCCGAGGCGCCGCCTCCACCTATGCTGTCGCCACCCCCACCTCCACCTCCACCCCCTGTACGCTGTTGTTGTGTGGGTGAGAAAAATTCTTCTTCATCCTCATCTGATGAAGGTGGCTGAGTGGTCTCGATGTCAAGGAGATGATGTCGCCGTTTGATACTTATCTTCTTACTCTTGAATGTAGGATCTCCTTGACTACTTTGCTGTGAAGGTAAGCATACTTTCTTTAAAGCCCTAAATAATCCACCATTCTTCTTGATGGTGGTGGTGGTAGATGGACCCGCAACTGGAATCCGAGCTGGAGCTGTAGCGGCCGGGGGGGAGCTGGATGTCTCTCTGGAGAAGCTGTAGTCCGGGGTGGATCAGGAAGTGGAGCTGTGCACGGAACTTGACTTTCTTCAGCTTCCTGCATATCTTCATCCTCACCAACGACGCTGTCAAGCTCTCCTTCGGCCCATGATCTGTCGTTCGGGTCGAACTCTGGCTCTCCCTCAGCATCCTTGTCTTCCACCCATGCTGCAAGTGGATGTTCTTCTTGGAATAGATATTCCAAGTCCACATCCGCCTGGGACAAGCCCTGAGTGGCTTGGGACTGTGCTCTTTCTTGGTACAATCCACCTGCAAACTGTGCAAATCTCTGCTCCGATGTCTTCAGCCTATCTTTGATATTCTTGATCCTCGACCTCATATTGTAATGGCGGTAGACAAGCTTCTCGATCTTTCGTCTTCAACCTATTTCTCCTCTTCGTGTGAATAAGGTTGAAGGTGCTCCAATTTCTCTCGCCTTGGGGATGACGATGTGCTCTGACTTAGCACCCGAATTGCAACTGATGCGAGTGGATTCCATCCAGTCCTGTTTGTCACCATAATCCACCACTCAGCTGTAATTGTAAAGAAGACAATTACAAGCATCAGTAACGTGTTGTAAAAAAAATCAAGTAACCAAAGAGTCATTAATTCGGGTAAGCATATTACTAGGGGGGACCCTATCATGTGAGTACTGCAAATCTGGATCCCCGTACACCCCAATCTTGTGCCTGTATGAAGTCATCTGAAAACCCAAAATAAATCAGTTATCTTCTCTTCTTGAGATTAAGTTATAAGTTTAATTGATATGAAACGTATTACTTACTTCAACCTCGGCGCAAGTTCTGTCTTCTTGGGTCTTACATAGCCATTTAATTACAGATAGTGTGCCTGATAATACTTCACCATCATTACATACTTGGCCACCATACTGTATCCTTGGGTTCAAGAAGTACCCTGTAACAACATTAATACTTCATTAGTATAAAGACAGTGGGGGTAATACACAAAATATAACTTGTAATACAATTATATTTTACACTAGTAAAGTATACCTGCAGCATGAATGTCGTGGTGTAGGGTTCTGTCCCATCTGTTGTCAATCACCTTCCACCACTTTTTGTAACCCTTGGGATGCTTCTCTTTAATTTTCAACTTAGCTTTATCCTGACATCATACAGGTACCCCATCCGATTTTTGTCATTTGAATCCACCAACCTAAGTACACACCAAAGGCTCTATGACAGACAAGTAGTACTGCACCTTCTCCCACCACTTGTTATCTTCTATCAGCTGCTCCATCTTTAGCAGTATCTCATACTGATCCAAGGAGCTCCTGTATGTATCCATGTACTCCTGATAAACAGTGGAGAGGACGAACCTTTTTAAACTAGCCCTGTACCTGTATAGGCTCTCTAATGCAATAAAATGGGTGGCAAATCTTGTGGGACCCGGTCTGATCAAATCATGACCATTAGTGTGCTGCCTCATGATATGTAAAAGTCGTGAATGGCCATAGATAAATGAGGTGATCAGTTGTCCTTGGTTGACCAAGGACTTGACATTAGCATCCCTACCAATATCTTCTAACATCATGTCAATAGAATGTGCCGCACAGGGCACCCAAAACAGGTGAGGTCGAGCCTCCATGAGCTTCTTTCCTGCAGCCTTATATGAGGCCTCATTGTTTGTGACAAACTGCACAATGTTGGCCTCTCCTATCTCATCCACCACAGTGTTCATCAAGCCAAATAGGTAATCTGCATTTTTCACCTGACCTGATGCATCAACCGATTTCAGAAATACGGTACCCTCAGAATAATACACAAGGAAGTTTATAAGTGACCTCCTTGTGATTCCAGTCCACCCATCGCACATTACAGTGCACCCCCTCTCCTTCTAGATGGTTTTGAATCCATCTATCCATGAGGTCAACTCATCGACCTCCTCATCCAAGCATGTTTCATATATATACTTTGATGTAGGGGCTTTCAACCTCGGCCCAGCCTCACCAACATTGTTTACGGAATAGGTGGAATCGGACCGATTCCGACCGATTCCGGAATCGGATTGGAGATTCCATGCGGAAGGACCGATTCCGGCATGAATTCCGCGGAATCGGTAGGAATCGGTCGGAATCGGTCCGGAATCGGCCGGAATCGGTCCGGAATCGGAATCGGAATCGGATCGTTTTTTTTTCTTTTTTTGCTATTCCAGTCGGATCAGCCAGAATCGGTTCGAATCGTCCGGAATCGGAATCGGAATCGGATCGTTTTTTTTTTTTTTTGCTTTTTTTCTTACCGATTCTGGATCGATTTTCTTCCATTGAATCGGTCGGAATCGGTCCGATCCGATCCGATCCGGATCGGATCGGTACCCACCGATCCCGATTCCGATTCCGATCCCGCGATCCTTGCTCACCAATCACATCAACCATAGTCTGGAAATATGGACTCGTGGCTGCATGTGCCGGGACACCTACAAATTCAAAAACAAGATAAGGGAGAAGAGATGGTTGTTAATAATAACTAAACTAACAAGAAATTCATATCAACAAGTAAATGCTAATCACAACTTCAACAAATCTTTACCTGCATGTAAAAAGAACTTGACCATATGCTTTAGGGCTTTCTTTGCTGCCCCAGTCGATGCCTTCACCCCTTTAAATGTTTGTTTTATACCCCTCTGACCTCTGCCACTCACCCTATACATGGCAGTGTCTCCTATCGGCATCGGTCGAACAGAATGTGTCCTCCGGATTTCAGGCTCTCGAACAGGGCGTGTGCCCGCCCCTACATCAGATCGTCTGGCAGCCGAACCTCCTGCTTCTCGTCTTCGTTCCTCATCCTCACGGGCCTGAGCCCTACTCTCATGTACGGCTCTCCTAACCTGAGCCTCTTCCTCATCTGATGAAGATGAAGAATCAACTTGGACCCTTTCATGTGCTGGCCCTTTCCCTTTCTTGCTCTTTCCGGCCATAAGATCGGCATCTCTCCGACCTACCAACTCGTCATGTAGCTCGTCTCTGACCAATTCTCACCTCCCTCTGTGATGCCCTTCCAGTTATATAACCCTTCATCTCCTCCCTCAGCTCAGCCGGTACTTTATCACACTTCTTTACATTGCCACCCGTCCCGGCTATATGTTGCTTGAGCCGATACACACCTCCATTCATCTCTTTTTGGCACCACTTGCATCTAACTCTCTTCTTCTCTGAATCAAGGAGATGGTCATGTTGCCATCCAATGTCACGATTCGCGGGACTGGTGCCATACTCCTCGTCCGATATCTTATCTACAACACATAAAATCATACACAATATTAGGCCAATTCCACCCCCATTGGGGGGTGAAATAATCCCCCCCAATGGGAGGATTTCATACCAGCCTCAATCCCGGTCGATATCCAAATCCATGGCAGTTCCGAGTCCTACTCGGGAACGATTGAGGCGGCGGTCGACGGAGGCTATCACCGTTTGAAAAGATTTCAATTGCCTTCCGGGAATACAGGGCCATGGCTATGGCAGGTTCCGAGTCCCTCTCGGACCCGGAACTACTTTCCCAGTAGGAGACGGAGCCCTCCCGACGCATATAAGAACCCGGCTGGTGCCGCAACGCAGAAAAAGAGAGAGAGAGAGGACGGAGCAAGAGGAGAGGTCGTAGAAGGCAAGGGAGCTGACTGATCCCCTGGAGTCCCGTTGGAGCCGCACGGAGCACCCCCTTCTTCTTCTTTTTCTTCCGGACGCCACAAGCCTTCCACAAGTTGCCGCGACCGCCGTTGAAGCCGTAAGAGGTCTCCTGCTATCACCGGTGAGGGCTCCTCCCTCTTCCCCTAGGGCCGTCGGGACCTCCTCTTGCTCCCTCCGGTGCCGTCGCAGCCGAACAACGCCGGAAACCGCCGCAGGAGCCGCCGCGCTGCCGTCGGGTGCCGTAGAAGGAGGCGAGCGGGACACTGTAGCAGGGAAATAATGTCCCTGAACTATGGTCTTACGTGGAAAAGACGTGGGGCCCACCAATGGAGAAAAACGAAAAAAAAAGAAGAGAGAGGAGGCGCAGCCGGGCGAAGCCGGCCGGCCACCTCCTCCTCTGCTGAAGGCCGCCCTGTGCACTTGAACCGGCCCAATCCAAATAGTGGACCGGCCCCTCTGCGGCCGGAACCCCCTGCGCACAGCGCAGGGGCCATTTAAAAAAAAGGATTTGTTTTAAAAAAAACAAAACAATGAAAAGTAAATAAAAAAATATGTTTAATTCAACAAACCGGACTAGTTGGGGGGTCAACTAACCATCCGCCCCTACGTCTCGGCTTAACTTAAAAGAACCCAAAATTTGGATTAGTTGGGGGGCCGACTAACCATCCGCCCCTACGTCCTTAAGGTAGACATACAAAGGTCTATAAAAGACCCCAATGTCTTACCAAGTTCACCAAGCTATGCAAGGCTCAAGCATAATCATTATGCTATCATGCCGATCATATGCTAGTGAAATCATCAAAATAGTGGGGGATGCCCATAAGTCTATCAAGACCGGGTACATGCCGCCCATGGATCGAGAAGTCCATCAAGGACTCAGGAGACTGATTTTCCAGTCAGGTTACAAATTGTCTCATGAACAAGTGGAGGGAAATACCCATAAGTCTATATCAGACCGGGTGCATTCCTTTCAAAGGATTGACAGACACCATCGAGAGTGGAGCAAGGACTTTCTCAAAAACATGTCAAAATCAACAAGTTGTATTTTTCTGGACTGTTAACGTCCAAGACAGACATTCAGGAGATTGTATTTTTGAATATATCATTGAAAAGAGTCAATGATCTCATTGATCCGATGGGATGCCAAGCACTTAAAAAAAAGAGAGAGAAGAGAAAAGAAGAAAACAGAACACAAATCTGTAATTAAACTTGGAATCAAATTCCATCCAATCCAGTTCGGTTTCACAAACAGAATTTAACCCCAAGAATCACATTCCATAGAGGAGCTGAGTTGAAATTCTGGGATTTGAAGCATACAGAAAATTGGGAGAGAAACAAATCCGGATTACTGCAAAATTTGGGTTGCTGCAAAATCTGGGTTGCTGCAGAATCTGTAAGTCTGGAAGCTAGAAAATTTGGAGAGAGAGAGATCCAAAATCTGAATTTGGAGTGGTGCAGAATCTGAATTCTGGATCCGTACATAAAGTCACCATTTGAACCGAATCTGAAATTCTCAAATCTTTAAGGCCAGACTTAGATCTGTGACCCAAATCTGGAACAAACCGAAAATCAGAAATTAGAGCCTGGGCGCCAGAAGCCAGAACCCATTTCAAAAATCTGAAATCTAGGAGATCTGAGAAACCTGAAGTTTGAATTGGTACAGAAACCCATTTCAAAAAACCTGCAAATCTGGAAATGCAGAAATCTGGAGTCTGATATTTGAAGAGATCAAGATCTGAGCTTTGCATTTAAAACAAGGAACCGAGGGCTGTAGATGTGCAGATCCGAAATCCGAAATTGGAAATCAACAATCTGAGGTTTGTGAATAAAAAATCTGAAAGTTTAAGGCCCATAAACCTGCAGCCGAGAATCAGAAGATGTGCAATGTACAGAATTTGTAAGAAGCCTGAATCTGCAGGGGATCCGAACTAGAATTCTGCAATCTGAAATTTGAAGGTTCAAATCTGAATTTCGAAGTTTCAAAATCTGAGCTTTATCAGAACATTGCAATCATGGAATTCACAGGCCCGTTCCAAACCTGAGCCTCCTAGATTTAGATCAGTACAAGTCAGATGCTGGTCCGTAAATAGGTAGTCCCAAACCAGTCAAGCCTATAAGAAAATTCAAATTCAAGCCGTCCCAAATCATTTCACATAAAATCTGAAAATTGTATAAGAGAAGATCCAGAAACTGTCAAATTCATAAAATACAAACTCTGCAGAATTAACTGAAATCTAAGCCAATCAAAAAAATTGAATTCAAATCAAGCTCAACTCTAATTCAATCAAATCAAATTTCTCTAAGTAATCCAAACTCAAGCAAATCTGAAACTGTAAAATCCGAAAATTGGAAAACATTCAATCAAACTCTCAAACTCAAGCTAATTCCAATCAAACAGAATTCAACCGGAAGATTACATAAATAAATCACCCGAATTTAATCTGTGAACCCATAAAAAATCAACACATTTCAAGAAATCTGTAATCCAACTCACAATGATCACCTAAAATCTGCAACCCAAATTCTAGGTTAATGAAAACACACTCAAGCAAAACACAAACTCAAGTAAAATAAAAACAGAATCTGAACTGAGCCATAAAAAAGATCACAAATTCAATAAATCTCAAAACAGAATGTGAATCAAGCTTAACTAAACCAAACTTGATAATTCAATAAAACAAACTCAAATTAAACCAAATTCAATGTAACCCAAATTTCCTAAAGCCAAACCCATTCCAGCAATCCATACTCCATAAATTAAGCCCAAATCTCACAAAATCAATCCATAAACAAACTGTCTTTAACCCAAATCAAATTTAAATCAAACAAATTCAAAATAAACCAAATTCAAATTAATGCAATCAAACTCCAACCCAAACTAAAAACAATTCAACCAATTAAATTCAACTCAACTAAATCAAAATTCAAACCAACTCAACCAATTTAAACCCAAATTAAAATCAAAACTAAATTGAGTGCCTGCATTCCATCAATTTCGTGAGATTGTTTTCTCCTATGTCCATGTGTGTGAATGTTTATTTTTGTGGATGCATGTTTTATGTTCCAATGGATTGCTATGACACTTAATCAAGGGTATTCGAGTAATCTCGATGTAATTAACGTCGGATCTTCGCACCATCCGACGGGGAGAGGTCAAAACAAATTTTCAAAGAACCTAACAACCTCAACATATAATTTTGACCCTAGTTAGTACTTTTATGGAATACCATCTATTTTCCTAAGAAGTCAATGCTAAGGTCTAATTCAAATTCAAAAAATGAATTTCCAAAATAAGAAATCTATCTTTTTGAGATTTTTGAGGTTACATCAGGTGATTAGCACCCCTTCGGGGGTGCAATTCCACCCCCATTGGGGGTGAAATAATCCCCCAATGGGGGATCCCAAACCTGCAGCCGGGGGGGGGGGAGAGGGGATCGAAGCCCCCCCCCTTACAAACCTTGTGTAGGGTGGATCGGCCGGTTGGGAAGGCTGGATCGGCCCTCCAACAGCTGGATCGCCGGCAAGGTAAGCCCTAGATCTTCAATGAGGCTTGGGGGGAAGGAGAGGAAGCAGAAGGAGGGCGCTGGGGGGAGAATCGGTCTGGATCGACCCCAAATAGGGGGTGATCGGGCCTTAAAATAGGTCCGGATCGATCCCGGAATCGGTTCGATTCCGGGTCTTCCGGTTTTCCGGTGAATCGGTCCGGATCGACCGATTTTGGGATCGATCCGGGTGGATCGGTCCGGGATCGAGCGATCCGACCGATTCCGGCCGATCCAGCCGGGACTCCCGGCTGGATCGTTAATTCCGACTGGAATCGGATCGGTAGGTACCGATCCGATCCAAGAATCGGTCGATCCTGATCCGGATCGACCGATTCTGCAAACCTTGCTCGGCGGTCTCCTTCCCTCGTTGGGAAACCTCCCACGACAAGGATTTCAGCTCCGAGACGGAGTCGGAACAACCCCGAAGCACGTGGGATCCACTTGCCTCCTTTCCTTGGCTCACACGGGCTCTCTTTTAGGATAGTTGGCATTCCTTACCAGGACTCTTATCACCGGAGTTAGTTTCGGAATGGAATCTGATTGGGAATCCAATCTCGATCTCCTTTCTTTCATCTGAACCTTCCCCCTTTCGATTATTTCCATTTCTTTAATTTTTTCTAATGGCGTGGTCTCCTCCGAAACAGGCCTGTTGTAAGGCATAAATGGGCCGGAATATTCCAATGGGTCCATTTGGCACCTGAATTAAACCACTTCAATCATATGTTTACCCGACCAATAAATTGGCATTGAAGTGGGCCTACTCTAAAATAAAACTCATTACACACATGGAAATGGGCTTAATCTAAAAAAAATCGGTGCCAACAACTGATGAACACTGCCTTGTATAGGCAGAGTGACAAGGGATAGAGGGGGCATCAAGCAAGCTTTGAAGGGAGTGAAGGCTAGTATATGGTTCAAAGATAGTAGTCAAGCTTATCTGTAAGTGGTTTCTCCATGCAAGCTGGGTTGTTCAGTATTTGGTTCAACCTGAAAAACCAAACCGAACAAGTAGTTTGGTTTGATTTGGTTTGGTTTGAAATATCGATCTGTTTGGTTTGATTTCTATGACCCTTGAAACCAAATCAAACCGGTAAACCGAATAACCCAAATTAGATTATATATTTTATTTTAAGTATATTTAATACGATACTTATATATCTTTTCTTATAAAAATAAATTTGTTTCGAGATTTTGCAAGATAAAATTAATGAATTGTATAAACATATACACTAAATTTTAATCGAATATGATTTAAAACAAATAAAGTGAAATTATATATTGACATATCTATTATACCTTAATAAAATATGATTTGAACCGAACTGAACTAAACCAAATTGAATTAATTTGGCTCAATTCGGTTTGGTTTTGTTTTGTTTGAGAAAAAATACTCAAAAACTAAACTAAACCAAACCATGAACACCCCTACATGCAAGTATATGAATGTAGAGTTTTTTTAAACTGATGAGTCTTATATGATTTTTGAATAAACATCAATAAAGGTGTGATAATCTTCTTTCATGCAGGTCTCCCACTGCCTATGTTATCCAAGGTGTGATGTGCCTGAGACGAGGGACCCAGCGCCTCGCCTCAGGCGCCCGAGGTGTTTTGAATATTTTAATATTATTTGACGGCAGTGGCGGTGGCGGCAGTAGGAGCTTCCAACGGTGGCAGCTAAGCCTTCCAACAACACCGGAAGTAGCGGCGGCAACAGTAGGAGCCCTTAAGGTGTTTCTGCAGGTGGTGGGGTGATCAGGTGGGAGTGGCGTCGGGGGCGGAGGCAGCTTCCGGCGGCGGTGGAGGCTTCTGGCAACAGCGACGGCACTGGCGGAGGGCGGCGGCTTCGTCCGAAGGCGGGAGCAGCGTCGGGAGCGAGGGTATGGGCAAACGAGGGTTCGAGAGGGAGAGAGAGAATCGAGCGGCGGGTGTTTAATCGACCCGGATCCAGTCTTACCGGACAGTAAGGGGGAGGCGGGTGAGGCTCATAGGGCGCCCGAGGCAAGTGTTGGGGTGGGTGAGGCGCCGGAGGCGCTCACCTCAGGCGAAAACCGTCAAAGCGAGGCAGTTTTCAACCGCCTTGTCTCGCCTCGCCTCACCGCCTAGGCGGGTGAGGCGACCGCCTCTAACAATAGAGCCCATTGCAGGCAACTACTAGTCCATATTTCCAAACAAGGGCAAATGCCATTGCTAAGACTAGACCTAGCTGCAGAGGTTGGTGAGTTGACCTCATGCATAAATGGATTCAAATCCATTTAGAAGGAAAGGGGTTACACTGTTATGTGTGATGGTTGGACAAGAATCACAAGGAAGTCTCTTGTCAACTTCCTTGTGTATTGTTTTGAAGGTACTATCTTCTTGAAGTCATTGATGCATCAGGCTAGGTGAAGAATGCATATTATTTATTTGTTAAAATGAACAGTGTTGTAGAGGAGATTGGTGAAGAGAACATTGTGCAATTTGTCACCTATAATAAATCTTTATACAAGGCCAAGGATCGCGGGATCGGAATCGGAATCGGGATCGGTGGGTACCGATCCGATCCGGATCGGATCGGATCGGACCGATTCCGACCGATTCAATGGAAGAAAATCGATCCAGAATCGGTAAGAAAAAAAAGCAAAAAAAAAATGATCCGATTCTGATTCCGATCCGATTCCGGACCGATTCCGGCCGATTCGGACCGATTCTGGCCGATCCGATTGGAATAGCAAAAAAAGAAAAAAAACGATCCGATTCCGATTCCGATTCCGGACCGATTCCGACCGATTCCGCGGAATTCATGCCAGAATCGATCCTTCCGCATGGCCACCGATCCGATTTCGGAATCGGTCCGATTCCACCGATTCCGTAAACAATGTACAAGGCTATAGGAAAGAACCTGATGGAGGTAAGGCCTTATTTGTTTTGAGTGTCATGTGTTGCGTACTCAATTGACTTGATGTTGGAAGACATTAAGAAGGTGGCAAGTGTGAGGTTAAGAAGGTGGCAAGTGTGAGGTCCTCGGTGAGTCAAGGACAACTGATTACATCTTACATATACGAGCATCCCAAATGATAGATATCGAGGAAGAGACAGAGTTCGTCCCAAATGATAGATATTGAGCTGAAGGTGAACTTGACAATGTCATTGGTAAGGATGAGCATATGGAAGAATGGCAAGAAACTTAGGTTCCTTGCACAACTCCAGTTCTAAAGGTAGCTCCAGCTCCGTAGATTGATGCTCCAGGCACAACTCTAGCACATATTCTAGGTGCAGGTGCTGAATCTAGCACTAACAAGAGTTGTTCCTTTGGAGGATTCAAGGCACTTTAGAGAGCATTACAACGCAATAATGGTATGAGAATGGGACCACCTGCGGAACAAGAAGTAAAATTGAAGAGGAAGAAATTTAGTATAAAATGAAGACATTTGATTTAGGAAGACAACAGCCAGGCACTTTCCTTAGATAATGATGAGGAAGAGTTTATTCCTGCCACTCAACAAGACAAGGTCAGGTGGCTCTAGTATGTGCATATATGAGTGGAGTAGGTTCATTAAATTTGGGTGAGAGGCAGCATTTTAATGGGAGGAGTAAAAAATGGGATCAAATAGGATTCTTTGATGAGTATGTTGCAGCCCAATATCTAAAACATGCCTTAGATTTGGAGCCTTGTGATCCAGCATCACCTCTACAATCAGACAATGTATATGATTTTAGCTAGATGACCCACTCACTATTTTCATATAGATATGAGCCACTCATGAGTCAACAAAGTCAGTGGGGCATACATGAGAATGAGGATGAAGAACAAAATAAGGAATATAAGGGGCAATTTAGTCCAAGGTTGGCGGGGTTGCCGGTTGTGACCGGGTCGGTCAGCCCCTAGACCCGGTCTAACCGGGTCATGACCTGAGTCGCAACCTATATTTTATTATTTTTTAAAAAAATTTAAAAAATCAAGAAAAATATGAAAAAACCTAAAAATTATAGAAAAATTAGAAAAAAAAGTGACATGATTTAAACAAATAATTCATCGAGTTTATTCCAATGTGACATGATTTATATTTTCTATATAATTTATGTACTATCTCCATGACATTTGAGTTGAGTACATAGTTTGGTACACATATATGTGACGATTGTATTCGTCACTTCCTCAGGCAACCATCATAAGACTAGATCCAAAAGAATCATCATAGCTATCATAGTCATAGGTCAATTAGATCAAAGTATCTGATAAATCCACATAATTCATTCCATAATGTTCTTGGTCATATGTTGAGAACCAAGAGCCTTGGGATGAATTATATGCATTATTGGAGGCATCATAGTGTTGTCCTCCAGCTCGTTGCGTACGCTGACCTCCTATATGTTGTGGCCTTGCACCATGATCGCTGTCTTGGGTTGCATGGGTGTATTACTCCTCGCTGATAAAGCATTGAACCGTTGTAGTTGTAGGAAATAACCAACCCGTGCTGTTGTCCGGATCGACATCCCAGGACAGACCCGGGGGAGCCATCCAAAAGTTGGAGTACCCGTGAAAGGGTATTTCACTACTTATTTTAATTTAACTTTTCGCATTTCTGATTTTTTTTGTCAAGGCTATTTAGGCTGGTTTGAGTTCCATCGACGTTATTTGCCAGTTTTCGGTCTTCTTAGGCTCGGTGGGCCCATCTTGGACTGTTTTGGGCCGGAAGGGCCTGTTTAGGAGCTGATGCCTTGTTATAGAATCCCTATTTGGGCCGGTATTGGAGGCCACCTGGTTATGCCCTTGGCTTGTCAAATGGTTTCCAAAGGGTGCCGGGCCTTCACCCTCAATCCGACCCTTGCAAGGGGCTTGATGCGGGCAAACCGGCTAAACCGGACTAAATAACCAAAAATCAAATGTACCGGCATTAATCGCTGCTAAACGACTTAAATGAACCCAAAATGAAGTAAACCGGACTCGAACCGGTTGAAATAGACCCGAAACAGGACGAACTGGGCCCAAAACGGTCTGGATCAGCCCAAAACGGCCTGAACCGGGTCAAACCGGCGTGAACCGGCCTTAGACCCGATCGAATCGGTCAGACCAGCCGGTCTGGGCCGCGGACCGGCTTGGCGCAAGCCGCGCGGGCCGCGTGCGGAATGGGGGGGTCGTGGCGTCCGCACGTTGATGTCGGAGGGGTAGCGTGGCCGATCATCCCGCCGTCACCGTCTGTTGCCGTGGCGGCATCGTGAGGAGGCGGACAGCTGAATTCCAACAAAACCCGACGCCCCGCACCTTCGTCGACGTCGTCCGGTGGTCGCAGCACGTAGCGGAGTAGAGGGAGGGATCCAGCGGGCATCTTCTCTCCCTCATCTTCGCCCAGCTCTGTCGTCTTCTCCGGCTTGCGCGGCTAGTAGGCGGGACATGGAGCAGGAGCCGAACGCGAGGGGGACGCTGGCGATGGCGGTGGAGACCGAAGGGAAGAGGGGAGGGGAACATAGATCCGGGGATCACCGGATCTGGTCCCTCCCGCTTCTTCCGCTTCTTCTTCTTCCTTCTTCTTCTTCTTCCTTTGTCGTCTGTCGTCTCCGAAGGTCGCATCACCCAGATCTTGTGTCGTGGAAGAAGACGTGATGCCGAGGAGTTTCGTCGGCAGAGTAACTCCCGGGTCTCAGGTTGCTGGAGATGTGAACAGACAATCACAGGGGAAGAGGGCCACTGTCCGGGGATCGCCGGAACGGTGAAGGCACCGTTCAAACTCAACGAGGACCTGTGGAGGGGAAGAGGGAAGAACAACACGAAGGCTGGAGGGTGAGGAGGAGGAGGAGGAGGGATCGGCGACCTTGCCAGTTCTGGAAGATGGAAGATGGGAAGGCTCGCAGCCGACTGGAGGGAGAGCGAGGGAGATCGCTGGCCACCTGCCGGAGGTGAGGAAGAAGGAGCGGCGCTCCGACGTCGGGGTTGGAGGGAGAACGGGGGCCGCAGCCCCCCTACACAGGGGACACACCCGAAAGGGCTTCCAAAAATTCCTTCAATTACTGTGTATTCGGGTCCTCTTTTAAAGAGGGAGGAGATGCCTAATTAAAAAAAAGACCCTCTAAGACTTACTATTTACAGACTTGTCCTCACAGGGACACAAATAAAAAAAAAAGACTCAAAACTATCAAAATTGTCCCCATCAAGGCTGCTGTTCTTTTTTTTTTTGCTGCTGCAGAACCTGTTTTGGAGGAGCTTTTTCTTTTTTCTGTAGCAACAAAGTGTGTAGGTCGAAGAGGAATCAGAAATGGGCCTACTGGAAGTCGGTTAGGGGACTGTTCAAGGGACAGTTTTTTTGGCCTGATCGGGACTGATGAAAGAGCAGGAAGCAGGGAGTTTTAGGAAGCCACGAAAGGGAATTTTTGGGCCTATTTAGGGCTGCTCAAGGGGTAGGAAACAGGGGGCTTTAGGGATGCCACAAAGGGGCTGAAGTGGACTTTTTTTGGAAGCCGCAAGGGGGCTTGAATATGGTTTTAAAGGGGAGGCACAAGGAGACAGTATAGGTTGGATGTTGAGAGCCCACATGGAGTAGACTTGGCCCATTGGACACATTTCAAGAATCTCCGGGTCATCACCCTCACCTAGGGCCCTAAAGGGAATAGGTAGGAAAGTGTTTTAGAAATCGGTTGGATCCGTTTAGAACCGGTTGGAGGAGCCAACTTGAGACTATCTTGATAGGCCGGCTAAGTGACTGTTTGGGAGACCAGAAAGGGACTGTCATGGAGGTCCGATTGGGGCTCTTTTGGTATCCGAAAAAGGACCTGTTCGGGGCTGCTAATGTGGGCCAAACAGGGGACTGGAAATGACCTGTGTAATGGTCAGAAAATGGGCCGATGGCAACCTGTTTAAGGGTCTTTTAGGTGGGCCAGCAGGGGGGCTGCATAGGAGTTGTTCTAGCAGGCCGCAGAGGGGCTGTTTGGTGAGCCCAAAAGGGCCTGTTTAGGGAAGTTCTGGAGGGTCAGGACAGGAGCCTGATTGGGGGGTTTCTGGTGGGCCGAAAAGGGCTTGCATACAGGCTGTTTCAGGATTAGATTTAGGGGGTCTTGGGTGATCCGAAAATGACCTGTGTAAGGGCTGTTTATTGTGCCAGACAGTGGGCCAAATAGGGAGCTGGAAATGGCCTGATTAAGAACCTGTTTGGGGGTATTTTGGGTGGACTGAACAGGGGCCAAACAGAGGGGATATGTGATCTATTAAAGGGGCTGTGTAAGGGGGCCAACACAGGTTCTGTTTTGAGTACTTTAAGGAGCTGAACAAGGGGCAAAGATGGGTTGTTTTATGACCTGTTCAGGGGTCTTTTCAGGGGAGCGGACAAGTTGTAAGAAGAGGTCCAGGTGGCCTGTTTGGAGGGCTGCGTAAAGGCCAGAACAGGGGGCTGTTTAGGGACAGTTTTGGTTGGCGGAAGTAGAGTGAGCAAGGAGCTTTGGTTAGGCCATGAGTTGCCAATGTCAATGAAGGCCGGTTCAGGCCATAAGAGGGGTTAAGAAAAGAATTTGGAAGAGGTGAAGGGGAGGTGTCCTTTGAGGACTACATAGTTAATATATGTTTTTCTCCCCTACCTTTTTTGATGCCGGATACAAAGGAGGTCGCAAGAGGGAGCTGAATGTTGCCTACACCAGTGGGAGATTGGCGCACCAAGGGGTTGCAAGGAGTGTCTGCTTCCTTCCCTTCTCTTTTTCTCCTTCTTCCTTCTCCTTTCTTGGCTGCGGTTAGCTGGAAAGCAGGGCACGCAGCAGCAGCCTGACAGCGTCCAGAATCCGGTCCCTCTGGCCTTGGACACACCTCTTTTCTTATAGGAAATGGGGGGAGAGGGAGATCAAAGGACAGACTAGGATTAATGGTAAGATGACCTTTGACTTCTCCTAGGCTATTAACTCACTTTAACTCTTGAGTTCTAGAATTTTAATGCCTTGACCAGCCCTTCAAGTTCTCCCACATTGACTTGTCCCTTAGGTTTTCCCATGCCATCAATGGGTCAAAGGTGATGTGGTAGCTGACCTGGCCTGGGCGGTAGAGCCAGCTGACATGGCCTGTTAACTGGGCCAATTGGGTTGACTGCAGCCCACTCTTCCTCTTCTTATGCGCTGTGCACAAATGGGCCTTCAAGGGAGCTGGGAAATCATTGAATTAAATCAAAACAGGGACCAGGCCAACTGGGAATTATGCTAATGGGTCTCTTCATGACCTGATTTGGCCCAATTGGAGATCGGACCAGCTGGAGCTTGGTCTGGTCCTTCCCTTCTTTTTTTTATGTTGTTCCCCTCTTTCTTTCTTTCTTTTTTTGCAAAAAGTCGACACCAACATATAATATATCCCTCCTGTTCCCATCTCCATCTTCTTCCCCTGTCATGCTCTCCTCTCAGCATTGTCTTCTCCACCTCACAAATCACTTGCAGCATCTTCTCTCTCACATCATGAATTACTCCATGTCCTTGCAATATCCCTCCCTCTCACTCAATCATCCCTCTTCCATCTCCCTCCATATGCCCCTCCAGACATTTCACAACTCACTCTCTCTCGTGCTCTGATCAGATGGATGGTGCATTAGGATAGGATCGACTACTCTCTCTCTCCCCCCCTCTCCCTCTCTCCATGTACTCCTTCATGCCCTCCTGTGACTGTGATTACCTCTTTCTCTCTCATCATGTGACCAGCCTCATTTTCTTTCTCCTGTTAGGTCGTCGGTCATGCCCCCCTACTACAAGCTGTATCTTCTACATTTAACAAGCAGTCATCTTCTCCCCTCCAGCCATCAAGTTGTATCTGATTTTCAGAGGGCACACAGTGGTTATGTTTAACTTGTAAGAGTTTCTGATAATGTGGATTGCATACATATATTTTGAGTTATATTTTGCAAATTTTTGGAAAAAAAAAGTTCAAAAAATACAACATTTGGTAAGTCGAATTTTATCATCTATTGTTCTTGCAATTGTTATCATATGTAGTATGTTCTTCCTACAAATTTACAAGATTATCATATGTCAATTTTATTAGATCTTGCAACTCTATTTTAAATTATCATGTAGTTAAGCAATTCTGTATGAGACCTTGAATTGAATTGAATTGTTGTGTTGAGTTGAGTTGAGTTCTTAAGTTGAGCCTATGATAATCCCATCTTTGTCACAATTAAGTTGATCACGTTATACTTGTGATTTGTGAAGAATGTAATCACGTGGTATAGTACTTTCCTTACATCTTTTTGTACCTTAATTAGGCCTTCAAACATGATTTTACATTAAAATATAGGATTTTTATTTTAGATCCCCTGAATAATATGAAATTAGTAGTAGTTTTGTGTATCTTGGGAATTTGTATTTTGGTCCTTGTAATTTCATGTGAACCTGTTTGTTTGTCCATAATGCAGGGTACTTAGACATAACCACCTGTTAGGGACCTACATATGGTGTGTGGGTGGGAGGCTTGTGTGAATTGAGATATAAATACCCAAGATGCATGGAGTATTTCTTATTTCATACGTTTTGAAGGATCCAAAAGTAAAATAAAATAAAAATATATATAATGTCAAGGACTCAAGCAGGCTTATTATCAATTTGTAGAAATGTGCTAGGAACTCTTTCATTGTTCTGCTTTTCTTCATGCTGAGAGTTGGAAAGGATAAAAGGTTATATCGATGTAGAGATCTCCAAGATGTATTGATGCGGGACGGTGCGGACGGACTGACGGCTAAGAGCTGCAGGAGGGTGTCAAGAGGCTCAAAATAACCGAAAAATGTAAGAAATAAGGCAAAACGGGCTTAAACCGGTCAAAACAGTCCCAAAACATGTTGAACCGGGCCCAAAACACTCAAAACGGGCATGAACCGGGCCCAAAAGTGGATGAACCGATCTGAACCGGTCCCAAATGGCCTGACCCGGCCGGTTTAGGCGCTAAACTAGGCAAAACCGGGCCTAACCAACCCTGAATCGAGGTAAACTGGGTCTGGACTGGCCTGGGCGGCTAACTGGGCGGGCCTGGCCGGGTGGGTGAGGCAAACCGGCGCACAGGCCGGCCGAACGAGGGCGACCGGACGTTGGCTCGACCGGCGCCACTTAAACCCCTTGGGGTTCGTGGCCACCCGTGGGTGGTTGCCATGGGCAGGGACGGGAACGTGGGTGAGCGGCTGATCGCTGTGTACCCTATCGGGCTTGACCTCTCTAGCTTGACTGCAAGGGCTCAATCGGGGAGGGTTTCGACGCGGCTTCGACTTGTCGACGGCCATGGCGAAGCCACAGGCGGGAGGAGGGGAGTCGAGCTGTCCTTGTCACCGGAGAAGGAGGAAGAGGGGTGTCCGGAGGGGCCGTTGTCATCATCGGATGCCATTGCGGGAGGAGGGCCAAGCGTCGGAGGCACCTGGTGGTGCCGGAAGCTTGCGAAAGGGGAAAGCCAACGGAAGCTAGGGCCGTCGATGGCCTGCAAAGGCCGACGTATCCACCAGATGAAGAGGGCGTGGCCGGCTGGAGGTGCTGTTGCAGTCACTGGAGGAGGGAAGGGCCCAATGCCCTAGCATGAGGGTGTGCACCTGGAACCATCCCGCCAGAGCTTCTTTTTTCTCTTCCTTCTTCATCTAGTAGGGGGTGTTAGGGAAACATCTTTCCAACACCTGGGAGGTTAGGTGGAGGTACTCCGGGAATCACCGGAGGTGGGGGTGGAAGGGCGGAGCAAGGGTTGCCATCTTGAATCTCAGTTTCATCTCGGAAGGGTGAAAGAGAAGAGATCTCGTGAGATTCTTAGAAAAATCTCGGGAGATCAGATCTCGTATTTCATTTATGTAGGGTATCCCTTACTCAAGAATTGTCATTTTGCATCTAGATTTATCTCATGGATACTGAACAAAGAGATCTCGAAAAAATCTCAAGAGATTGGATCTTGATAATAACAATCATTGTACATGTTTAAGTGTAAAATGTCATGTAATCTCTTCGAGGAAAAAAACAAGAGAATTCATATTAAACATCAAAATAAGAAACGAGAGAATTAAAAACGTAGTACAAAAAATGCAAACTATTGTTAACATGAGACATACAAGAGATTTTATGTTAAATTAAAACTTCATCTTGAACAATATAGATAGGAATTGATGACATCTTAGGTCAATTGTACATATATAGTTACAAAAATATTAAGTTATAAAATTTTATCACACAATAATATTTAGATAAATATTTGTATGGATTCTATAATAAAATTGAAAATATATAAATCAAATTTAACAAAACCATCTAACAAGTTAGGAGTAGTAATAGGCGGAGGAGATCAAGGTACCTAAGATATTATATGGATATTCTCGTTTCGACGATCTCATTTCTCGGACGTGTGGAGAAAAAGAGATTCTCGGGAGATCTCGAGAAATTCTCGAGAGATCGCATTCCATGGGGCAGAGGTGGTCGACGTCGTTGGAGACGCCGAAACGGTCGGAGACAAAGGTGAATGGAGGTGTCCACAGGATGGGTAACCGGAACCAGTGAAGGGAGAAGGGGAAAGAATGGCTCGAAGGCCGCATGACAGAGGAGGGGGAGAAGACACTCACGTCGGAAGGTTGCGAAGGAGACCGGTCCTCACCGGAGGTGGAGCTGGATGACCTCCATTAAGGAGGGGGTGAAGGAGAATGGGGTAGCGCCCCTGCACAAGGGACCAGCCCCTTAGGGTTCCAAAAATTCCACTAAAACTGTCTTCTTCATTCCAACAAGTGAGCCCTCCCTCTTAAATAGAGTAACCCATTACAAATAAGATATCCTAAATGACTATTTACATACATGTCCTCGTAAGGACCCAAATTAAAAGAAAAGACTAAAAACAAACTTCAAATATTTACAATGAAGTCCAAGAGGACGTAAACGCAAATAAACTCTAAAATGGACCGGATCGGGTCCTTATCATGTATTTTGCTAGTCACATGGATTTCCTCCATTTTACTTTGTCATTTAGTATGTTGATCTATGTTTTTAACAAGGTCAGCATGAAATTCAGGGAGCAAAAGTTATTGTTGGGGGAAAACGGCACAGCCTTGGGAGGACATTTTATGAGCCTACTGTGCTCACTGATGCTAACATGGAAATGTTGATCTCCAGGTAAACTGAGCTTCTACCTCAATGGATGATTTTTTATTCTGCTGTTATTTACTTCATACAATCCATGTGTGATGTTTCAACTGCAGCTTAAATGTTTGTATTGTCTTATCTTATACTATGTTGCGTAAGGCATGAGACAGGTGACATTGAGCGGTGCCTCACCTCAATCCATTTAGATGATTCATGCTATTTACTGTAATAAATAGTTTATGTATACAAAGAGTATAGTTATGCTAATAAGAATATCAGGGTATAATGTACTTGAATAATCTCATCATTTTATTGCCATAAAAATATTTAAACATAAAATGAATGGAGAAATTATTGCAATAATCAATAATTTTAATAGAGGAGAAAATAGCCATAAAAGTGTTTGCCTCAAGGAGGCACAAAGGGGGCTCTCTAGTTTCTCAAGCACCTTCGATAACATGGGTTTTGTGTTTGTTGTTTGCATGAGTGGTCTATTCCCTTTTCATTCTGCGTTATCAAATATGTACAGGATCAGAAGTTCTCTGCACTATGAATACATAATGAAAAAAGACTTACAACGTGGAGATGTGCTAATATAGTTATCAGTTCGCTTGACATTCATCAGCACATTTCACATTGTTAACATGTCTCAGTTATAGTTTTGCGTTCTTTCTAAAACATCAAGGTTTTTTTTTTATTTGTCATCACCATTAGCATGCTTTGCACAGTCTATTTGTACCCTCAGAAAAAATAGGTGCTTTAGGATATTTCCAAAAGCATAAAGCATCATTAATTGATTTTTCTAATTTTATGAGTTGATAATCAAGTAATTGGTCCCTAAATAATTTGAGATTTAGATTTTAGACTTTGTTTAGTTAAGTTTGCAAGTAATTAGTGATACAACTCAACTCAACTCAACTCTTGCCTTAATCCCAAAACATCAAAACCATATTGAATTACCTTTCATCTTGATATTTTCTACTTTCTAACTAGAACTTTCTTAGGTTTATTTTTTATATGTTCAATCTACCTCAATCTTTTTCTTTTAATTTTCCTAAAATTGCATTACTCCCACACTCTCTAATATATTTATTTTGTTTTCTATCTAATATTTTATGACAACATATCTCTCTTAACATTCCATTTCAGCAACACTTCTTTTGGAAATATATTTTTTCCCTTCATCGTCCAACATTCACTATCATACAACATTGTAGATTTTATAATTGTATGATTAAATTTTTGTTTCAATTTTAGTGGAATCTTACAATCCTATAAGACTTATTTAATCAATCCCTACTTCATCCTTCTTGTTTCAATCATGTGGTTAACATCCTGTTCACATGCTTCATTTTTTTTGGATAGTTGAGTCAAGATATTTAAACTTAGTACATATCTTGCTTCATACCCCTTTTAACTCTCATCATTTTATTCTAGCCAAAGTGTTTCATTTAAATGTGTTTATTTATCTCTTATATATGTATATATGTAGTATTACCATTTAATTTTACCGCTTAGGCAATGCATAAGCACCTCCTTGTCACTTTGACAAGTATGTAAGACATATAGAAAAAAATTATGGGCTTGTTCTAAGGTACACCCATTTTATTGGTGGTTGAAAGCTAAAAAGATGATAACCTTGGGCATTATCAGTGAACCCACTTCATGTCCTTTTGTGGTCATTTTAACTTCAGTGGCTTTATGTTTCCCATTAAAGAATGCCCAATGTGACTAAAGGTCATCACTTCAGGTTATATATATAATGTATTCTCAAGAAACATGTAGAGAATGACAAACTGAGTTTATAAAATGGCCAGTACAGTTGGAATGTGGTCATTCTACAATAAGCACAATGTAAATGCCCATAGCAAAGAAGAAGAAAATGGAAAATTCAAATATTCTAAGGCCTCAAATTGGGGAACCAACTTAGTTGTCTTTTAAGTTAAGAATCAACTAAGGTTTATGATTCTTGTTGTCAAAGCAGTTTTGCTGGTGTTTGCTTAGTTTTATTTTAGCTTTTTAAAGTGCTTAATAACAAGATAGTTTATCCTACTTTTTATGTTGTTAGAGGCATGGGTGCCTGATGTGAGGAAGGGTTTGCCACTTCAGGCACCCTAGGGAAGGTGCAAATGAGGTAGCATTTAATTAACATTATAAGTATTAGTACTCTTATTTTTATTTTTTAATAAATACTTAATCTAATAGTTAATTGATTACTTAAACGAGCTTATCATGAACTTTATTGAGTTGTGTAGGTCTGCTCAAGCTTGGCTCATTAACAAGTTGAGTTTCTTTTCATGTTCAAGCTTTAAACACTGAATCAAGCTTTTATCGTGCTGAGTCTCAAGCTCCTTGTCAAGTGTATCGACTTGTTTGCACCCCTAGCCTTAGGCTGTAGAGGTGAATTGAGAGGGAAAGGACAAAATGGGGGTATGTGCCTTTTAAGAAGACTAGAGGAGGGTCGCCAAAGGTGAACAGGGGCTAGAGGAGGGTCCACATAGGTGAAAACCACATCTGAGGACCGCTTTCACCCACTGCCTGATGGAAGAACCTCGCAAGATGGGTGGGCTCATTAGGAGGGATCCAAAAGTTAAAACGGACCTTCCCATTCTATCTTATAGTCGGTTCAGCACTCTTGGTTAGGTATAAAATTGTTGGTACAAAAAATTTCAAAAAATTGATTGGATAGAATCAAATCAATCAGTATCAATTGGGTAGCTCACAGTTTGTGATTAATAGATTGTGTATGGGGTGAATATTCGAATAACCTATTGTTGAGGCATTGCTTAAGCTTTTGGAGGCATTTTGTCCCATGATCAAAACTGCAAAGTGGGCCCGATAATTCAAGTATTATGTTGATTGTCCAATCAAGAGAGCCCAAAGTCAAATGACCTATTCGAGCCGTCTTCCCAAAGGGTGAATGGGTTGCAACCCATTTCAAGGCCTATTTGACAATCCATTAATTGGCTTCTATTTAAGTATAGGATGGGCTTACCTAAGTATGTCTGGTGTCGGAAATAGATGCTGTGAGAAGGAAGAATCCGAATCGAAGAGGGAAGATAGAAGAAATCCAGGACTTATCCGGATGGACAAAAGCTTACTCCCTATTGAACCCTGCTAAAACCTGCAGCGTTTGTCCAATGGAATTGCGAAGCAAATTCGATAGCATCTCGGAACACTGGGGAGCTTCCACGGTAAGGAGATGGGTTCCCGATCAATTCCTACCCTAGTCGGATTCCTCTTATGGTAAGTAGCATCTGAGACCGTCTGAAATAAATCTCGGGTAGCCATGAAGGCGATTGGAGAGTATTCTGAGAATCACGGACACCCCCTATTTTGTCTTGAAGCTGGACTCTTTTTCCGGAAGGTCTCCCGATGGTGGAAGGTCCCCAAGGCCTATATAGTTAGTCGGCAAGTCTGTTGCACAGGGGAGAATCTGGGTATAGAGAGAGAGAGGAGGAGGAGGAGGAGGAGGAGGAGGAGGAGGATCGGGAGAAGGCAGAAGGGATGGGGGAGAGCATTGGAGGGAAAGGGTACCTTGCACGATCATCGCCACCGCAAAGTCCACCTATTTTTTCTGGTTCCCTTTGCAAGGAGGATCGGCGGGTTCTAGTATCGAAGCCCTCCAGTCTATCAAAGATTAAATGGATTTGACCTCGAATTATTCAAGTTATGGAGTTGGAATTTCTAAATCATGTACTTCAAACTGAGCAAATAATGAAAATTCATGTTCGGTGCTCGGTGGATGTTGAATGGAGGTAAACGGCCTTATTAGTGCTCGATGGAAGGCAAACGCATGAGAAGGAACTTAAAATAAAAAATTATGATAAAATTTAACATGTCTGAAAGATACCATAAAAATAATGAGGGCTCTGGCAGATTCTGAAATTCATGAAGATATCAGGACTGAGATAAGAGATAGACTGCTGGGGCTGGTAGCCAGAGAAGTCGATTATGATGCTATTTCAAAAAACCAAGTTGGACAGTCTGCCACAGGGGAATTCTTGCTTAAAGTCTCAAACACACAAATCTGGGACAGACTTAAAAACCCATGTGGTAAGTGCAAATCTGTAGGCCTGATCACCGAGGCAAAAAGGGGGTCTGGAGCATTAATCTCAAAATTAAAATTTCAGACTGTCAGAATTGAAATTGAATGAAGGGCTCCGCATTATCAAACCCTTTCATCCAGACAATCTGAATTCTTCAAAATTGAAAAAGTTGAACAAAACACATCAAACTGAACATCTCAAAATATGATCAATGCAGGGATCTAATCTTAATAGAGAATGCAACCCCTTAATCCAAACTGAACCTAAAATAAATTCCAAGATTAAAAATGGAATAACAGAATCAAAACATGGCATATCTAAGCCATGAAAACAGAAAAAAATCAATTGTATTCAGAAATAATCCAAAAGGGCTCCAAATCTTAATCAATTCAAATCAAATCTCAAATCATAACAAATCTCAAATCAGATTCCAATCAAACTCAACACCTAAAAATCTACCACTTGAATTCTTAAAAGCCCAATTCAAGCCTGAAGTTTATCAAAATTTCCCCATTTAATTTCAAATCTCCCGAAACACATCATGACTGGAAGACAAGACAGAAAGATCAAAAATCAAATTCATAACATAATAAAGAGATCGACCAAACTCAAAACAAATCGATCAAAAATCAAATTCATAACTGTGTGAACCTCGTTTTTCCGTTTTCAATTCGGAAAAAGTTTGATGGTGTTTTAAGGAAAAAAAGAATATAGATGCCCCAAACTTTATCTAACAAAATAGGTGGTATCCTATAAATATATTAGATAGTCTGGTGGTATTTAAAAAAAGTATTAAAATTGAGGTTCGGGTTCTTTGAAAATCTGATTTTGACCCCTCTCCGCCAGATGGTGCGAATACCTGACGTTAACTTATATCGAGCAACAGCTCGAATGCCTTTGATTAACTATCATAGCAACTTGTTTTGGAGAGCGTGCACATACATAGAAAAGTAATGAACTTAAAAAGGCAGCGGCCTTTTGGACTCGATTAGGCATGAACCTTTGACTTGAGCTTGACTAATTCACTTCAAAGCTTTGGTTTGAGCTTTGTTTAGTTTGGTTCATCATCATTTTTTTAGTGTTTTGAATTAGTTTTAATTGTATTTTGTTGGTTCAACAGGTTTCAAATTTAATTTAAAGGAGATTAGAGATGTTTTGAGCATCATGAGGATTGGTTTAATTGAATCAGATTTGAAGTTTCAGATTCGGTTAAGAATCTGAATTTGGTTTTTGAGCCAGTCTTGATGTGTTTTGAATGTTGGAACAATGTTGGTTTTGGTCCCTTTTCAGTTTGGGTTCTTTGTTGCTTGATTTATATCTTAACCTGGCAAGGTTTGTGAGATTTTTTTAAGGACAGATTTTTTGATGTTCTTTATGATGTTGCTTCAAGTTTAGTTTCTTTATTATTGGTTTTGAGTAACTAGCAAAGTTGGGTTGGGCATTTTTTATTCGAATTTCCAAATTAGTAACAATCTGTTTTTCTTATTCATTTTGGTTGTGTTTTGAAGCCAAATAAGGTCAACCTCGGTTGCCTTAGGTTCATGCCCGAGCCAGCCCATTGTGCTACCAATCGATACCGAATTTCATGCAATTTTGTTGTCATTTGAAGGACATTTCATTTCATTGATGAGAAGTACAATGATATGTAATCATTCTTTCCCCTAAAGTAAGTTTTCCATAAAGTTAAGGAAATTTCGGCATTACAACGGAACACCGGTCATTTCCAAACTTAGTGGAATTTACCCGTCCAATCCGGCAATTTTGTTTCGCCATGTTGGGGAAAGGATTGCCGGTTACGGGAGTGTGCCTACGCCATCATCTGGATCGACATTTCGGGACGGACCCAAGAGAGCTGTCCAAAAGTCGGAGTACCTGTGAAAGGGTGTTTCACTCCTTATTTTAGTTTGGCATTTTGCATTTCTGTTTTTTATTATTTGTATTTTTTTTGTCAAAGGCCTCTTGGGCCGGTTCAAGTGCCATCGGCGTTCTTAGCTGGCCTTTGGTCTTTCTTAGGCCTGGTGGGCCCGTCTTGGATTTTCTTGGGCCGAAAAGGACTGTTTGGAAGCTGGCACCTTGCTATAGAGTTCTGGATTAGTTTGGCTTGGAAGGCCGCCCGGCTTTGCCCTTGGCCCATCGGACGGTTTCCGAGGGGTACCGGGCCGTCACCTTCAAGCTGGCCCAATATAAGACAGCTGTCTTCTTCTTCTTTTTCTTTTTTTTTATTTTGCATATGCAGGACCTGCTTTCTCTTTTTTTTATGTGATGACAGAGTGTGGACCCAAAGAAGGGTTGAAGATGACCTCTGTTTTAGGCCCTGGAATGGGGATAGCGCCAAGTGGAATCTGATGGCCTGTTTAGGACTGTACAAGGGGGACCTTTTTGTACCTGTTTGGGCTGCTCAAGGGGCAGTAGGACGGGGGGGTTCAAGAGGTGCGCATGGGGCTGTTTTGGAATCTGTTTGGGGATCTCTCTGGTGGGTCTAAAGTGGGATCAACATGAGGGCAGACAGGACTGCTTTTGGAGCTGTTCGTGTAGCTGAAATGGGCCTGGCATAGGGGTCCAGACAGGTGACAGCTTAGAGATGTACATTGGCTTAAAGGGGGTTATCATGGGTGTTCAGGTGACCGGATATGGGGCTGAACAGGAACCAAATTGAACTCAGTGTAGGGTCTGAAAATAGGGGCCCGATTGAAGTTTCTTTAGGGGCGGTGTTGGGCTATGCATTGGCTGCTCAGGTGGATTACTCGGAGGTGAAGTTGAAGATGAAGATGGCCTGTGGAGAGAGCTACCCGAAGGGCTGATCAGGGAACTGACTAGGTGTGGTCTTGTTTGGCCAAAATGAGATGGGCAAGATGCTTTAATTAAGGCCATAGGTTGCCATTGTCGTTGAAGGCCAGCTTACGCTATGAGAGGGGTTGAGAAGAGAAGTGGGAAGAGGTGAAAGGCCCTTAGAGGGCTACATAGCTAATATTGATATCCTCCTACCTTGTTTTTTTTCGGTTGCAAAGAGAATGAAGAAATGGAGCCGAAGGTTCCCCTTCTCCACGGAAGATTGGCACCGGAAGGGGGCTCCAAGGAGAGGCCCTTTGTTTCTTCTCTTTTCTTTTCTTCTTCTTTTTCTTCTTCTATTGGCCACAGGCAGGAGGTGCTGGAGTAGGCGCAGCAGCAGGCAGGGGGGCTGGAGGGCAGCCTGTCGGTGTCTTCAGCAGTGTACCCAGGCTTTGGCGCGGCCTCCTCTTCTTATAGGAACCGATGGGACATCAAGGGTCAAGTGGAGATTGAATGTAAGATGTCTCTTGGCTTTCCCCATGCTATTTTATTAGCCAAACTTCTTGAATTCCCACAGATTTTTAATGCTTTGACTGGTCTTTTGCTCTCTCCCATGTTGAGTGAAACCTTCGGTTTCCTCACTTCTTAAATTGGTCAAGGCTGAGGTGGCTGGCCAGGTGGCTTGGGCGGCTGGACCTGCTGAGGTGGCAGGCTTAGGTGGCATGGGTGATTGGGCCTGTTTTGGCTGCAGCCCACTTCTCTCCTTCTTCTTGTGGGCTTGGTGTGCAGGTGGGCTGTGGAAGGGCTTGAGGCCAGGCCATTTAATTCAGGCCAAGGGGTCAGGTAGGGGTCTGGTTTGACCCAATCGAGGGTGGTCCAGACTTGCTTTGGGCCCGGTCCCTCTTTTTGATTTGTTATCTTTCTTTTGCAAAAAAAATAGACGCCAACAATAACATAATAAAGAGATCAACCAAACTCAAAACAAATCCTCAACATATCAAATCTTAATGACCAATTCAAAGAAACCCAAATTTCCCAAAACGAAATTAAAATGTACTCATTAATCCACAAACCTGAAGATTAAAATCTAAAGTAGATAATTTTTTTTTATTTGCCAAACCCAGATGAATCTCAGATAAACCCAAATCAGAAAGATTAAAACTAAAATCCTGAATCTAAACATTTGCCAATCTAAAATTTGAAACTCAAAATCTTAATGAATAGGTAATGAGATCTAAAACTCCAAATTTCATAGTCCCGCTACCAAAAGCATGAATTTGAAATTCGAACATGAGATCAGGACATTTCCAAATCTGAACAGATTCCATGGCCTTCAAAATCAAAGATCTGGGATCAATATCCACCAAATAAAAAAAACAAGAAATCTGAAATTTGGAAGTTTAAGAAATAAAAAAGAATCTGAAGATTCCAATCAACTTCAAACAGAGTTCCCAAGTCAGGAGGACTCAAGCTTTAATAAACCCACCAAAAAAGGATACTAAATCAAACCTTAAGACAAATTAATTCCAAACAAGCTCAATTCAAATCAAACCCAATTTAAAACACATTATATGTTTGCATTCCATCAAGTTCATAGGGCTGTTGCTCCCATGTGTCTATTTTTGTGGATGTATGTCTTCTATTTTATGGATTGCTATGACAGATAATCAAGGGTATTCGAATGGTTGTTCGATGCAATTAACATCGGTACTTCACAAGTCCGATGGGGAGAGGTCAAAATAAATTTTCAAAAATTCTAACAACTTCAATCTATATTTTTATACATATCATTGACTTAGCTAATACTCTATTGGAATATCACCTATTTTCCTAATAGTCAATGCTAAGTCAAACAAAAATGAATTTTCGAAATTTTTGAGGTTACGCTTATGCCAAAAACTTAAAGCAGTTCCGCACTTCTGAAGGTTCCATTTTAAGTTCTGGAGTGCCTCCCTGCCCCCATAATTGGGTCTAAGAGACCATTCTCTACCCACAATAGGTAGAGAAGGTGAGGGAGGCACCTGTTGTGCTGTCTTTAATCTCGGCAGTGGTGGGAGTGACTGCCTAGGCATGCCCCTTGCCACCTCAACCTGGGCCAAAATGCCTAGGCAGTCACCTCAAGTGTCTTTGATAACATAGCATACTTTTCAGACATATGAGTAGCTACTTGTTGGATTTTCTTTGCTAGGTCATCAATACTACTTAATATTTGCAATAGTATCAACAAAGGTTGATCAAAGATGTTCTCCCGTTTGAAATGTAACTTGAATTTTAGGAGGTTGTCTTTGCATAACTAGACCCTGCATGTTCCAAGTTATCCTAGAATTGCAGAAGCTTCCAACCAGAAGAGTGTCCATGCAAAGAAGTCAGACATAGCAGTCAAGCAAAGGAGAGCACTTCTCTAACCTTGTTAGCATGTCTCTTGAAGCTCAGTGATATTTTCCTGGAGTTAGTATATATGGTTACCCTATCGATGTCAGCTTTTTTCTCAGCCAAAGGTGACAAGTTCTGGGAGCACCTTTGTTTCCTAACTGTAACAGAATGCCACTCCGTAGTGAACCTCAGAAAGTCAACCCCAATGCCTTGGTTGTGAAGACTACATTACTTGAAGCAATGTCAATGACATGAGCCCCAAGGCGCTTGCATGCCAGTTGCTAGTCAAGGAAAGGAGAACTATTTCTTATTTCTAAAGTCAAAAAGATGCCTAGATTATTCATTTTGGTTGGCCTATGTTTAGATTATGAAGGTTAATTTGCTTTTTATGATCAAAATCTTTAACAATTGATTGAGTATTCGGATAGCTAATACAATATTGTGTTTTTCCGTCATAATTTGTTCATACAATTATAAACATATATAGAATTGCTTGATTAGTAATATGTTGACCTGCAATAGGGCAAGTTTTCAGTAAAATGAACATGTCAAACCAAATACCATATTATGTCGTACATACAAACTCCAAAATATTTTTCATTAGTGTCTGTTGGAATGCAATCTTTTCTTTCATGATGTGGCACTTTTTTTCTTTTCCTATTGAAAACATACTTTTCTTTATTATTTGTGGTAAAAATGAAACCACTATTTTTACAGAATTTCTGGTGAAACTTTTGTTCTAGATGACCACTTTGTTGGCATCAGTTTTTTTCTAGAAAATTAGAAAGAGAAAAAGTAGGCAGCAAGGGCCGTGCCTAAAAGTAAATTGGGCAGCCCATAGTTGAGTCATATCAGGCCCAATTGGGTACCCCAGTATGTGTTCTGGTCGGCCAGCCCATGAGCTAATTTAAATTGAACAAACCACAGCCCATAAGAAGATTTGCACACAGCCCAGCAGAGGGAGGAGTGGGCTGGGCGACGGCCAGCCAAAATGGGCCCAATCCGGACCCCTGCCAAACTGTAAGCCCATCTGCGCACCTGCCACCTCATCCACCAGATCAACCATGCCCAATTGATGGCGTGGGGGAAGCCAAAGGGGCTGGTCAGATGGGAAAACTCAAGGGTCAGTCACGGATTAAAATCCTGGAGAATTCAAGAAGACTAGTTCATTTAAACAACATGGGAGAGACCAAAGGTCATCTTACATTGATTCTAAGGATGACTCTTGCCATCCCCTCACTCCCTATAAAAGAGGAGGGTGCGCCAAGCAGAGGAGGAGAGGAAAGAGGATGCCGAGAGGCTGCCGGAGCTCCCACTGCCTCTTGCTGCCTCCTGCTGCTGCTGCCGCCACCTGCTGCTGCTGCCACCACCTGCTGCCCCCTTGCGCACCTGCTCCAAGCCCCTGCCCGCGGCCAGAAGAAGAGAAGGAGAAAAAGAGGAAGCTCACCCGCTGCCATCTCCTCTTGGTGGAAGGGCTCCCTCGACTGCCGCCCCTCCATTGCATCCAAAAAATCAAAACCAGGTGGGTGAAGGCAATTGTATAATTATGTAGCCCTTTATGGGCGCCCCCTTCACCTCTTCTAAATTCTTTTCTCAACCCCTCTTATGGCCTAAACCGGTCTTCATCGTCATTGGCAACCCATGTCCTTAAGAAAACTCCTTTGCCAACCTCATCTCGGCCAATCCAGAAGCACCCAAGCAGGCCCTCTAGCAGGTCCCATTCCGGTCCCCTAGCAGGCCCCATTTGACCCCCGATCAACCTGCCAACAGACCTCACACCAGGTCCCTGATCAACACCTAATCAGGCCTCTGAAATGCCTCCTAAAGTCAGCCCCCAGCGGACCCCTGTCCGGTCTCCAAGTCAGACCTGAACAGACCCCTCAACTGGCCCCCAAATCAGACCCTGTTCGGCCCCAATTCAGACCCCAATTAGGTTTTGGTTCAGACTCCAGATTTGACTCCATTCAGGTCCACTTACAGTCCAGCTAAATGCCTCTTTGGACAGACCCAATTGGACCCATTTAAGGCCACCTGATCAGATCCCAGAACCAGCCCCAATTCAGACCTCAATCAGGTCTTATGCCATCCCCCCTAATCGGGTCCCATTTCAGTCCAAGAGGCAGCCCCCCAACCAGGCCCATCTTCGGCCCATTCAAACCCTCTCCAAACAGGTCCCCTTGTGACCAGTTTTCTGCTCCCCCCCCTGTGACCAGGTTCCAGTCTGCCTGCATACCCATAAGCTGGTCCCTATCCAGCCCATTTCAGCCACCCGTCGGCCCACCTAAAGGCACCCAAAACCGACCCCCAATCAGGTCCCCATTTCGGTCCAGTCAGGTCCCCCTTTGTGCAGGTCCATTCTGGCCCATCTAAGTCCACCGAACAGCCCCTTTGTGGCAAAACCAAGCAGCCCCTTTGTGGCCCATCCAAACAACCCCTCTGCGGCCGATTTCCAGCCCCCTTGTGGCTCAGCCGAGCAGACCCCCTAAACAGGTCCTGTTTAATAAAAAAAAAAGGAATTGAGGTCCCCTTTGACAGCTCCCTTTGCGGCCTTCAAAGAGGACATCAGCCCCCACTTGATGCAAGCTGAAAGAGGAGCCGGAAGCAGCAAACAAAACAGTGCGGCACAGCTCCTAAAAGTGCAGAAACTGGCCATTTCCAGCATTGGTGGGTAGGGGTGATGTCCCAAACCTTTTTGGAATCTATACGACGGGCCGATCGTTTGTCTGGGCAGGCCCTTACCCTACCATTAAGACAATGGAGGCGCGCAAGCACAAATCCAGCAGGCCCTTCCGGCCCAAAACAGTCCAAGATGGGCCCTCCCGGCCTAAGAAGATTGAAGCTCGGCTTTGAACGCCGATGGAACTCAAAACCGGCCTAAATGGCCTTGACATAAAAAATAGAAATAACAAAAATCAGAAATGTGAAATGCCAGAATAAATTAAGGAGTGAAACACCCTCTTTATGGGTACTCCATCTCTTGGACGGCTCTCCCGGGTACGTCCCGAAATGTCGATCCGGACGTCGGCGTGGGCACGCTCCCGCATGCCGATGATCCTTCCCCCAACGTGGCTAAGTCAAGCTTGGCCATATTGGATGGGTAAACTTCACCAAGTTAGAAAATGATTGGCATGCCGTTGTAATGCCGAAATTTTTCTAAGTCGGTGGGAAACCTATGTTGAGGGAAGGGTCACCTATCGTGTACATCAATGTACTCTATCTCCAATGAAATGAAGGATTTTGATGTCGACTTGAGATGCATGAAGTCGGGCACCGATTAGTAGTCCGATGGGCCGGATGTGATGCAAACTGCCAAACAAAATGCAACATAAACCAAATCTGAAAAATCTAATAAAAACAGAAAAATCAGATTTAAAGCAAATCTGGAACTTAATTTAAAACAATCTCAATTCAATAAAATTGAGCTACAACAAAGAAATACTTAAAGATCAAACTTCAAACAAAACAAATCAGATTTTAATCAATCCGAAAATCCATAAAAATCAGATTTAAATAATCTGTGAATTCAATAAAAAACAGATTCTAAAATTGACAAATCTGAAAATTCGCTTAAAAGGCACCAAACCTTACCAAAATGGACAACAAATGCTTAATTTCAAAAGAAACTAAATAAACAACATCTTAAACACCTAAAGCACATCAAAACCAACATGAAAACAGAAATTCAGATTGTTAACTAAATCTAAAACCAAAACTCAGATTGTTAACAAAAAAATCAAATCAACCAAACCAAATTCAATAATGTCTAAAACATTTCAAACTCATCAAAAGAAACAAAAAAAAATCAAACATCTTCACTTAAAACTCAAACTCATAAAATCGACTCTAAGTCAACCAAAATCAATCAAACAACAAACAAATAAAATCAACCCGAACCTCGGTTCTAATACTTTTAAATTACCACCAGACTATCTAATATTGTTATAGGATATCACCTATTTTCTTAGATAAGTCTGGGGCATTCAACAAAAAAATCTTTTCTTCTCGAAAAACGGAGAAAAACAAGGTTCACACACACTTATATAGCAGTTTTTAACTCGTCTAACTGAACTTGGCAATTGACTCTGAAAATGTTGATTAGACGTGATTTATTTTTCTTTCACATAAACAGGGAGGAAATTTTTGGTCCAGTTGCACCAATTTTACCTTTTAAGACTGAAGAGGAAGCAATTCACATAGCCAATGATACAAATGCAGGTTAGTTTGAACCTCACGACAACTCAATGAAGATTTATCCAAATCATATAAGATTACTTTATTTTAATCTAGCCCATGCATCCTTTTTCATTTCATTTTTCTATTATGTTTCACTTTTCTAACCAGAACAGGTATGTCAATATATAATATGCATGAAACTGTCTCAATCTTCTTCTCAATTTATTTCCAATTGATACTACTTTCTTCATTCCTCTAGTTGTGAATTTTATCTAATTTAGTATGATCTCCACCTTAAAATTTTCATCTTGACAACACTTGTTTTGGAAGCATGTTGTGCCTCTGTTATCTGAAACTTGTAATCTAGCAACATCTCAGATCTTTTTATGAACAATAAAATGTTTCTATCAACCAAGGATTGCTATATTGGATCTTGGTTTCGCCTTAGGGGTGTCAATGAGAATAGATCCCAGAATATCGGATCAAAATGTTTACATGAATGAACATAACACTTTACAAAGACGCAGTACATTAATGCACTTACATGAAAAAAATATAATATATTTGTACATCAATGTGTGAATGAGAAATTAAAAAACACTTTCAATACCAAAATGATGATCTATGTGCTTTTGATTGATCACTTTGTTGTTGTTATGCCATAAAATTACCAACAAAATCACAAAATTTATTCCATGACAAATAAGAGTAATGATTTTTCTATAATGGTGAACTAAATCTATGTTCATAAGAATCAAAGATACTTAAGAAGTATTATTATGTTGTATATCTATTATTGTGATTATAATAACTATAATCATAAGGCATGTTTGAAGGAACATATTTTTCGCAACACATTTATATCCATATAAAGACTTATAATCTTTATCATAAGGTGTTGTTGCACCAAAAAAAAAGAAGGGGTTGGCACTTGCACACACCTCCAGAAGAAGGTTGCCATGGAAGAAGGAAGGAGGAGGATCAGGATGAAGAAAAAAAAGGAGCTGCATCCACTGGTGGAAGAAAATAAGAAGAAAAAAGCCCCGGCCTTTGGGCTTCTAGCCAAGAGAAGAAGAAGAAAAAGAAGTGCCACCAACCATTGGAGAAAGATAGGAGAAGAAAAAAGGAGTCACCACTAGAGAAAGGAAGAAGGAAAAGAATGCCGACCACCACTACTAGTGGGAGCTGCCGCCTGCCGCTGCCTAGAGGCCACTTCATGAAACCCTTGCCCGCCCCTCTCATCGTGCACACTAGGACTTGGTCAAACACACTGAGTGAAAAAGGGGGAGGAGGTGACCTGATCGACAGTGGAGATACCACCTTTGCACAACCTGTTGTTTGACCCAGCCAAACAAGCAAAAAACAAAGAAAAGGGGAAAAGGAAGTTCATTTTGGGCCACCACCATTCACCACAAAAATAGAGTGGTGGGGATATTTTGTTGATGGAAACCTCCTTCCATCACTCTTTAAATAGGCCAAAAACTGAAAATAATAAATTAAATAATAATAAAAATACATAAAAAGGACAACAAAAGATAACAAAATTTAATTCATAAATAAACTTACACCAAGTTTAATCGTCAAATCAAGGAAAAATGATAATAATAATTATTATTATTATTATTTTAAATCATAACAAATAATAATGTACATTAATTTAAAATAAAGACAATCCATAATACAACACAAAAAATAAAACAGCTGAAAAAATGCTAAAAACTAAAACATAGAAAAAACAATAATCAAACAAATAAAAGTTTAAAATCTAATAAATCATAAAATGACAATAAATCTAATAAACATCCATAACCATAACTTCTCAGAAAATTTTAATAAAACAAATAAACACCCATAAAATTTAGATAAGTACTGAGATCATTTTAACAAATCAAATAAACATTCATAAATTTAAATCACTGTTTAAAAATTCTGATAAATCAAATAAATGATCATAACATTTTAATAAATAAAATGAACATTCAAAAAAATTTAAAAAGTGTTTGGAAAAACATTATAAATCAAATGAATGATCATAATATTCTGATAAATTAAATAACAAATTTTAAATTTTAAATAAGTGTGTTAAAGAATGCATCCATAAGTTTTATAATATATTACATAAAGAGCCAAGAATGAAATGGAACGAAACTTACAATGGACATGGGTGAAATGTTATTTATTATCTCATTTTTAAATTGATCTCTCTCTTTTTTTATATTTTGGGAGCATTATCTCGTAAACTTCATGCAATGTTTTACTAAGTGTTGGATTATCTCCTAGGCATTGCATGTATTGATACTTTGGGTTGAGAAAATATGTTAATCATATAAATATTATTATTCAAAATACAATTATGATTTATGACAATAAAATGATACTTTGGATTAGGTGTGAAAAACATATTGGCCTTATAGACAACTGCATCCATAGAATTTATCCATCTATCATCCATCTTATGTACTCGTGTGGTTTTTAGGTGAAACTATTTCCATCACATCTTTTCATCACAATCATTGCATGATATATAACACTCAGGGTTAGATAATTTTCAATATCCATCACCTTCAAATTTTTAAACATAGGTTTTATTATTGAATCTCGTGCATAATCCTAAAACATAGTATTACTTGTAATTTATTTCCCATTCTTTCCAACATAATTGCTTTTGAAGTCAAAATTAAATTATTTGAACCAAGAAAGAAATCTTTCGAGCTATTATTTTCACGCAACAAACCAGGTCAATTGGCCTTGGACTTCTAGATCTGTTTAAAGATTGGATTGATCAAGTGACCAACATGTTGGTTGTTTGGATTAGCAGCAAGAGAATCATGTCTATACATGTTTGGATGAGCATGGCCGATCGGCCTTGGACTTCTAGGTATGTTTAAAGATGACAGAATGGAACCAAGACACTCCATGGACCAAGTTAATGAACAACAAGTCATGATCACAGTTCCAAGGGGAAATATGATCCTATTAGAATCATGGAGGACCAAAATATATTTAAGATTAAGAGGGCATTTCTCCTATTTAGCCTCAATGTCATGGATTCTTAATTAAACATCTAGCAATATTATGACAACAAAAGCAAAGGCAATAAGAACCATACCCGCTGCTGCCGGCCAATGAACAAGACATTGAAGTCCGGTAGATAGAAGAATGTGACCTCGGCAGGTCCAGGTGATGCTCAGATGCTAAGGGATTACATATCTCCCTCGCTCCAAGGACAATTGATGGCTGACTGCACATCAAGATAATTAAGAGCAGGCCCCGTGGCAGGGTCAGATGGTCCAGATGATTATGGCAAGAAAAAATAGAGAAAATAGGAATTTTATGTATCTGATGATCCCGAGGGATTCTTGAGAGTATAGGGGACTGTTTCTCCTCCAATTCAGCCCTAGTTGGAGGCTAATTGAGCACCGAGACAGCAAGCAACAAGGCCCGATTGGCCTGTCATTCAGGATGATGATTGTGGCTAAGAGGGAGGAAGAAGATGAAAGAATAAAAAAGGAATTCGCATACCTGTTGAGTCCAGAATATGCTGAGTCCCCTCTTCAAATCAGGCCCGATGGAGGGCCAATTCCTCTCCTATGGTAATAGACTTGGGGCCCAATGGGTCTGGTACCTGAAGGTGATCACCGCGGCAGAGGAGAGATAGAAGAAGATAAAGGGCAGCACCGAGGCTGCTCAAGTCAATTCCAATGGACTTCCTTAAATAGATCAATGATGCATCCAAGTCCCATCTGGAGTCAAAACAAGGCCTGGATATTAGCCGATCCCAAAGAGGATGCCGCTGCCACCCCCAGTCCTAATGGGACTTGGATTGAATATTTATTTAGATGGTTAAGTGAAGGAGATAATGATTGGCACAGATCCAAGGGCCATGATGTTTCAATAACTTAAGTTATTGGTCATATCCCCTCGATAGGATACGGATCCTACTTAAATCATGATTGGATTATGAATGGATGTCATTTTAATAGAGATATGATGATGAGGTAATGATTGGCACAAGATTTAAGGATGAAATTTTAAGATGAGTTAAGTAATGGATCATACCCTTAATGGGTTCTTAATAGGATATGGAACCCATTTATACCCAGTAAGGGTTACTGCCCCTTTCTCTTAGTCCAAATTGGATTAGGACTTGCTGATATTTGACTAAATAATGCACCAAGGGCAATTAAATAAAGGTTGCCCATGACGGCCCCTTAATGGGCTTGAGTTGCCTATGATAGGTCCCAATAATGTGTTTTAGATATATGGGCCAAATTGCATTAAGATAATGGGCCCAAATGAGGAAGAATCCCAATTACAACATGAATGTGATCTGATAAGGCATGGTGGCAACTATCCAGATAGTATGAAGCTTAATGAGCCCAATATAATCAATGACGGGCTCAATGCGAGATTCACTATATTTTATGCTTATTAGGCCACAAACGACATAAAGTGGGCCTAGATTGTCAATTTACCATATGTCTTATTTGTTGGGTCACAAGTATTGATTGCAGAATCGCCAGAATCGGATCGGAATCGGCCGATTCCGGAATCGGATCGGTGGATTCCGATCTGAATCCATGCGGAAGGGCCGATTCCAGCAGGAATTCCATGGAATTGGTCATAATCGATCTGATTACGGCGATTCTGTCTGGAATCGGTCGATCCCGACCGATTCCACGGTAGACCGGTCTGGCCGGTCCGGTTCGATTCCTGGTTCGATTCCGGACCGGGAATCGAACCGATTCTGGCCCTTTTAGGGCCGGAATCGACCGTTGCTGGTCGATTCCAGAGATCCAACAGTGCGGCGAGGCTCCTTCCGGCGATTCTGGGTGATTTCAACCCTCGGAATCGAGGATTCCGGCGATTCCAAGGCCGATCCCAGCTCCCTGCGCCGATTCCGGTGCGATTCCAGCGGCGATTCCAACGATTTCGGTGATTCCAGCTGATTTTTTCAAGGGATTCCGCCGATTCAAGCTCCGATCAGTCTCGATTCAACCTCTTCTTCGATCCTTAGAAGATTATTGGTAAGATTTCTTCGCCGAAAACTCCGTATGCCCATTCTTACGCGTTTCCAACGACTCCGAGCGTGGTTAAACTCGGTGATTCCCGACCGAACAACTCCGTTTAAGTTATAAACTAATCGATTGGATGTTATTTGCACGGGAAAAATTCCAGAAATCCCGTACGCCTATTTTTACGCATTTCCGACGACTCCGAACATGGTTAAACTCAGTGATTTTTGATCGAACAACTCGTTCAAGTTGTAAAAACATCAATTGGATGTTCTTGGTACGGGAAAAATTCCGGATATCCCGTACGTCGATTTACGACCATTTTCGGCAAATACGTAACCCTTTAAACATACCAAATTGTGTGTTTGACGGACTATTTGCTTCCCGAACAGCGCCTAAAGTAATTTTTATGTTGCCTAATAATTTTTAATTCATTGTTTACAATTTTTGCAGGTCTAAGCAATGGCCGATCAAGGTGATGCAGCACCAGTACGTCCTTCTGATGAAGGTTGGGAACACGGGCATATGGTAGACCCGGTCAGAAAGAGAGTGCAATGCAAATGGTGTGGAAAAGAGATGAATGGGGGGTGTTCCAGCTGAAACAACATATTACCGGAACAAGTGGAAATGTAAAAGAATGTGATAAGGTACCGAGGGAGAAGAGTGACGAGATGAGAGGATACATAATAAGTAGAGCCTCTCAACGGGCTGTTAGGATTAAGCAGAGGGAGGAGTTGCACGATGAGCTACTCCAGAGGAGGAGGGACCGAGATTTGCCTACCTGGAAAGGGAAAGGTAAAGGGAAGGCACCAGCCGAGCCGGAGCCAGAGAGCGAGGAGGACTCCACGGACTCCGATCTTAGACATGTTAAGCACGCTAGCAAGCGTGCATTTACTGAGGACGAGGACAGGAGGAGAGGAGCAGGAGGGTCAGGGTCTAGAGCTGACCCAACTCTTGGCCGATTAGCATTGGCTCGCCCTACCTGGGACTGAGAGACGGAGGGATGAAGATAGGAGCCACACCGCCATTCTGCCAATACTCGGTTTACGCCGAGTGACGAATATTTATTTAAGAAACAGAGTGCTGGGCAGATGGGGATTAAATAAGTTATGAAATGGGTGAAGGCAACAGGAATGACTGCAAAGAGAGCCGTTCGCCACATTGTGAAGTGGTTTTTGCATGCAGGTATCACTTTTAAAATGGCATCTATGTGTGTTTTTTTTACTTAAGCTTAATTTTTGCCTGATCCAATTTTTTTTTAACTTAATGTAGGCATCCCAGCACATGCAGCCACCAGCCCCTATTTCCGAACGATGGTGAATGTTGTGGGTGAGGCTAGACCGAGTCTGCAAGCCCCGGGCAGTAGGCATATATACGGCGTTGGGCTGGATGAGGAGGTGCAGGAGTTGAGGGAGTGGATGGATGTTCAAATTGGTGTGAAAGGAGAGGGATTGCACCATTATGTGTGACGGGTGGACAGGTATCAATAAGAGAAGTATGATAAACTTCTTGGTGTATTGTTCCGAGGGGACCACGTTCTTGAAGTCGGTGGACGTTTCTGGGAAGATTAAAAATGTCGAATTTATTTTTACTTTGATGGATGCGGTGGTGGAGGAGATTGAGGAGGATAATGTGGTTCAGGTTGTCACTGACAACGAACCTTCATATAAGGCGGCTGGGAAAAAGTTGATAGAGAAGAGGAAGCACATGTTCTGGGTGCCCTGTGCGGCACATTCTTTTGATCTCATATTAGAGGATATAGGCAAGGAGGAGAGTGTATCCACCCTTGTCAGGCAGGCGCAGACGATCACGTCATTTATTTATTCGCATCCCCGTCTGCTACATATTATGAGATCACACACAGAAGGGCACGATCTTGTTAGGCCTGGTCCGACTCGTTCCGCCACAAATTTCATTGCATTGGAGAGTTTACACCGGCAGAGACATGCATTGGTTAGTTTCACCCAGTCTGAGGAATATTATAATTATATGATGGACCACCTGCACAACAAGCAAGATCAGCTAGAAATTCTTGTTAGGTCTGAGAAGCAGATCACTGACAAGAGATTCTTGGAGGATTGCCTACTACTTGGCAATCATTGAGCCAATGGTAGTTGTCTCGAGGTTGGTAGACTCAGATGACAGGAACCAGATGGGCACGCTGTACGATGCCATGGATCGGGCAAAATTGAAAATAAAAGAGAAGAATCTCAAATGTTACAAAAAGTGGTGGAAGATCATAGATGACCGATGGCACAACTCAGGAGCATCGACAGCAGCAGGAAGAGAACGAAGGCCAATATCTATATCCTAGATATTGGTATTAGATTGATATCATGTGAATTCTTATTTTTCATATTTTCATGATGTATCAATTAATTGGTTTTTGAATCAATGGAATATGTACTTAACTTCATTTCATGTTCATTTGTAATTTTTCGACGTGGTCTTGTGGATGAATGCTAATTTTATTTTTAGGATTTTTTTCTAACTCATTTTCTATTTTATGAATTTTTTATGAATTTTTTGAATTTTTTTGATGAAAAAAATTCAAAAAAAATTGATCCATGCCAATTCCTAGATCGATTCCCTTCCCAGGAATCGGCCGATGTCAACCGATTCTTGGGAATCCCAACCGATCCGATTCCGATTCCGATTCCACGATCCTTGGTCACAAGTATCAAAAAATGGACCCGGAGAGCAGATTCAGCATGTTTCAAGGCTATTGAGCCACAGATGATACAGAGTGCACCTAGATGGTCAGTGCACCATGTTTGATGATTAATGGGTTACCAGGGATTCCAGAATCGGAATCGGATCAATTGTTCGATTCCTAGGAATCGGTCAGAATTAGCTAATTCCTATGAAGGAAAACGATTCGGAATCTTTTTTTTTCTTCATAAAAATTCTAAAAAATCATAAAAAATAGAAAAATAGGAAATGGCCTATAAAAATTGTAAAAAAACATATGTAACATTTACCATGCATCTACATGTCATGGATCATGAAATCGGCTGAATCGGATCGGAATCAGCTGATTTCGTAATGTTGTGTGGAGCTTTTTTGCCTTGTTTCTTAGATAAGAATAAAATGTCATATAACAACATATAAGATGCAAAAAGTACAACATATAACTTGTTCACATGAAAAGATGGAAAATATACATCACATCATCACCAATATCCCAATTATTGACCTTCATTCTCAAGCTCTTGTTGTTCTTCCCACGGCTGACTTGTCCTTCTTGTAAATGTTGGTCCATATCCATAGGAAAATAAAGCATTCCCCATCTTACTCAAATCATAAGGATTAGACTGTGGCATGTAGGTAAGCTCAGGTGGAGGTGGAGGAAACCAAAAATGTTGGGGATCAAAAAATGAGTGATAAGGCGACTCCATATAATGTAATTGTGGATCCTATTCGTTTAGAGTGTGATACGGCCTTGGCCGCCGTGAAATAGGTGGGTTTGGATTTGAAGCTCCTGCACCTACATCTGCCATGGGCACCCCGTCCTGCTGGCTGCGTGGTTGATATGCACTTCTCGTCATCATCAACTAAGGAGTGGGAAGGAGCATGTGTGTTGTCATCTGGGCTCACAAGATGTTGTGTGATCTCTAGCTTCCTTTTCTTCACTTCTTCAGCCATCTCTGATGTCTTACCACAACCCAAAGATTTTTTTAACTAAGAAAATCTGCCCATTTTTCATGATGTAACTTTTGTTTTAATCCTGCTTGGATTACGAATGAGCTGGGTAGATGCGACTAGGACTAATACTGAAGGCGGCTATTGTACAGCTACTAGGGCAGAAGATGGGCTTGCCTGAGCCCGAGAAGTATGTGGAACATCCTCATCCTCTACACCATCCAACTCTCCTTCTGCCCATGCATGGTCATCGGGATCAAACTCAGCTGGATGATCCCTAGCTGCCCTCTCCTCTATTCAGGAAGCAAGTGCATGCTCCTCTTGGAATATTTGATTCATGTCGACATTTTCAAGTGGTGGTGTGACTAATCTATGCTTCTGCTCATAAGGACTACCTACGAACCGTGCAAATCTCTCATCTGAAATCTTATGTCGATCTTTAATATTCTTGATGCACAGTTTCATGTCGTAATGACAGAAAACTAACTTCTCCTACCCATTGATTGCAGAATCGGTGGAATCGGTCCGATTCTGACCGATTCCGGAATCGGATCGGTGATTACATGCGGAAGGACCGATTCCGGGAAGAATTCTGCGGAATCGGTCGGAATCGCTTAGAATCGGTCGGAATCGATCTGATTCCACCGATTCCTTGTGGAATCGGTAGATCCGACCGATTCCGTCGGAAGACCGGCTCAAGTGAACCGGTTCGATTCTGGACCGGGAATCGAACCGATTCCGGCCCTAGATTCCGGCCCTTTTAGGGCCGGAATCGACCCGCGGCGGTCGATTCCGTCGATCCCGCGGTGGAAGAAGGGAGATCCGGCAATTCCCAGGCGATTCCGGCGATTCCTGCGTCGATCCCAGCTCCCAGCACCGATTCCACAAGGATTCCAGTGATTCCAGCACCGATTCCACCGATTCCGACGATTCCAAGCAACGTCTTCACGGGATTCCGCCGATCCAAGCTCGGATCGGCCTCGAATCAACCTCGTCTTCGATCTTTATAAGGTTTTTGGTAAGATTTCTTCGCCGAAAACTTCGTACGTCCATTCTTACGCGTTTCCGACGAGTCCGAGCGTCGTTAAACGTTGTGATTTCCGACCGAACAAGTCTGTCCAAGTTCTGAACTATCCGTTTAAGTCCATTTTGCACGGAAAAAATTCCGGATATCCCGTACGTCTATTTTTACACGTTTCCGACGATTCCGAGCAGAGTTAAAATCGGTGATTTTTGATCGAACAACTCCGCTCAAGTTGTTTGAACATCGATTAGATGTTCTTTGTACGGGAAAAATTTCGGATACCCCGTACGTTAATTTACGACCATTTCCGGCAAATACGTAACCTTTTAAACATACCGAACGGTGTGTTACTTGGGCTGTCTGCTTCCCTAATAGCGTCTAAAGCAATTTTTATGTTATCTAATAATTTTTAGTGCATTGTTTACAATTTTTTCAGATATAAGCAATAGCCGATCAAGGTGATGCAGCACCAGCACGTGCTTCCGACGTGGGTTGGGAACACGGGCACATGGTAGACCCAGTCAGGAAGAGGGTACAGTGCAATTGATGTGGGAAGGAGATGAACGGGTGTGGTGTTTCGGCTGAAACAACATATTGCCGGAACAGGTGGAAATGTAAAGAAATGTGACAAGGTGCCGAGGGAAAAAAGTGAGGAGATGAGAGGCTACATGACAGGTAGAGCCTCTCAACGGGCTGTTAGGATCGAGCAGAGGGAGGAGTTGCACGACGAGCTACTCGAGAGGAGGAGGGACCACGATTTGCCTACCTCGAAAGGGAAAGGCAAGGGGAAGGCACCAGCAAAGCTGGAGCCAGAGAGCGAGGATGAGTCCACGGACTCCGAGCTTAGACGTGCTAGGCACGCTAGCAAGCGTGCATTTGCTGAGGAGGAGGACAGGAGGAGGGGAGCAGGAGGGTCTGGGTCCAGAGTTGACCCAGCTTTGGGCCGATCATCATCGGCTTGCCCTACCCGGGACCGAGAGACTGACCCCAGGAGACGAGCCATACCGCCGTTCCACTTCTACCAGCACTCGATTTACACCGAGTGACGAGTATTTATTTAGGAAACAGAGTGCTGGGCAGATAGGGATTAAACAGGCAATGAAAGGGGTGAAGGCAACAGGAACGGTTGCAAAGAGAGCCGTTCGCCACATTGTGAAGTGGTTTTTACATGCAGGTATCACTTTTTAAATTAAAATTGACATTTATCTATGTTTTATTTACTTAAACTTAATTTTAGCCTGATCCCAATTTTTTTTAACTTGATGTAGGCATCCCAGCACATGCAGCCACCAGCCCCTACTTCCAGACGATGGTGGATGCCGTGGGTGAGGCTGGACCGGGTTTGCAAGCCCCGGGCAGCAGACATATATACGGCGCTGGCCTGGATGAGGAGGTCCAGGAGTTGAAGGAGTGGATGGATGGTTTTAAGTTGGTGTGGAAGGAGAGAGGTTGCACAATTATGTGCGATGGGTGGACAGGTATCACCAAGAGGAGTATGATAAACTTCTTGGTGTACTGTTCTGAGGGGACAACATTCTTGAAGTCGGTAGATGCTTCTGGGAAGATAAAAAATGCCGACTTCCTTTTTCTCTAATGGATGCGGTGGTGGAGGAGATCGGGGAGGACAATGTGGTTCAGATTGTCACTGACAACGAACCATCATATAAGGCGGCTGGGAGAAAGTTGATGGAGAAGAGGAAGCACATGTTCTGGGTGCCCTGTGCGGCACATTCCATTGATCTCATATTAGAGGGTGTATCCACACTTGTCGTGGGCGCAGACGATCACATCATTTATTTATTCGCATCCCCGCTCGCTACATATTACGAGATCACACACAGGAGGGCACGATCTTGTTCATAGCTCGGTCCGACTCGATTTGCTACGAATTTCATTGCGTTGGAGAGTCTACACCGGCACAGGCATGTATTGGTTAGGTTCACATAGTCCGAGGAGTATTATAACTATATAGTGTACAACCTGCATGACAAAAAAGAACAGCTGGAGATTCTTGTCAGGTCTGAGAAGCAGATCACTGACAAGAGATTTTGGGAGAGGATTGCCTACTACTTGGCAATCATTGAGCCACTGGTAGTTGTCTTGAGGTTGGTAGACTCGTACATTGGGACCAGATGGGCACGTTGTACGATGCCATGGACCGGGCAAAGCTAAAAATAAAAGAAAAAAATCTCAGAGGATACAAAAAGTGGTGGAAGATCATAGATGACTGATGGGACAAGTCCTTGCGCCACGCTGTCCATGCTGCAGATAACTTGGTTAAAAAAATATTTTTGCTGAATAATTGCCTTATTCTTATTCATAATGTTATCTAATAAAATCTTGCCGGATATTTTTTGAACCCCCGCATCCAGTATGGAGGACAGGTGGTGAACGACAACGAGGTGATGCGGGGTACACTTGCTGTTATTCAGCATCTGTGCCGATCTCAGCAGGACAAGATAGAGGTTGAGATAGAAGTAAGTTAGAGTTCATTCAATACCTTGGAGTAGCCTTACCAGGCAACTAATGTTTTTTTTATAAATTTTTCAGATGCAGAAGTATAAGATGAGGGTCAGCATATACTCAGATGCTGATTTGAAATATTCAGTTGACAAAGTGTCACCTGGTATAGTAATAGCTTGATGAAGATTTTATTTTCTTTTCATATAAATTATGGAAGTTGATGGGCTAATTGTTTACCTTTTCTCTTCTTCTTTTTTTCTTGCAGCTGAGTGGTGGGTTCAGGTGAACACCAGGAGTGGATGGAATCCACTTGCTGACATCGGTATCAGGATACTCAACCAGAGCACCAGTTCCTCCTATTGTGAGAGGAACTGGAGTACATTCAACCTGATACATACGAAAAGAAGGAACAGGTTGACCTCAGACCGGCTGGAGAAGCTGGTCTTCTGTCATTACAACATGAGGCTGCGCATCAAGAATATCAAGAATCGACAGAAAATCAGTGAGGAGCAATTTGCACGATTCGCAGGTGGTCCATACGAGCAGAGGCATTCCTCCGCCACACCACCACCTGAGGAGGTGGACATGGATCATATATTCCAGGAGGAGCATGCACTTGCCTCCTGGATAGAGGAGAGGGAAGCCAGGGATCATACAGCTGAGTTTGATCCCGATGACCGTGCATGGGCTGAAGGAGAGTTGGATGGTGTTGAAGCCGAGGAGGATGCTCCAGCTCCAGCTCCACCTACTTCTCAGGCTCAGGCATGGCTTTCTTTTGCCGCAGCAGCTATGGAGCAGCCACCTGCAGCTTTAGCCCCAGCTCCAGCTCCAGCTCCAGTCCCACCCGCCGCTACCCAGCCCATTCGCAGTCCGGGGAAAACGAAAACAAAAGTGACTGCACGGAAAATGGGAGAATTTGCAAAGTTGAAAAAAACTTTGGGTTTTGGACCTTCTGGTACTTCAGAGATGGCTGAAGAGGTGAAGAGAAGGAAGCTAGAGGTCAGGCGTCCTGTCAGCCCAGATGACAGCACGCAGGCTCCTTCTCACTCCTCAGGTGATGATGACGAGGAGTGCATACCAGCGACGCAGCCATCAGCAGCAGCCGAGTCTCCTGATTCACGGCATCCAAAGCCGTATTACACGCTGGATTCGGATACACCTGATTCTTATATACATCAGCCACAGTATCCAGCATTTGGCCAGGCTGACCAGCAGTGGATTACACCACTAGCTCCACCATCCTCTGCTTACGTCCCGGTCATCCCGCAGTCTGATCCATACGACCTTGATAGCATGACATCGGCATTATTTTTATATGGATATGGTCCCGGATAGTATACAAGACTAAGCACGAGGTCCGAGCATCGAGAGCAGCAGGGAGAGGAGGAAGACCAATATCTATATCCTAGATATTGGTAGTAGATTGATATTATGTAAATGTATATATTTTTTCATGATGTATCAACTCTTTGATTTTTGAATCCATGGAATATGTACTTAACTTCAATTGGAGTTCATTAGTATTTATTCGATGTGGTCCTGTGGATGAATGCTAATCTTATTTTTAAAATTTTTTCTAACTCATTTCCTATTTTTTAGATTTTTTTCTGAATTTTTTGAATTTTTTTGACGAAAAAAAAATTTAAAAAAAAAACGATTCCGGGCCGATCCGGAATCGATTCTCTTCCCAGGAATCAGCCGATTCCGGCCGACTCCTGGAATCGGAATCGGAATCGGCCCAACCAATTCCGATTCCGATTCCGATTCCGGAATCCTTGCTCCTACCTGTCTGAGGTCAACATGTTCCTCCTTTTTATATGTATCAAGTTAAATGTGCTCTAGTTCCTCTCACAATGAGAGGAACTAGTGCTCTGGCTCAATATCCTGATACCAATAGCAACATGTCAATTTCATTCACTTCTAGTGTTCATCTGAACCCAACACTCAGCTGTAAAAAAAAGAAACAAATAATTAGGCCTCTTTGACATGAATTAGTGGATTTATAACTTATAAGATAAGGAAATAAAAACATCATCTTAAATAACTATACTAGAAGACACTTTGTCGCAAAAATATCTCATATCAGCATCTGAGCATATCCTAACCCCCATTTTATACCTCTGCATTTGAAAAATGATAAATAAAAATTGATTAGTTGTCAAATAATTATTAACTCCAAATTCTCGATGCAACTCCAACTTACTTCTGACTCAGCTTCTACCTTATCTTGCTGAGATAGGTAGAAACGCTGAATAACTGAGTGTACCCCATATCACCTCATTGTCATTCATTACCTGTCTTCTATATTGGATGCAGGGATTCCCAACCAACGTTAGAAGGACATGCCCGCGCTACATCATCGTGATTGGCCATTGCTTATACCTACAACATATGTAAACAATTCATAGCAGCCTGCTAGACATGCTTACAATTGTTTTAGGAGCTGTTCGGGAAGAGAACAATCTATTAGTTGGGTTTTTCAATATGTAAAAATCACTTAGGAGTTGTCAGAAAGTTGTAAAAATTAACTCAGCCATTCTGGCGGTGGAATGTTATTAATAAGATGTTAAAGACATAAAAAACTTGATTGGACCAATTCAGGAAGAGAACAGCCTGTTGAACGGGCTGTTTGGCATGTTTAGAGGGTTACATCTACGCCGGAAAGGGTCGTAAATCAGCGTAAGGGGATTCCAAAATTTTTTCCTTACCAAGAACATCCAATCGATGTTCTTACAGGTTGAACAGGGCTATTCGGAAAGAAATCAGCGGGTTTAATCATGGTCGGAATCATCAAAAATGTGTACAAATGGGCGTACAAGGTTTCCAGCGAAGAAATCTTATCAACAATCTTTAAAAAATGGAAGAATAGGTTGAACGGAGGTGGAATGGAGCTTGGAATACTAGAATCCTTTGAAGGAATCATTGGAATCCGCGTTGGATAGCTGGAATGTTTGGAATCGCCGGATGATCGCCGAAATTGGTCCGATCCTATGTTCTACAGGTGGAGTCGATTGATTTTGGGCTAGATCGATCGATTTCAGCCAAGAATCATCGCTGAATTGCCTTGCCAAGGAGGGGGATCAACGGGGGTTGAGTAAGGGCTTTGAAGGGGTCAATTCCAGCCCTTATAGGGCTAGAATCTATTTGGATCCGAAACTTATATGTTTTGGCTAAATTGGCTGGATCGACCAATCTGGCCGTTTCCTACCTAAATCGGTCGGAATCAGATCAATTCCGACCGATTCAAGCGGTTTGCACCGATTCCTCCTTCAGTCATGGATCGGATCGAAATCGACCAATCTGATTTTGGAATCGGCCGATTCCAATCCAATCCGACTGATTCTGCAATCAATGTGGGTTTCAGATGTCAGGAAGTGGGCCGTTAGGACAAATTTGTCATATTTTATGTTTATTGGGCCCAGATGGCTTAAAGTAGGCCTGGATGTCAAGTTCGCTTGGCTTCATGTTCATCGGGCCGCATATGTCAGAAAATGGACTTGATGGCAAATTCACTATGTTTCATACTTATTGGGTAACAAATGTCAGAAAATGGGCCTAGGTGATAGATTTATCATGTTCTATGTTTATCAGGTCACAATGGCATGGATCAGGCCTGATATTAGATTAATAATGGCATATGATCCAAATGGGTTGATATTGATGAAGGTCAGGTCCAATTGGAAAATCTAGAGAATTTATGGTTTAACTATATATAAAATGTCAAATATTCACGTTTGTGATGAGCACAGGTCAAATGAAATGATCTAGTATGTGATGATCAATTGGATGATCTTAATAGGTCAAGATGATATTCGAGGCCTACAAAGGTCAATAACCATACATGCCATTTTCTTATGATCCAATGGCCGAGATTTGATGATGAGAATTATATCAATTTGCCATGATATTGACACAATTATTATTTTCATGATTATGGACTATAAGATGTCACATGTGGTCAGGTCCATATGATGCTTAAATGAAGCTCATATTGTGTTTATTTAAGCATGAATTAAATGATTGAGTAATAGGATATGATGGTCATTAAGAACCCTTGGATCATGCGCCATAATGATGAGACTCTAGCTTAAATTTGCGGCCACCACCAAGGCTCATGTGCGGGTGGGCGGGCGGGCGTGTGTGCGTGCGTGTGTGAGTGAGTGTGTGTGTGTGTGTGTGTGTGTGTGAGAGAGAGAGAGAGAGAGATCCAATAGATCTTCATGCCACTTGGCAGCCTCGGAGAAGGCCTAGGATGTAAACCACTACTGCATGAAGGTTCAAGTCAAAATATCCTTCTCGGATGCTCCTACAAAGGAGGATGAGAAAGAGATGGTTCTGCCGCACCTTCTCCATGTTATTGAGCTTGACCGGGTCTGAAGAAGAGCCTCCTCCAATAGAAGCTCTCCACAAAAGCAAGAAGGCTCAGCCAATATTCAAAAATGCTGAGAAGTAGGGAGGCTTCCATTGGATCCTCTCCAGTTCTTTCCTTCGTGTGCAAGCAAAGGAGTAGTCCCAACTGGGAGTGCTTCTCCACTGATAGCCTATAAAATCAGTTCCTTAAGGACTATATGAGGTTTGGATGCAGAGAGGAAAGGGAGGAGACACTGCAGGTTCGGCTGAGCTAGAGAGCTGCTGCTAGTCCCTCTATCACCTGCTCAAGGAGAAGAGGCCAAGGAAGAGAAGAAGAAGAAGGTGAGCTATGAGCATGCCTTGACAAGCCTTTGGGTCATCTCTATCTCCCTAAATGCCTATATGCCACCGTTTGGCCACCCCATGCAGATGTTCTTCTCGGCCTAACCCAAATGCTAATGCCTTAGCTCATGTGCGCACCTCCTTCTCCATGCCAAGACCCATGGCCAAAACACCACACATATAGCCCTCTTAGGCCTCTCCTTCATGATCACATGTTCATGTCTATACACTTCTTACCCGGCCTTCCTATATGGCCATATGGTAGCCCCTATACATAGCGTTGTTCAACTATCTTCTCATGGGTACATATTCAGCCCATGTTCATTCTATATGTACCATGTTCACCCCCCCCCCTGCTATGGCCATATGACAGTCCCCTTCGATCTATGTTCTGCCTCCCTATCATGGCCATATGACAGCCCTCCTGCACCTCCTACCCGTCATATCTTCCATGGCCATATGGTAGCATATATACCCCTGTCAGGCCTCTCTTCCATGGCTGCATAACAATTCCACATAACCTTTTTATTGGCCCATCTTCTATGGTCATATGTTAAGCCATGTGCGTGCCATGTTAAGGTATATCCATGCACATTTAGAGTTATAGAAAGTAGGTCATACCTGGCCTTCTAATACTTGATATGTTGAGCTAATGAAACATCTAGGTAGTCTTGGTATCATGCCTATATGAAACCTCTTCTATGGCCTATCGTTCTTTGATCTCATACATGTCTCAAATCCCCCATGGCATACGAATGTGGCAGCAAGTGACAATGCACTAGCAAGGTCTGAAATTGGCAAGAGATGAAGGTGATGGCATGGCTGGTCCTTGCTAATTGAGAGAAACTTGATGATATGAAGCAAATCAGGCCATCAGGGTCGAATTGATGCAAAACAGGCCTTTGCATGGCTGAGATGACATGATGACATGAATATGAGCCAAAAATGGCTAAATGACAAAAATGAAAATACATCTTTTAAATATTTGAACATAGAAAAATATTTCAGAGGGTAAACCTATTAAGTTAGGTTCCCTCATAATATTGAACGGAAGCACGGGCATGACTTCAAGGTGTATTAATCTTGGATGGGTAGGTATGTGGGCATGCCCCCACCATACATCGATCCTTCCCAAGGTAGGGAGAGTATGTACACACCACCTGCTAAGGAAGAATTCCCTCTTGTTCAAAAGGAATGTCATGCATGTCAGTATGCTAGACTGACCTTAAGATCTAAGTAGGGAATTGAGAATACATCACATGCGGTATAAGGCTATATGAGCCTCCCCACACATTGATGTAAATGAATATATCCCCATATCATATTGAATGATTTTTATGTGTCAAATGTCTCACATTATGATTAGGGAGCATTATTATAACCACATAAATCATATGGAATGCAAATACAAAAGATAGAATATAAAATGTTAAATCTGAAACTCATATTGAGGTCAAAATCTCCAAATGCCAAAATGACAATTTTTAGCTTTAATAAACTCCAATCTTTAACATAAGGAGTTTGAAATCTGTTAAATCAGATTTAACTGAACTCTGATCTCTTAAGATCAATCTGAATCCGGATTGTCAATTCCCAAGTTTTAGATCCAAGGATGCCTAAATCAGATCATATCTATATATATAATCCAAAAATGTCCAGATCGGGTCTGAAATATTCTGAACATGTTCTTATGGAATTTTAAGGTGATTGGGTCTGAATGCAAAATAATGCTCAGTTCAAGTCATCAGAAATCATATTGTTGGAAGATGATCTCAGATCTAATGAATCCTTATGAATGGATCAAACATGGATGGATATTTGATCTTGACGCTTGAGATGACCAAAATAAGGACTTCCATATGCTCTAGTCCTAGGCTGATCATGACAACAAAAAAATGAAGGAAGAACCATCTGATTCATACAACAAATCAGATTTTGACGTGATAGTTTTCGGATCCATCAAAACACTTAAGTCTAAAATATATGATGCTAAGGCTTAAAAGGAAAGAATGCATAAATAATGCTAAGTCTAAGATGACTAATGAAAAGACTTGAAACATAATAAATGAGATGATAATGAACATTGTTTAATCAGACACCATAAAAATCTGATTTCACTAAGTCTAACACCTCAAAACTTCAATATAAAAAATGGAATTGCAGTGAAATCTTTCTAAGTTTAAGATGTCAAGACTTAAATAAAAAATAATAAATGAAATCAGAACATGAACTCAAATATGAAAAAGGATTCGAATATGTCCTCCATTGGCTTCTGATCCAAATGAACTCTATAATTTAAAATGTCTTATGATAGGACCTTGAATTAAAAGAGTTAAATCCATGATAAAAATAATCAGCAACCACAAAAATCTGATTTTACTAAGTCTAATATGTCAAAGGCAGAAGGTCTCATGATTGACATATAATCCCAGCATAAAATCTTATCTGAATCATTTCTATCCTAGACCTTGGATCCGAATGAACTATAATAATTCAACATATATCTCAGTGTGATGACCATAGTGGGCTTGCAAGACCATCCAATCGAAACATAATTCTAGACTTTCGATCGGGACAGGAGGGCATTGAATTGGGATCTGGGGTGATTTAAATTAAGATCCTTAGTGGGCTTTCAAGACCTGATTGATAGTTCATGTGGACAAGGCCAACCAACTAGTGTGACTGGCCCAGCCTGGCATTGTCGACCCATCCCTTGGCTGTCCCGTTTCTTGGGAGCACCATGATGCTGAATCTTGCGAGAACGCAAACCTTGCTATCAACTTAAATGTGCCTTTAATACTTATTCTTTCATCCAATGAATGAAGTATTTAGTTTCTGAATGGTTTTGTCTATTCCGATCAATATGTACTGGCTGATATGGATCTAACACTGGTCCCATGCTTCAATACGGACCGATACTGATCAGATTTTAAATGAACCATTTATGGAAGAGAATTTTAAAATTACCAAAAATAGTACAAAGACAAACTTGTTTGTTACCATTTTCAAACCAAAAAAATGATACAGTTGGTGTAATCTCGACATATTATAGAGAGAGAGCATTTACTCTTTAATTTGGTAGAAGGTAGGGTGAAAAAGGCAAAGAGGGTTATATTTTAATTGGCTCTAGGTATTCTTTTTTTATATATGTTTGATAGCTTTAGGATCTATTGAATATATTTATTTTATAGTCTTTTAAATTAACAATGGTAATTTTAGAGTTCTCAAATTGTAAAAAAAAAATGTGAAAGAACTAGAATATTTTTACAACTATAAACTTTTGTGGGATTTTCAATAGTGAAGATCCTAGAATTTAGCTCAACTTTAGTCCTATTCCAAAATTATTTGGTCAGCAGCCATATGATTATAATTCTATGCTCATGTTGATTTTGGATTATTTCTTTAGAGATACATAATGTAAATCATATTAAATTTTTTTCTTTTAGGTTAACTTAGGTCTATTATGTCTTTTTTGTTACATTATCTACTTGTAACTCCACCTGAATACAACTTTGTGCTTTGCCGGTTTCAAGTATGAATATAGAAGGGTTGTGGTAAGTGACAAACAACATAAAAATACTTTCGTAACTTATAAGATGGATCCAAATTATATAAACACCGTGGTGTGGTCTACTTACGACATACTGCACCAGAGTCGAAGTGCAGTGAAAATCAGTAAGGATAAAGTGTTTCTCAGTTGTGACATGCCATATCAGTGCCCAAATGTGATGTTAAATAAACAAAAGTTCTCAGATCAGAGTTGGGTGTGGGTAAATAGGGATATTGATTTTGACGTTTGTAGGGAGATATAAGTTAGAAAACCTTTGAAATTATATTCATCTATATTGTTACTTGATCATATTAGTTAGCATATTCTGTATGTCCCTGTAATTGCCGTTAAGAGATTAAACATTTTAATACATTTCCATTGAGATTTAACATGAAAATACTTATCTGTCCCTCTCTCTCTCTCTCTCTTATATCCTTCTTCCAATTTTTTCTCTGTTTTCTCACCCTTTATCAATCAGATACTCCCTGCAATTCTGATTGCCACCCACCCTAGCCCTGCCTGTTGGCCCAGTGCCGCTTACCCCAACCCTACTGCCTGCTGGTTTCTGTCACACCGCAGGCCCCAGACCTGTTGATTGCTGCTCCTGCTGTCTAGTCTATGGGGAGGAGGTAAGAATGAGTGAACGAGAGAAGTACTTTAGTAATATCAACAGTTTAAAATTCTTTATATTAAAGATCAAAGTAAATTCTGAATAGAGATAACGACAGGGATTAATTTAGAAATAATTTTTACATCTCATAGTCATACTTCCCGAATAGAAGTTTGAGAGCAGGTATTGATTTTGTTGTTTTTACTGAGTTATAAGTTAGAGAACCTTTGAAATTATATTCACCTTTGTTGTTACTTGATCATCTTTACTCTCTCACTCTCTCTCTTTCATATATCATTATCTCAATGCTCTCTCTATTTTCTCACCCTTTGTCAACCCCCTGCAATTCTGATTGCCACTCACCATGGTTTTCCATCTTGCCAAGATCTCGTCATATTCTCGGTCTCGCCAAGGGGCCGAGAAATGAGATCATCGAGATCTCGCCCCATGTGGACTGGTTCGTAAAAAAATTCCTTTGGAGGGCATTGCCTCCCTGAAACCTCTCACAAGAGGCGCTGCCCCCTTGACCCCCGCAACCTGACCGCACAGGTCGATCCATGACTACTTTGCATCCTATTTATGATAGTGTAAATATATTAATATATTTCACTATCACCTATACTATCACATATATATAAGATTCATGATCATAAGTATATGTTATATACTTAAATTTTATATAGATCTATTTTAACTCTCTTCTTTCTCACATAGCATACACATTTAATTATAACTTAGGTCAAATAATGTTCTTAATATATCCAAATTTTAGATTTGGTTATTGATCATCAATTTCAAACATATTTAACCATCAGTTTGTAATAAACAATCAAGAACAAGAATATAAAAATGTTATTAATATCATATTAATATTTAAATAAGATTATATATAAGTTTAAATCTTTAGAAGTACAAAGATCATCTTTTTGTTATTGAGAGTGTTTTGTAATTGTTCATTCACACAGTTGATGTGCAAATGTGCTATATATTTTCATATAAATTCATTGATGTACTCTCATCTTTATAAGATATTATGTTATGTTTCATACATATATATATACATTTTGATCCGAGAATCTGAAATCCGATCTCCCGAGATTTTTCTGAGATTTCTCCGAAATCTCTTCTCTTTCACTCCCCCCCCCCCCCAGATGAAGCCGAGATCCAAGATGACAATCCTTGCCACTCACCTTAGCCCTACCTGTTGGCCCAGTGCCACTTACCCCAACCCTTCTGTCTGTTGCTCTCTCTCTCTCTCCCCTCATTGGCACTCACCTTAGCACTAGCAATTGACCTAGTGCTGCTTACCCATACCCTGCTGGACTCATCGTCACTACATGCCCTTCACCCCGTCCTACCGTAAGACTGCCAATTGACCCAATGCTGCTTACCCTACCTGCTTGTCTCATCATCAACGCATGCCCCAGCTACTGATTGCTGCTCCTGCTAACCATTATAGGGGTGGGTGGGGAGGGAGAGAGAGAGAGAGAGAGAGAGATGAAAAAAAGTGTAGAAATATTTTAGTATTATCAACAGTTTAAAATATTTTATGTTAAAAGATCAAAGAACATTCTAAAAAGAGATAGCAGGGATTAATAATGGAATAATTTATGGATCTCATAGTTCTTCTAGATTAGGGGTTTAAAAGAGGATATTGATTTTTTATGTTCATAGGGAGTTATAAGTTAGAGAACCCACAAAATTACATTTGCCTGTGTTGTTACTTGATCTTCTTAGTTAAGCATATTCTGTACTTGGAAATCTGTTAGTTCTCAATTGTTCTTAATTGATTACTTCAATCTGTTCAGTCAAGGAAGCTTCTTATTCAATTGAAGAGTAGTTAAGTATAGTTTAACTGATTATTAACTATTTGATTAAATAACTCAGCTATGGTTGGTTCCATGCCTAGATGAAAAGGGAGGAGGGTTGCGAAAAGTGACAATTGGCGTAAAAATATCGTCACATCTCATGATATGGATTCAAATGATATAAATGTTGGGGTGTTCTCTATTCACAATGCATTGCACTAGAGTCTGGGTGTAGCAAAAGATACAAGGTGTTCCCCACATGCAACTCATTACATATGCCCCCTAATGTGGTTCTAAATAAGTATTTTCGTATCAAGAACAGGTGTGGGTAAAGAGACTAGTTCATAATGGGGAGCGTAGTGAGGAGCAAGATACAAGTTTAAAAATAAAAATAAATAGAGATTATTATAGAAAATTTTAAGAAATAAAAGACTAAAAAAATAAGAGCAAATTAACTCAACTTTTCAACAAAATTTTAATCTCTAAGAAAATGTCGAATAAATGGAGAAGAGCATCAACATATCCATTTTTAAGGAAAAAATGAGATATTCAAGATTGCTCAAATTATGGAAGAATTGAGTTATACTATGCAATGGTGGGAAACAGTGATTACGAAATTATACATGTAATTCAACTAATCAATTTGGATTTATGTCTGGTCGATCTATGATGAAAGCTATTTTTTTATTTGAATTTTGATAGATAAATATCAATGTATGAAGAAAAATCTACGTACGGTATTTATTGAATTGGGAAAGATTTACGATAGAGTTCCAAGATATATTTTGTGATGGTGTTGGAGAGAAAGATGGTGCCTATTAATTATAAATAATGATACAAGATTTGTATGATGAAGTAAGCACTATCGTATACACAATTAGAGGAGAAACAGGAAATTTTATTATTTTAATTGGTTCACATCAATAGTTTGTAATAAGTTTTTATCTTTTTGCATCAGTTATGAATAGATCAATGAAAACTATGAATAGATCAATGAAAACTATAAAAGATGATCTATCATGGTATATGATGTTTGCAAATAATAACGTATTAAAATAGATGAGACAGAAAGGAGAATAGGAAATTAGAATGGTGAGAAAACACTTTAGAGACTAAGGCTTTCAAATTAAGTAAAACCAAAATAGAATATATGTATTGTAAATTTAATGAAAACCAAAGAGAACAGGATGAGAGAGTTACTTTGAATTAGGTATTGTCATGTTAAAGCACTTGGTTCAAAAATTTTTAATCAATTATTTAGAAAGATGGAGAATGTGATGAATATGTTAACTATAGGATTAAAGTATGATGGATAAAGTAGAGATTGTTTATAAGGATTTTATGTGATCATAACATTCCACTAAAGTTGAAAGGAAAATGTTGTCGTACAAGATATGCAATGTTGTATAATAATGAATGTTGGATAATAAAAGAAAAACATACTTCGAAAATGTGTTAATGAAATAAGAATGTTTGAATGTATAGTCATACTAGATTAGATAGAATAAAAATAAATATATTAGATAAAATGTGAGAATAGCTACAATTGTAGATAAATTGAAAATTGAGAGATTAAGATGGTTGGGACATATCATATTAAACCTAAAGAGACTCTAGTTAGAAAGTAAAAAAAAAAAATAGTAAAAACAAATAATGATGTGGTAGACTTAACTTGCAGGAGGATAATTAATATGGTTTGGATGATTTAAATATCATTGAAGAAGTAGCTCAAAATCGACAAGTGGTGAAAGAGAATCCACATGGTCGACCTCAATTAATTTGGGGTTAAGGCTTGAGTTGAGTTGAGTATCCACTATTTGATTAAATATTTTAACCAGAGAATTTAGTGATTCAGTCTTTGATCGATTGAACTCATAAAAAGGCTATTTAAATCCAAGAACGTGAAGACAAGCCATTATTACTAAACTATAGAGATTTACCAATTATGTTCAATAGGAAGAGAGCTTTACAAAGATTTTGTCTGTCACCACTGAAGGATTTTATACTGAGAATGGGAGTTCTCCCAGCGGAACTGAAAGATAAATGCTACTATACATACATAAATTTGTTGTTATATATGTCTTTACTAAGAACGTACAAATATGTGCATGATTGTTACATCTTGATGTCTTGGAATGCTTTTTTTCCTTTTTAAAAGGGATTTCATGAATACATTTGTATCTAAGCTACAAACATTGGTTATCTCTTTAGTTTTTATATTCTCCGCACCAGGTCATCAGGTTCATTAAAAAGAATCAGCTTCTAGTTATCTTGCTTTTATCTTAAAACAGGAATTCAGGAACAAACATTGAACTTTATGCTCATCTGAATACAGGATTAGCTGCTTACATCTTCACGACAAGCATTCCTCGTTCATGGCGTGTTTCAGAGGCACTTGAATATGGAATTGTTGGCATCAATGAGGGATTAGTCTCTGCCGAGGTAATTTTTCACTTCACCTATTCCTAGACATGCTTTTGATTATATCTGAAATAAAAATGAGTAATATAGTACTGTCTTTTTAGCAGGTAGCACCATTTGGGGGATTTAAACAATCTGGTCTTGGACGAGAAGGTTCCAAATATGGCATGGATGAATACCTTGAAGTATGTAATACAATTGCATCATCGTGTTGCATAGAAACCTTAAAGCCAATTCTTATTTTACCTGTGATTGCAGTTGAAATACGTGTGCATGGGAAACATAAAAGAATAAGAAGCGACCAAGAGAAATCCCTTCCAGAATCCTAGTGCTGTTGCTTCACATGGTAACTCTTGTTGCCTTCATATATTCTTAATTTTTATGTGCATTTCAATTGAAAAATCTGTTCATGACGTTGAGAACAAACTTTTTTTCTTGTTACTTTGGTAGTTTTCTGTTGCTTGTGATAATTTAGGGTTATCTGTTATTTGTTACAACAGAGATGGCATTAGTCTTGCATGCCAAGTGATTATAATATGCTGACAGACCCTTTCAGAACAAAGCCCCTTTTTTGGGTTGCTAGGGGTGCAAATGAACCAACACTTGAACACGTGACAAGTAACTCAAAACTTGGCTTGATAAAATATTGACTCAGTTTACTTTTTATGTTGGACTCTTGGTGAATAGTCTGTCCATCTTCCACACCTTGAGTCAGGACTTCCTTCGTATCTGGAAACTCCCGTCTTAGGAAGACCTAGTCAACATCAGGAGGCGCTCAGTGGATAACTTGCTTCGATCGGCAGTCATGAGTTGGCATTAAACAAGCAAGCTTGAACAAGAAAAAGAAATGTGAGTCAAGTTTAAGCGAACTCCTACTCAAGTCAATAAAACTCACAAATAACTTGACTAATTAATCAATTAATTATTTATCAAAAATTTAAGTTATTTATATTCATAGTTATATGGTATCAATTAAATCTGTTAAATAAGCTGAAAAAAGTTTTATTTTGAGTTAAACTTATATCAAGTTTCATGAATGAGTTTAGATCAAGTTCAAGTTTCATGAACGAAATCATATTGAGTTTGCATTGAGCTTGAGACAAGCTCCTATTCAAGCTTGAGTGCGACTTGATTAAGAGTCCATTTGGATCCATTTAAAAGTAGAATCAAGCAAAAACAATTTTCATGGAGTAACTTTTCTAAGAAATTGAAAATGTAGTCTATCATATAGTTACATGTAATTTATTTTCCTTGAAAACATAATCCATTGTTTGTTTGAAAGAACATCATATTCTTTAAAAATATTTTTATTTTTTAATACTTGTAAATCATTTTCTAAAGATTTATTTTATGAATTATAAAATAATATAAATGTTAACTAAACTATTTTATAGATATTAATTAAATGATTTTATCATATTTGAATTAATTATGTAATAAAAAATTTAAAATAAAAATTAATATATTTATAATCAATAGATTGGTTACTGAATTATTTTGTAATTGTAATGCTTGTTAATTTCTTTAGCTACCTCAATTTTGAAAGTTTGAATATATTGTTTCAAGTTAGTTTAGAGGTTTCCCTTGCACATTTTAGTGGCTACTCATGTACACGGATGCCAAAATCGGGATATTAAGTGAGCCAAGGAGTTGTGTTTCTTTTGACTGACTGTGCAAACAACCAAATAAAATCAAACTTTGCACATTCATGAAAACTTGTCTTGATGGCCAATTTTATGGGCAAATAAACATATCCTAAGTAATCAACTTGATGAGCGAACTTGAGTATAACAAGCACGAACATAGAAAACATAGGTCAAGCCTATTCACAAAGGCTCGAGCTCAATCTTAAAGAGTAGATATAGATCATGGAATGCCAGTGACCTGATCGTTTTTTCGGCCAACCGGCCTGATCCTGACCCGAGTCTCTAGCCATGCATTGGATCCTGGCCAGGTCACGCGATGTGGCCAAAATGTTGCCCAAGTTGGTCGCCCAACGGCTAGTCAACGGTTAGCACCCCACTCATTCTCAACCCCCTTCTCATTCTGAAAAGTCTCTCTCTCTCAAGCTCCAAATAATATAATCTCTCTCTTAAATACTTCAAGATTGTTAATTTTTTTATTCATTTTAAAGCTTCCTAAGGATTAATTTTTATTTGATTGTTACTAACCCATTTTTAAGTGTTATCTTTGTATTTTTGAACTTTCTTTGATACGTCTTCTCCACACTTCCAGCACGACTTGGAACGATCCGGCTTTGCTACGTTACAATTTGATATCCATGGCAAAAAGGAAAGTTCAAAGTATTGTGGAAAAAATAATACATGAGGAAATTTACCAATTAAAGTATCATCTCGTCGGGATGAAGGACAACGTTATCCTGTGCACATGAACTCTACATGACGTAAGAACCCGATTTCATAGACATTTAACTTATATGGAACAAACAAGGGAAGCAACCAAGCATAGAGTTCACATATATAGGACTGGACAGGAGCACATGACGGCTCGTTGGGACGATGGTTTTGATAATGGTACATTGCCATAAATGTTTAATAAGTGATATTAATATCTCTATAACATTAGTATTTAATCATTATTTTTATAAACAAATGACATGATACATGTGATAGAGGCAAAGTAGAAATCATTTGTAGATGAAAACATGTGTAGGCATACCTATCAATTCATGGTCTAGGTTCCGTAAGTGGGAGTGGACACGAAAGTAGGAGCGTCACTTGAAATGGAAGAGGATCAACTAATGAGAAAGAAGAGGAGATCTACAATCTCACATGAGATTTAAGAGTAGGCCCTATGGATCACGTAATCACATGTTATGGCAAAGATAAATTGTGATCGCAACAACAATGAAGAATTTACGGAGATGCAAAAAGAAGATGGGCGAGTGACATCAAGATGATTCTTCTTTAGTAGCCTACAGGTGAACGTTACAAAGGAGCCACATTACGAAGCGATGATCAACACTACTGTAGACGTCAGTAGGGGAGTTCCTAGACTAGCGCCGAAGGAAATGTATAACATTTATCTTCCCATGGAGGTGGAAGATATTAAACAATATATCAAGTTATTTAAACGTATTTGACAAGAAAAATAACACTTTGATGACAGATAGTTGGACAAGTATGATAAATTTTATTCTTCATAGTTATCTTTTCAAATTTTACAATTTATAGTTTATGCGTGATCTTCTCCTTAATAGATATAACTAGAAAAACAATGATCATCTTCCTGATATATTGTCAAGTCATGACTGTATTTTGGAAGTCCATGAACGCATCTGAATCAGTAAAGAATGTGAAATACTTGTTTGAATTAATTGATAGTGTTATTGAAGAGATAGCAGAAGATCGAGTTGTCCAAGTAGTCAGAAACAATGTAGTTGCATATAAAGTAGTTGAATACATGCTAATGTTTAAGAGACTACATTTGTATTCAGCACCATGCTCTGCTCATTCGTTAGATTTGATTTTAAAGAATATATACAAGGATCCTCAAAGTGATCGAGTACTTAAGATGGTCCAAATCATATCATATTTCAGCTACAACCATAATTTTATCTTTAACCTAATAAGGGAGCATATAAACAACCGAGAGTTCCTATAGCCAATGCAACTAGGCTTGCTTCTCATTTCATTTTCTTGGAGATTTTAATATAGCAGAGATGCCCTCTTACCAAATGGTGCATTCACCATGATGGTCAAGTTGGATTGCTAAAGTTACTCGTGGGAGAATGGTTGATGAGATGTTAGAGAGTGGAGACTTCTTGTGAGTTGTAAAAAACAATGCTTCATGTAGTGCAATACGTAGTCAAATTTCTTATAATAGTAGATGTGGATAGGAAAACATATGTAGGGTATCTCTACGATGCACTTGAGTGATGAAAGAAGAAATCGCAAAGATAATGTCAAACTTCAACATGTGATGAGATATTTACTGTTGGTGGGGATAAACATTGTATCATCCAAATATGTAATAGGTACTTTTTTGTCATCAAGTCAAATCATGTAAATATTACAGTTTGTTTTCTTTTGCATGTATATGTTGTCGTGTTATTTTTCAATTCTAGATAATGATATAGTCTTTCGTTCAAGGCATTCGATGACCTTCTAGAGGGTGTGAAATTGGTCATCCATAGAGTGTTTAGAGACAATGATCGATCAATTATAATATGTAATAAGATGTATGACTATAGAATGAGATCAATACATCTTGGGACATTAAGAAATAACAAGTAGTTGTGCTCCAAAGTCCCGGTTTGAACATTTTTGTTTAGATGATTTCATGGTTTAATTATCTTTGAATATACAATACACTCATGCGGCTAAGGGTGGATAGATCATGGCAAGGCGACGATTTATGAGAACCTAGCAGGCATTACAATAAGTGTCCTGAGCCAAACTATATCAGTTTTAAGATGTGAAAGGACTTGGTCCACGTTCAGTGTAATTCATACAAACCAGAGAAATGGCTTAACATCAAGTAAATTGAAGCAGTTAATATACTGTCATTATAACATGAAATTAAAGTTGAAAAATGTGCAAAGGATGAGGGACAAATAAAAGAAGGAACAGAAGTAGAAAGAAGAAGCAATGGGACGACGAAGTGAAACGGTCACTATACAAGATGAAAACATTGATTTGGATAAGATCTTCAACAAATAAAATGTGTTGCAAACTTGGGTCAATGATTAAAAAAGACTGAGTGAATCTAAGTTTAACCTAACAGATCGAGAATGGGCTGGAGGAGCACTCGTCACTAGCAAAGAGTCAAAAAACTGGAGAATCTTCTTGTCAAGGTAAGAAGTCATATAGTAAAGGTAAACATGTTATAATTGATTCATTGGATCTTACAGATCAAGAAGTATTTGACTATGGTAGAGAAGACACGCCATAGTTGAACATCCAAGTTCAATACAAGACGTTGGATTATTCGACTTCAAAGAGTAGCAATGATGAAGGGTTCGACAATGAAGGGGCTATTGCTCCAAGCATATATAGAAGTGAACCAAAATCACAACCTCCACCGATGCACTTCACGGTCGAAGAACATTACATGCATGTTATGCAAGATGAAGGTCATGTGTCACGAACACAAGGTGGAGAAGACATGCAATGAAGCGAACATCAACACTACACTATCATATGAGATTGAGTCATCTCAAGACGTTTGGTTTCCTACTTATCACCGAGAGGGCTATAAGATGACTTAATCTATTTATGAATCCTCAAGCTTGAATCAACTGCTTTATGCTTCAAGGAACTGCCTACTTTCTGGGTGTTTCTTCTTGTTCATGTTCTACCTTGTTTGGTTGCTATTAACCTCTTAATTCTCAGGCTTGTCTCCCGTGGTAATCCCTCTCGTCAACCTGTTTCAGGGTCCTTGATGGAGTAGAGAGAAAGCTTTGGATAGCCAGGCATCCTGTTTCCGGATAGATGGAGCCTTTTTACTCCTTGCAGAACAGCAATAAGAGCATGTCTATCTGCTAAGTATTATTGTAAGATCAGGCATGGAAAAGGATCAATAATGAAACATTTTCAGCTTGAGCGGTGTCCTGGGACCCCGTCGGATTCTATTTCTTTTATTGTTCATGTTGATTTCTTTCCCTTCGGCTTGGTTCTTGAATTCAGATGAATGAGCTTCTGACAGCCCCACAGTTCATCTAGTTGGTTTCCAAGTAACTCAGCTTAATTCACTACAATGGTGTATACTTCATGGAAGGTCTTAAAAGACTAATCCATGATTCTTGTGCATTTAACCAGCTATATTAGTTATTTAATGGGTTCGATTGGTTTAACATTTATTAGTTATTTATAAAAATAAGATAAGATTGAATGAAAATAAATATAACTAACATTACTATTTTATTTGTAAAAGATAATTTATCTTTTATCTTATTTGACTTAGATTCATGGAAATATATATTTAAATTAATATACTATAAAAATAACTAGGTCCATTAATTTCCTGCTTCAGTTCGAGTTAAAGAAGGGTCAAATTGAACCAGTTCGGCAAAAGTTTTATGGTTCCATTCTAATGAAAACAAAAAACAATCAATCAATCAAATTTTGGGACCAAACTATTTAGTATTCCATTCCATTTGATTTACTGGTTTTTCCGATTGGGGGCAAGGACCCCTAAATATAGTATTTTACAAAAATATAACTTTGTTTGATTTATAGTTATTAATACTTAACTAAGTTAATAAACATTAATAATTATTAAATAAATTATTATATATAATAAGATAAGTTAATAAAATTAGTTACATATATTCAAATAAAGTTCAATATAAATAATTATTAATATTTTAACTATTTTAACATAAATGTATAACTACCCTATGCTGAAATTGTACTCGGATTGAATTATCAGCTTCTCCAAAAAAAAAGCAAAATGACCAGAGATAGTAGTTTCGGTGGTTAAAATTGCAATCTCGAATCATGATTTCTCACATCAAATTATTTTGTTGAACTGATTTTTAATAGGATTAATTTATTAATATTTTTTAAATATATTAGTTTAAAAGGGTTACAAATAGGTCAGGCACCGTATCAAAATCATCTTAATCTAACTCCACTCCAGTAAAGCTAACATGTTCGGCCGTGTGGGGTCGGGTCCGCGAGATCTGATTTTCAAGTGACCGACCGAATCGTGACCTGGATCGCCCAACCCAACCGAGTCATGTTAAGTGTGGCCAACTTGCAAGGGATCTCACGACACCACGGCTGGCTTGCAACCCACAATGACCCGACTAGCCGTTGGGGGAACTTGTGGGGTGCTCCCAAGTTATAAGACCCTAGGAAAGACCTTCCCACTCCCCCAAACCCTCCCCACTCCCCCTTCTAATAATAATGTAATTCTCGCACTTTCTCACTCCACGCCTCCCCTCCCATCACCCCAAGGTCTATTGGTACCAAAAACAAAATTTTCAACCTAAAAAAAGACAATTTCTATAACACGATATGATTTTCTTTTTTGAGCTAAAATTTCCGTATCCTAACATCTCGAGTAGATATTCTACATCGAGCATAATTGTTATCTTCGTCTAACTTCACTTATTAAGTTTAATATATACAATTACCTTTTGATATCACTTTCACTAAACATTCTTATTTTTTTTGTCAAGTTTATTAATTATTAAATAAATTATTATATATAATAAGATAAGTTAATAAAATTAATTACATATATTCAAATAAAGTTCAATACAAATAATTATTAATATTTTAACTATTTTAACATAAATGTATAACTACCCTATGCTGAAATCGTGCTCGGATTGAATTATCAGCTTCTCCAAAAAAAGAAAAAAGCAAAATGATCAGAGATAGTAGTTTCGATGGTTAAAATTGCAATCTCGAATCATGATTTCTCACATCAAATTATTTTGTTGAACTGATTTTTAATAGGATTGATTTATTAATGTTTTTTAAATATATTAGTTTAAAAGTTTGTCTTTATAGGGTTACAAATAGGTCAGGCACCGTATCAAAATCATCTTAATCTAACTCCACTCCAATAAAGCTAACATGTTCGGCCGTGTGGCGTCAGGTCCACGAGATCAGATTTTCAATTGCCCGACTGAATCGTGACCTGGATCGCCCAACCCAACCGAGTCATGTTGAGTGTGGCCAACTCGCAAGGGATCTCACGACACCGCGACTGGCTTGCAACCCACAATGACCCGACTAGCCGTTGGGGGCACTTGTGGGGTGCTCCCAAGTTATAAGACCCTAGGAGAGACCTTCACACTCCCCCTTCTAATAATAATGTAATTCTCGCACTTTCTCACTCCACGCCTTCCCTCCCATCACCCCAAGGTCTATTGGTACCAAAAACAAAATTTTCAACCTAAAAAAAGACAATTTCTATAACACGGTATGATTTTCTTTTTTGAGCTAAAATTTTCGTATCCTAACATCTCAAGTAGATATTCTACATCGAGCATAATTGTTATCTTCATCTAACTTCACTTATTAAGTTTAATATATACAATTACCTTTTGATATCACTTTCACTAAACATTCTTATTTTTTTGTCAAGTACATTAATTAAAAATATTTTAATTTATACATTATATCGATTAATAAATAGAAATATTTTGTAAAAACAGTATTAAATAAGAATGTATATATGAATTATGAATAAATTATCCTGGAAGACACAATGTCAAGAAAACAAAAATTATCCTCAAAATATAAATTTTGAATATCAATATTTTTTTACTTTAATCTTTTTATATTTTATATTTTACATTTTTAAACTTTAAAAATTTTATATTTTTAAAGTGATTTTATTTTTAAATAAAAAAATTTCATCTCTTTTTTTTATCTCTCACTTTGTTTGACCATATATGATGGATTTTTTTTGTTATCCTGTTCATATTTTATTTTAATACAATTTTATCATGAAAACATATAAAAAATATCATACAACTAAAAAATTATATCGGTGAATAACCAATGATTCAGTTAATAATTTATGTGAAATCGTTCGTAAAGGATTCCAGAGTCAATTAGTAAGAAATAATCTCAAGATAGATTGACCGCATGAGGCCGATCAATTCATTTAATCATTACATACTTGATGATAAGACGCCACTTAATTTTTTCCTATTTGGAAAGCAAAAAAAAAACTAATATTTGCTCAATCCGAGCGAAAACCAGAGGCCAGTACGATTCACACAAGCCAAGCGGCACTAAGCGTGGCTCAGCTGACGTCGCCGCTGCTTACGGGGAGCAAAGCGAGAGTTCGAGTCTCTCGGCGACTGCAGTCAGGTGTGAGGGTGACTTGTGGGAGGCGAGTCTTCGATTCCTGGTTGTCTACTCGTGCTGCAGATTTTCGACTAACACGGCCAATGTTCAAAAAGAAAAAGAAAGAAAGAACTTCAAACAAGTTGCAAACAATAATGGATGCAGTATGCACCGTTTACTTGGAAGAAACAGCTTTCGATTTTCCTTCTCTAGGGTAACACCTTTCGATACGACACATACACAGACATAAATGAGTAAATTTTGGGTGAGCTGATATATAACCACAATGCATACCAATCACAATGAAATAAGAAGTTATATGAGATTGTGAATTCTCAAATTAACTTCATTTCCAGACTTGCATATTCTGATTTCACCTCGCAAAAAACATTCACCATTTAACGAGACACATCATGTTCTGTACGATACCTACCCAGGTAACCGATAACTACCACGGCTCTTCAGGCGGGAAGAAAAAATAGCTTCATATACACTTAATCCTTTATATATCGTCGAGCAAAAAACATACATTAAAATAAAATACAAGTTAGCAAAAAAACATAACATCATGTTTGCTGCGATGCGACGATAAAAAGAGCGGGGGCAACCTTCATAGCTAAACAAAGGCGAGGAGAGACCACAAGGGGGGGGTCTGGCCTCTTTGTCCAAGAACAAAAGAAAACCTTAAAGAATATATTTTTGTAATGATTGCCGAACAACTCAATTTGTTTGTGACAAAAACTCAATTTGCCATGCAACCCAAACACTTCACAGACAAAAGATCAATAGAACTCTTTACCAGAGTGTCAGGTTTCTCCAACATCATATCCCAACATTGCACCGAATCAAGATGGCACGGTTGTGTGAGAGTGAGAGAAGCAAAGAGTGGCGCAAAAGTCTTGGGAGAAAAACCGACATCGACAAGTGAACACCAGGCATGTCGGATTTATGCGTTGAACACTGACAAGCTATCCTTACAAGCCGCAATTCGTACTCCAGCAACGTTTTGACAGCCACTGGAATAGCAATTAGATAAATCTCAGATAACAGCGGAAAGGGAAAAAAAAGTGATTTACAGGAGATCTTTCGATTGAACACCACCAACCCATGTTTGCGCCTGAAGAATATCTCCGTCTCAATCAGTAGCCGTAACCTGGGAGGAGCAGAAATGATTAACATCCCGCCAAAAACTTATGCGCATATGTTTGATAAGAGGAGCTCGAAGAACCTGAGTTGTCCATTGGATTGCCAGCGGCGACAGGCTCGGGCTCTTTGATGTCCACGACCACGACATCTGAAGTTAAGAAGGTTTTGGCTACCGATGCAGCATGCTCCAGGCAACATCTCACCACCTGTCTCATTCAATAAAGAACGCAAGGAGCAACATGTTTTAACACCACGATCTAAATAATAAAACCGAGGGTCATACACTCAAAGAATGTCACGAAGTGCATACTACATGGCACTCGCACAAACACAGCACTGCTTTAAGATGACAGGCACCAGTAGAGGATTTTTTTTTTTTTAATTGTCTGTGAACGTATCCACCATGTAGGATAGAACCCTAAAGTACCGTCTATATCATTTAAACTCGTCAATCCCAATTGAACCTTTTCTTAGTAGCAGAGCAGGGGGTGAAAGGTAAACTCGTTTGCTTCTAACCATGCAGATCCAACGTCAAGTTCACCCAAACTCTCAAAGATAGTCGAACTAATTCTTTCATGCCACTATTTAAACCCCTAAATTGTATAGGCAACTTTCACAATGCAGAAGTAAATGAGAAATTTAAAAAAAAAATTAAAGGGAATTAAAAATAGTATTGCACCTTTGTGGGGTCAATTATACCAGCAGCCATTAGATCTTCATATTTTCCAGTTGCTGCATTGTAGCCAAACTTAACATTATCACTTTCAAGTACCTGCAATAAAAGAACTCCCATTAACCACTAAACACGTAAATGTGGATCAAAGCTGACCATGCCAACTTAATAACAGACCTTCTCCATCACCACACTTCCATTAACTCCAGCATTTTTAGCAATCAATTTCAATGGGTAGCTGAGAGCCCTCTTAACAATTTCTGCTCCAACCTGATAACCACACATGAATAAAGACATTAAGCAACTGAGAATACTTGGAAGTGAAAGAGAAACTTAACTTCTATCGACATTAATATACAAAATAAAATAATTTGATAAACATTTGCCTTAAACATAAGGCAAAAAGATAGAAACGGAGACCTTCTGCTCATCATTTTCCAAGCTATCTCTGATTGCATCAACCTTCGCAGCTAATCTCAAAAGGGTACAACCACCTCCAACAACGATACCTTCTTCAACAGCTGCCTGTAAGTTCAACATAATGTCAAGAGGGCATTCCAGTACAGCATTGAAACTAATTACCATGTACGAGACAAGGAATGAAATAAAGATAGCATGCCTTTGTAGCATTAAGAGCATCTTCAACCCTCAGCTTTTTCTCTTTCAACTCAGTTTCTGTTTGAGCTCCGACCTAACAGAGATTCATTAGAACAGGTCTGACCAGTAAATGGCGTATAGCACAAGATAACCAAGGAACTACACATTTTCACAAACAGGTGAGAAAACACACCTGAATAACAGCTACACCACCAGAAAGCTTTGCAATTCTTTCATTTAATTTTTCCTTCTCATATTCTTGTTCAGCTGCCTGGAGAACATATAGACCAGTAAGTAAACAATGGGTTCTAGAATATGCAAAAGCTAGAAGCTCAGCCCTTTTCTATTGGCAGCTACCTCAATCAGGTTGCGGATCTGTGCCACTCGCTTGCTTACTGCTTCTTGGGTGCTCCCATCACCAACAATAGTTGTTGCATCCTTTGTGAGAACCACCTTTGCAGCCAATCCCAAAACCTCCTTATCTGCTTTGTCAAGAGAAAGGCCTACCTCGTCTCTGATCACCGTAGCTGGAGAAGACATACAAGTATCAGTAAGAAACTCGAGGTGTTCGAAATATGGCTGATGTGCAGTACATTAGTGTATCAGGCCAAACCTCCAGTCAGAATGGCAATGTCATCAAGGTACTGACTTTTCCGCTCTCCAAATCCAGGAGCTTTCAGTGCCGCAATCTTAAGGGCTCCACGAAGTTTATTTACAACAAGTGTTGCAAGAGCCTCCTGTTCTATGTCTTCAGCAATTATCACAATTGGATATCCTCCTCTGATGGCGTCCTCCAGTACATTAATGAGGTCCCTAGCATTAGTGATCTTCTTGTCTACAAGAAGCAACTGAACAAAAGAACAATGACTAACACACCATAACACAATATAAACCATAAATACAAGATTAATGATTACTTAGTTGATTTATCTGGCATCTAAAAAAATGAAGAACAATAACCTTACAATTTTGTGCCCTTTGTTTCATAAATGTAAGGAAGAACAGTCACAAACCTTGCAGTTCTCATATTCAACAGACATTTTCTCACTGTCTGTCACAAAGTATGGAGAGATGTATCCCCGATCAAATTGCATCCCTTCCACAACGTAGAGATTGTTTTCAGCACTTTTTCCTTCTTCAAGTGTCACAACACCCTTCCTACCAACCTTACTCATAGCTTCTGCTATCATATTCCCGATCTCATAGTTGTTCCCTGCACTGACAGCAGCAACATCTGCTAGCTCACTGTCCTCCACCTGCATGAAGGAAAAAAAAAAGGTTTGAACAAACTGCATTAGCTACCATCTAAAGTAGAAAAGGAAATGAAACACAAAAGTTAATGAGAAGTGGGTAAAGAATAGTCATATCTGCAAATAGCTTACCTCCTTGGACATCAACTTCAATTCAGAGACCAAAGCCTTAGCTGTTTTCTCAATTCCCCGAGTAATTTGAACGGGGTTGGCTCCAGCAGCAACCACCTGAAAGTAAAAATAACTTCAGCTTCGTGCATTCAATTTCCAAAGAATGGTAAACAATGCAGATTTGTCTTGCCTTGACACCCTCCGCAATCAAACCCTGGGCAAGGACAACAGAAGTTGTAGTACCATCTCCAGCCAAGTCATTGGTCTTTGAAGCTGCTTGTCTTACAAGCTTGGCACCAATGTTCTCGACGGGATCCTCTAGTTCAACCTGGAACAGAATTACACAAGGTCAAAATAGACAATCCTACAAATATGAGCGTTAAGACAATTTTTCTGAAAAAAGTTTACAACTCAAATCGGTTGGGCACCGGTCAACTATGTTTCAAGGAGACAGGGAGGTTGTCCCTACGTCCTAAAGAATGGTGAGCTATCAGAACACATCGTGGTGGCAGGCATTAGTCAAACAAATAATGCAACAAGTACCAAATAAATGCATCATCATAAGAATCAAGAGATCGAGTTTTATTTTGTAAAACATGAGATCGTATGGAGTGCTATGCTTTAGCGCCACCCATCAGACAATAGGAATGACCAGAACGTATTTACAGAGATATCCGGAGAAATGGGATACAAATAGATGTCAAGACCCGGATCCATTCAAGACAAAGTACTTGAGAAGTAACTAAATCATCCTAAGAATAAAGAAAAAAATAAAACTCTTCGAAGTCCTCAAAAGAAAAAAAAAATAAACATACCTCTTTGGCCACTGTGACACCATCATTTACAATCTTGGGGGACCCATATTTGCTCTCGAGAACAACATTCCTCCCCTTCGGACCGAGGGTAACTCCAACAAGATCTGCCAGCTTGTTAACTCCATTCTGAGAGAACAGTCATGAAATCAAGTTACAACAGGAAGCTTCTAGCACAACTTTAATAAAAAGAAAACCCAGGCAGCCACCTGCAACTTCTTGATTGCCGACCCATCTTTGTTGAAGTAAAGCTCCTTAGCCATCGCTCTTACGCTGGTTCTACCAGATGTCCTCCTTGGCAAGCGTAACTGCCGTCCCCCACTGCTGAAAGAGCTAGAGGATATCGAGCCAAAGGACGACAGCTGCGCGGACCTGCTAGACGCTGCGAGCTTCTTGTCCAATGGGACGCCACAGGCAGCCGCCAATGACATGCTGCTCATCGTAGACGCCATGAGGATCGGTTCCTGCAGAGAACGAGCATGCAGAAGAAAGGCAGCAGCTTCACTAACCCCGAATCGAAATTTGCACTCTCAGACGCGCGTACAAACTAAACGATTTAGTTGTTCTCCATTAACGAAAACACGCACTGCACGCTCTAACAATCTCATTCTAACTCAAAAAGCTTCAAAAACGTTAAAACAATCAAAGTAAACCCTCATAAAGAGCAGGAATTCGCCCGCTTCTCACATCAGAACAAATCACCCGGAGGCTCACTGTATGACCAAATCGTCATCCCAAGCACGAAAAATCACCGACAACAATACCATTTCACGACTAGAGCAGAACAATACAAACGGCTACAACGGAAAGGGAAAGGAAACGGAGGAGAGGGAGAAGAGAAGAATGAGACAGAAGACGGCGGATCGCACACCTCAGAACGGTTGGGAGCGAGCGCAGCGGGGCGGCCGACGCCGGCAGTGGTGGCGGGCGGATAAGGTTTCCTCCGCTTCAGGCAGCCGGCTGGAATGGGGGAGGAGTGAAGCGGCGGCGGATGAGGTTTTCTTTTATAGGAAGGCTCTAGGGGGGTTTATGCGGGGAAGCAGGGCAGGCGCCCTTGCTTGTTCCTCGCAGCTCCGTGGAGCTCGCGAAGGTTCGCGTGGGCGAGAGCCGTCCGATGCGGATCGGCCGGTGGATGTAGGCCCTCTTTTGGAACCGTCTAGAACCTTTTGGCGGTCTATGATTGGTGTCGTGCCGGGAACACCGTCCCACGCCGCCTGATGACGATCAGGCGGTGAAGACTGGCCCGTTGTGATCTCAAATCGTTCAGATCTATTTTCATTTAATTAAACGGATAAGATCACGTTAATCAGTTATTTTTAAATCGTATTATTGTGAATCTCTGTGTACAATTAAGAATGTATTTGATTGAAATTAAATAGGTGATTTTAAATATTAAAATCTCTACCATCATAATTATGTTTTACGTATTATTAGAGATGGCAATGAGTCGAGCTAGTGAAAAATTTTAGCTCGTGTTAATGGGCCAAATTGGATTAAAGCAAGTCAAACAAGTGTTAACATTTTAACTAATCTATCGAAAAAATTATTTTTACTTATTAAAATATTATTTTTAAAAACTATTTTTATTATTTTAATAATAATATATTTATGAAATAAAAAACTCAGATCGAATCAAATCAAGTTAACATCTTTTACCTGTCAAATTGAGTCGAGCCAATAACAATAAAAGTAAGATTGAGTCATTATATTTTCGACCATATCTTATTAGGCAAACTTAAGGTTGACCCAAGTCCGGCTTATTGACAGACATATGTATATCAAATTAAATTGCATTTGGTTGAGATTATAGAGGGGATTCTGATAATAAAAAATGTTTATTTCATAATATTGTGCAAATAATTCTTTTCTTTCTTTCTAACATTACATTATAATAATCCAGCTAACCTTTTGATTGAGATTGAGAGAAAGAGAGATATCATTTCATAAAAATTAAATTTTTTGTACAATAGACCAAGATGTCACAATAACTCCGTCATGGCCGATTCCAAACCCGAATGAGAAAGGAGGAGGGTTGTGGTAGGTGACAATCAGCGTAAAAATAAAGTCACATCTCATGATATGGATTCAAAATGATATAAACGTTGGGGCGTACTCACCAAACGACGCATTACACCGGAGCCCGGGTGTGGCAAAAAATACAGCAAGCGTGAAGACGTTCCCCACATGTGACGAGCCACATAAGCGCCTTATTGTGATGTTAAATAAGGGTTCCCACATCAAGAACGGGTGTGGGTAAAGAAGTTAGTCCATATTAAAGAGCAAGATATGAGTTCTAGAATAAACTTAAATGCAAATAGATATTATTATAAAAAGAAATGTAAGAAAGAAAATATTGAAAGAAAGATAAGAATAGACACTTGGAATATTGGATCTCTTACAGGAAAATTTATGAAACTTGTTGATAGTATGGAGATGAGAAGGATTAATATTATGTGTATCCAATAAACCAAATGGATAAGAGAAAAAGGTAAAGAAGTAGAAAATACAGGATATAAACTATGGCATGTAGGAAAAGAGAGAAATAAAAATGGGGTAGGTATCATTGTTGATAAAACATTAAAGGATGCAATAGTTTCAATACAAAGAGTAGGATATAGGATTATTATGGCAAAAATGATTATAAAAAGAGAAATAATTAATGCATATGCTTCACAAATTATATTAAATAGCGATATTAAATAAAAATTTTAGGAGGATATGGACGATCTTATGCAGAGTATACCAAATAAACAAAATATATTTATTGGAGGAGATCTCAATGGACATGTTGGAAACAAATGTCATGAATATAGAAATGTTCATGGAGATTTTGGATATGGGAATTTAAATGTAGATAGGAAGAATATTTTAAATTTTGATATGGCTTATGATCTTATCCTCACAAATACTCAATTTTATTAAAAGAGAATCTCATCTAATAACATTTAAAAGTGGACAAAATAAAAGTCAAATTGATTTCATTCTCACTAGAAAATCCAATCGTGCTATTTGCAAAGATTGTAAAGTAATTCTGAGTGAAATTTTAGCAAGCCAACATAGGTTAGTGATTTTAGATGTTAAGATTAAAACATAAACAAACACATATAAAAGAAAGTCTTCTCCTAAAATAAAATGGTGGGAGTTAAAAGGAATGAAACGACAAATATTTAAGACCGAACTTTTAAAGATAAATGATTGGAAGTTAGACATAGACGTTAATGATATGTGGATGAATATGACTATAAAAATTAGAGAGATAGCTAAAAAATACTTGGAGAGTCTAAAGGACATAGTCCACCTAGAAAAGAGACTTGGTGGTGGAATGAAGAAGTGCAAAAGGTGATAAAGAATAAGAGAAACTGTTATAAGAGATTGCTGAAATGTGATAACAATGAAGCTTATGAACAATACAAGATAGCAAAAAAAGAAGCAAAAAAGGTTATTAGAAGAGCAAGAGATGATGCTTTTAAACATATGTATGAGAAACTTGGAACTAAAGAAGGTGAAAAAGATATTTATAAACTAGCAAGAATGAGAGAGAGAGAGAGAGACGATCTCAAAATCTTAATCAAATTAGATGCATAAAGGATAAAGAAGGAAAAATTTTGATTAAAGATGATGATATCAAAGAAAGATAAAAAAATTATTTTGATACTCTTTTTAATGACAACTTTGCTAAAAACAAAGACGAATATCGAAAAGAATGTCAAATGAATGGAGAAAGAGCATCATTATACCTATTTTTAAGAAAAAAGGAGATATACAAAATTGTGCAAATTATAGAGTGATCAAATTCATGAGTCATACTATGAAATTATGGGAAAGAGTTATTGAGCGGCGATTATGGAGTTGTACAAATATTTCAGCTAATCAATTTAGATTTATACCTAGTCGATCTACAACTGAAGCTATTTTTCTTATTAGAAGTTTGATAGAAAAATATTGAGATATGAAGAAAGATTTGCATATGGTGTTCATTGATTTAGAAAAGGCTTATGATAGAGTACCAAGAGAGGTCCTATGGTGGGTGTTGGAACGAAGGATGGTGCCTATTAAGTATATACAAATGATAAAAGACATGTATGATGATGCAACTACTAGCGTATGCACAATTGGTGGAGAAACAAGAGATTTTCCTATTTCAATTGGTTTACATCAAGGGTCTGCAATAAATCCTTATCTTTTTACATTAGTTATAGATGAATTAACGAAGACTATACAAGATGATATACCTTGTGTATGATATTTGCAGACGATATCGTAGTATTGATAGATGAAATACAAGAAGGAGTGAATAGAAAGTTAGAAATGTGGAGAAATATTTTGGAGACTAAAGGTTTCAAGATAAGTAGAACTAAAACAGAATATATGTATTGTAAATTTAATGAAAACAAAAAAGAAGTTGGTGAGGGCATCAGTTTAGATGAGATAATATTGTCTCAAAAAACTCAGTTCAAGTATCTTGGATCAATTATTCAAAAAGATGAAGAATGTGATGAAGACGTTAATCATAGGATTAAAGCAAGTTTGATGAAGTGGAGATTGACTTCAGGGGTTCTATGTGATCGTAAAATTTTATTAAAGTTGAAAGGAAAATTTTATCGTACAAGTATAATACTCGTAATGTTGTATGGTAGTGAATGTTGGATAATAAAATAAAAACATACTTCTAAAATAAGTGTTGCCGAAATGAGAATGTTAAGATGAATGAGTGGTCACACTACATTAGATAAAATAAGGAATGAATATATTAGAGAAAATGTAGGAGTAACCAGAATTGTAGACAAACTGAAAGAAGGGAGATTGAGATGGTTTGGACATATTAAACGTAGACCTAAAGAGGCTCCAGTTAGAAATATAGAAAATATTAAAATGACAGAAACAAAAAAGGGGCATGGTAGACCTAAGTTAACTTGGAGGAGGATAATTCAATATGATTTAGATGGTTTAAATATCTCTGAAGAAATAACACAAAATCGACATGAGTAGAGAAAGAGAATCCATATGGATGACCCCAAGTAATTTGGAATAAAGGCCTTAATTGAGTTGAGTTGAGTTGAGTAGACCAAGATGTCACAATGGTAACTGTAGGTTTGCAACAAGACCAAGACGTCACCAGGCCACTCTAATCAGGCATGACTTAAGTTAAATTTCAAAGGAGAAGATGGACTCATCAAGGGATGTGTAAGAAAAATATCAAGCATTATAAATATCATATTTTTAAAAACAAAGAAATGTTTGACAAATTCTTCTCACAATTCCAATCAAATGTAGCCAAATCAATTTAACCCTGTCATTTCCAAAAACAAGAACTCTAGATTGGGTTCAAATTAATTTATATATCTTATCAACATTCTAGAATGATAAATCATAGATTAAATTGTTCGATATTATCCTAATTTAAGTTCAACTAAGTTCACAAGTTGACATTTTATTGGTCTTAACTATGATTGTCAAAGCGACCAAAGCAACAAAGAGTCCATTTAAGTGCTTAAGCATTAAGATTAGTTGAGGCGGTCCGCAATTGGCTAACCAATACAACAAAACATAAATAGACATAAATTCAATCATTTCATTCAAACAATCACTAAACTAATGAGATAACTTAACAAATATAATTTATATGTAAATTGACAAAATCTCAACCAAAAGGAAAAATCAGAAATACTTATACGTGTGTTGAAAAGTGCAATCTTCAACTACTGTAAATTGCCCAAATAAAAATTCAATCTCCAAGTGGTATAATATAGATGATATAAATATAATACACAATCTATTTTTGTCAAGCAAATAAGAATGAAAAAACACATTTAATAGACAAACTTAGAAAGTGAAAATAACACAAAACAACTAAGCGCATCTAATAAAATAGACTAAACAAATGCAAATAAAACAAAAGAACATATTACTAAAAGCTTTGTTATGTTTCTAAATTTTAAAACTAAACATTTCATTGTCTAAATTAGAATCATTAGCATTCTCCTCATTGTCATCTTTATTATTCTCTTCATTTGATTCCCACGGTGCATCATCATCATCATCATCATTCTCTTCATTGCCATCTTCATTATCCTCTCGATTTGATTCTCATAGTGCATCATCATCATCATCTTACCCCTCTTCTTATTCACTATCTTCTTCTTCATTCCTTCTAGAAGACGATGAACTTTCTCTAAATTTGTCAACAAATCTTTAAGGTGTTGTTTTTTGAAGCTCTCATAACAAGTTCCATGTCTTCCCAAGAAAGATCATCACCTTTTTTTAATAAAACAAGACATAAAGCTAAATTCTATTAAAATTGAGAAAGTTCAAACAAGAGAAGAAAGCCAAAGCTGATAAAAGGAAAGATCATCATATTCATAAACTAAATTTGGTTTTTCTTGTATCATTCATTCACATCCCCAATCTAACTTGGATAGGCTAATAAGATTGAATTTGTTGGGATCATTTTTCATTTCTCTAAATCTTTTTGGAAGACAGTGGTTATGTTGAACAAAAACAATATCATTCAATATTTTATGCTCCAATATATTTCTCTTCTTTATATGAATGTAGAAGAAATTATAATGCATGTTAACAATTACAATCCACATGTTTACAAAAAAAATGAACAGCAAATACACACTAGGTCCAGTTTCAAATATCCACTTTCACACTAGGTCCGTTGTTAAAACCACTTTAACACTAGGTCCGTTTTCACAAATATTAATCAATCCCACTCCATTTTGGTGTTCTGACGTTGGAGGGGTGTTATACTTAAATGAAAATTCCTAAAATACTCCTTAGGTGGGTGTTACATGTACACCGTGTGCACTTGCTTCCAATTTCTACCGATTGCATTGTTAAAACTAGACTCTTTATGACGTTATCATCAAATAATAGGACCTAGTCCATTTAAATAAATCACTTGATCGAACGTTCTGATTTATTCAAAATATATTCAAGTATAATATGGCAGTACAAAATCGACAATTCCATATTTTTATCATGTATAATATATAATTTGATTTAGACATATATAGGCACTGTCTTCATCGAAAAATTGACTGCTCCAGTATTTTTTGCACCATTGACGTTCCAGATTTTTTTCTACAGAATTTTTTGCACTATTTATGATCAAAATACCCTTATAGAAATATATACGTAGTCTGATTTCTGTCAAATTTCTAACTGTGGAGAAGGTGGGACCAAGTACGATTTGAAATGCAAACAGGATCTTGATTAAACTAAACGAAAAGTAAAAGACCATTCTTGGAGTCTCTGGCATTTGGCAACTTTTTTGGTCATGCACCCAAATCATACAACACTGCTAGGCTTTAAAAAACACAAGAGTACTATAATTATATGAACCTGCCAATATCACAAAACCAGTGATGAACCATTGTTTCTTGGCAACCTACCAAGACCGTAAACGGACCATTGTTTAACGTACATTGACTGCTAAGAGTGTAAACGGACTAGCACGAACCATTGTTTCTTGGCAACTTGCCAGGATCATGATCAAATTAAACTAAAAGACAAAGACCATTAACAATACCTAAGACATGTTTAACGTACAAGTCTTGAAATGTAATATCCAAAATACATAACATGGACATAGAAGTCTTAATCATCCCAAGGACACACTCATGACTTCATTGGAAGCAGCATCACTACCATCACCATCATCGTCGGATAAGGTAACTAGTTTCATTAGACTTTTTGCAAGCCTCTTCACTTTATATCTAAGTTTCTTCTCCCTTTCTAACTCACTCTCTAAGAAAGCTAAACGCCTCTCCAAATGCCAATTGTGGTCTGCCCTCTCACAACAACAAGAAGTACATGAATCGACAAAATTAACCAGCTCATCACACCACATAAAGAAATCACAACCGTCTACCTACAAAAAATCAACATATAATGGCATATATATCAGCACTATTATTTAAGAAAAAATGTTAGTTGCAAGAACACTATAAGAATGGCTAACTTTGCATTTATAAAACTTTCTACCAAGGTTTTTTCAGTATGACTCATTTGATAGCATAGTAGCCATGTCCATATGAACAACGCATCGATGGAATTCGAAGAGCACTAGCCATTCGCTAACAAATAAGAACAACAAAAGACAGCATCAATTCATAAATGTAAGATTGATAACTTAATATACAGACATAAATTAGAAGTGTTGTCATGTTCTAAAAAAAGATAATTTAACAGGTTCTGAAAAGTGTTGAAGACCCTCCTAATTTATAGAACAACAAAAGACAACTTCATTTCATAAATGTAAAATAAACGAATAAGAAATGATTTATATTTCAAACCTATTCGGCTATAGGATTTGTACAAGATTGTCGATTATGACCAGGTTATTTGCATATAGAACATGTATATGTTGCTCGATCTATTTCTAATGCTCATTGTGAAAGAATCCTCTTCTTCTTACTTCTCCCTGCTCTCTTCTGTGTCAAAGGGGGCTTCACTTGAATATTCTCAAAGTTTGGTATGAGTTTAGTCATATTAGATATTGGTGCAATGATCTTCTCATAACACTTTTTGTAGGCATCTGAAGTGTAAAATGAGGATACAAAGTTTTCTATGTTTCCACCTATTTTATGAATTACGGCACATGCATGCTTACATGGTAACTTAATAAGTTGCCATCCTCTACAGGTGCATGTACCCTCTACGAGATTAACCACATATGATGGCTCAGTGCATACTTCATATACAATACCGTCGGAAAGATTTACTCCATGCCCTCGAGAGTCGTCCATCAACTTTTTAATCTTTTTACCAATTGTAGGGCATAAAAAAGTCTCCCATAACCCACTACTCTCTTTTCTTTTGGCGGCCATGTTCATTATCTTCATTTGTATCTTGTCAAGCATGTGATAAATGGGAAGGTGCCGCTCCTCTAAAACCCATGCATTAAATGACTCGGTGGAATTTGAATACATCTCCCCAAATCTGTCACCTGGGAAATACGCATTTGCCCAATGATTGGGATTAGAATTCCTTGCCGACATTTCAGCTTCTTTACAAATAACGCCAATGCTAGACATAGCACTCTTTGTTCTTCTACAGTGTAAACATATGTTGTTTTGTCAAACAAAGATAACAATTCATTTTTTATTGTTCCTTTGAACTTTCCTGCCAATTGTTTTGCAAAGTTAGCCTTCAAGTGACGTAAACAAAAAGCATTGTTCACATCTGGAAATATATTTGTAATAGCCTCGATAAGTCCCTTGCACCTGTCAGATATAAATGTTAACTTCTTAGAAGGTGCTATAGCATTTCTCAAACATTTCATGAACTATGTCCAATTATCTTCATTTTCAATATCACAAACTGCATATACAAACGGGAATAACTCAATCTCTCCATTCAAAGCAGTTGCACCTAGAAGAATCCCTTTGTATTTATCTTTTAAAAATGTCCCATCAAGAAACAACATTGGTCTGCAACTAGTATCGAAACCAACTTGGCATGCATGAAAACACACAAAAAAATGCTTGAACCTTCCTAGCTCTGTAATATCAAAATCAACAATACTACCAGGGTTAGAAGTTTCTATTGCATTCACATACCACCGCAAAGAATCATAAGAACAACGTTCATCACCAAGCACATCTTTACTTGCCACCTCCTTACCAAGCCAAGCTTGATGATAAGGGACATCAAGTCCAAAATCTCTAAAAATATCTTTCTTAATGTCAGTAGGTCAATACATTGGAGAATCAACAATCTTATCCACTATTAGTGATCCTACAAACTTTCTTGATGCTCTTGGGTGTTTTTGTGTACTAAGAACCCCTCCACATGTGTGTTCATTATGCAACTTCTTTATGACGAATGTTGGACCACCACCAAGTCTAAGTGCATGTAAAAACCATGGACAATGACCAAATCTACATGAAATTGTGAAACGTGTCAACTCATTTCTAATAAAGTTATAATCAAACCCTCTTGTAATAGCATATTTAATGACATCCTGTCTCAAATGCTCAACACTTTCAAATATTTGACTTTTGGAATGAATTAAATCATTTCAAAGAGAAATCTTCTTTTCGTCGCTACTACTGCTTGAAGGAACATTACTTTGAAATATTGTTACTCCCAATTTGATTGTCAAATGCTTGATTTACACATTTGTACAACCAATTGACTTATGAGTCAGATTTGACACTATACAATGACCTACTTTATATGTAAATATATAAACCTTACCTTTGAGACACACCTTCCGAAGTTGTAGATGTAACTTGGACATTCAAAATCTTCTTACCAAAAGACATGTATATGTTTATAGCATTGTGCAGATCTTCATCAGTTTAATGTCGAATCTTGCTTTGGTATGATATATCTAAGATCCAAACATGAATCATCTCATGTCCATCTATTAGATACAAATTGAATGACTTTTTCTAAAGTTATATTTTCTGTATATTGCATAATATGTCCTTCCCCATTGAACTTGAATATAATCGAAACATGATCTATATTTCACTGCCTGTAGAATAATTTGCATGTAATAAAAATGTACGAAAGAACAAAAAATAAAGCTTGTAAGGAGCTATACAACACAGTGTAGTAAGGAACAAAAATGATCAGACTCCTCATGTCCACTTGTTCAGTGCATGGGGTAGTAACCTACTATCGCCCCTGACTCCACCACCTGCTGGTAGAATCCCTTCATCTCATTGGGATTGGCTCCAATTTGGTCTACAATAGGCCAATCCAAGCCTATCCAGCGGTATGGAGCCCAATGTCCATTGACATTGGCCACAAGATCAGGAAAATCTGGATCAGGCTGAGACTCAAAAATAGCCAATCTCAATTGGGATCAGCCGCTCATGCAAAGCATGGATGGAAGTAAATCAAACTAGAAGATAACAATAGCTCTATTTAACCACACAAAAATCATACATCGGCCAATCCAAGCCTATCCAGCGGTATGTACCACCCAACAATAGCTACCGGCAGGTCGTCGGATGAAAGTAGTCATCTGGCGAGGAAACAACAGCTGTTTACTGTCCTAGTGACCTGGGAAGCCGATATCAGCCAGCTTCACCTTTTCCCTCTTCTTCCCCTACCCTAGATGAGAGAACGTCTTATCTTTAGCAGTGCGTATGTGTCGACCATGTTCTTAGTCGAGAGACTGCTTTCCCTTTACTTTGTTGTCAGGAACAAGAGCCGCCTCCTTTGCCAAGAAGAGGAGAATTGCACCTTATCCTACAAGAAGTAGAGATATTTGTTGGTGGCGAGAAGCAGAAGCTGAATGTTTGGCCGAATAGAGGAGCACCGTTGCTTTGCCCCTTTTCTTTGTCGGGAGGAGAAAGAGTTGTTACCTTCGCAAAGAAAAGAACCGTCGCACACAGCCAAAAGGACCAAGCTATGAGCTTCGCAGTGCACCGTGAGAAGTTGTGTCCATTGTACGCAGTGTGAGCAGTAGGTGACGCCGTTGTGCTGCAACTGTCGCGTGCGAGGAAGACCTAAAGCTCTACGCTGTTCTGCCAGCCCGTGTCTCTCTCTCCTCAGCATTGCGGCAACTTGGGACTAAGGTTACGGTGCTGGGCGATGGGCATTGTCAGAATAACAAAAAGGTTTAAACGGTGTATCTACGACGTTATGACGGAATGGACAATGTGTTACAAAATTTTCAGTCAACGGACTGGGTGTTATACATATTTAGTCAACGGATTTAGTGTTATAGTGATTTAGTTAAACGGACCTGCTATTAATTTTCCCAAAAATGAATGCCACAATTTACATAGAATCATAGATATTCACAGCCTCAAATGCACTCCAATTATACTCACAATCAAAGGCGCTACAACAAAATCCTAAATTTTTCAATGCAATCATTTGAGGCTATGATGTTTCTCTACTATATTGTGTCCACCAATTAGCTAACAAAAAAGTTGATGAGTAAAAATACAATGAAGTAATCAAATAAAATATAACAAAGCTTGAATTTGAGAGTTAAAATCACTTATTGGGAAGTTTATTGCCTTGGGATATTTTGGCAAATGGAAGAGAAAATGTACATTTTGAGGTCATATACATTGCAAGCCATTCATCAATTTTATCTTAAAGATGTGAATCTCCCACCGTTCTTCGGAGACGTGAAAAATGCTTTCTCAAACTTTTTGGTAGAGTTTGGATCTTTCTTTGACTTAACAAAAAGTTTGGAATTCAAAGAAAACCATTTGCATGTGGTGAACATTGCATTTCAATCTTTTAGCGACGATCCACAATTTTTAAGATAGGAGCATTCTTCACTTCTTTATCACCAAAGTTCTTTGTGATTTTTTTAACACTCTATTACAACATAAACATAATCTACTGTTGGCTTTTCATCTCTGTCAACTAATCTTAACAATTCTAGAATTGATTGAGATGATCGCAAAATTTTCTCAACTCCATTCCAAAAAAATTTTGAAAAACAATTGATGACACATTTTTTCATGCACTTGTCTTTGTCTAAATACTACTATACCAAGCATCATATGCTAACAACCTATGCAAACCTCTTTTTACGGCATCATCATGCAATCTTTCCAATGTGAGAAGGGAAGTGAAAAATCTAGTAACACTACATCTTAAAAATTCTTTCCCTTTTGTTTCTTTCTTCGTATGATCAAGCAAACAAGTATGGTTTTATAGATAACATGTCAATTTTATAACCTTTGAAATAGTACCTACATAGGTTTTTATTTTTTTAATGTCTACTAGAATAAGATGAAGACAATACACCACACATGCGTCTAGAATAATTGTTTTTCTTTTCTCCATCAACAATTTTTCTACAGCAATATTAAAAGATGCATTGTCTATAACAATTTGTACAATATTTTCTTCACTTCCTTCTTAACGATTTTGTCCATGAGTTCATACAAAATGATAACATCTTTCTTTTTGGTTGGATACATCAATGAACTCCGTAAAATATGTTTCTTTTCGACAATTTACCAAAAAGTTAATCAATATTTTCTATCTTTTGTCAATCCAACCATCACACATGATCATACAACCCTACACTTTCTATTATGCCAAATATTCATCATACATTTGTTTTGTTTCTTCAACTATCTTTTTGAGAAGTGACCTTCTCAACATTTGGTAACTAGGTGGGTTACAACCTAGTCTAACACGAGTTGTTTGTTCAAACATGATTTCATTTTTTTTATTTTGAGGCGCTTAAGGGTATTCCCCCTTCATAAAACCATCTAGCCACACAACTCAATTTTCATTTGTTCTTTCTTTTTTTAAAATGTACTTTGAAATGTCTTGCCACTTCTTTTTGCATCAACAGATTGTTCAACACTCATTCTTGCAAATAAATCTGTTGGATCCTTAGTGGACTTGCTTGTATATGTGTACCTACACATTTCTTTCTCAAAGAAAATCTTTATTTGATGGCACTAGCTCTTCTTCTTGTTCATTATCTTCATGCATTGTAGAAGATCATATTTTCCTTTTCTTGTTTGTGTTGAGCCATTGCAACATTGCATCTGTTATCTTTCTTGTTGTCATTGAACATTTCTTGTCATCGTTGTCTTTAAACATTTCTTGACATTGAGATAACCTCCGATCAAATGTTCGTTGTATCTTTTAATATCACCATTTGAAACCAATCCACATAAATCATATTTTATTTTAGTTTTATTAATCTCATCCCGTCAATACTCATACTTCCATCCGAAATCTTTAGATTTTGCCCTCTTCTTCTCTTCCATTTGATTCGATCCAATTGCCAACATAATGACTAAATCTAAACCTAACGCATCCATTTGCTCCACTATTCCACACAGCTTACACATGCAACATAAATGAATAGATTTCAACCAAAAAAACAAAAAAAATAGTAAATTGGTCTTCAATAAATTTTTAAAAATTAGTCAAAATGGTGATAAAATAAGTTTGAAATAGCAAATAAATAATCTACAAGCGATCCTGGTCCTATTTCACTCTTTTTGGGTCAAATGGAGATTGAAATCGTAGCTACAAGCAGCGATTCAATGTTGAAAATGTCGGACTAGTCTTCCCCGCCCGATAAGGCGGGGAAGACAGTCGGATGGAATCGATCAAGAGTTGATCAATTCTGTTGAAATACTCTTCAAAAATTGCAATTTTGACATTTTTTGATTGACTCAAGCCAAAAAATAAAATTTTTTCACTAAGAATGGGGGACGCAAGGAGAGTAGAAGAATGGTGAAGCAAGAGAGGAAGAGAGAGATGAACAATGGCGGATGACGGCAAAACGGAACAACCCCAACAACTTGCACATGAAATGGGGTGGGGTGGAGGTAAAGAAATTTATTTTAAGACAGAGAAGAAAGATTAGGGTTTAAAGTAATTATAAACATTATATAAATATTGGTCTTACTGGGTTAAGCGAACAAAGCAATTACATGGCCATAAAATGAGCCACTGCTAGAGCCTCACAAAATTGCTTGAGCATCGCTTTGACAACATTGGTCTTAGCATGACTCTACAATTTAAATTATTTAATATTGATCTTAACCAACTTCTAAGCATGATCAAATTAAATACTCCTCTATCACATACTTAAAAATTAGAAGCTCAAAATTTCAGATCAAACCAAAATAGACACCACCTTAATTGTACCATGCTCTCCAAAAAGCGTCAAAATGTGCTAAGTTAATCTAAAATTAAAATTCTCAATTTAAAAACATGTGTGGTTCAGAAACGCTCAGTTAGGAGAAGTCTACCAATTTTTCACCAGATTGACCTGACATTTCAATTTTATTAGTTTAAAAACATGAGTAGCAATACAAAATAAGTTCCATACTATGCTAAGATATGGTTTAATGTCATAAGTGCCCTAGTATAATATGTTTTATTATTTTTCATATATACAAACATAGTGAATTCTATATTTATATCCCTGTTTTACACATTCAAAATAAAAATACTTTTAAGAGACTAAATCATGGATTAATAACGGTTCTAGTTGACTAGCTTTTTAATAATGAATTTAAAAAACATGAAACTAGATATGCTCAGTTCAGAGTAATCTCAAGATGTGACCTTTTAAAATAAAAACTATCAATTAATAGTCGGTCATTACGTGCCATTAGACATATGAGCTAACTGAAATTTGAAGTATGATATGTCTAATATTTGATACGTATTTATGCATGTTCTTGACAAGGATTCAAGCCCTTAAAGGAGAGAGATTGTGACTCTAATATAGGATAATGTTAAAAGGCTAAATGACTAAATTAGTAAGTTACTAACAAAGAGTTAAATTGGAAAAACTTCAAAACTAAGCTAACTTATGAGATGTTTGGTTGCACAATAAATCTTTATAAATTTCCGTGATAAAAAGTTATATTAAAATAAAGTGTGAACTAATCAATGGCATAAAAGTATCATGTTTGGGAAGGAAGACATGGTAACAAAAAAAAGGATACCATGTATGACTAAACAAGGTGATCACAAGATAAAAGAAAAGAGGTGACATCCTATTTTTTTGTTCAAGAAGAAAAACTCTTTTAAAACATAAAATTACAATGATTGCCAAACACATCTTTTAACAAGTTTTGTTTCAAAAGCATAAAATTGTAACAAAAACTTAATTTATCATGCAACCAAACACCCCATTAGAAATAATCTCTAGGTTAAGGATTTTTTTTAGATGACTACCAATGAGCATATTTGTCAAGACAATCAACTAAATTGGTTGTTACACCTTTTTGATATTGACATAAAGAGGCTTTTCTTGTAATTCTGGAAAGAAAGAAAACTCACTAACTTTAAACTTGTAACAAGTGACTAAATCAGTTGACTGGTCCAACAACCGTGCTAATTAGTAGCCTTCCCAGGAGGTCACCCATCCTTTCACACACAACACATCACATACTTAGGCAAGTCACACTAGACCTTTCGGCTGGGTCATGCTCTGATACCATATATAACGACTGACCAAACTATCCCAACAATAGTGCTAATTAGGAGCCTTCTCGAGTGGTCACTCATCCTTGGCTTACTCCCAAAAGAGCACACTTAACTTTGGAGTTCTTTCAACTCAACCTCTATAAAATAGCTAACCGATGTTGATGGTAATCCACTGATTTAATCTCTTAACATATTCACAAATCGGGGTATTACAAAACTATCTCTATTTCTTTCTTCTCACTAAGGATCAAATTAGTGATTGTAAAGAAATTTTAACTTGATAAACCGCAAGCAACAAACAACAAGAAAAACTATAAAGCTTTGTTATAATCCTTTGACCCTTCAAAGGCTCTCGATTATAAAAGAGGAGAATGGAAAAAAATAGGGATATCAATGACAACCCATAATTTGATTATCCAGCCCTTTCATTAAATTAATGAATTGTTATAAGATAATTTGCTAAATTAATCATATCGATAATAGATAACCCGATAATTTAATGGGTATAGATAAATTTCAAATCAAATTCATTATCTATCCACAGTATTGTTTTACAAGTGTATCATCAAAAGACTCATATTTTAATATACTACAACCTCCAACATCTAATTTACATCAAAGATGAAAATCAACAATGTTATTGTATTTATTTTTTTTCTATCTTATGTTAACAAATTTTATGACTAAAATACAATTTCAAACTATCTTGTGATTTCATGACTAATTTTTGTCAATATTTTTAATACATATTTTTATACTTTAATTCTTATCACTTAAATTATTTTTATCTATATTCATCAACTATTCATTAATTGACTGTTAACTAATTCTTAAGAGGGCACAGAGCATGCATATACGCTATCAATAATCAACAAACAACAAACGAATATATTTTGTTACTTATAAATACAAATGGTGTCACCCTCCTACTTGTATATGATCTCTTGACATTCCTAATTAGAAGAAAAAAAGGTTTAGTCTTTTGTCATTTTGCTTTTCTTTGATAAAGCTGAGTTAACTTTCAAAGTTCAACGGAAAACCCCTATTTATGGGAAGATAGTAATTGTTTGATTGATTATAATTTCATGTTATGTAAAGCATTTTATTGGTCTTTTCTTAAGCACACTGTGGAAATTAGAGCCAGCACATGTTACCAATCAGTTGATAAATAGATTCTTCTTTCACCATTGTTGTAATACTCTTATTTATCGATATGTCATGAGATTAAGTCAGTGGATTATCAAGAATTCTGATTATCTATTTTTCGGAGGTTAAGTTAAATAAATTCTAAAATTAAACGTGTTTTTTTGAGAGTTGGTCGAGAATAAGTGATCTCCTGTAAAGATTACTAACTAACATTGTAACAACCGACTAAATCGGTAGACTGGTCCAACAACCGTATTAATTACCAGTCTTCCTAAAAAGTCATCCATCTTTGGGGTACACCTGATATAGTATACCTAACTTCGAAGTTTTTTCAACTTAACCTTCAAAAAATGTTGACGGATGATGTTGGTAATTCATTGATCTAATATCTTAACATATTCCGGAACCGGGATGTCACAAACACAATTATTAGAATAGCCGGCTAATTTAATCACAGAGAAGAATCTCTACGTCGTAGCTAAACAGCCAAAGAAGTGTCAACAAGCCACTTCTAACTCGTTAAATACAAATTTAAAAAAAACGAGTATTTGAAATTCTGATAGACAAGAGAGTAAAAAGAGAGAAATAAAGATGAATTATTTGATTCGACTCGATGAAATATTTAAAATTTTAATTTATTCCCTGATCTCTTACGTGAAATAATAAATCTTAATTATTCATATTTGAAAATAAAAAAAAAGTACAGTTAACTTTTTGACCAAGAACAGGTTTAGGAAAAGGGATCAGAAGCGGCCACGGCAAGCAAGGAACCAAACCCCAAGGTAGCAACGTGGCCGTTGATCAGAAGGCCAAGCAAAGTAAAAGCCCGAGGTGGCTTTCAAAGGCAACCAGAGCATGCATGCAGTTGAACGCTCGATATATATATGTGCGGTGATTCTGCGAGACAAGCCAAATGTTTCACCGTCTTTTTCATATCTTATGGGGTGTTTGGTTACATGATAATTTTTTGTACATTTTCATAATAAAAATTTATATAAAAATAAAAAGTGAACCGACTCATGACATAAAATTGTCATGTTTGGAGGGATGTAATAAAAAAAGTAACTATCATTCATGATTAAACAAAGTGGGAGATCACGAGAAAAAAGAAAGAGGTGAGACTTACTTTTTTATTTAAGAAAAAAATCATTTTCAAAATATAAAATTGTCACGGTTGTCAAATATCTCTTTTAACAAAATTTTTTATAATTTTTAAAAATTAAAATAAAAATCTTTATTATCATGCAACCAAACACCCCCCTTGGGAGCAAGCATATGCAAGATATCTTTATCGTTATCAATCTTGAAATTTACATGGATAACAATCAATGTTCAATAAATAGTATCAATTTTAAAATTTATAGTGCAAACAAAATATGTAATGTAATTGTATTTTGACAGGGATACACTGATTATTAGAAACATCGGTATTAAAATTGTTTATGGGATGTTTGGTTGCACGGCGACGGAGTTTTTTATTTTAATTATTAAAAATTATAGTAAAAATACATTTGAAAGTGTTTGTCATGTCCTGCGGTTTTTTATCTTAAATTTTTTTTTTTACACTCCCCCACGTGTTCTAGAGTAAAAACAAAAGAAACATTGACAACTTATTTTAAAAGTCCAACCCACTTCCTCCGTGTGCTCACGTGCACAGCCCCCACCAAAGACCGTACCATCATTTCTAAAACTAATAACGGTTTTGCCTAATCTTATATTTTTATAGTTTCTATTTTTAAAATTTGTCATGTTCTTACCTCCGGTATCATTTTTTATAGTGAAATCGTATAAAAATAAAATACAACCAAACATCTCATTAAGATATCATTTTTGATATTTTAGCCAAACAGGCAGCCGTTTAGCACCATCTGTTTTGCTTAAATGATGTCTAACTTCTGAATCGGTCAAAGTTTAGAGGATGAGATCCTTATGGGGGTGTTTGGTTGCATGATAATTTTTTGTACACTTTCATGATAAAAAATTATATTAAAATAAAAAGTGAACCAACTCATGACATAAAATTATCATGTTTGGAGGGATGTGATTACAAAAAAGAGTAACTACCACACATGACCAAACAAAGTGGGGGGACCACAAGAAAAAAGAAAGAGGTGAGACCCTCTTTTTTTGTTTAAGAAGAAAATCACTTTTAAAACATAAAGTTGTCATGGTTACCAAACACCTCTTTTAACAAGTTTTTTTACAATTTTTAAAAATTAAAACAAAAACTTTCATTATCATGCAACCAAACACCCCATTAAATAGGAACTTCGTTGTAAATTATTTAATTTTAAGTAGTTCACTGTATTTTTTATTCTAAAGATGAATAACTAAAATTTTGTGGTCCATGATAGAAATTAAAGATAAAATTAAGATTTAAGACATTCCATTTAGTTAAAATAAGGTGATGTTTGATAAAGCTGAAATTTGAAATCAGAAATCTGAAAATCATCTCTTATATTTGAATATGCCATATAAATATTTGAAAATTTAATGATTAAGATTATTTGATAAAACAATTGAATGTGTAAACTGAATACATTAAGATTGCTTGATAAAATACTTGAATCTAAAATCGAATATAAAATTCAAAATTAATATTTTTCAAAATGATTATAAAAATATATTAAATAAATAAAAATAAAAAAATAAATTTACATGTCTGATAATGATGAGTATTACCAACAACCATATATGGCACCAACCTATTGTATACACAAAGATTGGAATCAAATGAAAACTTAGTGACTAATATTTGAATATGAATTCTCGTACATAAAATTATTTGATAATCACAGATTAACTTTTTAATATAATTTAAATATACCAATATTATTTGATAATCACAAATTAACATTTGACCATTTCATATTAAATTTTCACTTCTATTTTTAAAATTTTATGTAGTGTTGTTTATGTTTTGCGAATTTGTTATGTCAAACATATTTATCATATGAAATATTAATAATAAACATATTAAATAAATAATTATAGATAGGATAAAATATGCATACCTATCATTGAGCATATCAATAGTAAACGCACAAATAAATAAATATAGATAACATAAAATATGCATGCATTAGAATATTAACGGTAAACATTTTTTAAAACAATAATATCAACAGTAGACAAAATAAATAAACTCAGTTAAAAATAGACATGATTTTCTTCTATCATGTGAAATGAAACTGATAAAATTATTCTATCGAAGTTTTAATTAGTCTGATTTTAATTGATATAAAAGTTGCCCATATAATCAAAAATAATAAAAATAAGATGAGTAATCTTTAAGTGGACATGAAGGACTTTTCCAACATTGAGTATCTCTCATCCTGCCAAGGTGATGACATCCCCACGTTCCTGTTCAGCGCTAAGTGGGTATCACTCACTTAACTTTACAGTTCAGATCTTAAATGATAAATATTATCAAACGATCTGAAAATGTAAATGTCATTTTTTTAGAACGTTTGCAGTGGTAATTTCGTATGTAATTCCTTTCTTGAAACGTAAAATTTTAGATTTTCACCTCCAAAAAATTTAAAAAAAATTTGGCGAACTGCTTAAAAACGAAGTGGTTTCACAAACAAGTTCCTATTGTAACGTTTACTAAGAATTTCAATATCTAATCTTCCACGGATTTACGGGCTAGTAGGGTGTTTGGTAGCATTTTTAATTTTAAGAAAACTTTGTTTTTGAAATCAAGATTATTTGACTTCTCAATTTTATTTTTAAAATCAAAACAGTCTGACGACTTTATGTTTGGCAAAATTATCATAATTTTTAAAAAATAGACGATGGTGTTTAATTATGACTTGCGATGTTGGGAAACTCTCCCAAACTCCCTCCACAGAGAGGACCTCCCACATTCAGCCTCCACGTCTATCTCAAAAATAAAACAAAACCTGTCTTATTTTTATTTTAGAAGCGATTATGTACCTAGAGTATCCCACTTTTAAAAATGAGACAATAGTTAAAAATTGCAACCAGATACCTTATCTCTTTTATTTTTAAATTTTAGATCAAAAAGAAGAAAAAAAACGTAACCAAAAACACCCTATAAACATCCATATGTTTTAAGTGTTTTAATTAACCACCATTAAAAATAGCAAAATAAATATTGACGGCTGTTTCACTGTATTTCCATGTATCGGAAACAAGCTAATATATACCTACATCAAAATTGCATCAACTCATATGATAACTAAATTTATTACTTTGCATTGCAAAAGAAGTTGGGTGTGTAAAGTAAAGATAAATTTTTTCTCCTCGGGCCATTTACTATATATATTTTTTCTATTTTTTTCGTGTTCACCCAAAAATTCTAATATTATAAAATCAGAAAATTTATTTATTAAAAAAACGATGAGTCAGATGCCTTTTTTCGTGTCACGCTAAAATGAAAAAACGAAAGGTGATTATTCATCAAACGTGCCGACGACATTAACGTAATTACTTATGAATGTATAAAATATAAATACAAATACATATATATTTATATATTTATATATTAATAGGAGATATAAACATAAAAGTATTTAAAAATCAGATATTCCACTTTTTGCCGGACACCCGTTATCCTCCGGCGCCCGACGGCGGGAGCAAGCAGGCGAGACCCGCTCAACGGTCGAACACCACACGCGCACTCAGTCGGAGCCATGAGCACCTCCTCTTCCATCTCTCTGCTGCGCCCTTACCTCCCCCTCAGCCCCAGCGGGAAGCAGCAGCAGCGGAAGCCTTCCGTCCTCCGCGGCTGCAGCAGCAAGGGCAGCTGCAGTTCCGGCTCCCTGCTTCGGCACAGGGATGCCGACATCGCCGCGGGAACTGCAACCCGCGCACCGGAGCTGGAGGGTGGAAATGGAGCGGGGAGGAGAGAGGCGATAGGCCTTGGTATCTGCTTGAATGTTCTGGCCTTCTTCGAAGGGGTTGGAAAGGAGCAGGAAGCGGCAGCCGCACCCGCAGAGGACGGTCTGTGCTCGCTCACCGTGGCCCCCTCTGGGCTAGCGTTCTGTGACCGCGTCGTTGGCGCCGGCGCCGCCGCCGTCAGGGGGCAACTCATAAAGGTGGGCTATGGAGCTTCGGCGTCTCCGGGTCTAGAGTATTTCAAAGCGAGTAGCTCACGATATGTTGGTTTTGTTAGGCGCATTACGTTGGCAAACTGCAAGATGGGAAGGTGTTCGATAGCAGTTATGCTCGCGGGAAACCGCTATCTTTCCGCATCGGCGCTGGCGAGGTGAACCCCTGAATCCGGAGTCTTCTTGAATTAAATGTTATTTACTTCTTAGATCATCTTATCCTTCTGAAAATCCGTCATTTGTGGTGTCTTCAGATATCTATATAGATATTGGGTTATACTTTAGCGAAGTACCAGCAGATCGATCCCGTAACTGATGATTGTATGCCTATAAAATTTCACCACTCTTTGTGCATCATCCAGTTGGGGATTGGAAGATCCAGGTAGAAGTTCATTGTTTAGAAGAAAAGGGCAAAATTCTGTTCATGCTGGAGCAACAGCGGTGCTGTCAGTCTGCATAATTAACTGTAGAGAGGGACCGTGACCGTTCCCGAAGTAAATGTGAAGATAACCTTATTTAACATACGTTATCTTATTTAACATACATTGTCTATTTAATAATGAAGTACTTGAGAAGTCCAATCTGTGTAGTACTAATTTCTTCTGCTTTAACGACAGAGAGGATGCTTATATCCAGTATACGTTTATGCTGAATGCATGGAGTTTGTTAGCTTCTTGATGGTCAATTGAATATTAGACATTGTTTAGAACCAACCTTCACGAGAATACTGTTCTTGGCCGTTGCCCCTGTAACTATGGGTGTTGTGCACTGCATTTTTATTTGAGGTCTCAAAGGAAGGAGTCAGTATGCCCTTCAACCTCTCAATTGAAGATACGTGGGAAGCTCAAGATGGAAATATACCATGGAATAGAAATAGCTTGGGGAATTAAAAGTCATAATAATCATCCATTGATCATGGAGAATCTTAATTTAATGAGACAACATGTCATTGTCTCTTCTTATGGCCGATGAATAATAGGAAAATGTTTGCAATAGAATGCCAATCAGGGAAATTATTGGTCATTCTCTTTTGTTAAATATTATTCAGCACCGAATCCTAGTTTCATGACCATTTAGAGAACAAAATTGATGTTCACCTTCATAAAATGTGCACAAAAATGCTGTTCTAAAGTGAATAACACCAAAAGAGAGTATAATCTTTTTGCCCTTGATTTCGGAGTTAAAATTATCTTTTGGTCAGGCAGTTTTAAGATGTTTTTCTTTGGCATGCAAGGTCATAAAAGGGTGGGATCAAGGCATCTTAGGTGATGAAGGGATTCCACCTATGCTCTCAGGTATGAGAAATCTTGGATGTGTCATTTACTTTTATCACCTTGTTCACATATTCATGATATGAAATCTCCTTATTGGTAAAAATACAATAGAGATACATATCCTGCACTGTAATGCATATTTTTGTGAATATCTTAGGTGGAAAACGTACACTAAGGATTCCTCCAGAACTTGCATATGGTATGAGAGGTGCAGGCTGTAGAGGAGGTGATAGTTTACTCTCTGCTTTTAAGTCGGGTAGTTACTGTTTTGTAGAATGTTTGATTTTGGTTTTTATATTTACCCAGTTGATGTAACCTCAAAATCCAAAGATTTGATGTTTTGTTTTGGAAATTCATTTTCCTTTTGAATTTGAATTAGATTTGATTAGACCTTAGCATTGACTTTGTAAGAAGATAGATGATATTTCATAAAAGCACTAGCTGGGGTCAAAATTATATGTTGAGGTTGTTAGGTTCTTTGAAAATTTGTTTTGACCTCTCCCCGTCGGATGGTGCGAAGATCCGACGTTAATTACATCGAGATTTCTCGAATACCCTTGATTATCGTCATAGCAATCCATAAACATTCACACATAGGAGAAAACAGCCCCATGTAATCAGTGGAACGCAAGCACTTAATTTTTTTTGAGTTTGGTTTGAATTGAATTGGTTGAATTAAATTTGTTGGTTTGATTTTGATTGAGTTGAATTTAATTTGAGTTGAATTTAATTGGTTGAATTGCTTTTAATTTGGGTTAAAATTTGATTTATTCATTAATTTAAGTTGAATTTAGTTTGTTGATTGCTTTTTGGTTTGGGTTGGAGTTTGATTTGATCAATTGATTTAAGTTTGGTTCAATTTGAATTGGTTTGGAATTTATTAGAATTCTGGCTTGTTTGCTTCATTTGGATTTCATTAATTCAGTTGAATTTTATTTGGGGAGTTGATTCAAGTTGATTGGATTTGGGGAATTGAATTTAGTTCATTTGGATTTGTTGGAATTCAGTTGAATTTTGTTTGATTTGGGGGATTCAATTTGAATTGGGTTGATTTGGATTGAATTGGCCTTATCTGATGGGTTAAATCAGATTTCTGTTAAGTTCGGAAATTTTAATTTCATGAATTTGACAGAAGGCTGGGTTCGGATTGTTTATTAATTCAGTTTATTTATTTTAAAGTCAACTTGTTTGGTTAGAGTTTGATTGCAATTGGATTGTTTTTTAAGTCCTGGTTAGAACATGAGTTGTTGGAACTTGAGATTTGATTGAACTTGGGTTATTTGATGTTCACTTGGAAGTTTGATTTTTATTAGCAGATTCGGTTGAATTGAAGTTGAATAGAATCTGTTTTAGTTTAAACAGGTTGGGATTTCACAATTTTCAGTTCTGATTTCAGAGATTTTCTTACATTTTTTTATTTGTTATCTTTGTTTGTTGATCCTCTTAGAATAACATTCAGATTTTTAGATCTTTGAAGTTCGGATTCTTGGAGTTCGGGTTCCAGATTTCTTACGGATTCCTGAAATTCAGATTTTTGAAATGGGCTGACTTTGTACAGATCACAGATTTCGGATCTTTACAGTTCCAGATTTGATTTAGTTGAATTCGATCGGTTTGGATTTCAGTTAATTCTGCAGATTTTGTATTTCATGAATTTGACAGACCTTAGATTTCAGATTCAGCAGATCTACAATTCTCGGTTTTTTGTTTTAATGTGAGGTTCAAATTGATTCAAACAGATTTATCTTGGCAGATTCTATTGGGTGCATTCATTCTCTGATTCAGATTCCAGGTTTCTGATTTAAGTGATCTGATTTTGGATTTTAGACTTGGCAGCCCTTATATTTTAAATTCTGCGGATTCTAGATTTCTCCAGATCCTGGATTCTGCAATTTAATTGATTTCCAGATTGCAGGTCTCTCTTTTTGAAACGGGCTTCTGCACCAAATCAGATTTTCAGATCTTCAATTTTCAGAGTTTCAGATTTTTTAAATAAGTCAGGTTCAGATTTCAGATTTTTATCTCTGGATTTTAGAGGTGATTTCAGATTTCAGAAAATTCAGTTTCAAGTCTGATTTTCGGTTTGTGATTTTACAGATTGACAGATTTCAGATTTATGTGATTTGATTTGGGTTTAATTTGATTTGTTTGAAGATGTTTTCGTTTATACAGGTTGCAGATTCTTAAATTATGTTTATTTCAGATTTTTACAGATTTTTATAGGTTTCAGATTATGTTTTTTTTAGATTTTTTTTATTGTCTTGCCTTCCAAGATTTCATGTAGCGGTCCTCTCCTTGCATCATAAACATGTGCTTCGAACATGAATTTTCATTTGTTTTTCTCAACATGAGACATGATTTACAACTTGACCAGCAATCACTCTTGAGTTCTTGATGAACTTGTCATTTCATGGGCGGCATGAACCCGGTCTTGAAAGACTTATGGGTATCCCCCACTGTTTTGAGATTGAATACACCCGGCTTTTGATAAGCTTGCGCGGAATCAACTCACTGATTTGAGATTGAGCACACCCGGCTTTTGATAAGCTTGTGGGGACTCATCTCATACCTCATGAACCTCATTAGCTCATAGTTTGGCATATCGGCATGTTGATCATGCACAGCCTTCCCATGGCATAATGGGTAAGTAACTCCCTCTTTGGGGCATGGTAAGACATTGGGGTCTTTTTAATAGACCTTTGTATGTCCACCTTAAAAGGTTAAGGAGAAGGTTTAGAACCAAGGATTCCGGAATCGGAATCGGACCGATTCCCAGAATCGGCCGGAATCGGCCGATTCCTGGGAAGGGAATCGATTCCGGAATCGGTCGGAATCGGTTTTTTTTTTTGGATTTTTTTTTTCGTCAAAAAAATTCAAAAAATTCAGAAAAAATTCTAAAAAAATAGGAAATGAGTTAGAAAAATTTTAAAAAATCACCAATGCATGATATCCACAAAACCACATCATACAAATACTAATGAACACCAATTGAAGACTTGAAGACTTGAAAGTTAAGTACATATTCCAATTCCATTTATTCAAATATCAAAAGAGTTGATACATCATCAAAAAAAAAATTACATCATATCAATCTACTACCAATATCTAGGATAAAGATGTGGGTCGTCCTCCCTCCCCGCCGCCGCGACGCTCCTCCTCGTGCTCGGTCCCGAATACCGTCCGGGACCATATCCATGAAAATAATGCCGATGCCATGCCATGCGGTCGTATGGATCGGATCGCGGACGACCGGGACGTAAGCAGGATGGTGCGAGCTGGTGGTGTAATCCACCGCCGGTCAACCCTGGCCAAATGCCGGATAATCGTGGCTCCGTAATATAAGGCTGCGGTGTTCCCCGTTCATCCACACCGTGTAATACGGCTTTGAAACCGTGAATCGGGTGACTCACCGTCGCCGATGGTCGTCGGGGCCGGTATACACTCCTCGTCATCATCACCGAGGAGCGAGAAGGAGCCTCGCGTCCGTCATCCGGGGCGACAGGACGCCCGACCTCTAACTTCCTTCTCTTTACCTCTTCACCATCTACCACGAAAGTCCTAACCCAAAGTTTTTTTCAACTTTGCAAATCCTCCCATTCTCCGTGCGTCACCCTTTGCTGCTTCTCCCGACCGCGAATGGGTCGGCAGCGCGGCCGGGACCTGAGCCAGGCTGAGTCCGGGCAGCGTTGGTGGTGGCCCGTAGGCTGCCGGGGCGAAGAAGGCCCGCTCGAGTCGCGCGGTAGTAGACGGAGGTGGAGCCGAGCATCCTCCCGCTCGACACCATCCAACTCTCCTTCGCCTACGCACGGTCATCGGGATCAAACTCACCGCGCGTGATCCCCGGCTTCTCTCTCTATCCAGAGGAAGTGCACGCTCCTCCCGGAAAACGTCGTCCACGTCCACCTCCTCGGGTGGTGGTGTGGCGGAGGAATGCCTCTCGCTCGTACGGGCCACCTGCGAACCGCAAATCGCTCCTCGCCGATCTTCTCATCCTCGATGTTCTTTATGCGTTGTACTTTTATGTTATAATGACGAAGACCAGCGCCTGCGGTCCGAGGTCAACTTGTTCCTCCTTTTGGTACGTATCGAGTTGAATGTACCCGGTTCCTCTCACGGTGGGAGGAATCGGTGCTCTCGCTCGAATCCCGATACCAATGGCCGCAAGTGGATTCCATCCACTCTCGGGTGTTCACCCGAGTCCACCACTCACCGCAAGAAAAACACAAGAAGAGAAAAGGAAAACAATTCGTATTCATCAAGAATAACTTGTATGAAAAGAAAAGAAATCAGCTCATCAAACTATTACTATACCGAGGTGACACTTCGTACCACATCGAATATTTCAGTCGCATTCGAGTATACACCGACCCTCATCTTCGTACTTCGCATCCGAAACATTTAAATAAAAAAATTAGTATTCTGCAATGCTAGTCCAAGGTATTTAATGAACTCTAACTTACTTCTATCTCGGCCTCTATCTCGTCCCGCCGAGATCGGCACACCGCATTGGATAATCGCAAGTGTACCCCGCATCACTCCGTTGTCGTTCACCACCGTCCTCCATATTGGATGCGGGGGGTTCAAAAAGTATCCTCGCAAGATTTTATTAACATCGTGCATATAAGATAATTATACATCAAAAATAATTTGTAACCAAGTTACTGCAAAGACGGACATCGTGGTGCAAGGTCTTGTCCTACTCCGTCATCAATGATTTTCCACCACTTTTCAGTAACCTCCGGGATTTTTTTCTTTAATTTTCTTTCTTTAGCCTACCGCGCATCATACAACAGGTGCCCATCTCGTCCCTCGTCATCCGAGTCTACCAACCTCAAGACAATACGCTCGTTGGCTCAATGATTGCCAAATAGTAGGCAATCCTCTCCCAAAACTCTTGTCGGTGATCCGCTTCTCGTACCCGACAAGAATCTCCAATCGCTCGTACGAGGTTGTCCACCATATAGTTGTAATACTCCTCGGATCGCGCGAACTAAAACCAATGCATGTACGTGCGTGTAAACTTTCCAAGAATGAAGTTCGTGGGTAATCGTGTCGGACCGGGCCTCGACAAGATCGTGCCCTCCCGCGCGAGATCTCATGATATGTAGGAGGCGGGGATGCGAATAAATAAAAGATGTGATGGTGCGCCCGCCCTCGACAAGTGCAGATACACCCTCCTCCTTGCCTATATCCTCTAAAATGAGATCTATGGAACGCGTCGCACAGGCACCCGTAATACGTGCTTCCTCTTCTCCATCAACTTCCTCCCGCTCGCCTTATACGATGGTTCGTTGTCGGTGACAACCCGAACAGCAGTCTCCTCCCCCATCTCCTCCACCACCCATCCATCGAGAAAAATGAAGTCGGCATTTTTAATCTTCCCGTACATCTACCGACTTCAAGAATGTAGTCCCTCGTAACAAGACACCGAAGAAGTTTATCATACTCCTCGTGATACCTCGTCCACCCATCGCATACGATCGTGCAACCCCTCTCCTTCCACACCAACTTCGAACCCGTCCATCCACTCCCTCAACTCCCCGGACCTCCTCATCCAGCCGGGCCAGCTGTGTCCGCTGGGGCTTCGTAAACCCGGTCCGGCCTCACCCACGGCATCCACCATCGTCCGGGCAGGTGGCTGGTGTACGTACGGGATGCTCACATCAAGTTAAAAAAATTGGGATCGGGGTAAAATTAAGTTTTTAGTAAATAAAACAGCATAATGTCAAATCTAATTTAAAAAGTGATACTGCGTACGTAAAAACCATTTCGACAATGTGCGAACGGCTCTCTTTGCACGGCGTTCGTAGCCTTCACCCCTTTCATTGCCTCGCTTTATCCCCACCGCCCCGCACTTTGTTTCCTAAATAAAAACTCGTCACTCGGTGTAAATCGAGTGCCGGTAGAAGTGAACGGCGGTACGGCTCGTCTCCCTAGGGGTCGCGGTTCTCGGTCCCGAGTAGGCGAGCCGATGCCGATCGGCCCAAAGTCGGGTCAACTCGGGACCCCGTACCCTCCTCGCTCCCCTCCTCTGTCCTCCTCCTCAAGAATCGCACGCTTGCTAGCGTCCCTAGTACGTCTCGCCCTCGGAGTCCGTGGACTCGTCCTCGCTCTCGGCTCCGCCGAGCCGCCGCCTTCCCCTTGCCTTTCCTTTGTGAGGTAGGCAAATCGCGGTCCCTCCTCCTCTCGAGTAGCTCGTCCCGCAACTCCTCCCTCTCGCTCGATCCGAACAGCCCGTTGAGAGGCTCTGCACCCGCTGCGTATCCTCTCATCTCCTCACTCTTCTCCCCGGGGCACCTTGTCACATTTCTTTACATTCCCACCGTTCCCGCAATATGTTGTTTCCCCGAACACCCCCCCCGTTCATCTCCTTCCCGCACCACTCGCACCGCACCCTCTTCCCCGACTAGGTCCTACCATACGCCCGTGTTCCCAACCCACGTCGGAAGCACCTGTTGCTTGATCGCCCCTTCCTTATATCTGCAAAATTTGTAAACAATGCACTAAAATTGATTAGATAACATAAAAAATGATTTAGACGCTGTTCCGGAAGCAGACAACCCAAGTAACACACCATTCGGTATATGTTTAAAGGGTTACGTAGTTGTCGGAAATCGTCGCAAAATAACGACGGATATCCTAATTTTTCGTACGAAATGAACTTAAACGGATAGTTTAAAACTTGGACGGACTAATCTGGCCTCGGAAATCACAAGGTTTAACGACGCCTCGGACTCGTCGGAAACGCGTAAGAATGGACGTACGAAGTGTTCGCGAAGAAATCTTACCAAAAACTCGGTCAAAGATCGAAGAAGATGTTGATTCAAGGCGGATCGGAGCTTGGATCGGGCGGAATCATTTGTCAAGGAATCGGTCCGACCGCCGAATCGCCGTAATCGCCCGGGGAATCGCTTAATCGCCGGAATCGTGTTGAATCGCTCCCGGATCGACGGATCGCTGCCCAATCGCTCGGATCGACGCACGGATCGCCGGATCGATGCCGAATCGCCGAGGAATCGCCGGGAATCGCTTAATCGCGAGCCCTACCGCCGCGAGATCGAAGGAATCGACCGCGGCGGTCGATTCCGGCCCTTTTAGGGCCGGAATCGGTTCGATTCCCGGTCCAGAATCGAACCGGGAATCGAACCGGGGCCGGTTCAACCGGTCTTCCATCGGAATCGGTCGATCCGACCGATTCCACAAGGAATCGGTCGGAATCGGATCGATTCCGACCGATTCCAGTCGATTCTTACCGATTCCGCGGAATTATTCCCGGAATCGGTCCTTCCGCCAGGAATCGGATCGGTATCGACCGATCCGATTCCGGAATCGGTCGGAATCGGTCCGATTCCACCGATTCCGTAATCTATGTTTAGAACCGACCCACAAATTCTTTTAAGTTCAACCAAGACCATGTGGCGGGTTTTTAGCCGGCCAGATGCTCGTCTCGGTTTGTTGAATTAATTAATGGGTTTTTATTTAATTCCTGTTTGTTGTTTGTTTTATTTTGATTTTTGAATTATGGGTCAAGAGGCGTGCTTGAAGCCGGCCTATTGCTTTCCCATTTATTTTTATTCTTTTAAGTTATGCCGAGACCATGTGGCGGATTTTTAGCCGGCCAGATGATCGTCTCGGTTTGTGAAATTAGTTAATGGATTTTTATTTAGATTTTCACTTGATTGTATGTTTTAAGAAAGAGAGATCTTTTTTTTCTTTTCTTTTTTTTTCACATGCTCCAACTCAATGGGCCGGCCCATCCTTCTTCTCCTTGCGCCTGCTGGCTGGTCCAGCGGGCCTCTTTTTTTTTAAACCCTTTTTTTTGGTGGGCCCCACATCCAAGTTGACCCGATGGTCAACATGCTTCCACGGCGGCGAACACACGCTCGCGCGGCTCCTGGCCGCGGCCGCGGCCCCCTTCCGGCGACCTATTTCTCCTTTTTTTTATCTCCCTCCCCTGCGGCCCCACAACATGTCCACCGTGGATGTAAGTGGAGAGAAAAATCAGCCGAGCCTCCACTGTTCACCTGCGACCACGGGAGAAGTTTGCAGCGGAGAGGGATAGCTTGGCAGAGAGGGAGAGCTTGCGGCGGCGAAGGCAGCGTCCGTGCGGGGTTCCGGCGAGGTTAACTACCTCCGGAGGGTGCTCCGGCGACGACAGCGGCTTCCTCAAGGATCTCCGGCGACTGCGGCTGCTGCAAGAGGGGCATCCAGCGATCACAGTGGCCGGAACCAGTGCTTCCGGCGACCACGACGCTTGTTGGAGGTGTTTCCGGCTACAGGGCTAGCTCCAGGAGGAATTCCGGTTCGCTCCCTTCTCCATTTCTTCCCGTTTTGCTCTCTCTCGGGCGGGGCCCTCTTGCGCTATCGGGGGAGTCTCTCTTGCCTCCTCCCATCTTCGCGACCAGCCTTGGCCAGGCTTATATAGGCCTCGCCGGTCCCCTGCCTTCACCAGAAAACCTCCCGAAATAGGGAGTCTAGCTTCGAGACGGACTCGGAGGATTGGCGATAGCCCAAATCGCTCTCCTTCCCTTCAACGGCTCCGTCCACCTTATCTAGGCAGTCTTTCCAAGTTTACGGGATTCCTTCCCATTGGAGGATTCCAACCCAGCGTGGCAACCGATCGGGAGGATATCCTCTTGCCGTGGGAGTCTCGGAACGTCCCAAAATCTTCTCGGATTTGTTTGAGTCCGGCGCCCACTATGCTTAGTTGACGTATTGTCTAACACGCCTTGACATGAGTGAAAACCTGGGGAAATCCAGAACGCCAAGCTGTAGAGAAGCAGCGGGAAAGCTCCACGGAGAAAATACGAACAGAACACTCTGTATTCCGTAATATGCATTTACACAGTAATGTTAAGTCATATATATATGACTTAAACATAAACAAAGATGTTACAGAGATACGCTACATAATTCAAAATTACAATTATATCCTTCTAATACTCCCCCTCAAGGTGGTTCGAAAATATTTCGCACCAGCTTGCTTTTAAATTTTTGATACTGATCTTTTCCAAGAGCCTTTGTAAAAACGTCTGCCACATTGTCAACAAGAGAAATATCTGCAGCGAAATTGTATTATCAGCGGTAGCTTCTCACGCACAAGATGACAATCTAACTCTATATGCTTAGTTCTCTCATGAAAACAGGGATTCTTTGCAATGTAAATGGCGTATTGATTGTCACAAAAACACTTTCCTCGGTGCAACCGAAAACCGCAACTCCTTCATAACATTTAACCCATTGTATCTCACATACTCCGGACGCTAAAGCTCTATATTCAGATTCTGCGTAGTAGATCTCGGACAGCAAGGCTGTTTTTTAGTTTTCCATGAAATTGGAGCAGCGCCTAACATTAGCACATAACCCGTGAGTGATCGTCTAGTAATCGGACAAGTTGCCCAATCTGAATCAGTGTACAAATTTAATTCAACTGGATTTTGAGCAGGATAAAAAAGACCACATCCAGGCGATCCTTTAAGATATCTCACAACTCTAAGCGCTGCCTGCCAATGAACTTGTCTAGGCTCATGCATAAATTGACTCAACATATTCACAACATAAGTAATATCAGGCCTTGTAATAGTAAGATATATTAACCTGCCAATTAGACTTCGATATGAACTGAAATCATCAAGTTTTCCAGAACTGACATCATATAAAGAATGTCGTTGCTCAAGAGGTGTTTCAGCAGGCTTGCAAGCCATCAACCCTGTATCATGTAATATATCTAGAACATACTTACGCTGATTTAAATGTATTCCATGTCTAGACCTTGCCAACTCCAAACCAAGAAAATATTTAGGTGGACCAAGAGATTTAATGGAAAAACTTTGTAAGTCAGGTTTTGAACTTTTTCTCGCAAGATCAAGACTATTTCCGCAACTAAAATATCATCAACATATACTTTGCCCGCTAAAAATTCACCGCGTTAACACATATAAAAAGCGAATGATCACATCTGACCGAACAAAATCCCAACCGACAAATAACAGAAGAAAGCTTTTCAAACCATGCAAGTACTTGTTTAAGGCCATAAATGGACTTATTTAGCTTACACACTAAGCTCTTCCCCTTAATCTCAACACCTTGAGGTATTTGCATGTAAACTTCCTCAGTGAGATCCCCATTTAAGAAAGCATTACTAACATCATACTGTCTAAGAAACCAATTACTTATAGCAGCAAGAGATAAAAGAATACGCAAAGTAGTCAACTTTGCAACTGGAGCAAACATTTCATTATAATCCAAACCTTCGGGCCGAGAAAACCTTTAGCCACTAACCTTGCTTTATACCTACTAATAGATCCATCTGGATTATACTTCAGTTTATAAATCCACTTACACCCTACAGCTCTCTTATTTGAAGGCAACTTGACTATTTCCCAAGTTTTGTTATTATATAAAGCTTCTAACTCTTTATCCATAGCCTCCTTCCATTGTGGAATTTTAGAAGCAACATGATAAGAAGTTGGTTCTATAGATGATGAAACACATGCCATAAAATGGACATGACAAGTATTAAATCTGTCATAATTCAGAAAATTCTGAATGGGATATCGAACAGATTGCCTTGTTGTGCTATCATCAACAACAGTAGCAAACGAAGTATGAAAATCCTTAAGATATACAGGAACTCTTCTAACTCTGGAACTTCTTACATGCTGAGAAGGTTTGAGAAAATTTGAGCATCCAAGTATCGTACTTAGAAAGTCTGTGGAGCTGTGGATAAACCGCCATCAATTGGAGACATTTCGCTCGCAAATACGATCTTCTAAAACATCCGAACATGGAACAATGGGAAGAGGAATCTCACAAGTGTCTTGTTTTATGTGGACTCAAAGAAATGGAAAAACATCTTCAACAAACTTAACATCTCTACTAGTAAAAATGTTGCCGATAAATCAAATAACCTATAAGCCTTCTGATTTACAGGATAACCAATGAAGACACAGTTTTTGCTTCTAGGATTAAACTTGTCTGTATCCAAATGACTAGTTGAGGCAAAGCACAAACATCCGAACACCTTCAAACGCATGAAATCAGGAAGTTGCTTATATAGTCTGATATATGGAATCTCTCCATTGATTGAAGAAGAAGTTTGCCTATTTATCAGATATACTGAAGTTAAAACACAATCAGCCCAAAAAAGTTTAGGCAGGTTAGCTTGAAACCGAAGTGTTCTAGCTAAATCAAGTATTTGTCGATGTTTCCTCTCAACAACTCCATTCTGCTGGGAAGTATATATACAAGTATGTTCATGTAAAATTCCACATTTAACAAAATAGACTGAAGTGTGTTAGAAAAAAATTCAGAACCATTGTCCTGTCCTTACACGCTTTATTCCACTTTTAAACTGTTCATTCACATAAGCAAAAAAATCCATAAGAATATTTTGCACTTGCGACTTTGAACCTCATAATATAAACCCATGTAAACCTAGTAAAATCATCCACAATAGTCAAAGAAACGACCACCAACTCCTTGAATCAACATTATGCTGGTCCCCAAATGTCAACATGAATCAAATCAAAACACATATCAAGAGTGCTAGAGCTCAAAGGAAAAGGGAGTCTTGTTTCGCTTTCCAAGCGAACATTCGTACATGTGAAATCAAAATTGAACTTGTAAGGTATGTATTTTTGTAAAGAAACTAGTCTATGCGACGGATGTCCAAATCTTTGATGCCATATCTTTGAGTTTTATCGGATAGCAAGAGAGAAATTGTGTCTTCGGATTAAGAAAATATAGTCCTCCTTTTTCATGGCCCTCCCCAATCTTCTTCGAGGAAAGGTCCCCGTATAATGAAATGGTCTTTAAAAAAAATGACACAACATTTTGCATCACGTGTAAGTTGACTGACAGAGAGAAGCTTGAAATGAGAACCAGGCACATGCAAAACATTCGTTAACACTATATCTCTTGTTAAAGAAACTGAACCTGTGCCTGCAACCGGAAGAGATGTATTATTTGGAAGAATTACATTCTGCTGTCCTTTTGAACTAGATGTGGAAACAACCTCATTGGGAGATATATGAGCCGAAGCCCCTGAATCAAGAATCCATGATGCAGAATTTCCAGCCAAATGTGCACTGTTTGCACCAAGTAACTTTAACAGCTGAGTATATGATGTAACCTCAAATTTAACAAAAGATTTAATTCTTTTGTTTTGGAAATTCATTTTCCTCTTGAATTTGAATTAGATTAGACCTTAGCATTGACTTTGTAAGAAAATAGATGATATTTCATAAAAGTACTAGCTAGGGTCAAAATTATATATTGAGGTTGTTAGGTTCTTTGAAAATTTGTTTTGACCTCTCCCCGTCGGATGGTGCGAAGATCCGACGTTAATTACATCGAGATTTCTCAAATACCCTTGATTAAGCGTCATAGCAATAGAAAACGTGCATCCACAAAAGTACACATTCACACACATATGGACATAGGAGAAAACAATCCCATGCAATCGATGGAATGCAAGCACTCAATTTTAGTTTGAATTTGATTTGAATTGAATTGATTTGAATTTGTTGGTTTGATTTTAATTGGGTTGAATTTAATTTGAGTTGAATTTAATTATTTGAGCTGCTTTTAGTTTGAGTTTGAAATTTGATTTGATTTGAATTGAGTTATTTAAATTTCAATTTGATTTTTGGTTGAAATTGAGTTGAATTGAATGATTAAATTTGGTTCAATTTAAATTTGTTGGTTGATTTAAGTTTTGATTTGATTTTGATTTGATTTGCTTATTGTTTGATTTTTGTTTGAAGTGAATTTTGTTGGGGTTGATTTATTTAAATTTAGTTTGATTGGAGTTGAATTTGAATTTAGTTGATTGATTAATTTGGATTTATTTTATTGAGTCTGATTTGATTTAATTTGTACTTGAATTGATTTGATTGAGTTTGAATTTGTTTGGATTTGTTTTGAATTTGATGGATTTTATTTGGGCATGTGTTCGGTGGATTGTTTAATTTGATTTGAGTTTCACTTGAATTAAACTTGACAGATTGTTTGACTTTTGAATTTCTTTTAACAGATTTGTTTTCAATTTGGTTTAATGTTCTGCATTAAGATTTAATGATTTACAATTTGTTGATCTTCTGGTTTGGAAATTCTGATTTTCTTGAAACTTATAGATTTCTGATTTGCTTGAGCATTTTTTATTAATGTTGGCTTATGTTTTGATTAAGTTTGAAGTTGACCCATTTCATAATTCATGAACTGCCTGGCTCAAAGATGACCGAATTGGATGAGATTCAGTTTGATTAAGGCCTAATCACAGAATTCTGATTGGGTTCGGAACTGGGTGGAGATTGGTTTTCAATGGATGTTTTGACTTCTGAATTCTATTTCTGGGTTCTGCAGGTCGGCAGATTTCACACTTGTTTTCAGATTTTTGATTCAAGCTATGCTTCAGATTTTGGGTTTGGCAGGCTTTGGATTCCACAGAATTTCAGATTCCGTACTCAGATTTCTCGGACCTAACCTGAATTTCAGACTTCTTACAAATTCTGCACATTGCAGGCTCTCAAGCTCTCGGTTCTTTGTTTTAGATGCAAAGTTCAGATTTTGATATTTAAATGGATTGACTTCAGATTTCAGATTTGCCTATAGACTACTGAAATTCGGACCTGAAATGGATCCTGCATTCTCAGACTTTGTAATGTTCAGATTTCAGATTTCGGATTCTGCAAAAATTCAGTTTTCCTGATTTCTTCAAATTCCAAACTCCAAATTCCTGCATTTTTCAGATTTGCAGGCCTTCTGTACCAATTCAAACTTCAGATTTCTCACTGACTTCAAATTTCAGACTTCTGTTCAGATTTTTTTTTTTTGAGACCCCAGATTTCTCACGGATCTCAGTTCTCTGCTGTATGTTTCAGATTTCAGAAACATGGAATCCAGACTTTGAAACTCCCAAAATTCAGATTTTTAAGCTCTAATTTCCAGAAAACAGGTTTTTCAGAGATTTCTGCACCAAAACAGACTTCGGACCTAGTTCAAATTTTCAGACTTTTTAATCTCTGGATTTTAGAATTTCAGAGAATTCAGTTCTGATCCTATCGGTTCTGATTTTGAGCTAGGCAGGTCCTTAGAAATTAACAGAATTTCTGATTTCTTAAATGTTTTAATTTTTCATTGAAATTTCAGATTTAAGTTCAGTTTTTTAATGTGCTTGCGTCCATTCAGTCCGGCGGGGACTGTCTTCTCCTTGCATTGATCATTGAATTCTTCATTGTTTGAAGTTCACAAGTCCTCCAGCTTTCTCTCTTTTACAACAACTGTGACATCCCCTCAATTCGGGATGAAGTATATGTCGGTCTTGAGTATAGTCTCCAGCCTTTGATAGGCATCTGGAAATCCTGCCTTGTCTTTTCAGAAATTTGAGCATGGTCCTGCCTTTGATAGGCACATGCAGTCTTTTCCCAACCGGTTCAAGGTTGAGCATACTTGCTTTTTTGACAAACTTGTGGGCACTCATCCCATGGTTGGTCTACCTCATTTAGCCTATGGTTTGGGCATATTGGCATGTTAATCATGCACAGCCTCCCCATGGCATAATGGGCAAAACAACTCCCTCTTGGGGCATGGTAAGACATTGGGGTCTTTTAACCAGACCTTTGTATGTCCACCTTAAAGGGTCAAGGGGCGTGCTTAAAGCCGGCCCATTGCTTTCCCTCTCTGTTTTGAATTCTTTTAAGTTAAGCCAAGACCATGAGGCGGGTTTTTAGCCGGCCGGATGCTCGTCTCGGTTTGTTGATTAATTAGGTGAATTGTTATTTAATTTCTGTTTATTGTTTGTTTTATTTTATTTTATTTTTTTTGAAATTATGGGTCAATAGACGTGCTTAAAGCCGGCCTACTGCTTGCCCATTTATTTTGATTCTTTTAAGTTATGCCGAGACCATGAGGCGGGTTTTTAGCCGGCCGGATGCTCGCCTCGGTTTGTTTAATTAATTAAGTAGATTGTTATTTAATTTCTGTTTATTGTTTGTTTTATTTTATTTTTGAAATTATGGGTCAATAGACGTGCTTAAAGCCGGCCTATTGCTTGCCCATTTATTTTGATTCTTTTAAGTTATGCCGAGACCATGAGGCGGGTTTTTAGCCGGCCGGATGCTCGCCTCGGTTTGTTTAATTAATTAAGTGTATTTTTATTTAATTTCAATCAAGGATGTCTTTTAAGAGAAATCAAATTATTGGGCCCTCTTGCGGATCCCGTTCATTGGGCCTTCACGCAGCCCACCTTCTTCTCCCCTTCTCTTCTTTTCTTTTCTTTTTTTAACACCTTCATAAAGTGGGCCCCACCGTGGGTTGACCTCTGGTCAACCCCCCCGCGCAACAGTTCCCGCGCGCGCGGCTTCTGGCCGCGGCCGCGGGGCATATATTTTTTTTTGCTTTCTTTTTTTCGGGTGGGCCCCACTCCTAATTTTGACTCCGGGTCAAAATCAGACCTGCACGCCTCCTCTTCTCCTCATATGCGGCAGGTGGACTATGGTTGCAAAAAAAATAAAGACGGCGGCCCTGTTTCTTCCCCCGACCAGGCGACGGCAGCGGCGGACCTCGGAGCTCTCCCGACGGCCTCGGCGGCACCCGAAGGCACCCGCAGCTCTCCCGACGGCCTCGACGGCACCCGACGGGGAGCAGGCGGCGGCAGCTTCGGCAGGAGGTGCTCCGGGCTTCTCCGGCGGCGGCAGCGGGTGCTCCGTACCTGTTTCAGCTGGCTTGCGGCTGGAGGTACCGGAAGGGCAGCTTCCCGGCTTCGAGGGCGATAGAAGAACTCCCCGTCGGACTCCTACGGCGGTGAGGGAACAGCCGGACGGTGCTCCTCTATCTCCCTTTTCTCAGCCTCTCTCTCTCTCTGTTTGTCGAACTCTCGGGGGGGGGTGTTCGCGCAGCCTCTGCTCGTGTCCTGCCGAGGAGACGGCTGGGTCCTCTTATAGGCTTGGTAGTGTCCTGCCTCCGCCGGGAGACTTCCCGCAATAGAGATTGCGGGTCCGAGAGGGACTCGGAGCAATCCCGAAATCCATGGGATCGACCTCCCCTTCCCTTCTTATCCTCTATCGGCTTCTCACGGCAGTTTCCTGCTGTCACTGGATTGGCTCCGGGGGAGAGTCCGGTGGAGAGTTGATTTCCTTCCTTGCTTCGACGGCTCCTCTTCCCGTATTTTTCTTTCCTCTCTTTTTTTTTGAATGGGTCAGCAAAAGGAGATGGGCGTGAATGGGCTTAGCTCCATTGGGCCATCCTGGTCGCGACTGCCCAGCTCCCTCTCCTTTTTTATTTGTCATTTCATTTTTTTTTGATGTGGATGACATCCATGGGCCGGTTGCTAGCTCCATGGATGTTGGCCCGATTGGGCCGTTTCGGACCTCCTCCTAGCCCAACTGATCTCCTTTTAGCTACTGGCCTGCTTTCTTCCTCTCTTTTTTAACACGTATGTGACATATCTCTTATCATACGTATCAATTTTTTTGAGTGCCAACAGTATATTGTTCAGATGTTAAAGTATGTCCATCACTATCTCCACTCCGTCTAGTGTTTTCCTGTTCAGACTTATAATATGTACGCTTCTTGTAATTAGGAGGATACCCAATCAGTTTAAAACACTTCTCTCTAGTATGTCCAACAATGTTACAATGTGAACACTGCTCTTTAGATCTGGGCCCTTTATATTTTTCAAAATTTCTTGCTAACATAGCAACAGATTCTTGTGAAGCTACATTAGAGATACTCCGATGAGCCTCATTTTGTAAAACCAACGAATACGCCTTACCAACAGAGGGCAAGGGATCCATAAGCAAGATTTGACTACGAATGCTTGAATACACTTCACTCAACCCCATAAGAAACTGCATCAATTGTTTCCTGTTCTGTATACCAACCGGCATATCCGGCTCAAAATGAGACAACTCATCCCAGAAACCCTTCAATACAGTATAATATTTAGTCACCGTCTCATTGCCTTGTCTCGAGAAAGCAATCGATCGTTCCAAGGAATAAATTCTTGGACCGTTCAAGGCGAGAACCTCTCCTTCAAATCTTCCCATACTTGGACAGCAGTATTAGCATATAAAATTGAAGGGATTAAATCCGAATGAACAGAATTCAACAACCACGAAAGCACCATGCTATTAACCCTTCTCCAAGAATCGTAAACCAAATCTCCAGGAGAAGGCACTTGAATAGATCCATCGACAAATCCAGCCTTGTTTTTAGCAGAAAGAGCTATCAACATTGCTCTTTGCCAAGTGAGGTAATTACCTCCAACAAGAGGAGAAGAAACAAGAACGAAAACTCGGGTTGTCCGACGGATGAAGAAAGAAAGGATCGTTCGCCCCCATCTTCAAGCGAAGAAAACCCTCCTTGAGAAGAACTGGACCTCGTGGACGCACCCGCCATTGATCTTGGCTCTGATACCAAGTGAAAACCTGGGGCAATCCAGAACGCCAAGCTGTAGAGAAGCAGCGGGAAAGCTCCACGGAGAAAATACGAACAGAACACTCTGTATTCCGTAATATGCATTTACACAGTAATGTTAAGTCATATATATATGACTTAAACATAAACAAAGATGTTACAGAGATACGCTACATAATTCAAAATTACAATTATATCCTTCTAATAACATGGGCCTATATTGCTCAATAAATTTGGGCCTGACCAAAACATAGCCCGTTCACCCCCGCCTCCTTTTTTTTGTAAAAATTGTGCGCCAACACCAGTCTTAGTACTTACCCTTTTACAAGTGAAGACCAAATGGATGTCTCTACTTTCTAGTAGGTGTGCTGCATCTTTATCACGTTAAGTATGCTTTGGTCTCTACTAAGACAATTCTACAATTTCTTGAGTGTTGTAGCATATTTGTTTTCTGGTCCTGGATTGATTCAGAAATTTAGCAAAACGGCCTTTTTACTTCTAACTATTATACGTATATCACCCTCCATACTCTAGATTCTTAACATAATTTGTTCAGACTTCAGAGTTCAGATAGGCATGCTATTTGACATGAGGGATTTTAGTGACTCAATTTCAAGATATTCATACTACTATATACTTCAGGAATAATACCTTTTTCTCAGCATATTCTATGCCGTCACTTGTTGAGCAATTTGATTGTGCGATCCATTTTCACCATAAAATCCTTTTAAATGCTCTCTGTTAATTAGTTTCTATCATTCAGACTAACTATGCAAACAAATTCTTCTCTTAGCCCAATATTGTGAAAAAAAAGAGTTGCCTTCATAACTGCCAATTTGTTGGGGTGAAGAAGACGTTGTATGGATGCTTTCTTAAATGATTATCAATATTTATCACTGTATTAAATAAATATTACAAACAAATCTGGTTGTCGTTGTTATTTATTTCAGTAAGGACTCTCTTTCTACTCATATGTTCAACTTCATGTCTGAAAGTGCATGCCATCTTAATTTCTTTTCTATGTATATATTTTCTACTGTTTATTCTTACTTCTCAATTACTAGATTATTCTTGTATATATGACTATAGACACTATTATATTTTTTTGATGTATAATCTTATACATTTAAGCTATTATTTATTTTTTTTCATGTCACGTCTCGGATTTTAACAAGCACAGTGGGATAATCCGACGACGCGACCAGGGAAAATTAACCCCGTAAAAACATCGGTTTGGGAAAAATGAAGACAACTAGGTCCCAGTTCATGATTTCACAAATTCCAAATAAATACACTGCTATGCTACACAATCTAAACAAAGCTAAATACCATCTAAACATAAGTATCATCCAAATGCTTTCTCGGGAATCGATCCACCACGCTTCTGTTGCGTTAAACCTGATTACTTGAAAATTGATAAGAGGATTGGAATGAGTACGACAACTCAGTAGACACCCCATCATTCGCCAAATCGGATAGCCAAAAGGCTCTAAATGTTATTTAAATTGGTACCCAGACCGATACCCATTATATGCAAATATAGACTAGTCAATATATTAGATATTTGACTTAAAGCACATGTTTCACACCCCAACCAACACATATAATTACATCGGCCAGCACTTATATGCACCATAACATGACCTAAAAAGATGGTATGAATATATGCGTATACACCTACTATATACTCCATAAGATGATATACTATAAATGGGACAACCCATGCATACATTATGCAACACAACATAATAATTGACAAAATAAAATACATTGCTAGACCACCTATAACATACCATGCAATAATGCACCTATCCTCTAAGAAGGATCACATTCATACAGATGTACCTATCCTCTAATAGATGCACATATCCTCTACAAAGATTTTCATTAGCAATGAATGCATCGTCTTGCCATCTCAACCAGCTACCACCAGATCTATCATATATAAAAGTACCATATACTAATCAAAATCCCATAGTGCACCTAGGCAGTGGTGGCACGTAGGATGCCCGCGGGATCTGGGATTGAAGGATGCACCAGACAGTTCTAACCCCTCGCTGCCCTTGAGTCATGACTAACTAGTCTGGTGTAGCTCAGTTTTCCAGTCACAGTTTCAATGCATCATGCATCCATATCAATCATGTCATACCATGACCACAAATGTGCAAGATCTATGAACATAAAATGAACATATACACAACTATTGCCATGCTAGACAACTATGCTAGAAATGAACCAAAATGAGACAACATCCATATATAAACAACTAAACATGATTGAACATGAATATAACTAGTTAGGTGTTGAAAAAATTAATCACCACATCATCTAATCTTGTTAACCTATCACCACAACTTAACAAGGTTAACTTAATATAATCAAGCTAATATGTAACCGGGTGACAAGTTAAAAGGAACAATAATACACTACTAACTAAGCATGATCTCATATACACATAATATAGACATAAATATATAACATCACATGATACTACACACGTCTATCTAACTAACCCATGTTAACTCACAAACTAAACAAAATGTAACTACACGCACCCATTTAATTAATAGTTCAACTCTATGGATCATGGAGGATTAAAATATGAATTTTAATAATAGTAGACACATTAAGGGTGCGTTTGGCAACCGCACAAAAGTCCTTTTTTTTTCCTTCACTTCTGTAAAGAAGGCCTTCGGATGATGAAACGGATGTTTGGCATGTTTATTCACTCCGCTTCTTTCGGTCATCGAAGGAGGAACGGCGCTGGAAAGTCAAGAATCGGCGATCAAAGGCGATACTGAACATCGGCGACACGGTGCACAAATCGAACCAACCCAAACTGGCTATCTCCCTTCATCAATGTTGCTGGAAAAAGAAATATAGAATAGGAAGGGTATGCCATCGGATCATGAGAGAAAAGAGAGAGGAAAATAAGAAGGATATCTTATAAGAAAGTAGATAGATAGGAGAGAGAGAGAGAGAGAGAGAGAGAGAGAGAGAACGAACAAGAGAGAGAAGGTGAGCTCACGGTGGTAGGGGGAGCCCAGGTGCACGGTGGCGCAAGGCGGAGCAGCACACGGCAGGGAGGCGCCTTGGCGTACAACGGCTGGTGAGGGCGGTGTCGGTTGCTGGCTGCGGGCACAGTGCGGGGCGGCATCGCGCGGGGAGGCGTGCGGCCGGCGTGCAAGGTAGCGCAGGCGTCGGCGGGACGGGGATGGCCACAAGAAGGCGGGCGGCGGCGGGCACACGGGCGGAGGCAGCTTTTGCCGCGGCGACGCGGTGGCTGACCGTGCATGGGGGCGCATTGACTGGGGCGGCACCGGGCGAAGGACGTGCACGCGCACGCGGGGGCAGCGGTGCGGACAAGGCGGACGGCAAGGCGGCGGTCGTTGATCGGCTGCATGGTGCATGCGCGGACGACCAGCGGGCGGCCGACCTCGACGCGGTGACGAAGAGAGAGAGAGAGAGAGAGAGAGAGAGAGAGAGAGAGGAGCGGCGACGGAAGGTAACGCAAGAAGGCGTCGAGAGGGAGAGCAAGGCGCGACGGCGCGTGCAAGGGGAAGAAGGAAACAGTTTCGTGAGAGGAAAAATGGAGGAGAGAAATAGAAAGCGGCGGCGGTAGAATTAGGGTATCAAAGAGAGGAGAAAAATAATCCCAATGAGGATATAAATAGGGGATGAAAAAGAAGAGAAAGAAGAATAGAGATTAAATAAATAACACCTATTATAAATATAATATAACGATCTACAAAATTAATAAGACACAAGATAAATAATAAAAATACTTACGTATCTATATAAACATCTTAAAATTAATTTAAGCATGTTACGGAAATAATTAAATCACTACGATAATAACCTAAATAATGCTATGAAAACTCGGAATATTACATTTCATATGTAAATGCACTTCAACTACTATACTGTGTATAATTGAGCCCAAAAGGTTCATCTCTTATACTCAGTCTAGGTACACACTCTGTTCTCTAGCATCTGACTGAAGGCATGCTGTCTTGACTGTGGCATTTGCCCACTACATATAGATTTAAATTGGATAGCATTTGGTGTTGCCACTTTAAGATTATACATTTGCTTGGAACTCTTTATTCAGAGAGCTGGGAATATACCGTCCAAACGATTGTGCTCACATAATTTACCTGTGCATGTATTGTTGCCAGGCTCCTGTATCATTCCGCCGGACAGCACTCTCTTTTTTGACGTCGAATTTATTGGCAAGGCATGAGATGGTGCTTTCAGAAGTTTTAGCATTGATGAGATGGATTTTCTTTATGAGGTTGTTGATCTGAAAGGATCCTATTGAAGCTCTCGAAAATGAACTGACCAAATGGCTTGAAATATAGTACATGTTTTTACCAAAATGTAATGGAACATGTGAAATGCAAAGTTGCAGACCAAATTATCAAGTTCCAGCAGGACCACTAGTATTTTGACAGTGATGGTTACTGTAGCTTTGTTCCATGGAGAATGAGGTGTAAAGTTAGAAGCATTTTGTATAATTCCTTTCTTGGCATTTTCTGAATAAAATATCGCATTTTGATTGTCTGGTGAGTGTGTGTTAATATTGTTGCTCAAACTTGCATGATATTCTCTGTAGGCTTGCATAGCATGAAGACTACAGTGAGGTTTTGTTGCCGAACAAACTTAATGATGCAGGACAGATTTAAACCCACAATGCCATATAGTACATATATCTGAATATATGATATATCCACAAGACTCAAATGCCCTTCTCCACTGATTTTATTAGGTTATAGATTATTTAGTTTCATGATGAAATAATTTTCCACTACAAAACATATACTTGTAACAAATCTTGTCAAAAAAAAATTTGACGATAATAACAAAATTGTATTTTTATAGCTAGAGAATTTCTTCTTAGACAAAAAGATGGAAAATAGAACCCCTTTTTTTCCTGTTATATAAAAATTTTATCCTTTTTGTCTATTAAGAAGTTAAGTATGCACATATTTCGTTAATTTTCTAGCACAAGGACATAAAAGATTTAAACCCACAATGCCATATGGTACATATATCTGAATATATGCTATACCCACAAGACTCAAATGCCCCCCTCCACTGATTTAATTAGGTTATAGATTATTTAGTTTCATGATGAAATATTTTTCCACTACAAAACATATACTTGTAACAAATCTTGTCAAAAAAAGTATTTGACGATAATAACAAAATTGTATTTTATAGCTAGAGAATTTCTTCTTAGACAAAAAGATGGAAAATAGAACCTCTTTTTCCTGTTATATAAAAATTTTATCCTTTTTGTCTATTAAGAAGTTAAGTACGTACATATTCCGTTAATTTTCTAGCACAAGGACATAAAAGATAAAATGAAGATAAAGACGGTCATATTTTAAAGATAACATTAAGGATAAAGCCTGTCTGTATGACGCTCATTAAGTATCCTTTACAGTACAGCGGCCCAAAATTAGAAATCTCAACGTTTCTCCCGCGTAGCGGCCTACCGGAGGCAGCAGGGAGGCCGCACAATCTGCAGGGAAACAAGCCCTTCGAGCTGGTCGGCGGTATGCCTGGATTCCCCTCTTTCCTTCTCGATGTGATTTCTCTGCTGGAATCATCAAGCATTCGTTCTCGGAATATCTGATTCGCCGCAAATTCTGTTTCTTATCCTGATCCTTGTTCGGATTGTGTAGGGCGGCGTGTACAGAGGTCCGGCAACGTCGCCGCCGTCCTGCCCCTGGAGGTCCTGTTGCGGAGAAGAATGAGCATTGCTCTTCCGATAATCTGCAGATGAGGTGAGGATGAGAACCGACGCTGGTGGCTGTGGCCAGGGTGCCGACTCCTAGTCCGACGATGAGGCGTGTCGGCGCCGGCATTCTTGCCACCTTTCTTTTGGTGTGGTTCAGCAATTTGACGACGCTTGGAGGCCGCGTGTGGAGGGGGGAAGAGGAGCTGCCGATCGAGGGAGTTGATGCTCAGGTAGCGGCGTCGCTCTTGCTCATCCAGCCTTCTTCGCTTGATCATATCTCTGCCATCTTCTGCTAATCGTCATTAAGTTCTTCCTGTGAAATCTGTTTCGAATGGGATTTTTTTATTTCCATGAATGTCATCAGGGAGGATGATAACACTTACTCGGTCTATACCAATATAATTGACTAAAATTTCAGAGCTCCATCATTGAAGGGCAACGGTGTCTGCTTTAGTCAAGCTAGAAAGTTCCTGTTTATGACAAAATCTCTATTTCATTTCAACCATGAAGACATGCGTAAATGAGAAATTCAGTTTATCTGACTTAAGTGTCCTATAACCCGAGAAGGAAATTTATCTGATCTACATTTGGAATTGTATGTTTTTGGATTGCTCAATATCGGTATTTCTGTCTATTCTTACCAGCCTATTCAGGTTATTAACTCGTTTACCTTCAAACTGAGGAATCTGAATGATGTTACATACATATTCCATTTTCTGCTTGCCAACGTGAAAAGAGATGAGGGCATAGCGTATCACCATGTTGCAATTTTCTCTCTGTTATGATAAAGTGGAAGGTTTGTATGCCAGCCGGGCAGAAGGATCCTATACCATATCCTACCTCTCATGACTTTGAACTAACAATAAGACCAGGTTGCTTTGTCCGTCAAGGACGTTCATCATGATGACCATATAAATACATACTGTCTGTCTCCGTCAGGACAATCTTGCTTTTAGAATTCTTCTATCCAAGCCATTTCTACATTACTTAGTGGTGTCTTCTGGGTGCAGATGGACTGGAGAAAATGCAGCCTTGAGTTGTCGGGCATACAATTTACAAGACCTTTTGTTGACGAGGAGAGTGTTGAACCTTCCTCTGAACCTTATCATCAGATGAGTTTATTATTAGAAAATAAAATAGAGAAATATATTGCGCTTCTGCCCCCTGACATGAAGTATGCAGTCACCGATTGCTTGAGCAAACAACATTTTCCTTTTCTTGTTTCTGGTGAAGAGGAAAGCCCTAGAAAGTGGTACCTTGAGTACATTGAACTTATTTTTGAATGGTTTACTGGTCCTAGAAGACAATTGGCTGAAAAAATATCCCGGTCATCTCCTCCTGCCTCTGCCCCTACACCCACTACAGCTCTAGCATCAGTGCTAGGTCCCAGTCCTGTAGTTGATTCCCCTGTCTATCCCCCTGTTCTACCACCTACTTTTGCTCCTGTAAGCTCCCCAGTACCCAGTTACCCAGTCCTCCTTGATTCTCTTGAACAAGCATCCTCAAGCCGACCTAACTTTGTAAAACATGGGCCATCTCATGATACTGCCCAGCCCTTACCATCAAGAAATGATGAAAACAGCACCAAGAAAATGGTTACCGTGGTCGTTCTAACAGCAACAGGATCAATATTTTTCACGTCATTATTGTTCTGCTGTTATAATTTTTACTTTGAGAGAAGGGTCATCCGAGGATATGGACAAAGAGATGTTAGACCTCTTTTGGCATTAACCTCAAGCAACATTTCACCTGGTATGAAGAATATTTCCTGTTGTTTTCATCAACGTTCAAGTTTATTGCTAGACTGATTATTTAATCATTTTCAAATTTTAGGATCTTCAGAAAAAACATTTACGTTGAAGAGCTCAATAAGCAGTGATGAGCAAGTCATTTCTTCCAACGATAAGTCCACTGACACTCCATTGCAGACTGCCCTTCCACAAGCTTCTAACTTTTCTTCTGAGATATCTGTTACCCCTGTTATTCCACTTGGCCAAGTAGTCCCAAAACCACCACATCCACCTGTAATGCCTCCTAAAGAGAAGCTTACACCTCCCAGACCACCTTTACCACCACCCCATCTCAAAACCACCCCTCAAGTGCCACCTCTACCGAAGGGTAGTCCTGCATCCATTACACCATTGACAAAGGGAAAGTCTAAACTACAGTCTCCATTTCTAAGGTCAAGTCATAAAGGTGATACATATTGTCAAGAAACTGTTGACAGTGCTTCAAAAACAAAGCTAAAACCATTATTTTGGGATAAAGTTCTCGCAACTCCTGACCAAGCAATGGTTTGGGATCAGATTCGTTCAGGTTCTTTCCAGTAAGTTTCTCTCAGCTTTAGCATAGTTATTCTAGTTTTTCTGATTATGATAATCAAACCCCTTGATTTGCAGATTCAATGAGGAAATGATAGAGTCTTTGTTTGGCTATTCTCCTGAAAATCAGAAAAATATAGATAAGAAGAAATCAGTAGCCAGTGACACATCCCAATATGTCAAGATTCTGGACCCAAAGAAGTCTCAAAATGTGGCAATTCTTCTACGGGCCTTAAATGTGACAACAGATGAAGTTCGTGATGCACTTGTTGAAGGTGACTACTTTCACCTGTTGACTATAGTATCTAAGTGGTGCAACCATGCACTGTTTTCATACAAATGTTCTGCAGAAAAACTGAAATGATTTACACCCTAAAGGAGGGTCTAAGGCTGAATTGAGGATTGTGATTATCACATTCCTAATCAAACAATGCTGAAGGTGCTCAGGAAGGTGGATATAACTTCTTCTAAAATTTCCACAAGCAGATGTTTTAAACAGGCTCTATTACATTTATGCTTAAATATTTCTACTTTCTATGTCATTTCACCTAAAATCATGAAATTGATGTACCCTGTTCTACCTGTTGCAATAACAGACAGTCCCTACAAGTTGCTTTTCTTTCTTGCTCTGCTGTATTGAATTGTCTTACTACTTTGTGAAATAGGTTTATAAAGTTTTACTCTTTTCTACTAGTTGGGACGTTGATATTGTGATATTCTGGACCACATCATATATAAAACCAACACGATTTTTGAAGTCCAGATGTAAGGAAACCTTCATCATTTATATTGACTGCATGAGGAGGCCAGAAACTATCTCAATATCTTCTGACAATATGAAAATAGAAGCATCTGCATGAGGAGGCAAGAAACTAGCTCAATATCTACTGATAATATGAAAAATAGAAGCATCTTCTTAAACCTAGGTCATGGTTCACATAAAGTCATTGCTTCTTGTCGTTGGGCTTTCAGTGACACTGTTTCACCTTATTATAATCTAGTGACCAAAGTTGTGCGCTTTTAATTGCTTTGATAATTATCTGGTAACTATGTTTTCTAAATTTTGGTCTTTTATGAGATCAATTCTCATTGATATCTAACTTGGAAGCACCCTGCAAGCATCCAGGGAATGAACTTCGTACAGAGCTTCTTCAAACATTGATAAAAATGGCACCAACTCCAGATGAAGAACTGAAGCTTCGACTATATGCTGGTGAAATTTCTCATCTTGGGCCTGCAGAACGATTTCTGAAGTCCCTGATTGATATTCCTTTGGCTTTTAAACGTCTGGAAGCATTACTTTTCATGGGCTCGTTTGAAGAGGATATTTCCAGCATTAAAAAGGATCTAGCAACTATTGAGGCAAGTTTCCCTGAGCTCAATTATAAATCTTCGACTTCTGGATCACAGGCAATGGAAAGAGGGGAAATGAGTTCCTTTAACAGATTGTTGGGCTCAGTTGCATTAGGTTGGACTAAGTGGATAGCAAGTAGCTAACCTTCATTACTGACACTGGTTCATTTTCTTTATACTGAGCTATATCTTTGTCCAATACCAGCATTACAAATATTAGAACCAATCAGTGGCAAGCTGCATCTATTGATTTACTTTCCAAGATTTTCTTGGTTCAGATGTATTGTATTCATATATTTTAACCAATAACTTCGAATTGATTAAATTACTAGCTGAGACTTGTCAGCAACTCAAATTCTGAATAGGGTGGACGCGTGGACCTCTGCTTCATGCGCATGCTTGGACCTGTATTTGGCTGTGATGTATCCCATCTTATGTATTCTTTAGTTTTTAGTTTGGAGAGGGAACTAAACAAAGGAAACTCTCTTTAAGTGCATGAGATCTGTTAGGATAAATGTTACAAGATGAATGTATTTGAGCGATAGATAAGCATTCCACCTATCCATCTTTTCCCATTCCAAGGTCCTGTTAGACCCCCATGCAATCCACTTGATCCAACTCATACAAGAAACACATTAAACTTGCTTCAGATTCAAGTGTAGTAATTATTGAGCCTTTTTACTCTTGTCAATGTTGATGTCCATAGCATTCGCTGTGCTATTAACTGATTATTTTCATATGTTCATTGATTATCAGGCAGCTTGTATAGAACTAAAGGGGAGTCGTTTATTCAAGAAACTGTTAGAAGCTGTTGTTAAAATTGGTAACCGCATGAATGACGGTACATACCGTGGAGATGCACAGGCTTTCAAGCTTGACACACTGCTAAAGTTGGCAGATGTTAAAGGAACTGGTGGCAAGACTACCCTTCTAAACTTTGTTGTCCATGAAATAATTCGATCTGAAGGCATGAGAGCTGAACGTGAAGCAAAAGCTAGCATAAGCATGTCTGGTTCCAAAAACATAAGCAACATAAAATCATATTGTTTTTCTGATTGCTCTCCAAATGATTCTCAAGATTATTACTGCAGACTTGGTCTTCAGGTGGTTTCAGGTCTCACCAATGAACTGGAGCATGTCAAGAATGCTGCATTTCTGGATGTCAATGCCATGATCAGTACGATAGAAGGCCTTGGTGGTGGACTGCTAAGAATGAAAGAGTTTTTGAACAAGGATCTAAGAAGAATGGAAGTGGAAACAGGGTTCCTCCATTTCCTTGAGAGATTTGTAGAGCATGCTGATGCTGATACAACATTGCTATTTGAGGAAGAGAAGAGGGTAAAGTTTTTGGTGAAGAGTACTACTGACTTTTTTCATGGGCATGCTGGGAAGGATGAAGGCCTAGGCTTATTTGTCATCGTGCGTGACTTTCTGAAAATGTTAGATAAGGCATGTAAAGAGATTGGACAAGTATCAAGACAAGTACCAAAAATATCAGCAAATAAGGAAGTATCAAATCCATCTTCCTCAACTCCCAGACAGCTACTTTTTCCATCAGCTAAGAAACATCAGATGCACTCTTCAGATGATGAAAGTTCATAGTTCCTAGAGAAGGTGAGCAGTTTTATTGTACCTATCTGTAAATGAATATCTTACTTCAGGTTGAAAGTCTATTTATTAGACATACTTTTATTTGTCATATGTTGCTAAAAATTGATGAGTTGTTGATTGTCTTCCTAACATACTAAACAAGCTAATAACGTGGAAGTTTACTTAGTAATTAGTAGAAATATGAGTTTGCATTTGCGCGAGGGTGGGGGATATAAGCCAAAGTCTATGGTAAAAAAGATAAACTTTTTGGATTTAAGTTCATTTATAGGTAGTACTTGTATGATCCTTTAATAATTATAAATATTATTTTTTTCCAAAGGTGGCAAGGCCACAATTTCATCAAGCATAAACAAATGAAGTACAGTTTATAGAGGGAAATAAGGGACCGAAACCACAGAGGGGCAGCTGGAGGAAGAAGACGATGGAGAGAGCCTCACGCCTGTTTGCACCCTTGAAGCTCGGTGAAAAAACTTTTTTAAAAAACTATTCTTTCTATGTTCTTCATTGATCATCGCCATACACCATAAACCCTTTATAAAGAGGGCAATGACACAATTTCAAAAAAGACCTTCATAGATGTCTGTTTGCCTATATACCTTACAACTTTTTAATATTATATAAATATCCCATTGATTTCTAAATTCGTGATAAAATAAAATTATACAGAATAAAATTTTTATAAATTCATGTCAATGTCAAATCTTGTCTTGCGGTGACCATATCGAAGTTCTACAATCGAAAACACTCCCCATCAAAGACTATAATCATGTTATCTGTAATTTTGCCAGCATGACATAAGATAAGAGACTTATCTTTGTTGATTGTGGTGTGCATCTTTGACAATTTTATTTTATTTCTAATACAATTTGCACAGTTAATAAAGCTTGCAGATCTAAGGAACTTCTTGCGGAGATAAACCCTTGAAGGGATAACAAAAAAATGGGAAGATCCGTGAACAGGTTTCAATGATTGAAGATGATAAAGCTGCAAAGCTCTAACCAAGTGGAATTGTTTCTTGTTGCACTCCGTTGTACATGGAAATGAGGAAGGGGAGTATATTATAGACACTAACTGCATACTAAATGCATTTATGCTTTTCACTTTGGAGAAGTTTTGCTTCTTGTAAATGTCATTGCATCCAAAAACAGAGGCTTTCTGCTTCACTGATTTCTGCAATTAGGATGACAATTAAAACACAATTTTTAACGCCAGGGATTAAAATTTTGAGGAAGGTTCCGATAAAACGTTAAGCATCATACTAGATTTAAAATGCCGACCAAAGTTCACAAAAGTAATGTGATGAGTTAGAGAATTACCAACTCCTATACCATTTTGTGTTTGTTTTAGAATGATTATGTTCTTGTGGTTCTGTTCTGATGATACAATCTAGGAAGTAACTGTATGTTTTATCCGGGTAAATAATTTCAACATGAAAAATTTAAAAAAATCGTCGTGTCTCATCAATATGGCAAATATGTAAACTTGGGAAACAAGATTGCTAGTAGCCAAAATTTGGGTCAAGTTTAAGCATATCAGAGCTGTGTAACCTGCTGTGGGACCTTAGCAAACGACGATATGGAATATCTGTGGAGGACAGAAAAATCACCGTAAATGACCACCAGGAGACAAGACTGTTTTAGCGACACCTTCACACTGCTCCACTCAGCATAATGGGGCACATCAAGTACTTCTAGCATACTCCAAAAAGTGGAAATGTTGAAGAAAGTCACAGGAAAATAAATGTATCAACAAGCTGATCTACAAAATCAATGCGGTCACCATCTTTTGCGTCCATGACTAAGGCCAACATGTGGCTACTTGTATATGCAGATTCAGTACTTGAATCTACCCCCGACTAAAATCAGTACTAGATCTTACCACCATGTTCTGTATCTTGATTAAACATTGGTGAGGCATACATGTCGGCTTACTTGGTTACCAAGTATATGGATAGCTCGCTTGATCTGTTCTGTTTAGGACATGGTGATCCGCCGATGGATGGAAGGTCCAGTTCTAGGTCCAACTCTTCAAAAGAAGCCCATGACCTGCAAGACAGAAAACAAATGTATTGGTAGGTAGAGGCACATGACCTGCATCTAGTTCTCACTTAGAAGATTCATTCACTCTCCAAGTGAAAGCTCTATGAACACTTTTTTCTTCTAAGATGGTGTTTGTTTTAGCTTAATCTGAAAATCTAAACTCTTAATTTCACCGCTAACATCTTAGTTGATGGTAAAAAGTGTTAAATTTGATCGAGATATAAGTGATAAATTTTGTTTGATAAAACATCTAAATCAACATTTGATTATAATAATTTAACATCAAGTATTAGGATCACGTATGCAAACAATAAGAAATATAGTCCACATCCATAAACATTGAATGAGTATGACTGGACCTGTACATAAAAAATCAATACATGCATATTTATATAAAATATTATGATAAATAAATAATTTTAAATGTATAGAAAAATAAGCTTTTCTCAAACTATTTTAAGTAAATATATAATTTTTAAAAAATGATTAGTGTTGTATGATAAGTTGCACAAAGAGTTAACCAAAATACATTTTATGCAAATTTTCATCAAAACTTTCATTTACAAATTATATAATTTTATCCATGCACAATCGACAAATCATAAACCGTACAATTTCTTCTACACTTTTATTCACAATTCACAAATTATATCAAATATGTAATAAAAGAATTGCAGTTATGCAATGAAAATTTGGAACAAACTATATCAAATATCCAAAAATCACAAAGTACAACCACATTGTGGACAAACCACATCACATATGCATAGAAGATAAGTAAAAGACATGTCCAAGAAACAAAGATACAACAGTGTCTATCAATCATCCTCTCCAAAAGATGCCTCATCAACCTCGTCCTTGTTGTCATCCTTATGTCTCAGAGGTGGTATGAAGCTTGATATATGTTGGCACAAAAAATGTCACAACACCAAAAAATGACAAGTTTCAAACAAAATACATCAAATAAAACCGAACAGACAAGTTGGATCCATTTTTCATTACATTTAGGGCCAATGGGCCAAACAAGCCCAATAAGCCTTATTGGATCTGACCGACTAAATGTCGGTCCAATAATGATCAGACACCACTAGAAGGTCCACTTGACTTCCAGATGAACAATGCTTATGCTAGAGTCGGATCAGAAATCCAACCCATATTTGAGGACTTATGGGGAAAACACTGAAAGTCAATTTTCAGTTGGTCTTATTGGGGGCATATTGGGCACAAAAGACAAAATAAGTGAGTCCATGGGACTGTACTAGTCAAGACCTTCGCAACAATACCCCAATTGTCAGAATCTGATTTCGGTTGAACCCCGAACAGTAAAATGACCTCTTTCGCCCTTGTTGGGTCCAGGCAATTTGGGGCAGGTACGATAACGTATTGGCACATCACTGGGTCTGTCTAAGTCCAAGTAAAGCAACATTGAAGTCGGATTGGAAATCTAACTCATATCTGGCAAGTTATGATGAAAACAATCAAGTGGACTGTCGGACAATCTTTGCAAGCCTTAATGGGCCCAAATGATCAAGCAAGTAGGCCCACAGTACAGCTTCGGTCATAAGTTTCGAAATGGTACCTTGAATGTCAAAATCCGACTCTTGGCGGAAAATGACCGTTTTGACCCTATTGGACCCAAACAAATCCAGGCAGGCCCATTAACATCCGACGCTACCTGAATATCCGCCCGATATCCAAAAGAGCAATGTTGAAGCCGGATCATCAATCCGATCTGTATCCGAGAAATTATGGACGAATTTCAAAAATTTGCAGAGTTCGCACGTATCCCAAGTCAGGGGCAAACATGTCCAAACAGTCTCTGGACAAGTTATTTTTGCATGAAGACTAAAGTTCTAATGCATATTTATTTAATTAAATTTTAGGTGCAATTTTTGAAATTTTTGAAGGCCAAGATCGTACCGATCGAAAATTCTATCAAATCGGTAATCTCTGGACAATTAGAGAGACCTCGGTCATAGATCTGATGGTACACAAAATCAACGGCTATCTGGACATCTTTCAGATAATTTCAGTCAGATTAGAGTTAATTTAATTGATTCCACCTGGAATTAATATTAACGGTTGGATTAAAGTCATCTTGATCGAAAGTAGGTCAAGTCTGACCTAGAAATCCCAGCCACCACCCTCTTCCTCCTGACTGATACGCCAGCGATCCCATCCTCAACTAACTCCTAAAATCTACGAGGAGATTGGGTAGGATTTGAAAACCTCCCCTATTATCTCTTTCCCTCTTCTCACATCTGCAACATATGGCATGGGCGTTGAAAAAAGAGGCAAGTTGCTCACGTATGCGGCAAAAGGAGGTAACATATCACATAAAAAGATAAGAAAATCAATCAAAGGCGAGCGGGGGAAAGACATTTGGGGGAGGAGACCACCGTTCGACACCCAGCAAAAGAGAGGAGAGAGAGACAACAGCGGAGGACCATCTCTTCTGGTCGGCTCTCCCTCCTGCGGTTTTAGGTGACAGGGCAAAAGGAGAGGAGCGGGGGCCATAGGCAACAGCTTCTCCCACACGTCGACATCCCCCTCCTGCCACTTCCTCCTACCGACTGCCTGCTGTCAACGACTAAAGAGAAATCCATTCTCTTCAACCTCTTGCCAACAACGGGAGAGGGAGATCCAACCCCCTCCATCTCCACGTGCTCCAGCCACATCTGCAGAGTGAGAAAGGCTGAGAGTAGTTAATCTGCACACCTCAATAACAAATCGAGGACGAACAGAGTCCTCTGCTTCTGGAGGTTAACAGGCACCGCGAGAGCACACAAACAGACGATGGAGAGAAGCAGTGTGGGAAGAACAAAAACCCTCATTCGCTGGGTTCGTCTCTGCCACTGTTCGTCTTTTATATGTATTGAGTAAATGTGAAATTACAGTTACAAATGCGGTCCAAATGTGACTACATACAAATGAAATACATACGACCAAATGGAATACCATCTCAGCCTGGATGCCACGTAAGGTCAGTGACTCTAACACTCCCCTTCAAGTTCAACGGGGTTCCCATGTTTAACTTGCTTCGTAGACATTGAAATTGTTGAATAGGCAATGGCTTGGTTAGAATGTCAGCTACCTGATCTTGTGTTGCTATGTGATTAACTCTGATTATTTTATCGTTGACCAGCTGCCGAATGAAATGGAAGTCGACCTCAACATGTCTTATGCGGGCTTTGAAGGCTAAATTGGCATTGAGGTAAATGGCGGAGATATTATCACACCATACAACAAGAGTAGCAGTAAGTGGAATGTTTAATTCCTTAGTCAAGTGGATAGTCCATAGTAGATCAGTGGCAGCTAAGACCATAGAGCGCATTTCAGCTTCAGTACTTGATCTTGCCACAGTCCTTTGTTTTTTGGCAGTCCAAGATAGTAAGTTGTCTCCCATAAAGATTGCAAATCCACAGGTGGATCTTCGATCATCTGGCACCCTGCCCAGTCCGCATCACAATAGAGATGAAGGTTGAAGGTTGAAGGTCTAATAAAAATGCCAAACTCATGTGTGGCCTTAAGATAACGAAGAATTCTCTTAACAAAGGTTAAGTGTGCATCAGTGGGAGCTGAGAGGAACTGAGAAGCTTTATTAACTAAGAAATTGACATCTAGTCTGGTGAGAGTGACATATTGGAGAGAGCCTACAAGGCTCATGTACCATGTAAGATCAGGAAGAAGAACACCATCATGCTGAGAAATAGTAGATCGAGATGCGCATGGTGTGTTAAAGGGTTTGGAGTCAAGTAGATGGGCTTTGTCCAATATATCCAGAATGTATTTCCTTTGTGAAAGGTGAAGACCTTGAGTTGTTCGATATACTTCAATGCCAAGAAAAAAATGCAGGTCACCCAAATCCTTTAGAGAGAAGACTATAGACAAGTTATAAATGAGGTCTTTCATGGCTTTGTCATTGTTGGAGGTAAGAACAATATCATCCACATATACTAAAAGAAACATGGAAATGTCACCAGCACTATAGATGAATAAGGATGGGTCACAAATAGTAGCTCTAAAATCAATTGATAACAAGTGAGAATAAAGTTTAGAAAACCATGCCCTTGGAGCTTGTTTCAACCCATATATACACTTGTGCAATTTGCAAACATAATCCGGAAGTGCTTGATCAATGAATCTTGGAGGTTGGGACATATATATAACTTCATCAAGTGTCCCATGGAGAAAAGCATTAGATACCATGGAATGCCGGATCAGGATCCGGGTCCCGACCCAGGCCCGACCTGGTCGGGTTTTGGGCCAAACGACCTGATCCCGACCCCAAGATCCCGACCCCATAGGTGTTTTTTAATTATTATTTAATTATTTTTTATTCTGATCCCGGCCGACCCAAGTCCCGACCCGGGTCCCGACCCTGGCCGACCCGGATCCATTTGGGCCCAACCGACCCACTCCCGACCTGCGACCCCGCCTTCCTTATTAGATACATCCAATTGTTTTATGTTCCATCCTTTAGTAACAGTTAAGGAGAGAATTAAACGTATTATAGTGGGTTTAATGACTGGGTTGAATGTTTCATTAAAGTCCACACCATATTCTTGTGAAAATCCTTTTGCCACAAGGCGGGCCTTGTACCGGGCTAAGGATCCATCAGAATTTTGTTTTTAATTTTGTAGACCCATTTGCACCTAATTACATTAGCATTGAATGGAATAGGTACAAGACTCCAAGTCCCATTACTTTGAAGTGCTGAAAATTCAGATGACATTGCTTCTCTCCAATGTGGATATTTAACAGCAGTAGTAAAGCATGTCGGTTCAGGCTCACTGTTCTCTAGGAGCATAGCATACTTACTTGCTTTGGCAAGAGCTGGGGACTGAGGTAAAGTTAAAATTTCAGATAAGGACCGAAACTTCTTATGAATTCTGTCATCAGATAAATCTACTGTGCTAGAATTAGATGTGTTAGTGACCGGAGATGAGTCAAGCGAAGTTAAATCAAGTTGTACAACAGATTTTGAACTGGGCTGAGTATCCAAAATAGACCTGTCATTGGGATGATTAGTGTTGGACATATCAAGATCTGGGGGACTGAACTGAGTGACATGTCTTTGTAGTGAGCTGCTGCCAGGTGAAAAATGTTGTGACGAGCATAGAGCACAGGTGTTGGTAAGGACAGGTCGATGCTTTCCTGAACTTCAGTTTGCTTTTTATGTAGAATATCATAAGGAAAAGATGTCTCATCAAAGATGACATTAATGGCTACAAAAATTCTGCCTGATGCAGGTGATAAGCATCTATATCCTTTATGCTTCTTGCAATACCCAATGAAAACACAGCACTCAGACCGGAGTGTATATTTATGCGTGTTATAAGGTCTTAAACATGGATAGCAAGCACAACCAAAGACTTTAAGAAACCCATAATTTGGTTTTTTGCAGAATAAATTTTCAAATGGTGATAAACCATTCAGAACTGAAGTTGGCATCCGATTTATTAGATAAGAAGCACAGGCAGCAGCCTCATCCCAAAAAATGTATGGTAATTTTGCATTGCTGAGTAAGGCTAAAGAGGTCTCAATAAGATGCTGATGCTTTCATTCTGCAATTCCATTTTTGTGGTGTGTATAGGGACATGCTACCCGATGAATTACACCACATTCAGATAAGAATTTGGACAATGACTGGAATTCCCCTCCCTAGTCACTTTGGAAGAATTTAATCTTGGTAGAGAACATGTTTTCAACTTGCCTTTTAAATTGAACAAAGACAGATAATACTTCACTTTTCAAAGTAATAGGAAATAACCAGTAGTATCTGCTATAATGATCTATAAATGACACAGTATTTGTGTCCAATAAACCTAACAAAAGGTGCTGGTCCCCACACATCGGAGACAATCAACTCAAGTGGAGAGTGTGAAACAAAATCTGAAGAAGGAAATGTTTGCCTATGGCTCTTGGCAAGAGCACAGTGAGAACAAAAAAGACTATCTTTAAAACGAAAATGATCACCAATGGAGTTTAGGACTGTATAAGTGTTGAAGGCTGGGTGCCCTAATCTCTGATGCCAAAGTCTTTGTGTCTCAACTGCCATCACAGTTGGTGAAGTGGAACCGGTGGAATCCAAATTATATAAACCATTAGAATTGAGCCCTCGAGTCAAGACTTTCTTGCTCTGCATGTCCTTTATAAAACAGTGATGGGGAAAGAATTCAAAAGAGACATTATTATCCTTTGTGAATTGAGAAACCAATAACAAATTTTTAGCTATAATGGAACATGGAGAGTGTTGGTAAGACAAAATTGTTTATAACCTGATGTTCCAATATGGTTTATCGGAATGCCATCTCCATTGCCAAGTAAAACCTTCTCGAACCCACTGTATGTAGAGGGATTTTGCAGTAAGGACAAATTAGGGGTCATATGTTGAGTAGCACCAGTATCCGGATACCATGTAAGATTAGCCGGAAGGTTAGGGGACTGAGTAGTGACAACATTGGCTGTAAATAGTGTGTAATTAGCATTAACATTGGACTAATTTGCAGGTGGAGCAGTTCTAAAACTATGGTCAAATCTCTTCCAACAGGTGAGCACAGTGTGACCGCGCTTCTCACAGAGCTGACAGGTTGGAATGGTATTAGAAGAAGCAACATAATTCTGTCCTGTAAAGGTACCCTGTTGTCTGTCATTAGTTTGAAATTTTGGTTGAGAAGAAGCTCTATCAGCATTAGTATAATTTGAATTTTTATCACTTCGGTCATGACCTCCAAATCTGCCCTAGTTGCCTCTACCCCTGCTAGAATTAGGGAAATTCTGTTGTTGACTGTTATTGAAGTTAGTGCGAGCCATATTGGCTGTGATTTCAGCCATATTCCATTGACGTTGGAGGAGGAAAAGTTCATGACTCAGTAGCATACCTTGAATCTCATCTAAATTAATGGAAGAAGCATCAGGCCTAGTGGTAATTGTGGTAACAAAGGGGTCATACTCAGGACCCAAACCATTCAAAAGATAAAGAAGCAAATCATTATTTGAAACTAGATCGCCAATCATGGCTAAGATATTCGCCATGTGTTTAATTTTCTGTATAAATTCTACATCTCTCATATTGCCCTTTTTTAACTGCTGTAACTGAAGCCTCAGTTGAAGCACTCGAACTCTAGAAGAAGATCCATGCGTCTTGGTAATAGCCTTCCATGCTTTGGCTGATGTCTCATAGCCAACAATTAAAGATAATATCAAATCACTTACCGATGAGATTAATATAGACCTTACTAGTCCATCGTACTGTTTCCACAGCTTAGCGTCGGAATTGGGAATCATAGTTGCTGGATCTGAACCATTCGAAATGAAATTAGGAGGGTAAGGTACAGAACCATCAAGCAATCCCAACGAATCATACATTCGCAAAAATGGCATAAGTTGTTCCCTCCAGATCATGAAGTTGTCAGCGTTCAATTTGATTGAAAATATTTGAGATATGCTAGGGAAAGCAGTGAGAGCAGAATCAGTTGCAAAGGGAAGTGAAGAGGTGTTGTTCGGAGACTGAGACATTGAGTTAACCTCCGATTCTTCAATTCTCGAAGCCATCGATGAACTAGAAAGCAGATAAGAAAGGAATGAAGTAGAAGATGAAGAGAACGATCTAACCTGCTCTGATACCAAGTGAGAAAGGCTGCGAGTAGTTAATATGCACACCTCAATAACAAATCGAGTACGAACAAAGTCCTCTGCTTCTGGAGGTTAACACGCACCGCGAGAGCACACAGACAGACGATGGAGAGAAGCAGTGCGGGAAGAACGAAAACCCTCATTCGCTGGGTTCGTCTCCGCCACTGTTTGCCTTTTATATGTATTGAGTAAATGTGAAATTACAGTTACAGATGCGGTCCAAATGTGACTCACATACAAATGAAATACATACGACCAAATGGGACGCTATCTCCTCCTGGATGCCACGTAAGGTCAGTGACTCTAACATACAACAACTCGCGGCCAGAGGGAGAGAGAGAGACAATAGAGGAGCGGGGCTTTTCATCGCCAACATCTCCTTCATCCAGCACAAGTCTCTAGGATCAGAAGCAACAGCAATCCGGCGGTGGTAGCGTGCGTAGAGGGTGTGAGAGAGAAAGAAGCATCAAGGTATATATATACATATATATTTATCTCCTTTATCCTCACGTTCTCTCTCTCCTCTTCCTTCCCTGTTCTCCTATCTCCAGCACCTAGAAGCACCAACTCTTGCTGGTTGGGACTGTCAAACAGCCCCCAATGGGGTTGTTTTGGCAAGACCCTAGTACCCACTTTATGGCTCCTCTCATCTCCTTCCCAGCACTCCTATGCAGACCACAGAATAGCCCTATTCGGTCCTTTTTATGAGTGTGCAACATCTAAACTCTCCGCAGCAACCCCCCAAATGGCTCAGTTCAAATGTTATCCGTCTACACAAACAGTCCCTGGTTTAGCCTTGCTAAGGGGATGAAAAGAGGGTCGACATTCAGACCCCTTGCCCATAGGATGGGTTGAGGAACCCCCCAAATGGGCCCCCATTCTCTACCCCATAGTGAGCTCTCATTTCAACTCAAAAAAAAATTCTACAAACAGTCCCCTTGTCAAGCCTGGCTAGGGGGACGAGAAGAGGGTCGACATTCAAACCCCTTGCCCATAGGATGGGTTGAGGAACCCCCCGAATGAGCCTCCATTCTCTACCCCTTAGTGAGATCTTGTTTTCAACTCAAGAAAAATCTCAAACCAGTCTCCTAAACAGTCTACTTTCAGTTCCCTAATGCAGCCTCCCAAGTGGCCTGATTCAGGTCCTAAATCTGTCTCCACAGTAGTCCCTAAAACTGGCTCTTAAACTAGCCCAACTTGGCCCACTTCAACCCACTATTACAGCCCCTAAAACACCCCAAAACAAGTGCTGGTTCGGTCCCAAAATAGGTGCCGGATCGATATCAAAACAGGTGTCGGTTCGGCTAGAAGACAAGCCTCGGTGTGGTGCTACAAACAGGTCCTTGTGAGGACCGGGTTGGGGGCGACGGTCCGGCCCCCTTGGCTCGTAAGACGGGTAAAGGGCTGAAAGGGCGGCTTTCAATTATGGTCCAAACTGATAGAAATGTATTCCATACAAGCTAATCATATATGATACGATTCGACATTTCTCGGAATATCTCATTCAATTAAATAGGCAAAACTTCGTTACTAGCTTTTATTAGAAGCGTATATTGTAATGAAGTCCTTGATCACATGCAATGATGATTGAATCGTGATGAGATCATGATAATGAGATCGATCATCTAGAGGTATGTGATCTAAATGTTCTTAGTCATAGGATCCTTGAGAGGGGATATCAAGAATTCGGATAGACTAGTGTGTGTGTGTGTGTGTGATGTCTTCTCATATGATGAGAATGATCGATCTCATTGGTCATCAGTGTGGGGACACTGAGATACACACACAGGTGCTCATTAGTGGAATGAGTTCACTGAACTGAGTAATTTAGTAAAACCTGATCGGTATCTTACCGAACTGTCTATCAGGTTATTCTTACATCTCAATAGCACGGTTGGATCTTTGACCTAAGTCGCCAAAGATGTCTTGCCAGGCGTACTATGTACTTTGACTATTGACTGATGGATCACTTAGTATTGTGGTCCTATATAGTTAATGGATTGGGTATATGAGAAACTTGGTGGAGGCAATTGAGCGAACAATAGAGGATCGTTCACTCTCGGTAGGAGAGAGAGAATGTCCTATGGACAGTACTCTAAATCCTTGGCCAAGGTAGATAGGATAATTGGAAAAGGAGTTTTCCAGTTGATCCATTCCTGAGTACAAGATTTCATAGAGTTGGAATACTTAGGGGTTGACAGTCAGTGCCAAACCCCTGACCGACTGGAACATTGTATGAACGAGGATTTAAATCTGTGTGGTAATTGATGATGGAAAGGCTCAATGGATGTTATTTAACTCCCCAGAGTCATTTGGGATCATAGGATGTGGCTTGTACCCTTTATGATCAGAATGTCGTAAAAACTGTTATCGGATAACGGTTTTTTATTTAATTTAAAGGAATTGTTCTTTTAAATTAATTAAGGCTTCAACCAAATTGACTATTGGGCCTAGTGGGTCACATACATTAGATCTGGTCAATAAGATGAGGACATGGATGCAATTTTATAGAAGTTTTGGGTTTTTATGAAAAATTCTATCTTCTATATATAAATGGCTTATGTAGCCAAACCCTAACAAGCCATAAGGTTGGAACACGTCCCAAGCATCCTCTCTTTCTCCTCTCTCCTCTGGAAGGTGATCTCCCATGGTCAAGCTTGGATCTGGAAGGTTTCTGGAGGCCCGAAGGAAGGGAGAACTCGTCTATTGAAGCAGTTCGTGTGGATACCGCTAGAGACTGGACACTTGAACGGTTTTCAGCAAGGAGGAATGTCTCATCTTCATCCATGGTGAGGGATTTTAGAAATCCGCTATAGCCTTCTAGAGTTGTCTTAATTATCCTTCCAAAAGAATATTGTTTTCATTTCCTAGTAGAATAAATGGTGATTTATTCTATGGTATGAAAATGATAATAGGTAAAGTGTTTACCAGTAGAAGCATAATAAAGAGTTTATTCATATCAGATATGTATGCTCTTACAATATGTGTGAATAATCCTCATTAGGTGAAGTAGATTGATATTGATCAATCTATTGTTTAGTAGTACGGTCATATTTATAAGAGAAGACTTAAGGAGTACTATTCGGATAGTAACATATAGGTAAATGATTTGGAATCATTAACTATATGTAAGTCTTATCTTATTAAGCAAAATGACCAACTCTTCATTTGTCAGACATGGAGAGAGGGCTAATGAGTTTATAGAACTCATGCATCTAGATGTATGTTAACCCATATCTATTAAAGATAGAGGATAATATTTCAACTTCATTAATTTTCAAAGATGACTTCTCTAGGTATGGACATATGTACTTTATGAAGTACAAATCCAAAACCTTTGAGAAATTATTTGAGATTAAGAATGAAGAGGAAATATTAATGAAAAGAGTATTAAAACTCTTTGATGAGATCAAAGAGGGGATACTTAAGTAATAATTCACCCATAAATGAAGGATAGTAGAATCTAATTTTGATGGACACCTCTTATACATTTTAGCTTAATTGAGTAGCTAAAATGAGAAGCCATATTGTGTAGGACATAATATGGATAATGACAACCTTTATAAAATTCTTCTTTGTCTATTTAGGGTTAGCACTCAATATAGGCACTTGATCTTAAATCGGTACCTTCCAAATATATTCCAATTATTCCATATCAGATATGTAAAGGGATTAAAGCTTGACCTTAAGCAAGTTAAGGTTTCAAAATGTCTGGCTTGGTAAAGAAGTATAACCTTATCAAGTTGGAATATAAGACTATAAAGTGTTGGCTTGTGGGATATCCTAAGAAAACTTAAAGATATTAATGCCTCCCTTAAGGAGAAGGGTATGAGTTGCTCATCTCTCCATATTTCTAGAGGTAGAGTCCCTCCTTTAGAAAGATAATGGGAGCAACATATAAATGGAAGGTGTTCCAGTCCCACAATCCATAGACACTTTTATTAAGGTACTATCTTATATTTACACAAGGACAAATCATAGATCTTTTCTTGTGTCCAATCAACCTAAGAGATGTGAGACATATCTTTGATGGGAGAAATGAGACATAAGATAAAAGGATAATGATCCTAAGATCTATATTAAAGCAATATGAGATATTGATTCAAAATGGAAAGAAACAATAAAATCCGATATAAAGTCTATCTATTCTAATCAAGTTCAGAACTTGATTGATCCACCTAAGAATTTAGTATTTATAGGGTATAAATGGATCATTAAAGAATATATTGAAATATATTAGAAGGTAAAGACCTTCAAAGTAAGGATAGTTAAAAGGGATTTCATTCAAGTCAAATAATTGACCATGATAAGACCTTTTACCTATGCCATGGAATTAATCCATTCGGATTTTGATTGTTACACACTATGACTATAGGATATGTCAAATAGATGTTAAGATAATGTTTCTTTATGTTATTTTGAGAAACAAGTGTATATGATGCAACCTTTGAGAATCAAGTTCCAAAATATCTAAATAGTGTGTGCATAAGGTCTATTTATGGACTAAAGTAAAACTTCTCATAGATGGTAGATAAGGTTTAATGAGATTAAATCTCATGACTTCATTGAGAATGAAGATATGCCTTGTGTTTTCATATAAGATAAGCGGGAGTGCTATTATCTTCTTGACATGATATACGTATGACATACTACTCATTAAGAATGAAGTATGTTATCATAAGTGAGCGTAGTTATCAATTAATCCTCCAAACTTAATATGGGTTTTAAGATCTATGGAGATAGATCTAAAAGGTTTCTTGGCCTTACCCTATTCATGTGCATAAATACCATAGTCAAAGAGTTTGACATGGTAAACTCCAAGATAGGTTTCTTACCTATGTAGTGTGAAGTTGATCTCTTTAAAGAGATGTCTTTGTAGACTTCTTGAGAGATAAAGAGATCACATTAGTATAGCCCTTATGCTTTTGTAATAGGACCTATCACATTTGTGATGCTACGCACATGACTTCATTAATGCTCTAAGTGTTATGAACATTCATCAAGTAAATCCTTGTGAGAGTCATAGGATAATTTAAAGATGTATCCTTGAGTACTTGAGAAGCACTAAGGATATATATCTAATGTATGGAGGATAAGACTTGAAGTCTTGTTATTTTATGAACACAAGTTCTAATCAGATAAGTCTAATAATAAGACAAGCTAATGGTGGTGCAGTGAGCTGGAAGAGTTCCATGGAAGAGAACACTGCTAATTCTACAACTAATCTAAAGTAGATTGAATAATGACTGTATATTGCTTGAGAAGCTGACTAGATGAAGATGTTCATCTGGCTTATGAGATTGTCTCAACCTTCTCTGAAAGTGTATCATTGTTTTAGGAAAATAATGGGGTAGAGTCAAAGTCTCATTAGAAGTTTTAAACTTCTATGGCAATACCATAGAATCAGAGAGAATGTAATTGATAGAGATATAATTAAAGATAGAGTATCTTCTATTAAAAACATTACAGATCCACTAATTGAAGCAGTTACTCAAAGAGTGTTTGAGCTTCACCTTGAGCTGATAGAGATCAGTCAGATGGGTGATTGGATTTAGTCCAAGTGGGAGATTGATAGAAATGTATGCCCTACAAGCCAATCATATATGATATGATTCGACATTTCTAGAAATATCTCATTCAATTAAATAAGCAAAACTTCGTTACTAGCTTTTATCAGAAGCATATATCGTAATGAAGTCCTTGATCACATGCAATGATGATTGAATCGTGATGAGATCATGATAATGAGATCGATCATCTAGAGGTATGTGATCTAAATGTTCCTAGTCATAGGATCCATGAGACGGGACATCAAGAATTCGGATAGACTAGTGTGTGTGATGTCTTCTCATATGATGAGAATGACCGATATCATTGGTCATCAGTGTGAGGACACTGAGATATACACACATGTGCTCATTAGTGGAATGAGTTCACTGAACTGACTAATTTAGGAAAACCTGATCGGTATCTTACCGAACTGTCTATCAGGTTATTCTTACATCTCAATAGCACGGTTGGATCTTTGACCTAAGTCGCCAAAGATGTCTTGCCAGGCGTACTATGTACTTTGACTATTGATAGATGGATCACTTAGTATTGTGGTCCTATATAGTTAATGGATTGGGTATATGAGAAACTCGGTGGAGGCAATTGAGCGGACAATAGAGGATCGTTCACTCTCGGTAGGAGAGAGAGAATGTCCTATGGACAGTACTCTAAATCCTTGGCCAAGGTAGATAGGATAATTGGAAAAGGAGTTTTCCAGTTGATCCATTCTTGAGTACAAGATTTCATAGAGTTGGAATACTTAGGGGTTGACAGTCAGTGCCAAACCCCTGACCGACTGGAACATTGTATGAACGAGGATTTAAATCTGTGTGGTAATTGATGATGGAAAGGCTCAATGGATGTTATTTAACTCCCCAAAGTCATTTGGGATCATAGGATGTGGCTTGTACCCTTTATGATCAGAATGTCGTAAAAACTGTTATCGGATAACGTTTTTTGATTTAATTTAAAGGAATTGTTCTTTTAAATTAATTAAGGCTTCAACCAAATTGACTATTGGGCTTAGTGGGTCACATACATTAGATCTGGTCAATAAGATGAGGGCATGGATGCAATTTTATAGAAGTTTTGGGGTTTTGTGAAAAATTCTATCTTCTATATATAAATGGCTTATGAAGCCAAACCCTAACAAGCCATAGGGCTGGAGCACGTCCCAAGCATCCTCTCTTCCTCTTCTCTTCTCTAGAAGGTGATCTCCCATGGTCAAGCTTGGATCTGGAAGGTTTCTGGAGGCCCAAAAGAATGGAGAACTCGTCCATTGAAGCATATCGTGTGGATACCGCTAGAGATCAGACACTTGAACGGTTTTCAGTAAGGAGGAATGTTCTCTCTTCATCTATGGTGAGGTATTTTAGAAATCCCATGAGGTACTCTCGTTCTACTTCATATTCGGTTCCCAGTTTTACTCGTTCGGCATTGATCAAGGCAAAGATCATGGTTTTATGGAATCAAAATTTTTCCGCTGTCATGTATTGATTCCTTACACAAATAGGGTGCAAAACAGGCCGCCAAGGCCTAAGGAGCAGAAAATGAGCTAATTGGGCCAAGAAGACATGAAACCGGCCTTATTAAGCCATGAGATATGCAGCTGGCCCATTGGGCCTTGGACCAAAAATTGAACTTAAATAAATTTTAAAATGCGAAAGTAATATTAAATAAGGAGTTAGCACCACATCGTGGGCACTCCACAATTGGGCGGCTAGTCCGGACCAGCTCCAGTATGTCGACCCAGGCATAGGCATGAGACACGCTTCTACTGCAGATGGACCCTTCCCACTACGTGGAAAAGTCAAAAGACTCAACCATGTAGGATGGGTAAATTCCATTTATCGAGAATGGGTCGACATGCTGTCGTAATGTTGAATTTTATTCTCGATATTATGAGAATTGCCTAAGGGAAGGATAGTGACTAAAGTTCAGATTTTCATGCATCCAATATAAACCAACATGAAATGAAATCAATACAAAGTTCAAGTGCCAATGTCGGATTGTTTGCAAATCGGGCACCGATGCTAGCCCGATGGACCGAATGAGATGCGGACCGAACATAAATAAAGAGATAAAACAAATCTGAAAATAAGCTAAATGAAATCTGAAAATACCTTAAAATGAGTCATTAAATCTGAAAAGTAAAAGAAAATTCAGATTTCTAATAATCTGAAATTTTCAATTAAAATCATCTAATTTAATAGAAACCCACTTCTTAATCAATTGAAAATTAAATAATTCAAAACAATCAAACAAATCACAACAAAAATACTTTAAAACACTAAAAATATGTCAAAAATTAGATAATTAACAATCTGAAATTTAAAAGTGATCAAATCAAATCAAAACTTCAAAACACCTAAAACACACCGAACATATTCAAACTGACACCAAAATATCAACTAACATAAAAAACGAAAAAAACACCCTATTTCAAATTCCAACTAAACTAAACAGATTAAATTGTTTAACACATCAAATTCTAAACTCAAACAAAAAAAGATAACTTCAACCAACCGAAACCAAATCAAACCGAAATCAAAATCAAACAATTCAAAAATCAGCATAAAATCAAATATGAAAATTCACAATTCAAATCAAATAAAACCAACCTCAAATTAAATTAAAAATCAATTTCAAAACAAATAAAATCAACATCAAATAAATTTAAGGCAACTTGTTCGCATCTTATCAAGTCTGAAAGGCTAGGCCCTTATGAGTTCTCTTTTGTTATATGGATGTGTATGTTCTCTCAAACTAATTTGCTATGACAGTTAATCAAGGATATTAGAGTAGTTGCTCGATGTAAGTTAACGTCGGATACTCGCACCATCCGACGGAGAGAGGTCAAAATTAAATTTTCACAGAACCCGAACCTTGGTTCTAATACTTTTAAATGTATCATCGGGTTATTTAATACATTTATAGGCTATCACCTATTTTTCTATGTAGTCCAAAAGAGATACGAAAATCATTTTGATAAAAATAAAAAAACGAGGTTCTCACAATATATTAACCAGGGGAGTCTTTAATCAATCTTGGCTAACAATTATTGTAGCAGTTGTTCCACCATTTATGTAAAACTCTTTTCTTGGTTAAACATTTGTTGCTTTAGATAATCAATTATTGTATATTGGTTCTCAATCTAAGTAGTTTGCTTTTCAATTTGGGTATTTTGATTCTCTATCTTGGTGGAACACTTCTCCACTTTGTCCATCAACTATTTGACTATCGGAGTCATGGAGGTACTGACACCTCCACTACTTATATCATATAAGGTGTTGCGAGTCTATCATTGTCCCACACATAGGATCTGTCTTGGCCTATCTTGGTGGAAGATGATGACAAATGCCTCCTTAGGAGCGAACGGATGCTTAGATATCCTAACATCTAATTCTTGTGATGGTTAGACATTCATCAATTACTACATATTATGCTAAAAGAAAAATAGTATTAAGATTCAATTATAATGAAATATCATATTTAGACAAATAAATAAGATATTTACCACTAGTTGACGATTTTCGTCGTTACTCTAGACGAGTGATCATTCCTTCTGTACCTATGCAAAGCAATTAAGAACATTAGAATATATTGAAACCCTACTCAAGAACAAATTACAATTGAATTAAATACTTACAAAATCTTTCCCTAATTGATGAATATTTGGCACTCCTCTTCTATAAGATATTGATAGATTAGTTCTATTACATTTATACGAGTTTAATAATTATTTGTAAATAAATTTATAAGAGTTTAATAATTGATAAAACATGTTCAAATAAAAAAGAATTTAAATGAATTTTTTTTACCTTACTTTCATCTCTTATCACACATATGATATCATTGGTCCAAATAATATTGTGGAGGCACAACCTTGCAGGCTTCCATCAATGATCATCCAATAAAATATTGGATATACATATTGTATTAGTTTTAATAGACAACATTGAAAGGAAAAAAAACTAATTATATGTTATTACTTTCTTATTTAAATGGTTTTTTTTATTTTCTTTGTATCTCTTCCATATATCTTAAGATATCAACATCTATGGATGTAGATCACTCAAATGTAAAATATTACTTTTTAATGACTATATTGCTGATTGTTAACAATGTACTGTTAACAAAAGTATAGAAATTAAAAGTATGGCCAAAATAATATGTTTATCTTAATGTCTTGAAAAATGGTGTCTTTCTTCTCTTGTTAAAGAGTGATGTAATTTTGTTATGATAAATTACAATGCACTATGTTGCAAACTTCAAGATATGAGATAAATCTCTGACCATTCGGGCCTATAGTGAATCCCTTACCAATTCGACATTCAAGATCTCTTCAAGGCCTAATATTCTCGCATTATATGCTCTAGTCGAACCTCTCTCATATCTACCAGATATAACTAATTAACCACAAAATAAGTGTATATTAGAAAGTGATATGTATATGACGATTCTAAAAGATTTAGTAAAATATATACCTGAGGTGATATAAGATAGACTACTAGATGTAGACCTTGCTAGAAGAGGTCGAGAAACCAATACTTGAGATGGTCCATCATCAGCTGGTGTCATCGAACTAGGTCGAGAAAGAATTGTCTGAGATGTATCAGGAGGTGGTTATCTCTCAAAATGAGATCCACTTGACCTACCTGTGGATGATATAGCAAGATATCCGTCAACTCTTATTGGATTCTTCATCGACATAATAAAATATAATAATTATTAAGTCATTAGAAACCAAACCAAACCAATTTACTAATTTAGTTTGATATAAAAAGACCTTAAAAACCAAATCAAATTAATTTATCAGTTGAGATGTGTATGATTTTCTATAAAACCAAACCAAATTAGTCTTGGCTTGGTCTAAAAGGGCTTAGATATCGATTTTTATGATATTAAAGGCTTTAGAAACCAAATCAACTGATTTATCGATTTGGTTTGGTCTAAAAGGATTAGAAATCAAATCAAAACGTGTTGTTTTAAAGGCCATTAGGCATGACCAGATTCCGGTGGTGGGGGAAGTGATTGATGACTAGATGACCAATGCCGGTGACCATGAATTTCATCTTTGTCCTACATCCGCCGTATGGGATTGTAAACAGAGCGGATTCAATCCGAATCGAATACCAATACGGATCGGATATTATACGTTGGATAATCTTCGGATTCGGAGCGGATACGGATAATGTTCGCTTTGAAATATCAATTAAATATTATTTGATAAATATATTTAATAATATACAAATATATAAAAATAAAAATTTAAAATTTAAAATTTATCATATATTTATTAATATTAACTTGGTATACTAATATATAATAGGGGATATTTAATCATATTTGTAAATATAATGATTTTAAATATATAATTATATATATTATACATATATTATCAAAAAGATTGATTCGGAGCGGACGCTAAACGGAGCAGCGGATATTTTCGTGTCTGTTCCGATTACCATTCGGATAATATCTGTATCTAGATATCCGTTCCGACAGATATCTTAAATCGAATATTATCAGCTTAAACAGATACGAATTCGGAGTAAAACCAGATTTTATCCACATCTGCTTACAACCCTACCGCCATCATCGTCATCATCGTCATCCTCTTCTTCTTAATATTTGCTTCCGCAACGGGTTAGGCTGCCATCATCAAGAACAGTTGTGACAGCGCTCGACAAGCCTTGCTAATACGCTGATCAAAGATGGCTTTTAAAACAGAACTTCCGACCAGACATCTTTCGCTCGATCGGGGATGCTTACAGTTTTCCCGGCCATTACCATGATGCAGTTACGGGGTGACGACTTCTTCCGAGAAAAAAATCACAACCCATGGTTTGCTTAATAACGTATAGAGAGAGAATATGTTGACAAGAGAAAAAATCACAATCCAAAAAAAAAAAAAACCCTTACTAGATCGAGAAGGCGTGTCAAAAAGCCATCACCAACGTGCCATCCTCCCCCGGGAACAATTTTCTTGCGATGATAATACGCAGCAATTTTCTCGAAACATTTTATTCTTTCTGTGTTCGTTGCGTACCTTGAATTTGGTAGATTTCGACCCAACGCCAGAGGTTTATAGTGATTGTATAAATATGATACGGCGATCCGACGTCATACGCTGGCTCATATTTTATTTTAATATAATTTTTATTATAAAAAATAATTGTGCAACTGAACATCCACCTTTGGCAGTCACTTGCTCGCGCGAGTGGGGGCATGACTAGGATTATTTGGTTCAACCCGAAAAATTAAATCAAACTAGTTCGAGCTACCGATCGATTTGATTTAATTCCTAAAATCCTTCGAACCAAACCAAATTATTAAACCGAATAATCTGAATCAGATTAAATATTTTATTTTAAGTTATATATAATACAATGTTTACGTACTTTTCTTCTAAAAATAAATCTGTTTCAAGAGTTTTCAAGACAAATTAATAAAATGTATAAACAAATACATTAAAATTTAATAAAATATGATTTAAAACAAATAAAAATAAAAATATACATCGACATATTTACTCTATTTTAATAAATTATAATTTAAATCGGATTAAACTAAATTAAATCGAATTGACTTGATTTGATTTAAGAGATAATTTAATTTAATTTAATTTAAAAAATAATATTAAGAAATCAAATCAGACTGCTGTGAACACCCCTAGGCGTGGCTGCATCTCATTGTCGTCCGCCGGAGCTCCTGCCGTGGTAGACTGAAGTGATCCTCGCGTGATATCTACGCACATTGTCTCTTTCAGCACCTGATTGAATACTCACATCGACGGCTTTCCTCTGGTCAGTCAAACTGGACTCCGCGTTGAATTATATTGTTTTCTTTTATCCCTGACAATATATATTTATACGAGGGCGTTCATCACAGGAGAGATCCCGGAAGGGTTTCCTCGACTCCTCTCACGAAATCTATTAAATATTCTCATCAAGTCATATATTTAATAGTTCGTTAAATCATGTATTTAATCAACTTTGTGAGAGAGTTAATAGGGCTCTCTCCGTAGATGTTCATTGTTGAAGGGTTTTATCCCATATAGGCCACCGAAGAATAGTCCAATGCCTTTATCATAGCTTGGACCTGGGTCTCCTAAGCGCACGTGCGTTTTTGGAATTTCACATGGTATCAGAGCTGGTCAGGCTGTAGGCTCTGTCCTCCGGTGGATTTGCTCCTATTTTCGCTCGGCCCTGCCTGTGTATTTCTATCGTGGCTCTGACGGTGGTGGCTGGCCGAGAGGGGGAGTGTTGAAGAGTTTAATCCCATATTGGCCACCGGAGGAGTATTTCATGCCTTTATCATAACCTGGACTTGGGTCTCCTAAACGCACGTGCGTTTTTTGAATTTCACATTTATCACTCCATTGGAAGGAGCTCCCCCGCCCCCACTTTTTTCTCACAAGATAATGCATTTTATACGAGTAATGATATACTTCGGATAAATTTTTTGTTGGGCTGAACCACTAGTTGTTTTGTCTCTGATTCCGTGGATGATATTTATCGACCACCGATCGATGAAATAAGTTTTTGTTATAATTTTAAGTTTGTATAACAAAACTCCACGAGAGAGATGTTTGACAATCATAATAAGTTATATTTTTAAAGAGATTTTCTTTTTAGACAAAAAAGAAGAAGATCAACAACCCTTTTTTACTTAGCAGTTCTCTCACCTCTTCTGACCATTGATGATTTTCACTCTTTTTTTTGTTATCATATCTTCTTAAACATATAATTTTATCTCATTGATTAGTTTACATTTTATTTTAATAAAATTTTTATTATAAAAAATTATGGTGCAACCAAACATTCTGATATAGTTCGATAAATTTGATAAATCTTTTAATATTTAATTCTTTTAGGGGTTCCAAAATTTTTGGTCGTTTGACAAAATGCAGCCTTATTATATCATTAACTCTTAGAAATTACTAATGGGGTGTTTGGTTGCATGATAATTTTTTGTACACTTTCATGATAAAAAATTGTATTAAAATAAAAAGTAAACCAACTCATGACATAAAATTATCATGTTTGGAGGGATGTGATTACAAAAAAGAGTAACCACCGCACATGACCAAATAAAGTGGGGGACCACAAGAAAAAAGAAAGAGGTGAGACCCTCTTTTTTTGTTTAAGAAGAAAATCACTTTCAAAACATAAAATTGTCATGGTTGTCAAACACCTCTTTTAACAAGTTTTCTTACAATTTTTAAAAATTAAAATAAAAACCTCAATTATCATGCAACCAAACACCCCATAAACTTTAGGTGATGTTTTAATTTTAAAAGGTCTGATAGTCAAATTTCTTCCTTTTTCTTTCGGTCTGACTTGCCAAGTTGTAGTTAGGGGTGCAAAAGAACCAACACACTTAAACAACCCAAAAGTCGGAGAGCCTTGTTTAATTCACTAATGATTTAAGCTTGAACAGATCTTTACTCGACTCGATAAATTCGGTGCTAACTCGATTAATGATTTGATTAAATATTTATTTAAAAATTAAATTTCAAATATTAATAGTTGTATAATATCATTTAAACATATAAGTATGTTGAAATAAAATTTAATTCGAATTTAAATTTGTCTGAGTTTCGTAAATGAGCTAGAGATGGAGTTTCTCAAATGTGGATTATATTTGAGTTAAGCTACTCTTTGAGCTAGCAAGAGTTTTATGACTCAATTAACTAAGGAATTAAGTTTAAGCTTTAAGGGCCTGTTGGGTACATTAAAATTTTGGAGATAAATTTGAGTTATCTCCTAAATTTCGAAGATAATTCAGATTTATCTCAAAATATCTCTGTACCAAACAATACCTAAATGATGAGAGTGAGACTTACTTGTAAGCGCTAGAACTAGGATACCCTAATGGCCCGTTTGATTAGAGTTTCAAATTTGATACTATATTAATATTAATATTGATAATTTTAGACGTTAGAAAATCAATATCAAAATTGATACAAGTTGACACTTATATTAGATAATGTACTTTATTTTTATTAATAATTTAAAAATTAATATTATTAACTAAATAATTTTTAATTATTATTAAGAATATTAATTTTAAAATTGATAGTGACAAAATGTAAAATTATGTTATCAAACAGAGCCTAAAATAAACTGAGTCATGTATTTAGAAGATGAAAAATTAAACTGAGTCTTGACTCGGTCGCTGTCTGCAGCTCCCGTGGAAGTTTTTAACCTCTTCTTTTCTAACGTTACCGTGAAGTCCTCTTCTTCAACAGACCTCTCCTCCGAGTTGAAAGCTGAGACCATGGCGTTCCCTCTCCGCCCCAGATACCTCCTATCATGGCTTCTCTTGCTGTCATGGCTTCTCCCCTGGGCCTCCCACCGGCACCCTGCCGGCACGGCGGCGGCGGCGACGCTGGAATACAACATATGCGACAGAAGCGCCGGGAACTACACCGCCAACAGCACCTTCCAGGCGAACCTCGGCCGCCTCGTCGCCTCCCTCACCGCCGCGGCCCCCGCCACCGGCTACTCCAACGCCACCGCCGGCCGGTCGCCGGACCAGGTGTTCGGCCACGCCCTCTGCCGGGGCGACCTCACGCCGCCTCAGTGCCGGTCGTGCCTGGCCGGTGCCATGCAGGACATAGCCAGGGTGTGCCCCAACGGCAAGGGCGCCACCGTCTGGTACGAGGACGAGAACTGCCTGCTGAGGTACTCCGGCCAGGACTTCTTCGGCTCCTCCGCGGGCACCCAGCTCTACATGTGGAACCCCTACAACGTCTCCGACCCACACGCCTTCAACGGCCTCCTCGCCGGGTTGCTGGGGAACCTGACCGCGAGCGCCGCCGGAAGCTCGCCGAGCAGGTTCGCGGCCGGCGAGGTGAACTACGACAGCTTCAGGAAGATCTACGCGCTGATGCAGTGCACGAGGGACCTCTCGCCGGACATCTGCGACCAGTGCCTGAGGTCGGAGATCGGCGACATCCCCATCTGCTGCGCCGGGAAGCAGGGGGGCAGAGTGATCGGAGGGAGCTGCTTCTTGCGCTACGAGGTGGATCCCTTCTACAACGCCACAGCCGCCGCCATCGGTCCGCCGCCGGCGACGCCCACTCCTGCGCCGGGAGGGTCTCCGCCGGCCACCGCCGGCGAGCCCCCGCCCCCCTCGGGCTCGGTCTCGGGAGTCGCCGCCCGATCGGGTACGCGTTGGAATATTGCCGACGTAGATAAACGCGGGCCAGATGGCAGCTGGTCATTGGTCAGGGCTTTCTTTTAAGTCCACTTCCGCGTCGTAGGGGCAGTGAGGAAATGAAAGGTTGACCTTGACTTCGGACACACTAAATGGGCCCACCTGGGCCCCACTGGCCTACTACGTACGCCAACCGACTCACGTAGATTGATAGATAGGGTATGGGGTTCAGGTTCATTACATTTTTCTGATCTTTATTAATTATATATATTTTATAAATTTAAATGCGAATTGTTATAAATGTAATGTATTTTATTTATTTTTATTTTTATTTTGTTTGTTTATGTGAGAGCAACTTGGTCTTCTTTCACTATGGTTATTTTAGGAACAAGTGGAATAGCTTTTGTCTTATCCTAGTTACTCCACCAATAGTTACCAAATAAAAAAAATTCTCTATTCCGGTTTATAACTAATTCCTAAACTCATATTCTATAAATCACAGGTTGTTATTGATGGAGAGAAATTTGGGAAGAGTTATATATAAACGCATCTCTTCTCTTTTTTATTATTTCCACTTTTAAGAGTTAAAGATGGATTGTAGAGATTAACCATTAGTCCATCACTACATAAACCACGAAGAAGAGTTTTTTTATTTTTACAATTTCTCTCCCACACAGATAGAAATATATGGCTCTTTGTGGGTACTGATTAATTAGTACTATCCTGCACCTTAAAATTAAGCATGTGTGTGTTAATATTGTAATATTCTTGTGTGTGTAGGTAAAAAGGATAGCACCTTGATGATAGCCTTGGCAGTAGCAATCCCTCTGATTGTTGTTGCAGCCATAACAATAATCTTCATCTGCCGGAAGAAGAAAAAGAATTGGCAAAGGGAAGTTATTGGTAAGTTCTTGCTGTTCTATTTTAAGGTGTTTGGTTGCATAATAATTTATATATATTTTTCATGATGATAATTTATATCAAAATAAAATTTAAGGTAGTTAAAGATACAACATTGTCATGTTTGGTGAGATAGGATAACAAAGATGAGATGGCATAAGAAAAAAAGATGTCTTTGCAATAGTCTGATTTGAGAATATGGTAAAGAGTTTAAATAAGTAATTCTGACCAACTTTGATTAATTACCTAATTTTAACAATTAAGTTAAAAAATAACCTTTAAATTATGTTACTTTTTTCGAAAGTAATTCCAAATCAGTTGATTTAGTTGTTAAAAGAAACCACTGCTTTTTTCTATCAAAGAAAGAATTCTTTATAAAAATATATTTCTACAATGATTATTAACCATGATGTTAGACAAGTTTTGTCACAAAAACATATTTTCTAACAAATATTCAATATGTCATGCAACCAAATACCCCCATTTGCATTTCAAAAATCTCGATATTCTTATATTTAACATTTCTTTCATCACCTTCCACAATTCCTGAAAACGTAAAGAGGGAGCATGTAGCTGAAGTTCGCTTAAGAGGTGTTTTATTTCACAAAAACTTCTATACATTTTTTCAAATTTTTTTATTAAAATAAAATCATGTTTGGTTAGATATGATAACATTGAGGGTACTGGACGACCACAAGAAAAAAAAAGTCCCATACATCATCCTTTATCTAAGAAGAAATTATCTGTAAAAGCATATCTTTGTCATGATTGCCCAAACAACCTCTCTGGCAAGTTTGTAACGAAACCATATTTTATCATGCAACCCATTATATAGCCTACCTTGGCAATTAATATTTCTCCGGGGAGGAATAATATTCTAGGTCTTTGCACTTCAATATTCCTCATGGTCAGATGACAGAGAAGATCCTGAGCTCCCACCACTGGAGTCCCTGTTGTTTGATCTAGAAACATTGAAGCTTGCCACGCATAATTTCTCAGAATCAAACAAGCTTGGTCAAGGTGGCTTTGGCGTCGTCTACAAGGTGATCTTCTTATCATCATCATTGTATATTATTATTATATATTGGGTAGGTATCAAAAAGTTGTATATATCATGTGACCTGCAGGGAGTTCTACCCAGTGGTATTCAGATAGCTGCCAAGAGGCTTGTATGGGAGTCCGGGCAAGGGCTTGGAGAGCACAGAAATGAGGTTGCTTTGGTTGCCAAGCTTCAACACCGTAACCTGGTAAGATTACTTGGATGCTGCTTAGAAGATGGAGAGGCGTTGCTAGTCTATGAATATATGGAGAACAAGAGCCTTGACATACACCTGTTTGGTACGCTTCTTTTTTACACCGAACTCGCCCAACTCCTAATTTTATCAGCTCCTTTTCTCCAAGTTTAATTAATCTGTATCGGTAAGGCTAGTTGTTTGTTGTTTGCTTTAATTAGATTCGGTTTAGTTTGGTTTTACTAGCTAGGTTGTGAGCCAATGTGGGTCTCTCAATGACCTGAATTTTAGCTAAACACGATTTAACAGTGATGATAATGGTATCTGTACATACGATTCTGTGGAAAAAGGTAGATGTTTTTCTGTGTAACTTGAATAGGTTTATACATGTATAAAATGCATGTTATCTATCAAATTATCTTCATGGCAGATCCCACAAAATCCAAGAACCTGGATTGGGAGAGACGGGTGAAGATCATCGAAGGCATCGCAAGGGGGCTTCTCTACCTGCACGAGGACTCTCGGCTGAGAATCATCCATCGAGATCTCAAGGCCAGCAACGTCCTCTTGGATGGCGATATGAATCCCAAGATCTCCGACTTCGGACTCGCCAAGCTCTTCGACGGCGAGCAGACCCAGGGAAACACCTCCAAGGTTGCCGGAACATTGTAAGTTTCAGACATACATCAGAGTATTTATATCTGAATGTTTAGAGTTTACACATATTTAGAGAGAGAGAGAGAGATCTTTTCTTACATCGCTATCATGACGTTGCTTGTTAATGGCGCAGTGGATACATGGCACCTGAGTACATCATTCAAGGACGGATATCCACGAAGTCAGATGTGTACAGCTTTGGCATTCTGGTCTTGGAGATTGTCACCGGGCGCAAGTGCGTCAGTTACGTCGACTCCATCGCAGTAGACCTTATCACCTACGTAAGAATGGTCTCTTATACCTTTTCATATTCCAACTACGGGTGCAAATGAGCCGAGCCGAGCAAATTAGTTTGTTGTCCAAGCTTGGCTCATTTATTTTACACGAGTTCGAGCTCGAGCTCGTGTTCAGGTCTAGATTATTAAGAACAAGGTCAACCCCTGTTTAATCTAGACTCATTATTTAGTTGTGCTGAGCTGAACCCACTCGAATAGTAGTTTGACTCAACTTTAATCCACAATTGGGTTCAAACTTGATATAAAAACATTTATTAAACTCAAATTCAATCTAAACTCATTTATAAAACTTGAAATTTAGCACATTTATGAAACTTCATCTAAGTTCAGGATGAGAGCTAGAGATGGCTGCTATTGGGTCTCAATTGTGGAGGAAGCAAATACCTTGGGGACAAAGCGATCGAGCAGGGGGCATAGAAGTGCGGAGAAAGAAGGTATCTCAGATTCCTTGGCAGAAGTGGTGGCTGGAACTTGCCCACCAGTGGCTAAAGCAGGATGACTGGCCAGAGAGGCAGCTCACCTATCCACTGATTAACAGGCTGACAACCTCTTCATAGTGGTGAAAATGTAAGGCAGGAGTTGGTAATACCATGGAAATTTAGAAGTATATATTTATAAGTTTAGAGAAATGCAATTGAAATTTTATAAAGTATGAAAGTAATTTCAGAAGCTTCTGGGTAAAAAAAATTCAAAAATAGTTTCTCTAAGTTATTTGTAAAAATAAGTAAGAGGTGCCAAGTACAGGGGTAGGACTCAGAATATGTATAGGTGCATATTCCAAAAAGAAAAAAAACTGAGCTTATACACAAATCTCAGGTATCCACAGAGGTTTATTTAAAAGAGTGCATCTGCCACATTTTATATAAAAAATATGATAAACCTGAGTGAGTATAAAGGTATTACATAACAACCTGCAGAATTAAATGTTTCCATATACTCTTCTTCTGTTCTGCATTTAACTTCGCATCACCATCAATGATACTTATAATACTATCCTTAGATGATTGTGGTTCATCATCCCAAGCATCCTCTCCAACATAAGAAGCATCTTGAATAAGTGTCTTGCCAGGGCCTTTGATAAACTTCTTGACCTTCAGACCTTTTGGCATTGTCCTCCTCCATATACCTTTCTTAAACCTTCGTCAAATGATAAATATTTCTTTAAGCATGAATAGGCAGTACATCAGAATAACATTCCAACAGTGATCACCAAGATAAGCAAAAACCCATTGATAGTTTTCAACCAATTCCAAGTATTCCTTTATGGAGGAATAGTACAATACACTAAAGAAAAACCAAGCTTACAGGAAACGAAGCTTACTTCACTGTGGAATGATAGGATTTGGATGCTGACCTAGGGCCTAGGCTCTGTCACAATTTAAGGTTAAAACACATCAAACTGAGAAAAAAAATCCAAAAAGGGATTTCTATAAATGCAAGGTAATGGTACTATCCTCTTTGTAGATATAAATTGATACTATGAAATAATTATGAAATGTAGGAAAGGAGTTGTGTTCTTTATGTGGCGTGATGAGATTGACAACTTTGAGCAATCTACTTCTCATTGTTGTTCTCAAAAGGATGCTCAAATAAAAATTCTCAAGTCAAAGGTTACAATGTTGGAAAATATGAAAAAACATCAAACATCTCTTCTTAACAAGACAAAAACAGTTGCACAATCATTGCCAAACACCTTTGCATTTTTAGTTATTGATGAGGAATTGAAGATGAGAATAATAAGAGTGAAGACATTCACAGGAAGTTGTGTGCTTAGGACACTAATGTTCTTTTGGGTGTGTTAAAGGCATATATTTTATATGTTTGTGTTTAAACTTATCTATGTTGATAAGTACCTGATGTAACCTCAAAATTAACAAAAAGATTAATTCTCTTTGTTTTGGAAATTCATTTTCCTTTTGAATTTGAATTAGATTTGATTAGACCTTAGTATTGACTTATTAGGAAAATAGATGGTATTTATAAAAGTACTAACTAGGGTCAAAATTTATTTATTGAGGTTGTTAGGTTCTTTGAAAATTTGTTTTGACCTCTCCCCGTCGGATGGTGTGAAGATCCGACGTTAATTACATCGAGATAACTCGAATACCCTTGATTGAGCGTCATAGCAATCCATTGCAGTAGAAGACATGCATCCACAAAATAAGCATTCACACATAGGAGAAAACAACTCCATGAATTTGACGAAAGGCAAGCATTTAATTTGTTTGAGTTTGGTTTGAATTGAATTGAGTTGAATTAAATTGGTTGGTTTGATTTGAGTTGAATTTAGTTTAGTTTTGAGTTGAATTTAATTGATTGAATTGCTTTTGGTTTGAGTTGAAATTTGATTTGTTTAAGTTGAATTTAGTTTGTTGATTGCTTTTTAATTTGGATTTGATTGATTAAGTTTGACTTGGATTTGATTTGGAAAGTTTGATTTGTATTTGAGTTGACTTAGTTTAAATTTAAGTTTTATTTAAATTGGTTGAAATTTGGATTTGGTGTGTGAGTTTTAATTTGGTTTGAATTTGATTTAATTTGAGTTGATTAATTGATTTAAGTTTGTTTCAATTTGAATTTGTTGATTGATTTTAAATTTGGTTTGAGCTTGAAGCATTTTGTTTATTGATTAATCTTGAGTTTGGATTATTTTGAATTTGTTAACTTTCGGTTTATTCAGATTACAGATTTGAGTTTCAAATTGCTTGTTGGTTTTAGTTTGATTTGATTTAAAGTTTATTGGATTTTACAGTTTCAGATTTGCTTGGGTTTGGATTATTTAGAGAAATTGGATTTGATTGAATTAGAGTTGAGTTTGATTTGAGTTCAATTTTGTTCGGTTTAGATTTCAGTTAATTCTGCAGATTTTGACAGTTTCTGGGTTCTCTCTTACGCAACTTTCAGATTTTTATGAAATGATTTGGGATGGCTTGAATTTGAATTTTCTTATGGGTTTGAATGGTTTGGAATCACCTATTTACGGATCAGCTTCTGACTTGTACTAGTTTCAATTTTTGAAAATCATATTTGAAACCTCAAATTTCAGAATTTTTAATTCGGATCTCCTGCAGACTCGGGCTTCCTACAAATTCTGCTCATTTTTACAGCCCTCGGCCCCTTGTTTTAAATGTAAAGTTCGGATTTTTTATTCACAATCCTCAAATTACTGATTTCAGATTTCAGATTTCGGATCTGCCAAGTCCAGATTTCGACCTCTTCCAATATCAGACTGGCGACTCCAGATTTCTGCACTTCAGATTTCTGCATTTTCAGATTTCAGATCTGCAGGGTTCTTATTCCAAATTTCTAGATTTCAGACTTCTGAAATGGGTTCTGGTTTCTTGTTTTCGGTTTTGCTTCAGATTTGGGTCACAGATCTAAGTCTGGCCTTAAAGATTTGAGAATTCCAGATCCGGTTCAAATGGTGACTCTATGTACGGATCCAGAATTCAGACTCTGCATCACTCCAAATTCAGATTTTTGTTTCTCTTCCAAATTCTCAGCCTCCAGATCCTGCAGCAACCCAGATTTTGCAGATTTTACAAGCTTCGGACCTACAAGTTCAGAACTCTGATTTTTCTTCAGATCTGGAATTTCCAGAATCGACCATCTTGCAGAATTTTCCAACCTCAGATTTTTGATTCATACATTTCGGTCTCCGACCTCTGATTTTCAAACTTCAGATTTCAGACCTCTGTTTTCCAGATTTTTTAGATTTTTATGGTGATGACAGATTTGGATTTCAGATTCTACACCCTCAAATCCTGGAATTTATGGAGTTCAAACCTCATATGCTTCAAAAAAGAATTTCAGATTCTGAATATTCCCATTTTTTCAGATCTGCAAATTTCACAGTTTTCAGATTTTCAGACTTGTGCGTATTGCTGCTAGATTTCAGTTTCTGGTTTCAAACTTGAAGTTCTGATTTTCTGGGTCAAATTTCCATGTTCAGAGATCTCCAGACTTCTGACATCCGAACCTCAGATTTTTAATTTACAGACTTTGTGTGTTTTAAATTCAGAGATTTTTTTTTTTTACAGGTTTGGTTTCAGACTTCAGAATTTTACAGTTTTCAAGTCTTGCCTTCCGGGAGTTTCATGTGATTGCTCTCTTCTTGTAGCATCAACATGCGCACCGGATATGAATTTTCATTTGTTCTCTCAAAAAATATGAGACATGATTACAATTTGTCCAGGAATCTGGTTCCCCTGAGTTCTTGATGAACATGGAACCTGTCGCATCGATTTGAGATGGAAAGCACCCGGTCTTTGATAGACTTATGGGCATTCCTCTCACTGATTTGAGATTGAGCATGTCCCGGCCTTTGATAGGCTTGTGGGGACTCATCTCTTTGTCTTGAGACTGAGCATATCCCGGTCTTGATAGACTTGTGGGAAATTAGCTCATGTCGATCTTCATGGCTCCTTCATGAGTTGATGAACTTGTCATTTCGTGGGCGGCATGTACCCGGTCTTGATAGACTTATGGGCATCCCCATTTGTTTTGAGATTGACTACACCCGGCTTTTGATAAGCTTGTGGGCAATCAACTCATCGATTAAACCTCATTAGCTCATAGTTTGGCATATCGGCATGTTGATCGTGCATAGCCTTCCTATGACATAATGGGTAAGAAACTCTCTCTTGGGGCATGGTAAGACATTGGGGTCTTTTCATTAGACCTTTGTATGTCCACCTTAAAAAGTTAAGGGAAGGTTTAGAACCGACCCACAAATTCTTTTAAGTTTAGCCGAGACCATGTGGCGGGTTTTTAGCCGGCCAGATGCTTGCCATCGGTTTGTTGAATTAGCTAATGAATTTTTATTTAATTTATGTGAATTGTTTGTTTTATTTTGATTTTTGAATTATGGGTCAAGAAGCGTCTTTAAAAAGCCGGCTTATTGCTTTCCCATTTATTTTGATTCTTTTAAATTATGCCGAGACCATGTGGCGGGTTTTTAGCCGGCCGGATGCTTGCCATCGGTTTGTGAAATTAATTAATGAATTTTTTATTTAATTTCCATTTGATTGTGAATTTTAAAAGAGAGAGATTTTTTTGTTCACAAGCTTCAAGTTAATGGGCCCGGCCCACCTCCTTCTCCTCGCGCACCCGCCGGCTGGTCCGGCGGGTTCTATTTTTTTTTAAGCCCTTTTCATGGGTGGGCCCCACATCCGCGCGTTGACCCGGGGTCAACCTTTCTTTCACGCGCGGCTCGCGCGGCCACGATGGGCGCACGCGTGGCTCGTGCGACCGTCGCCCCCCCCCCTTTTTTTTTTTACAACGGGTGGGCCCCCACCGTATGATGCCACGGTGGACATAAGTCGGGGGAAAATAATCCCCCCGGCGACCGTCGTCTTCGCTCGGCCCCGGCTGCGTACGCGGCTGCGACGGCGGAAGAGGAGACCTTCGCGGCTTGGAGGCGGCTTCCGGCGAGGCTTCGACGGCCTCCGGAGGAAGATCTCGGCGGCGGCTAGCTCCGGAGGGAGTTCGGCCGGTGCTGGCCTCTTCGGGAGGGCCTTCCGGCGACGGCGGCTTCTTCGGGAGGGCCTTCCGGCAGCGATGACAAGCTTTGAAGGCTCGTCCGGCGACGGCGGCCGCCGTGCGAGGAGGCCTCCGGTGATCACGACATCCGCAAAAGGTGCCTCCGGCGGGCACGGCACTTGCGGGAGGTCCGCTCTCTTTCTCTTTCCCTCTCTTCTCCTCTTGCGCACGGGGTCTCTCCTCTCTCTTTCGGGGGTGTTCACGCAGCCTCCGGGAGGTCTCTCCTCTCCGCGCTCTCGGGCGGTCTCCTCCTCTCTTGCGCGCGGGGGGGGGTCTTCTTATAAGCTTGGTGCGGTACCCTCCCTCCGTCGGGAGACTTCCCGGATGGAGATTGCGATCCCGAGAGGGACTCGGAGCAATCCCGGATTGCTTGGGATCGAGCTCCCCTTCCCTTCCTATCCTCAACCGCCTTCCTAAGGCGGTTCCTTCTTGTGCGCGGGCACGGCTCCGGGGAGAGTCCGACGGGAGTCGGTCTCCTTCCTTAATCCGACTCTCCTCTCCATTTATTCATTTATTTATTTTCTGACGTGGATTTCTCTTGAACGGGCCTGTCATACGAGAAGAGCCAAATGGGCCAGCATTTGGGCCATCTGTAGATAGCTAGCTCCATTGAGCTACCTTGGTCGTGACTACCCGGCTCCCTCTCTTTTCTCTCTTCTTCTTTTTTTTTTTTGAAAATTTTAGGTTCTAACAAATGCCCCCCACGGGTGGTTTCCCAGAGACGGGAGTCGTCGGGGAATTGCCCGTGCAGATATAGCCATTGCTTTTTTCCTTTCTTGAGTCGTTTTGCTTGTTGCTTGACTGAAAATTGCTGAATTGTTCTTGCAAATATAATTGCATGCATTTTCTTTCAATCACTGATTGTTGCTCCATGACTGAAGATTCTTTGAATTGTTCGTTGCAAACATGGTCGTGCCCTCTTCCTTTTCTTCAATTGTCCTACTCTTTGTTGTAACGACTGAAAACTTTTGGGATTCAACCATGTAGGTATACTTAAATGATTTTCTTTCTGTCACTTGCTTGCTGCTGTATGACTGAAAATTTTGAATTGTTCAACTGTATTCCCTTTCTGTCATTTGTTTGCTGCTTGATTGTAAATTCTTCAAATTGCTTTTGTTAATACAGTTGAACCATTTCCTTTGTTGGTTGGACACCTTTGGGCTGAGAAGGGCTTGGACCCTCTTTGCTCTTTCTGTTGAAAGCCTTCTATACGTCAAGCTCTTTGCTTTTGCCTGCCATTTCAGTGCTCCCAGTCAGATATCTCTCCGGGCCCGGCCATAACTTTTCTTTCCTTCTTCTTCTTCTTTTTGTTTTGCTCTTTTTTTTTCTTTTTTTTTCCTTTTTTTCTTTTTTTTGTTTTGTTTTTTGTTTTGTTTTTTTGTTTTTTTTGTTTACTGATCCGACTGCCCTTTTCAGGTTTTCACCCGGACCAGCCCCCTTTGCTTTTTGCCTACATGCCTCAAAAGAGGTTTTCATGTAGCAGGGTTACCTGATTTTGCCTAGAGCGCCCTTTCAGGTTTTCACTCTAGCCAGGTTTTCTTGACATTTTTACCCTCAACCGCTTAATGAGATGAGAACGGCCGAGTCCGTCGGGCATCTCCATTTTTAGCCCACTCTTTCTTTTTTTTCTCTTTCTTCTCCTTTTTTTGTGCAGGGAATTAAGGCCTCTCTCAATCCATGAAGTTATTTTGGGGCGGTGGGGAATTAAGGCTTCCTGGGTCATAGGTTTTTGGTGGCTTTGTGCCGGTGGATTTGTGGACTTGCGAGTATGAAAAAGTCACCCTCGGTGCATAGGATATGGAGTTTGAACATTGTATTAGGCTATGGGATATGTAGTGGCATGATGCCATTTAACCCGTAGACTTGTGAATGCGAAGAAGTTGCATCCGGTCCATAGGCTATGACATTGAGGTGGCTTTGTGCTGTAGAAATCTGTGGGACATTTGGGTATGAAATGATCGTACCCGACCCATAGAGTTTGAGTTTGGGGTGGCTTGATGCCGAAAGAACCCGCGAGACATACGAGTATGGAAAGATCATACTCAGTTTCTTGGGTATGAGAATGGTGATTTGATGCCAAGAGAATATGATGGCTTGATGCTGAAAGGATTTGCGGGACATATGAGTACGATGAAGTCATACTCGGCCCATGGAGTGTAAGTTTGGATGGCTTGATGCCGTAAGAAACCCATAAGACATGTGAATATAGAGAGGCCATACTCGGTCTTGCTGGGCAAAATATGATGGCTTCATGCCTGGAAAGATATGGTGGTTTGATACCAAAATGATTTGTTGGACATATGAGCGTGAAGAAGTCACACTCGGCCCATATGAGCATTAGGGTATCAATTTTGGGGCGGCTTTGTGCCATTAGAACTCGTAGACTTGTGAGTATGAAAATGTCACACTCGGTCTATGGAGTATAAAATATTGGGTGGCTTGATGCCAAAAGGACCCGTAGGACATGTGAGCGTGAAGAAATCACACTCGGCCTACTAGGTAGAATTTGGTGACTTGATGTCAAAGAGGAACCCGTAGGACATATGAGCATGAAGAAGTCATACTCGGCCTGTCGGGTATGAGTTTGATGACTTAATGCCAAGATGAACCCGTAGGACATATGAGTACGAGGAAGTCATACTCAGCCTTATTGGGTATGAGTTTTTGTGGCTTGATGCCAAGATGTTGCGGCTTGATGCCAAGATGGACCCATAGGACATATGAACACGAAGGAATCGTATTCGGCCTGTTGGGTATAAGTTTTTGTGGCTTGATGCCAAGATGGACCCATAGGACATGTGAGTGTGAAGAAATCATACTCGGCCTGTTGGACATGAATTTGTGGCTTGATGCCAAAAAAGATGATGGCTTGATGCTGAAGGAATATGTTGGCTTGATGCCAAGAGAATATGGTTTGTGATGGCTTAATGCCGAATGTGTTGTGGTGGCTTGATGCCGAAAAGTGAGATGATGACTTGGTGCCAGTTTGGTTATGGTGGCTTAATGCCAGAAAATAGTGTGTTGTGGCTTGATGCCCAAAGGAGTTGACAGCTTGATGCCGTGGCGAGGTATTGTGGCTTCATGCCAAAATAACTTGGTGGCTTGATGCCGAAAATGGTGTTCCGGCTTGACGCCAAAATGATTTGGTGGCTTGATGCCAAAAGGGTGTTGTGGCATGGAATGACTCCATACCGAGTGTGATGGCTTGATGCCGAAAGATACAGCTTAATGTCAAAGCAGTATCATGGCTTGATGCCAAAAGGGCATGACGGCTTGATGCCGAATGTAGTGGCTTGGTGCCAAAAGAGGTATGATGGCTTGGTGCCAAAAGAAATGTTGTGGCTTAATGCCAAAGAGGAGGTGATGGCTTAATGCCAAATGTGGTGGCTTGATGCCGAAAAGTGACATGATGGCTTAATGCCACTGAATTTAAAGACTTATGGATGCGAAGGAGTCGCATTCGGTCTAAAAGATGAAATATGAGATGGCTTGCTGCCGCTTGAAGAGTTGTGGGACATGCGAGTATGAGATGATCATGCTCAGCCCGTGAAGTATGAATTTGGGGCAAAACCCAAACTTAAAGGCTCGAGGCCCAAATGTTGCCGGTGGGATTTGGGACACGAGAATGATTCCATGTCCACCTTGGTGGCATAGGATCCAAACAACATTTAGATCAAAAGACCATGGTGGTATGGGATTTGTGAAAACCATATAGACCGAGAGGGTCATACTGGTATAGAGTTTGGCAGTCACATAGACCTTGCTGGTCATGATGACGTAAGAACTTGGGGACCATGTAGACCAGAAGGGCCATGATGGAGATTTGAAAACCATATAGACCTGAGACGCCGTCACTGTATAAATGTTTGAAAACCATATAGACCTGGAGGGCCACGATGGTATGAATTTTTGAAAACCATATAGACCTGGAGGGCCATGATGGTATGAATTTATTGGAAGCCATGTGGACATGAGAGTCATAATGGCATGTGATTTTTGAAACCATACAGACCATGAGGGTCATAATGGTATGAAAGGTTGAAGGCTATGCGGTGCCAAGAGGGTCGCGATAGCCTGGAGACTTATTGAAGAAACCATATAGACCAAGAGGGTCATAATGGTATGGAGTTGGAGTTTGAGAGTCATGTAGACATGAATGGGTGAAGCCATATAGACCTTAAGGTCATGATGACGTGAAATTTGACATATTTTAGAGGAGAGGTGAGACCCCTCTTTCTCGAACTTTGAACTTCCAGAGTTTCTTACTCTTCTCTCTTCTTCTTTTTTTTTTCTTTTTTTCTTTTTTTTCCAAACTAGCTTGACCGCCTTTTGCAAGGTTTTCACCCAAGCTAGTCCCATATTTTCTTTTGCCTGTATGTCCTTTTGCAGGGTTTTCATACAGTAGGGTGATCCATTTTTGCCTGGGGTGCTCTCATCACCGCAGCCGGATTTTTTTTTTTCCTTCCTTTTTTTGTTTGACATATTTTGCCCTTGGTCAATTAATGGTGTAACTAACCAAGTCTGTCAAGGTATTTCATTTTTTCTTTCTTTCTTTCTTTCTTTCTTTTTTCTTCTTCTCTTTTTTTTTTCACAAGGGAATTCAGGCTTCCCTCAAGCCATATGAACTTCGGTCATGCTCCAGATAGAGAGTGACACAAGGTGAACACCTTAAGCTCCTGACCTCCTTGTGCATTTTCTTTGAAACTTGAGGCGTGACAAACACCAACCAGCAGGTTGCCTTGTGTCTGTAGTATATTCTGTCTTCTCTGGGGTGATATTAGTGATGGCCAACTGACCTTGTACTAACCTCCAGACTCCCTTTCCTCGATCAACAAATGGTTGCCCGAGATTGCATGTCCAGCTCAGTTTAGAGATTTCTTCCCTTTCTGAGAGTTGCTAGTGTCAATTTGAGAATTTATTTCTCTCATTGCTTGAGTTGGGAGTACCTCCTCCATTCAGCCCCCTCCCTCTCTTTTTTTTTTTTTTTTTTTGAGATTCCTTTGGAGTCCACACAGGGAAACTATGTAGGGCTGATCATAGGAATATTGGGGGCCTTGGGGATGGCTTGTATGTGGGAATAGGCATGTCACAGCCATTAGCATGAGTTGGGACTTAGGCATGTCGGAGGCCGTGGAGGTTTTTGTACGTGGGCATGTCGGAGGCCATGAAGATCGTTTCTTTTGTGGTATGTGAGGGCATACGGAGGTTGCTTTGGGGACTTTTGAGGGCATGTTGATGACTTGTTTTGTATTTGACATGAGGGGTCCGCGGAGGGTCGTCCTATGGACTCTTCGTTCCCCCGGCTCGATTTTGTGGCGGGTGTCGGATTTCTTCCTTGCCCAAGTTTTATGCTTTGTAGTGGACTGATGGTTGACCCTGGCATGTTGACATGCTTGTCAAAAAGGCATAATTTGGTCGAGCTGTTGACCAGCAAGACTGATTTGAAATGTTGAATTGAGGGTTGGTCCCCCCACTAAATTGTAGCCTCGAGGGCCGTTGTCCAGCCTGCTATGCTACCTTGAAGGGTGGAGGGTTGCTCCCTCACCCTGATAACATGACTGACTTCATGTAGTCTCTTGTGGAGACAATGGTTTCTTCTTTGTCTCCCTTTGTGGTTAGCGCAGATTGGCGATTTTCTGGGGCTTCACCGGTAGAGGTTGGTCCTCTTGCCCCCTGTCACCTTTTTAAGTGGAGAGTTCTCCCTCACACCCACTTGGTAAGACATGGCTTAGGGGCATGCCCCCGGCCGGATGAGTAGCTCCCAGAATCAAGAAACTACGATTTTCGATGCATAATGGGTCGAGAATTGCTCTCTCCCCATCATAACCTTATCAGGTGATGCCATATAGACATCAATCAGCGAGGGCATAAGATTTGTTCTGAGCCCAAGTGCTATCATGACAGTTGCATCCATTTACCAGATAGAGGATTGATTCCTCACCTGCATGTCGGAATTAGAAGATCGGACCATTAGTTGGTCATCTTGGTTGAGAGAAAGGGCAAAATGCTGATCTCTCTGTAGTATCATATGCCGTTGATCAGCTGGCTCCTTCTAATTGAAGAATACAAGGTTGATCCTCTGCTTCACTGAAAGCCATGTTTTCGACCATTGATTGGCCAGATTTATTGAAGTATGGAGGATTGCTTCCCTATTTGATGGCCAGAGGACCGGTCATTTGGTTGAATGCATTCCTTTCATACGCAAAGGATTTCTTCCTTGCTCCTTACCAGTATAATGGGCGTCCGGTTGATCCTTAGCCCGAGTTATACTGGAGTGGCTTGGAGGCTTGCCCCCAGTTAGATGGGTGACGTTGTGGGTTGACCAGTGAACCGACCAACATCTGATGTATACCGAGTGGCAGATTGATTCCAAACCCGAGCATGAAAAAGGCACCACATCTGGGCCATTTTGCTGTGGTCATTGGATTTATTCCAGGACCAAGGAATACTTTGGAGTTGCACCGGTAACCGGGCAACATTTTTTGCAATTGGCAAGCATAGGATTGATTCCTAGCTTGTCAACTTGTCTTGGTGGACGGAACCGTTGATTGGTTGTCTTGCTTGAAATGATGAGTCGAGGGTTGCTCCCTCACCCAAAAGATAATGTCCAGGGATGAAACTGTTGATCGGTTACCCTGGTTGAAGTCACGGGCCAAGGGCCGGTCCCTTACTCGAGGAATAGCATGCCTAGCCGTTGATCGGCTAGATTTGTTGATTTTCAGATAGGAGGACTGATTCCTCTTTCCATTAGCAGTTAGGGCCACTGATTGGTCAGAAGTGAATTGACGGGTGAAAGATTTCTTCTTTCCCCGTGCAGCAAGAATGCCGGCAAAAGGTGGGCAAACCTCCTTATTCTTTTCATCCAATCGGGCCGGAGTGGCGAAATGATTGGCTAACCGTTGTATGGTGAGCTTCAACTTCATCCGCCTCAAGGAGCCATATCCGGGCAAGTTTTGATGTGGTCATCGGATTTGTTCCAAGACCAAAAGATATTTTGGAGTTGCACCGATATCCGGGCAGCATTTTCAATTGGTGAGCTTAGGATTGATTCCCAGCCCATCAAGCAGTATTGGGGAATAGGACCGTTGATCGGTCATCCCTGTTGAACTGGCAAGTTGAAGGTAATATGTGGGGACGTCACCGTTGATCGGTTATCCCCGTTTGAATTATGGGCTGAGGGTTGATCCCTCACCCGAATCATAACTTGGTGGGCCGTTGATCGGCCAAAATTGTTGATCTTTAGGAAAAGAGGCCTGCTCCCTCTCTCCAGTAATAATTGGGACCACTGATTGGTCAGATTTAACTTGACAGGCGAAAGATTTCTTCTTTTCCCGTGTGGGCCTTGCAGCAGTGTTGGTGGAAGGTTGGGAAGAAACCTTGTCCCTTTTGTCCAACCGAGCCAGAGTGGCATAATGGTAGCAATAAGACATCTTGGAATCTGTGCCGGCTCTCCCTTTGAGGTGGAGGATTGCTTCCTCCCTGATCGTTTGATAACATATTGGGCATGTGGTTTATCCTTGGCCCATGTTGTTATGGTGTGGTTGGGCAATTGCCCCCAGCCAAATATAAAATTCTGAATTTTTTTTTTTTGAGTTTGGTGAGCCTTCCATCAAGTTGGCTGCAGCATGGGCACCTGATTTTTGCTTTGCCCAAAACTTTTCTGGACTCAACTGAGAATTAGTTGACCCTGACATATGAGCAGACAAAGGATTGATTCCTTGTCCGAGGGAAGGCATAAATTAACCAAGCCGTTGGTCGGCGTGACTTGTTGGAGTATCGAGCTGAAGCTTAACCCCTTAGTTGATCAATATCTTCGCGGCCCGTTGATCGGCCTGCCATCCTTGGAACGAGGAGTAGAGGGCTGCCCCCTCATCTTGGTGGTAGTTGTTCAAGTTGACTTGTTGTCAAATTAACGCGACATGTATAAATGAGCATCTTGCCGCCCGGCTGGATAGTTGATATGTAGATCCTATCCAGTGGTCTGGAGAATGGCTACTGCATACCAGGTGGTGGATTGATTCCGCACCCGAGTAGAGTGTGATGATGCCTTGCATATGCAAGTTTTAATGTGAGCATCGGATTTATTCCTAGCCCGAGGGATATCTTGGAGTTGTGCCACTAACCGAACAGCCTGGGCCATGGAACAAGTATGGGATTAGTTCTCAATTTGAAGAGGAGTATGAGGAGCCTGAATTGCTGGCCAATCAAGCTTGGTTGAGATTGTGGGTTGAGGGCTGGTCCCTCACCCAAGCAGCAACATGTTGGGCCATTGCTTGGCCCAAGTTGTCAATTTTCAGATTAGAGGGCTGATCCCTCACATAACTTTGATGTTGCCCGTCAGCTGAGCAGCCCTTGGCATTTCAAGAGTAGAAGATTGACTCCCTTACTTGGTTAGCCACCATAAAGACTTCATGTCATAGAGCGAGGATTGATTCCTCATAAAAATGGCATTCGTGTGGCATATGCCGTTGACGGGCTCCCCGTTGCATGTTGAGGATGAAGGCCACCGATGGCGGCATTGTGGATCGAGGATTGAGGGTTGTTCCCTTCTTGAAGCAGTTTTGACATGAACCTGTTGACTGGTTAATCATGGTGCTCTCATAGATTTGTGGGTTAATCCCTCTTGAGACATCTTTGGTATATGCCGTTGACCGGGCAACCATGCTTTGATGATTTTGTTTCCTTGGGTGTAGAATTTGTTCCTTGCCCAAAGTGGCATTTGAGGTCGAAATGAAGCCACATTATTCTTCCCGAGTCAAGGGTTAATCCCTTACCCGGTTGAAACACCTCGTGATTTGAGCCCTCAATTTAACCGACCATAGTGAATTGAGAGATGGCACCTCAATGAAATGTGGGCCACCACCCAATCTCAACATCTTTTTCTCAGGTGACAGATTTGTTCCTTACCCAAGTAGTATGTGTTTCTAGTTCGGAAATACAGGATTGATCTCTTGTCCCTGAATATGCTGAGCCTCTGGTAGGTCAGCCACGGTAGGTTCATGCATTGAGAATTGATTCCTTCTTGATTTGTCATTTGGCACGGTCATTGCTTGACCAGATATGACTTTTGGGTGAAGGATTTGTTCCTTCCCCCCATTTGATCGACGGAGTTCATCCGGATTTAGGGATTTATTCCCTGCCGAATGACAACCTCACCAGCTTGAGTGTGAGAGATTTCACTACCAATTGGCCAACAATGGTGATCTCACGAATTGGGAATATGTCTTTGGGGTGGCCATTGCTTGACCAGATAAGACTTTTGGGTGAAGGATTTGTTCCTTGCCCCCATTTGATTGATGAAGTTCATCCGGATCTAGAGATTTATTCCCTGTCGAATGATGACATCACCAGCTTGAGTTTGAGAGATTTCTCCGCCAGTTGACCAACAATGGTACTCTCACGAATTGATAATGTGTTTTTGGCATGGCCATTGCTTGACCATATATGACTTTTGGGGTGAAGGATTTGTTCCTTGCCCCCATTTGGTTGATAAAGTTCACTTGGACCAAGGGATTTGTTCCCTGCTGAATGGCATTGTTGTCAGCTTGAGTCCGAGAGCTTTCTTTGCCGGTTGGCCAGCAGCCCATTTTCTTTATTTGTGGTCAATCTTTTCTTGTTGTAGTTGCCCCGGTGCCATGCACTTGTTGGAGATGGAGGAATTAGACTTTGCATTGGCATTGTCCTCCCATTACCTTGGTCGGTTATGAAAGACCGACCCTGGTATCTAGTTGATGGGTCTTGAGATGGCATGTTTGGTGCCTCTTTGACTTCTTTGAGGGTTGGTGGTGACAGAATTCCTGACCACCTGCCCCCGGAGTTGTTTGTTGGGGAGCTTCCGTGGTAAGCCCTTTGAAAGTAGGGTCAAGTTGTTTGACCCTTGAAATATTCTCGGTGCTAGATGAACTCCGAGAGTGGCTTCTTGAGATGTTTGCAACATCGGGATGAAGTCTTCATGGCGGGATCATTGGACCCCACCAGGTCTCATCCTTTGACATTTTTCGCCTCCTCCTCGCACAAAAAGGAAAGAAGCATGTGTTAGATATATATGAAAATTGGGATGTATGTCTTCTTGAATTGCTATGACGGAGAGATGAAGGGAAGGAGAGGTCCCACCGGGCGTGCCATTTGATGTAACCTCAAAATTAACAAAAAGATTAATTCTCTTTGTTTTGGAAATTCATTTTCCTTTTGAATTTGAATTAGATTTGATTAGACCTTAGTATTGACTTATTAGGAAAATAGATGGTATTTATAAAAGTACTAACTAGGGTCAAAATTTATTTATTGAGGTTGTTAGGTTCTTTGAAAATTTGTTTTGACCTCTCCCCGTCGGATGGTGTGAAGATCCGACGTTAATTACATCGAGATAACTCGAATACCCTTGATTGAGCGTCATAGCAATCCATTGCAGTAGAAGACATGCATCCACAAAATAAGCATTCACACATAGGAGAAAACAACTCCATGAATTTGACGAAAGGCAAGCATTTAATTTGTTTGAGTTTGGTTTGAATTGAATTGAGTTGAATTAAATTGGTTGGTTTGATTTGAGTTGAATTTAGTTTAGTTTTGAGTTGAATTTAATTGATTGAATTGCTTTTGGTTTGAGTTGAAATTTGATTTGTTTAAGTTGAATTTAGTTTGTTGATTGCTTTTTAATTTGGATTTGATTGATTAAGTTTGACTTGGATTTGATTTGGAAAGTTTGATTTGTATTTGAGTTGACTTAGTTTAAATTTAAGTTTTATTTAAATTGGTTGAAATTTGGATTTGGTGTGTGAGTTTTAATTTGGTTTGAATTTGATTTAATTTGAGTTGATTAATTGATTTAAGTTTGTTTCAATTTGAATTTGTTGATTGATTTTAAATTTGGTTTGAGCTTGAAGCATTTTGTTTATTGATTAATCTTGAGTTTGGATTATTTTGAATTTGTTAACTTTCGGTTTATTCAGATTACAGATTTGAGTTTCAAATTGCTTGTTGGTTTTAGTTTGATTTGATTTAAAGTTTATTGGATTTTACAGTTTCAGATTTGCTTGGGTTTGGATTATTTAGAGAAATTGGATTTGATTGAATTAGAGTTGAGTTTGATTTGAGTTCAATTTTGTTCGGTTTAGATTTCAGTTAATTCTGCAGATTTTGACAGTTTCTGGGTTCTCTCTTACGCAACTTTCAGATTTTTATGAAATGATTTGGGATGGCTTGAATTTGAATTTTCTTATGGGTTTGAATGGTTTGGAATCACCTATTTACGGATCAGCTTCTGACTTGTACTAGTTTCAATTTTTGAAAATCATATTTGAAACCTCAAATTTCAGAATTTTTAATTCGGATCTTCCTGCAGACTCGGGCTTCCTACAAATTCTGCTCATTTTTACAGCCCTCGGCCCCTTGTTTTAAATGTAAAGTTCGGATTTTTTATTCACAATCCTCAAATTACTGATTTCAGATTTCAGATTTCGGATCTGCCAAGTCCAGATTTCGACCTCTTCCAATATCAGACTGGCGACTCCAGATTTCTGCACTTCAGATTTCTGCATTTTCAGATTTCAGATCTGCAGGGTTCTTATTCCAAATTTCTAGATTTCAGACTTCTGAAATGGGTTCTGGTTTCTTGTTTTCGGTTTTGCTTCAGATTTGGGTCACAGATCTAAGTCTGGCCTTAAAGATTTGAGAATTCCAGATCCGGTTCAAATGGTGACTCTATGTACGGATCCAGAATTCAGACTCTGCATCACTCCAAATTCAGATTTTTGTTTCTCTTCCAAATTCTCAGCCTCCAGATCCTGCAGCAACCCAGATTTTGCAGATTTTACAAGCTTCGGACCTACAAGTTCAGAACTCTGATTTTTCTTCAGATCTGGAATTTCCAGAATCGACCATCTTGCAGAATTTTCCAACCTCAGATTTTTGATTCATACATTTCGGTCTCCGACCTCTGATTTTCAAACTTCAGATTTCAGACCTCTGTTTTCCAGATTTTTTAGATTTTTATGGTGATGACAGATTTGGATTTCAGATTCTACACCCTCAAATCCTGGAATTTATGGAGTTCAAACCTCATATGCTTCAAAAAAGAATTTCAGATTCTGAATATTCCCATTTTTTCAGATCTGCAAATTTCACAGTTTTCAGATTTTCAGACTTGTGCGTATTGCTGCTAGATTTCAGTTTCTGGTTTCAAACTTGAAGTTCTGATTTTCTGGGTCAAATTTCCATGTTCAGAGATCTCCAGACTTCTGACATCCGAACCTCAGATTTTTAATTTACAGACTTTGTGTGTTTTAAATTCAGAGATTTTTTTTTTTACAGGTTTGGTTTCAGACTTCAGAATTTTACAGTTTTCAAGTCTTGCCTTCCGGGAGTTTCATGTGATTGCTCTCTTCTTGTAGCATCAACATGCGCACCGGATATGAATTTTCATTTGTTCTCTCAAAAAATATGAGACATGATTACAATTTGTCCAGGAATCTGGTTCCCCTGAGTTCTTGATGAACATGGAACCTGTCTGATCGATTTGAGATGGAAAGCACCCGGTCTTTGATAGACTTATGGGCATTCCTCTCACTGATTTGAGATTGAGCATGTCCCGGCCTTTGATAGGCTTGTGGGGACTCATCTCCTTGTCTTGAGACTGAGCATATCCCGGTCTTGATAGACTTGTGGGAAATTAGCTCATGTCGATCTTCATGGCTCCTTCATGAGTTGATGAACTTGTCATTTCGTGGGCGGCATGTACCCGGTCTTGATAGACTTATGGGCATCCCCCACTGTTTTGAGATTGACTACACCCGGCTTTTGATAAGCTTGTGGGCAATCAACTCAATGATTAAACCTCATTAGCTCATAGTTTGGCATATCGGCATGTTGATCATGCATAGCCTTCCTATGACATAATGGGTAAGAAACTCTCTCTTGGGGCATGGTAAGACATTGGGGTCTTTTCATTAGACCTTTGTATGTCCACCTTAAAAAGTTAAGGGGAAGGTTTAGAACCGACCCACAAATTCTTTTAAGTTTAGCCGAGACCATGTGGCGGGTTTTTAGCCGGCCAGATGCTTGCCATCGGTTTGTTGAATTAGCTAATGAATTTTTATTTAATTTATGTGAATTGTTTGTTTTATTTTAATTTTTGAATTATGGGTCAAGAAGCGTGCTAAAAAGCCGGCTTATTGCTTTCCCATTTATTTTGATTCTTTTAAATTATGCCGAGACCATGTGGCGGGTTTTTAGCCGGCCAGATGCTTGCCATCGGTTTGTGAAATTAATTAATGAATTTTTTATTTAATTTCCATTTGATTGTGAATTTTAAAAGAGAGAGATTTTTTTTGTTCACAAGCTTCAAGTTAATGGGCCTGGCCCACCTCCTTCTCCCTGCGCACCCGCTGGCTGGTCCAGCGGGTTCTATTTTTTTTTTAAGCCCTTTTCATGGGTGGGCCCCACATCCCAGTTGACCGGTGGGTCAACCTTTCTTTCACGCGTGGCTCACGCGGCCACAGCAGGCGCACGCGTGGCTCATGCGACCGTCGCCCCTTTTTTTTTTTCACAACAGGTGGGCCCCACCGCATGATGCCACGGTGGACATAAGTTGGGGGGGGGAAATAATCCCCCCGGCGACCGTCGTCTTCGCTCGGCCCCGGCTGCGTCTGCGGCTGCGACGGCGGAAGAGGAGACCTTCGCGGCTTGGAGGCGGCTTCCGGCGAGGCTTCGACAGCTCCGGAGGAAGATCTCGGCGGCAGCTAGCTCCGGAGGGAGTTCCGGCAGTGCTGGCCTCTTCAGGAGGGCCTTCCGGCGACGGCAGCTTCTTCAGGAGGGCCTTCCGGCAGCGATGACAAGCTTTGAAGGCTCGTCCGGCGACGGCGGCTGCTGCAAGGGAGGCCTCCGGTGATCACGACATCTGCAAAAGGTGCCTCTGGCGGGCACGGCACTTGCGGGAGGTCCGCTCTCTTTCTCTTTCCCTCTCTTCTCCTCTTGCGCACGGGGTCTCTCCTCTCTCTTTCGGGGGTGTTCACGCAGCCTCCGGGAGGTCTCTCCTCTCCGCGCTCTCGGGCGGTCTCCTCCTCTCTTGCGCGCGGGGGGGGTCTTCTTATAGGCTTGGTGCGGTACCCTCCCTCCGTCGGGAGACTTCCCGGGATGGAGATTGCGATCCCGAGAGGGACTCGGAGCAATCCCGGATTGCTTGGGATCGAGCTCCCCTTCCCTTCCTATCCTCAACTGCCTTCCTAAGCCAGTTCCTTGCTGTGCGCGGGCACGGCTCCGGGGAGAGTCCGACGGGAGTCGGTCTCCTTCCTTAATCCGACTGCTCCTCTCCATTTATTCATTTATTTATTTTCTGACGTGGATTTCTCTTGAACGGGCCTGTCATACGAGAAGAGCCAAATGGGCCAGCATTTGGGCCATCTGTAGATAGCTAGCTCCATTGAGCTACCTTGGTCGTGACTACCCGGCTCCCTCTCTTTTCTCTCTTCTTCTTTTTTTTTTTTGAAAATTTTAGGTTCTAACAGTACCTTGGTTGGACATTGCAGTTTCACTCGGTGCTATGTTATGGACAAACTTATTGTCCTTGGAACATTGGCATGTATTTTGAGTGTGTGGTCATGGCATGTCTTGCCTATGTTGACAAGCATGAAATACTTTAATACCTTTGCCTTTTATCAGTTTTTGAGGTACATGTGTCTTTGCAATGTAGGCCGATTTTGTTGTACCAATATATCCGAATCATCCACTTTAAGAGGTAAATCAATTTCATAATGTACTGTCTAAGGTTTTTCCAAACAAGGTGCTAAGAAAGAGACATCAATCATATCAGCTACTGTGGTAAGCACAATTAATGCATCAAGTGCCTAAGTTATACACAATGATGTAAGAATATTCAGACATAGTGATCAAATTTTCTCCATCTATCATCGAGTATTCGAGTCCATTACAAACACAAGGAACTACTTGGAATGCAATTATACACTAAATTCTCATACTTTCGAACATCGACGGGAGATGGCTCGGGAATCAGTGCCTTCATAAAAGCTTCTGTCATTTCTCTTTTGTCTTGACTATTTAAATGAGGAGCTAGAGTACCTAGGTAGATTATGTGAGATGAAAGAACAATGACCATACTGTACAGGATCAAAATCCCAACTCTTTTAGGTTCCCAACACTTCACATCCTGATTCCTGAGGATAAAAACATCTGTATTAATTTTCAGATATATCCATATGAAAATTGAAAATTCACAAATTACATAAAATGTAATTAGTACCCAGAAGATAAAAATGAAATAATAAGTATGAAAAGTTGAAAAACAAGAAGGGAAAGTAACTGAAGTTTGTTAAATACTTGACGAAACACTTCATCTTTGCCAATGACTTTTAATGCCCCCTCCCATGCCCACTTATTCACATTCCATTCATCAGCTCTGAAATAAAGCATCGTATCTGTCAACAACAATTTAGAAGGGCAATTTATGGTGAAACTAAGGGGATTGGGAAATGTGTTAATGATATCACAGGGATCAAAAAACTAATGACAACAAAAGGCACATCAAGGAACAGCTAGGATTAATTAATGGATAATACTTACAAAGAATCAAATGCTAGTTAATAACATTATTCTGGAACTTTAACTAGGGAAAAGAAATCAACTTGCCGTAGAATTAATAAAAGCTGAAATTTTGTTCTATTCTCAATATAACAAAAGAATGAAACAGTCATAAGTGCAAGGTGTTCTACTAGCTCCTCTCCCAACCATAGATTGCAGAATCGGCCAATCCAGATGGGGATGGCCGATCCGATTCTTAGTGGAATCACAGATCCGGATAAAATATCCGTCAGAATCGGACTGTTTGGTCCAATTCGGGGCCATAATCGTCCGAATTGGTGGATTCCGGAATGATTCCGGAAATTACTCGCTGAAACCGACTAGAAAAATTGCCGCGGCGGCCCTGCGGCCGCCGCGGCTGTCTTCCCTGCCCTATCGGGTGGGGAAGAATGGCTACTAGGTCCATCGGGACCCGGTAGCCCCGGATCCGGTGACTTAAGTCACCGGATCGACAGGGCGGGGGGCAGGACCGGTCAACCGAAGTCACCGGATCCAGCTACCGGGTCCCGATGGACCCGGTTGGGCGGGGAAGACAGCCGCGGCAGCCACAGGGCCGCCGCGGCGATGTTTGGGGTGGATTCAGGCCAATTTAAGCCCTAAAACATGCTAGATTGGATCAGAATGCAATCTAGCATGTTATTTTGATTTTTTTTAATGTTTTAGCACTTTTGAAGAACCGATCTGGAGCGATTCCGGATAGAAATTTCTTCCGGAAGATCCGTTGGAATTGGACTGATCCGATCCGATCCAGTACCCACTGATCCAGTGGCCGATTCCAATCTCGCGATCCTTGCTCCCAACTCTGACAGGCTACAAGGAGGTTGTTGAAACAAAAAAAAAGAAAAAAAACAAAACAAAACAGCTGCGCGGCGAACGTGCGCAGGCGCGTGCGCGCGCGACCGCGCGCCCACCCCCGGTCAAACCGTGGGGGATTTTAAAAAAAAAAACAAACAAACAAACAACCCGCGCGCGCCGCGCGGGCGTGCGCGGCGCGCAGGGGCCGTGACCCAGTCAAACAAAAAAAAAAGAAATTTTTCCACGCTGGCCAGCGGCCAACGTGCGCGCGGATGCAACCGCGCACCACCCCCGGTCAAACAGGGGGAGTTTTGGTCAAACAGACCATAGAAAATCAAAAAAAAAAGAAAAAAATGGGAAGACTCGATCAACCAGTCCTCCCACGATCTCCATGTCCAGGGAGTGGCCCCACTCCTTGGATCCGGTCACCCCAAGGTGACTTTACCACCAGGTTTGACTTTCGGTCAAACAGAAGCATAAAAAGGGAGAAACGGAGGTTAAACTGACCCCCGAATCGGGTCACCCCCCACTATTGCGAAAATGGGCTTAGTGGGGTGGTTTTTTGTGACCAAAATACCCCTCCAAAATATTCTATAAATACCCCCACATGGCCATACGTGGGAGGGGGTTGGAGAGTGGTTGGAAGGTGAGAAGATTGGGAGGAGAGAGATTTCCCAAGAGAGAGGAAGTCTATTCTTCAAAGCAAGTCCCGATTTTCTTCGAATTGGCTTTTGGCCGTTCGAAAAGGAAGGAAGGGTTTTGCCCGACCTCCAAAGAAAGTTCCAATCGCCTCGAAACGGCTTTTGGCCATTCGAGAAGGGAGTAAGGGTTTCGCCCGACCTCCAAAGTCCAATCGATCCCGATCCTATCTCGTTTCGCGAGAGGGATCGAGTAGCCCACATTTAAAAAATGCGAACTTAAGCTACTCGGGATCAAATAGAAAATCCAAATCGGTCAAACCGAAATGCCGGTCAAACCGAACGGGAATTCAAATTGAAAACCCAAATCGGTCAAACCGAAATGCCGGTCAAACTGAACGGGAATTCAAGGTGAAAACCCCAAGTCGGTAAAGCCGAAATGCTGGTCAAACCGAACGGGAAAATCAAGATGAAAGTCCAAATCGGTAAAGCCGAAATGTCGACAAAACTGAACAAGCTCCAGAAATGCCGCATATCAAATGCAATCAAGCCATCCTTGGATATATGAAGACAATCTGGTTCGGTAAGGCCGAAATGTCGGAAGAGCCGACACCCAGATCGGTAAAGCCGAAATGTCAGCAAAACCGAAGAAGCTCCAAAAATGCTGCATATCAAATGCAATCAAGTCATTCTTGGACACATGAAGACAATCTGGTTCGGTAAAGCCAAAATGTCGAAAAGGCCAAAACCCAGATCGGTAAAGCCGAAATGTCGGCAAACCCGAACAAGCTCCAGAAATGCCGCATATCAAATGCAATCAAGCCATTCTTGGACACATGAAGACAATCTGGTTCAGTAAAGCCAAAATACCGAAAAGGCCGAAACCCAGATCGGTAAAAATGAAATGTCAGCAAAAATCGAAGAAGCTCCAGAAATGCCGCATATCAAATGCAATCAAGCCATTCTTGGATATACGAAGAAAATCTGGTTCGGTAAGGCCGAAATGTCGAAAAAGCCGAAACCCAGATCGGTAAAGCTGAAATGTCAGCAAAACCGAAGAAGCTCCAAAAATGCTGCATATCAAATGCAATCAAGTCATTCTTGGACATATGAAGAAAATTTGGTTCGGTAAAACTGAAATATCGGCAAAGCCGAAACCCAAATCGGTAAAGCCAAAGTGCTGGAAAAACCGAACAAACTTTAACATGTGTTGAGGAACAAAGGCTCGGATGCCCCCTCATTTAGTCATTTATTGTACTTCCATGTACTCAAATCGACATAAAATAAATTCAAGTTCGATTGACTGGATGTGCCATTACAAGGATGACACATAATCCCCATGGACTTTGAGAGGCAGATAAAAATTAAATAAGTCATTTAAATAATTTAAAATTCTAATCAATTAATCAAATTTGATTAAATCAAATCAAATAATGACTTATTTATTAACAAAAATGCCATCATAATCGAATTAAATCCATGTCATAGAATCATACATAAAAAATAACCACAAACGGTTACAAAACATGTTAAGTTTGAATCCAATTTAACCATGAAAAATTAAATCAAGCCAAATGGATAATGCTACTTAAATAATTAAGTGTGTATAACAAAATCCAAATCAAATAAATGATCAAAACATTAATAAAATGTTAACATAATCCAACCAAAATTATGTCATTAAATAATGCATAAAAAATGTCAACCAATGACTACAAAAACAAGTTATGTTAGATTAAAATCAACCATGAAAAATTAAAGTGATCAATATTATTAAGAACAAATCTTAATAATAATAAGAAATTCACTTAAATCAAGCAAAAAATGCTAACAAACGCACAAATAAAATGGAAATTAATTCCTACAAATAAAAAAGGAGATCAACTCAAAATTGTCTAAGTCAACAAATGACCAAAGACATAAACAAAACAAATCAAATCAAATCTTAAATCAAAAAGAAAACTAATGAACCCAAACTTGAAAGTTTGAATTAAGTTCAACCAGATTCCATCTCATGAGACCATGGGGATATGTCTTCCAGCTTTGTGTTTATGTGGATGAATGACTTCAGTTCAATAGGTTGCTGTGACGGTTAATCAAGGGTTTTCGAGTGTTTGCTCGATGTAATTAACACTAGAATATCGCAAGTCCGGTGGAGAGAGGTCAAATTTTATTTTCAAAGAACTCATAAAACCTCACAAATCAAATTTGTGGTTCAGATCATCTAAGTGGTGGGTAATACCTATGTCGGCACTTAGCAAATCTGTGGAACCATCGGTGTTCCTATAAAATAATACCACATCAAATTAGCTAATACTTCTATGAATACCACGTATTTTCATAGTAGTCAATGCTAGCCCAAAGGAAGAAAAAGAATTTCAAAAAGGAATTCTAATCCCAACAAAAATTTCTTTTTCTCTTTAAAAAGAGAGGATGAGGAAATTCGAGGTTTCAACAGATCTAGCTCATCTTCTAGATGATCTTCTAGATGGTGGTCTGCTAACTCCGTGCACAATGGCCCTCCCTCCTTACCGGCAAGCAGCTATCTTCCTTCCTTCGACAGTAAATACATTTTTATGAGATGTCTTGATGAAGCAGATAATATTCTGATTTGATCCATAATTATTATCCGATGCCTCTGAATTTTATCCACAGTGGCCATCGACTTATCCAAAATGACGTATGCAGTGGATGCCAAAATAACAGATTTCCTACATCTAAAACTATATATCTCTCTTGCAAAGAGTATACTTTACCAAATTTCACCACACAAGAGGTGGTGGACTCAACACAGGCATCCAACTAGTGGCTTCACCAGTAGGTACATACATCTGCGGGTAAACCTGCATCTCTTTTCTGTGAAATCTCTTGTAAGTGGATGTAGAGACTTTGCCAAGAATATTATCGTAGAGTACATCATGTGATAAAATGGGTTTCTAGTACGAAAGCATATTTTTCCAGGACAATTTGTTTAAAAAGATATTTTAAAAATATTACAACACTATGTCGTGTAGGGGATTTCTTTTAGGACAAAAAGTGTGGCTTCTTTTCTTTTTCTTATGGTCCCATTATTCATCGATACACATGACATTATTGTCTCCAGCCGTTTTGCTATCAAATGATAATTTCGTGTCTTTAACAGTTTTTCTTCTTGTTGTGATACATTTTTATTGCAAAAACATATAAAAAAAACTATTTTGCAGCCAACCACCTGATTGTATTATGTATCTTCGTTGGCATGGCAGGCATGGCAGCACTGGAACGAGGGAACTGCGCTGCAGGCGCTGGATCCGAGCATGTCCGGCGGCGGCTGCCCGGAGCAAGCAGTTCTCAGGTGCATCCACATCGCACTGCAATGCACGCAACGCGATCCCCGGAGAAGGCCGTCCATGTCTTCGGTCGTTCTGATGTTCAGCAGCCAGTCAGTGAGCTTGCCGCCGGTCTCTCCACCGGAGTACCTCACTTACCAGCTGGGCTCCTCCAACATGAACTGCGGAAGAGCAAGGAGCACGTCTGGCCAGGCGTCAAATGCAGTCGTCTCGGACACCACCACACTAGAGCCTCGTTGATCTTTGTTCATACTTCATACACACACACACACACATATATGTATATATGTACGTAGTCGTCTTTGATCTCTGTGTTCCTCTGCCTATCTTACTCTTCATATATTATCGGAGAATTTAACATTGATCTTGATTTTTTTAGATTATATAAATGCATGTATCATTGCATAAACAAAAAAGAAAGAAAGAAAGATGCCTAATGCTGTTGTGAGATCAGCACACTATTGCAGTATGCTACTATTCCTTGTTAATTCACGTTCATGTTTTTACATTGCATTTTTTTTAGTTTATTCATATTAAATGTTATTGACCTCATACTTGGTGCTCAATTATTTTGTCATCATATATCACCAAACAAGATAAGTTAAAGTTTTTAGCTTCTTGAAATCTTGTTTTGAACGTATGTATAACTTCATCAAAAATTTGGGCCATTGACTTTGTAGCCTCTAGTATGTTGCATATTTGGTGGTTTATCATTTAATTATACAGCAGAGATAAAAAAAATAGATAACATAGCAAGTATTTATTTAAAAATTAAGATATGATCTTTTATATTCTAACTAATTTTTGACGAATTTATTTAACTTTTAATATACAAAGACAGAACATCACGATAGTATTTTAGTATAGACTAAGATCTTGTTAACCCCATGCCGATAACCTTGTGACAACACGACAAATCGCTACATACGTAATAAGTAGATAACTTTTGTCAGTTGCAACTATTACAACTCTTGATCATATTTAACTTCTAAAGTATTATGATTTTGCGGTAACATAACAAATTAAATACTTTAGTTAGGTCATATCCACTTATTGCGTTAGGAGAATAGATTTTTAACATAACTCTTGTGACAACACAACAAAGCCATGTCAATTGTCTATCCCAAAGTTCGGCAATTATCTTAGTCATGATCGTCAATCACTTATTGAATGAACATTGTGGTAACATAGCAAATATATCAATCTAAGATTGACTCATCACGATTATAATAATAGAAGGAAAGAATTTATGGAAGAAGGAAGTATGCCATATTCAATAACCTATATGGTAAGTTATACTCTAAGTAATACACATCACAATGATATATTTAAAAATTCAAATTTTATTACATTACCAACAATATTTCAACAAGTTAGAAAAATACATAAGCCAACAATAGAAGAAATAGAAATTTCAGATTTCTATGATATAGATATTACTAAAAAATCTTTATTAATAAATGATAAACCAAGATTATCATTAACGATTAACAATGGAAGATTACAAAGTAGAGATTCGATAGGATCTATATCAGAAAGAAAATAACCACTTATGATAACATATCCTTCAACTTCACAAGAAACACCACGAGAAAGCACACTTATTCAATATTTATTAAAAGGAAAATATTATGATGGAATAGAATGGAAGGATACTCAGATATTAATAGATACAGGAAGTTTTGCTGATTTTATAATGAAAAAAATGACAAAAAACTTATCAAAAAGAAAACTATAAAAACCATGTCTTCATAAATTTTGACAGAAAAATAAGTGAAATACACTATGAAACAATAGTACAAATAAAAATACAAGATTATACATTTAACATACCATGAAAGATACATAGTAATTACAGCGGGCAAGATAGAGAAATCTTGTTAGGAACAAATTTCTTAATAAAAATGAAATCATTCCAAATACATGAAGACAAATAATATTGACCTATGAAGGAAAAGAAATAATATTATACCGATGACAAGCTCAAATAGTATTTATATACGAGTAGGATTACTAAGAGAAAACTATGAAATAGAATATATATATTTGCATTTATAGATAATGGATCAGGAATGACATTATGTAAAGAAGGTATATTACCACAAGAACTAATAATAGAAGTACCGAGTAAGACTGGTATAGACATAATGGGAAAAATTCATACAATGAATAAAGGGATAAAGGATTTTAAAATACTTAAGGGAAAATACATAGTCAAAATAAAAATGATATATGTAAGTTCTGTAATAACCAACGATATGATACTAGAAAATGCTTTTATTTCACAATTCAAAGTTTATATTCAAACACCTATTTTACTAAGATTCAAAAGCCCATGTAATCATTGGATAACAATATTTAGAAGTAAAAAAGCATATCAAAGAAAATTACCTTTACAATAGACGCGCAGCGAACGTGGTGATAAGGTAAAATTAAAAATTGAAACATAAAAATTTGACCTTAAAAGACCATTATTACAAATGACAATAATAGATTTAGAACAATTATTTGAAAGAAATTTTTCAGAAAATCTCTTATGGCCGGTTTGGTATCAATTTTGATATCGATATTCTAAGAAGATATAATATCAATATCAAAAGTGATGGTATCAAATTTCTTTAAGAGTTTGGTAATGTTATATCAATATTAAATTTGATATTAGATATTTGATAATACAATATCAATTTCAGCAAAAGGCCGCCTAAAATTGGGGGAAAGCGAGGGAGAGGTTCTCTTTGCAAAGCTCCAATCTTTACAGGCGAAGAACCTGAGGCTGGTGGCACAGGCGTCCAACCACTCGCAAACAATGGCGAAGCTCAAGGCGGCGAAGGCCAAGGTCAGGCACCCGACGCGAAGGATGAAATCTGAATCCGCACGGGCGAATGAGAGGATTGCGGTGCTCCACCGAAGGATTGCCGCACTGCGAGACTCGACAGGAAGGAGGAAGGTGGCGACAGAGCAAGAAGAAGCAGAGAGGAGGCTGAAAGATTTGGAGGAAGAGGTCGAGGAACTCGGAAGAACAAACTCAAGATTGGCGATTGAGAACTCGAATTTGGCAAATGTGCTGAAATCTACAGAGATCACCACATCATCCGCCGAGGATTCACAGAGGCAGGTACGCCAGAATTCTATTATTGCAATGGGATCTCTAACATAATCCGTGTGGGCAGAGAGGCACGGGATCGAGGGCTTTAACGGCAGCCGCGACTCGCGAGCTTGAGGGCTTCGACGGGAGCCAGCCAGGGGCGGGGAGGCGCAGGATCGAGGGCTTTGACGGCAGCGACAACTCGCGAGCTTGAGGGCTTCGATGGGAGCTAGCCGCGGGCGAAGAGGCGCGGGATCGAGGACTTCGCCGGCAACCGCGACTTGCAAGCTTGAGGGCTTCGACGGAAGCTTCATCGCGGCAGCCGCGACTCGCGAGATCGAGGGCATCGACGGGAGCTTCACCACAGGCGGAGAGGTGCTGGATCGAGGGCTTCGACTGTAGCCACGACTTGCAAGCTTGAGGGCTTCGACAGGAGCTTCACCGCGGCAACCGCGACTCGCGAGCTCGAGGGCTTTGACCGGATCTTCACTGCGGGCAGAGAAATGTGAACGGGAGTAATGCGTCGAGCTCGAGGAGCTTCATCGCGGGCGGAGAAAAATGCGTCGAGCTCGAGGGCTTCGACGGGAGCTTCATCGCGGTCGATGTGGATAATATCGATTTTAATATAGGTGGAGAGGTGTATTAAAATCGATACACCTTACAACTATTAATTTTAAAATTGTTAGAGTTATCCAAACACATAATTGTATCAAGTATCAATATTACTTTTAAAATTAATATTGATACAAGTAAGTAATACAGTTACCAAACAGGTCGTTAGCTTTCTAGGATATAGGAAGAGATTATGCTCATATAGAACTAAAAGATAAAAATAACATAATAAGAGTTAAACCTATGAGATACAATGCTCAAGACATAGAAGAATTTAAAAATCAAATAGCAGAATTATTACAAATAAGAAACATATAAAAATCAAAAAGTCCTCATAGTAGTCTAGCTTTTATGGTTAGAAACCATAGTGAAATTAAAAGAGGTAAAACCAAAATGGTTGTAAATTATAAACAGCTAAATGATTATACAGTATTCGATGGATATTTCCTACCATATAAAGAAACACTTATAAATCTCACGAGGAGAAAAAGATATTTTTCTAAATTTGACTGTAAGTCAAGATTTTGGCAGATTAGATTAAACGAAGAATCATTACCCTTGACAGTATTTAGTATGCCTCAAGGTCATTATGAATGGCTAGTAATACCTTTTGGATTAAAAAATGCACCACAAATATTCCAGAGAAGAATGGATAAAGCATTTGAATGCCTTAATAAATTTTGTATTGTATATGTAGATGATGTCCTAATATGCTCCAATACCTGGAAAGAACATGAAGAACATTTAAAAATATTTGATAATAAATGTAAGGAACATGGAATAGTTTTGTCTAAAAAAACCGAATTAGGAAAAGAACAATAATGAGTATTTAAGATTGACAATAGATTCAACGGGAATAGAACTACAACCACGTATATGTGAAAAGATATGTAAATTTTCAAATCAATTAACAGATAAAAACCAGTTACAAAAATTCTTAGAATTTTTATCTGTTAAATTAATTCGATTTATTTGATTTAATCTGGTTTAAATCATACGTCATTATTATGGTATAGTATATATCATGGTTCGCCGGGTCGCGACCCGGTCGGGTTTGGTCCCAACCGGCTCGATCGCAACCCGGCCGGGCCGACTCTCCCGGCCGGGTCGCGGGGTCGCGCGACCCGGCCGGGTCACGCGACCCGGTCATATGACCGTTGGCAACGGTCATATGACCCCCCCCCCCCATTCAGCCCCTTGGGGGCTATTTAAAGCCCCCAAGGGGCTCCCCTTACTCCCACCCCCCTACTCTCACTCCCAAGCTCTCATTTTTGCTCTCATTGCTCTCATTGCTCTCATTTTGTTCTTCATTTACTTAATTATTTCATTAATTATTTCATTAGTTCATTTAGTATATTTATTTAATATTTGTTCCATTGATTAGTTAGTTAAGTAGTTTCTTCTTTTTAATTCTTATTTATTTACTTACATAGTTAGTTAGCTTGAAGATTAGTTAGATATTTAGTTTAGTAGTTACTTAACACATCATTAGTTGGAAGGTATTGTTAATTACTTACTTAATCATATAATTAGTTAATCATTCATTTTACATAATTAAAAGTATACTTACATTAGTAGTCACTAATTAACCTCATTAGCTTTTTAAATAATTAATTACTTACTTAAGTAATTATTTACTTTAAAAAATGACTTCTCCAAGCCAAACAACCCAAACTACCGGCGCGACCCGGAGTGATCCGGCTTGGTTACATTGCAATTTGATCTCCATGGCGGAGAGAAAAGTGCAATGTAAATATTGCGACAAAGTAATATTCGGTGGTATTTATCGTTTAAAATTTCATCTTGCAGGCATGAAGGGAAACGTTCTTCCTTGCACACAAACTCCGCCGGAGGTCAGAGCTCAATTTCGTACGCACCTACAAGCGATGGAGCAAACGAAGGGAACTAGCAAACGGCATAAGGTGACCGTCCGAGAAGAATTGCAACAACCGGGGAGACGTTCCGTACACATTTACGGGACCGGACAAGAGAGGCCGGATATTTTTGGAGACGAAGAGTACGAAGGTATGGGAGGTGTTACTCATAAACGTAGTTCATTCTTCTATTTTAAAAGATAATTAAGTAGTTAAATACTTAAATATTTCTTAAATAGATGACCTCTTACGTGGAATGGAAGCAAGTCGAAGATCATTCGCCGACGAAGAGTTCCATAGACGCACCGGCCGAATGATGGGTCAAGGGTCTGGAAGTGGGAGTGGTCGAGGAAGTGGAAAAGGATCCAACAACCAACCGCAAGATGAGGTTCATGATCTCACACAAGACGACGACCCGACAGTAGGTCCCGTGGATCCCGTAATCACCAGACCACGACAACGTCAAACGACAATCACGACGGCGATGAAGAACCTCAAATTATGTAAGGAGAGGATTGGCCGGGCAACGTCAAGGTGGTTCTTTCACCACAGCATTCCGGCAAATGCCGCGAAGGGACCATACTACGAGAACATGATCGACACGATCGCAGACGTCGGGAGGGGAGTGCCTGGTCCAAACCCAAAGGAGATATACAATGTATATCTTCCTATGGAGGTGCAAGAAACAAAGAAGTACATGGCATCATTTGAACGAATATGGGAGGAACGAGGTTGCACGTTAATGACCGACGGATGGACCGGTAATTAAATTTTCTTTTACTCATTTATATTAAATGTATAAACATTCTTTTTGGTATAACTTAGTTAATATCTGATACTTAACAGGTATAACTAGGAAGACAATGATCAATTTCTTAGTGTACAGTCAAGCCGGCACGGTCTTTTGGAAGTCGGTCGACGCATCAGGACAGATAAAGAATGCGGAGTATCTTTACCAATTGATAGATGGAGTGATAGAAGAAATAGGAGATAGCCGGGTAGTTCAAGTAGTCACAGACAATGCGGCCGCATACAAAGCGGCCGGTCAGATGCTTATGGTCAAAAGACCAAAGTTGTATTGGACACCTTGTTCCGCCCACTCTTTAGACTTGATGTTGGAGGATATATGCAAGGATCCTCAAATAGACAGGGTAGTTAAGCTAGCCCAGTTTATTTCTTCATTTATTTATAACCACAACTTTGTCCTTGCACTTATGAGGGAACACACCAAGAGGCGAGAGTTGTTACGGCCCGGTGCAACTCGGTTCGCCTCCCACTATATTTCCTTAGAAAGTTTATTGAGTCAAAGGAGAGCTTTAACTCAAATGGTCATTTCACCGGGTTGGGGTAGTTGGATGGCCAGATGTAACCCATCGGATAAGAGAAAGGGGAGAAAAGTAGAAGAGACAATAGAGAGTGGATATTTTTGGAAACTTGTAAAGAAGACGTTAGACATCGTCCAACCTATAGTGAAGGTACTAAGGATAGTTGACGGAGATAGAAAAGCAGACATGGGGTATTTATATGATGCGATTGAGAGAGCGAAAGAAGAAATCTCCAAGACCGTGTCCGACTTCGCCAAGTGGTGGGATATTATAGATCGTCGCTGGAAACGTATATTACATCAACCCATACATGCAGCATGTATATTTTCTTAAACATTTACTAATCTTTTTATTAATCAAAGTTATGTATAAGTTGTTTACTAATACTATTTGGTTCGTAGGTTACTTTTTCAACCCAAGATACTGCTATAGTCCACATTTCAAGGCAACGAACGAGCTATTAGATGACGTGAAGAGCGTCATCCGACGGTTGCTTGGTGATGACGACCGGGCTATTTATCGCTTGCAACAAGATGTATGATTGCAGAATGCGGAGTTTTCACTTTGGAACAAGCAGAGTTGAACGAGCTGTGATGCTACTAAGTCCGGGTACGTAGAAATGTTTTTCATCACTTAATTAATCAAAGTTTACTTAGATAATAATGTAAGACATTCAATTTATGCAGCTGATTGGTGGATGGACCATGGTAAAGTACCAGGGTACGAGGACTTGGTGGACGTAGCCATCGGGGTCCTAAGGCAAACCACTTCGGCTTCGGCTGCGAGCGAAATTGGTCTACATTCAGCTTGATTCACACAAAGCAAAGAAATAGGTTGACATCAAGGAGGCTTGAAGACCTTGTGTATTGTCACTACAACATGAGGTTAAAGTTGAGGAATTTGGAGAGAATGAAGCAGAACCAGATGGAACAAAAGAGTTGGATATCACAGGCGGCGGGACGTTCGGTCGAGGAGCCGCAAATTGAAGAGGAGGACATCGATTTGGATCAAATATTCTACGAGAAGAACTCCTTAGAAGCTTGGGTCAACGACCAAGAAGGATTGGGAGAACCAGAGTTCAACCCAGAAGACCGACAATGGGCTGAAGGAGTGCTCGACGATGTCCCTTTGGCCGAAGAATTCCAGATCCCTCCCTCTCTAGCAAAGTGCCAGAGGACCGAAGAAGGAACTAGTCAAGGTACGCAAAGTAGGCGAAAAGGTAAACAAGTTATGACTGATCTTTTTGATATTGCAGATGCTGATACGGTCGAAGACGATCGAGAAGATACGCCGGAGCTGAACATCCGAGTGCAGTACCAGACGTCCGAGGATTCGTCGTCAAAGAGTAGCAGCGATGATGGTGCTGGATACGGGGGCGCGACCACTTTACAAGTACAAGGGACCTCAGATCCTCCCATATCTCTTACAACGTCGTTATGTTTTTCCAGCGAGGAGCAATATACTCATGCGACCCAAGATACCGATCATGGTAGAAGGCCACAAGGTAGAGGAGGTCATCGTAGCCATGGAGTTGGAGCAGAATACCACGATGCCTCCGACTATGTGTATGATTCATCCCAAGGCTCTTGGTTCCCTACATACGATCAAGAGTATTGTGGAATGAATTATGTGGAGTCATCGGATACTTCGATCCAATCGACCTATAGTTATGATGACTCGTTTGGATCAAGTCTTAGGATAGTTTCCCGAGGGACTGACGAATATGATCGTCATGTGTACATGTTTCAAGCTTTGTACTTAACCCAAATGACATGGGGAAAGTACATCAACTACCTACAAAGTGTAGAACACATCACGTTGAAATAAAATTGATGTATTATTTATTTAAATCATATTATTTATTTTTTTCCAATTTTTATGTAATTTTTCAGATTTTTTTTCGCATTTTTCTTATTTTTTTGAATTTTTCAAAAAAAAATATTTAAAAAATGGGTCGCGACCGGGTCGGCCTGGGGGTCCCGCGACCCGGTCGCGACCAGCGACCCCTCCCACCTTGGTATATATATCTTAATGTATAATTTTATTTAAATTATTTTAAGTTATTTTTTTAAAATTTTAAATTTATTTATACTTTATTAATTTATCTTAAATATTTTAAAATAAATTTTTTATTAAAAATACATATTGTAATTAATATATTTAAATTAAAAATAAATATTTAATTTAATTTGAATGATTAAATTTAGTTAGTTTAAAGATCTCAGAAACGAAATCCCACCACTATTTAAAACCAAATTTGATTTTTTGGATTGCCGGTCAAACAGCTGCGCACTCTTCAAGAAGAAAACGCTAGCCCTAAGTCCAACCCTTCTTCCCCTCCGGAAACACGCCTTCCTCCTCTGTTTCTGTTCTCTCTTTGGCCGGAATCATCCATGGCATCGGGGGTGGTGGCCGTTCCCAGGAACCGAGATGGCGGGCAGCAACTCCGACCGGACGATGCGAACCTAGTGTTCGAGACGTCTCCCGGCGTGGAGGCCATCGCCAGCTTCGACCAGATGGGCATCCGGGACGACCTCCTCAGGGGCATCTATGCATACGGCTTCGACAGGCCCTCGGCCATACAGCAGCGGGCCGTCATGCCCATCGTGAGCGGCCGCGACGTCATCGCACAAGCACAGTCCGGAACTGGCAAGACCTCCATGATCGCGCTTTCCGTCTGTCAGATGGTCGACACAGCCTCCCGGGAGTATGTTTCGATGCGCTACTTAGTTGCTCTGTTCCATCTTTTATCTTATCTTTCAACATCATGTCAAAGGTTTTACTTCGATCTGCTTCCTCTGGTCACCTCACTCGGAAAACCTAGGGTTTATTGCTTTATTTTGAGGAAATCACAGTTTAACTTTCCGGTCCTTTTAGGTGGCGTTTGATTTGACTTAATGGAATGTCTAAAGTCTTAATTTCATTTATAATTTCTCCGGTAGAACACAAAATCTAGGTTATTCACCTCCGAAAGTAAAAGAATTATAATGAAACACTTAAAATTGAGTGGTTTACAAAGAAGTTACCATTGTATTCAAACGTTTTGCCAAAGATTTCAATGTCAAATCTTTGGCTGATTTAGTGGTTAGACATCAATTGAGCCAAAACAAATGGGCCTTATTGTTTTTTTCCTCTTTGTTCATTTGTGTAGTTTTTTCTATTTCTTTTTTTTCTTTGTTTAGTCAACTTAGAGATGTACGTCAAGCTGTTTAGCATTTTGGTGCTTGCTTCTATAATTGTCGAATAGAATGATCTCTGCACAGAAGAAGGGGAAAGCTCGACATTTTGGTAAGGTAAAAGTTCTAGTTTATCTTCTAGTGATTTGTGATTTGTTCTTTTAGGATGGTTTTGCATTCCCAAAGAAGGATGACTGTAAATTTATCAATTCCACTTCGTCAAATGATAAGTACATTGTTATAGTTATCCTTTTTCCCACATATTGTCCTTTTAGCTTTGTTCTTTTTCTCTTATTTTTTTATCTTCTTCCAGTGCACACCTATTTGTATTCACGAACTTAGGATTTCTCTTCGTTTTGTTCTGGGAATGTTCTTCATTGTTGTCATGAAATATCGGTTGGTAGTCATTCTTAATCATGGAAACTGTGGCATGTTTGGTAAATAGTGTCTATGTGTTATTTTTCAGCTATAATCAATTGGCTAATCAGGATACATGAGTTTGTTAAACTTGTTGGCTACTGTTTTTTTCGCGCTTGTACTCAATGTGACCTTCTGTTTAATGCCTGATGCCCATTGTCTACAGCCTGATACATCTATTCTTGTATATTCACCATTTGTATTTATGAATGCTATTTGTATGGCATCCACATTGGAAAAATATGTTTTGACAGTTCCTAAGAAATTTTTAGATAAAAATGTTTTTGTACACTTGTATACATTCTATTTTTTACTTATTTTTATGTCCACTCGAAACAAATATTTTTTGATAGATCCAAATTTCTTGTGAAGTGATTGGTACCATGTAAGTTATAAATGTAGAAGTTTGAAAGACGGAATATGCAAATAAATTTTTAAATGAGTCAAAATAAGAAATAACAAAGTCCATCTCATCACCCCCTCCCAAAAAAGGAGAAAAAAAGTGATGGACCCTCCAAAAGGGCAAACAAGATGTTTTTTCATAAAAAATTAGCATGTGATGAGAATTTAGTTAGGCTTCGTTTGATTTTAGTTGTTTTTTAGAAGTTGGTCAAAAGACCATAATTTCATTAAAACTAAAGAAGTTTACAAGAGAAAGTAAAGGGAATAACATGTGCCAAGAAGGTAGAGTATAGATCTATAAAAAGAAGGACCTAAGTGGCAATAAGCAATCCCAGAAGGTAACATTGTCCATGTGGTTGCCAAAATAAGCGGAGTATGACCCAATCTTTTAACATAGGCTGACATCTTCTGTAGAATCGAGCTCGGATGTTCAAAATGCTCCACGAAAATTTGGCTATTCCTTGTGTGTCAAATGGACCACAACATCGCAGGTAAAACATACTCTCATAGTTTAGCATTCAAGACCCCAGGAAGACTTTCCCATGTGTATTGAAGAGATAGGACATTAACAGGTTTCGACCACCTTCCATGTTTTGATGATATCCCTCCATAGATAGTTGGTGACTCCCCATTTGATAAAAAGATGGTCAGCTGACTCCTTGCTTCTGCTGCAGAACACGATGTGTAGATATATCTGGAAAGAACCTGTGCAGATGCCTTCTGGTTGGGAGTCTCTCTCTGCTGAGCTTCCATAGAAAAAACTTAATTTCTATGTGGATGGAATTCTCCTAAACTACTTGGTGCCACGGGACAATCAAACTCCCACATTTAGTTTTTTCAAAGTGGACTTCACAGGGAATGTAGGCTTGTTACCAGGAATCCAAACAATGCAATCCTCCTTATTCTCAATGCACATGTGATTATCCAGAAGCACCAACACGTTAGAAAACTCCCCAATTACCTCATCCTTAAGACCCCTTCTTAGTGGTAGACACCATTTAGTACTAACATCCCAATTGCAACTCATCCTAGCCTGTGGATTGCAATATAAGCTAAACACAGTTGGAAATATATCAATCAGAGGGGCATGACCGATCCACCTATCCTCTCAAAATGAAATTCTCTTACCATTCCACATGACTATGGATGAGGAGGTATGAAAAAAATTTTAGTTACAAAGAATACCACTCCAAATATTAGACCCTATGCTTCTCCCATTGAAGTCTCTAATCCACACACCATCTACCTCTACACTATATTTAGAAGTGAGAATCCTAATCCAAAGCACTTCTCTGTTAGTGTTAGTTTCCACAGTCATCTAGATAAGAGAGCATTATTGATAAACTCCAACGGCACTAAACCTACTTCTCTTTTCTCCTTTAGTAAATCTGCACACCTGATCCTATTTGATCAGGTGAAGCCCGTTTCTATCTTTGAAAAATCTAGCCATCATTCTCTCCAACTGGTTACAAATACTTTTAAGTAGTTTAAGAATGGAGACGAAGAAGAGAGGAATGCTTTGAAGCATTGTCTTACAAAGCAACCACCTGCTCCCTACAGAGTGTAATTTGCTCTTCCACCCTTGCAATCTACCTTCCATTGTGGACCGCACATTGCCAATCATTACTCCTAGTACCTTTATCTAACAAAGAACGTCCAAGGTATTTGATAGGGAGAGTAGTCCAGGACATATTTAAAATGTTCTGCAACCGACCTCTTTGGTCTTCATTCAACTTAATGTCTATGAGTTCACAGTTCACACCTCTTGTTGAACTTCAGTCCTGTTACAGGCTACAGTAAGATAAGCATTATTTTAAGATGAACACATTTATCTATCTTTTTTGACGAAAAAAAGCAGTACCATTCACAACTTGAAGATGTGTGTAACTCACACCCTATCAACCCCCACTTTGATACCTTCAATCAAACTAGCTTTCTCCGCCAACTCTCACATGATACTGAGTACTTGTCCAACTAGAACGAATAACAGAGGGGATAAAGGGTCCCCTGCTAGAGACCTCTCAAGAAGCCAAAGAAACTAAATGTTTGCCCATTGGTGTCAACTGAGAATCTTCCACCTAATCCATTTGCTTTTGAAGCCCAAAAGCCTGTAAGTTGCATAATTCTAAACAAACATAACCACTTGACTCTATCGTAAGCCTTCTCAAAGTCCAGTTTCAACAAGATGCATTGCTTATGTTTAGTTCTCTTATCATGAAGACATTCGTGTGCAGCCTTAAAGTTATCCAAAATAAATCTACCTGGAATAAAAGCAAATTGAGAGGAGCTTTTCAATTTATCTATAAACCTTCTAAGTCCTGATGCCAAATCCTTGGTGATAATTTTGTAACTACAGTTGAGGAGGCTGATCTGTCTCAGATCTCTAATATCTTTTTGGGTAACAGAATCAACAGACTTGATGCAATCTGGACTGCCTTTAAATTCTTTGACCAGATCCATGTAGTCTTCCTTAATAATATCCTAACAATGGGAGTAAAATTGAGATGAGAAACCATCCAAGCCAGGTGATTTGTAGGGATCCATGTCCTTGTTGGCGTCAAGCACTTGTTCAGATAAGCTTGTAATGAGAGAATCAGCTTCGTTATCCTCTAATTTCTTGCTCATATTAAAATTACGGAATGGGCTTCAACAATTCTCATCCTTGAAAAGATCTTTGTAGAAATCAGCAGCCTGCAAGCCAATCTGATCAGTTCCCACAAATTTTGTACCGTTCACACTGAGCTTTTGGATGGTGTTCTTTCTGATAGAGGCCTGAGTTCAGTCCTGAGTGTGGAAGAATCTAGTATTCTTATCACCCTCTTTAAACCAAACCTTTCCACTTGATATCCTCCCCAAGTGACCATTTTTTATTTGCATCCTTCACTTGACTCCATTTTTCTTTTTGTTCATCATTAATTAATCTGGCATCATTCAACTGCTCAAAACTATCAATTTTGGATACCCAAACTTTCCTGAGGCAGAAGTTTGTGAATTAGTATCTGACCATATTTCGAGGCTTCTCCTCAAACGCTTGAGCTTAAACATGAATTTCCAAGTAGCTGAGTTTGAAGTAGGGATATGCTCATCCCACCAATCTATGACTAAATCCTTGAAGTAAGGTTCCCTTAGTCATGCTAGTTCAAAGCAAAATTTCTTGCCACACACTTTATATCAAGGATTGCCGTCTCGGATCTCGGCTTCATCTCGGAAGGGTGAAAGAGGAGATCTCGTGAGATTCTCGAAAAAATCTCGAGAGATCGGATCTTGAATTTCATTTATGTAGGGTATGCCTTACTCAAAGATTGTCATTTTGCATCTAAATTTTATCTCATGGAGACTGAACAAATGATATCTCGAAAAAATCTCGAGAGATTGAATCTCGAAAAACTCAATCAATGTCTATATAGCACTGTTGTCAAGGCGGCCGCCTAAGCGGCGCTTAGGCGCCGCTTAGGCGGCAAGGCGGTTTACAATGAACGCCTATCGCCGACGCTTTCTTTCCCCTCAATAAGGCGTACGCCTTGGCGAGCCAGGCGTACGCCTCGGCGCTTTGGCGGGCGCCCAGCCGCCTGGACCGGAAGAGCTGGCGAAGCGTTGGCCGGTTCTTTTAATTTGAACCGGCCGGCTTTTTTCAACTTGGAGACCGGCCCGTTTCAAATAAGCCTCGACCGGCCGGCTGTGGCTCCCGATCGCGAGGGCGGCAGGGCGCTGAAACCCTTCACGGCTTCACGGCGGACCCGGACGCGACGCTGGACGGCGGACACGGAAGAAGCTTGCAGCCCCGCCTCCGACAGCCTCCATTGCGGCCGACGGCGACAACCAGTGGTTCTTCTTCCTCCGGCGGCGGCTTCCCCTTTGTCCAGAAGAAGCTATTGCGTCTCCCTCCCAAACAGTCCTCTCTCTGCGGTAAAAGCTGTAAACTTGATTTTTTTTTCTTCTTCTCCTTTTTTTCATTTAAGATATCATTGTTTAAATGTTTACCAAGATGTTTAAAATCTGTTTAGACATTACCTTTGATTAAAAGTTGAAAATAATACATGTTTGAATGTCTCCGATATGTCGATGGTTTCCAACGTCGTTGTTTTTGTTTCTTCGAACATTTGTTTAGCTTCTACTATTTTGTTATGTTGTGATTGTGACCATGTGTCATGATGTGGATTTTTTTGCATATTGCACTTGCATGTGTTGTGTTGTCAACTTTATTTTGCAGATTTTTAGAGGAAGAAATTCAAAGACTACAATTACATATCATTTGGTAATGCATTTTAAACTTTTATGAAAATTGTATTCTTGTTATATGTCAATTTAATTAATTCTTATAAGTCTTTAAATTGTTGTATGATTGTTACTTCTATGAATCTGTTTTTTCCACCCACATTTAGAGTAGATATATACATATATATGTATATACACACACATATATATGTAATTATGTATATATATAATTACATATATATCCTACCGCCTTGACCGCTTAGGCGACGCCTAAGCGGCCGCCTAGTCGCCTAAGCTTATTTCGTACCCTCCAACGCCTTGGGCGCCTTGTCGCCTTGACAACTATGCTATATAGTCAGAGGCGAGAGGCGACCGAGGCGAGGGAGGGCTTGCCTCGCCTCAGGCGCTTAAGGCGGGCGCCTCAGGCGCCCGAGCCGCGACATTTTTTCTATTGAAGAGCTTCTCAAAAAATATATATATAACATTGAAACTTTTAAAGAAGAACATAAAAAAATACAAAAAAACTCACTTCTAGGGCTTATAATGCATCAAGATATCAGAATTTTAAGGTGGAATACTGGGCATTGGGGGTTTCGGTGTGGGGAAGGAGGATTTAAGTTACCAAATTTGACTTTCACAGGGTCCTGACCCGGACGACGCGAGATTTACCGAGGTGATTTGCCTCGCCTCGCCTCGCCTCAACGCCTAGGCGCCTGAGGCGAGCGCCTCAGATAACATAGATCAATGTACATGTTTATGTGTAAAATGTCATGTAATATTTTTAAAAAATAAAATGAAACTCATATTAAATATCAAAATAAGTTATGAGAGAATTAAAAGTGTAATACAGAGAGGGGGAACTATTGTAAACATGAGACATACAAAGGATCTTATGTTAGACTAAAGCTTCGTCTTGAACAATATGGATAGGAGATTGATGACATCTTGGGTCAATTGTGTATATATAGTCATAAAAATATTAAGTTATAAAATTTTATCAAACAATAATATCTAAATGAATATTTGTATGGATTTCATAATAAAATTGAAAATATATGAAGCAAACTTGACAAGGTCATCTAACAAATTAGCGATAGTAATAGGCGGAGGAGATCAAGGTACCAAAGGTATTATATGAATATTCTCATTTTGGCGATCTCGTTTCTCGGACACGTGGAGAGAAAGATTCTCGGGAGATCTCGAGAGATTCTCGGGAGATCGCATTCCATGCTTTATATTACTTACCACGTGTAATGCATGCTACACAATGATCAGAGAACTCTGGGGATGTGAAAACCCTCTAGAATGCCATGCATCTGAACCCACAAAGGGGACACAAAAAATCTGTCCAATCTGATTTAGATTTTGCATTAGACGATGTGAGGGTGATCCCAAAATTCAATGACTCCATCAGCCCAACCCATTTATTAAATAACACCATTTCTTGCACCCACCCCACGTCTTTGCCCTGCTTCAAAACTGCATTGAAGTCTCCTCCAATGCACCAGACATTGTTGCTTTTGACCCAACCACCTCCTTAAGATCAGTGAAGAAATTTGGTTCCTCAGTACTTCCCACTGGACCATTCACTTGGAAGGGAACCAAACGTTATCCGTCCATGCAACCTTGAACTTGAGGGCCTGAATATGTCTACCCTTGTAGACCTCTTCCACAGAAAATCTGTTATCATCCCAAAGCACCACCAAGTCACCACTTCTCCTAGTAGAAGGCACACAAGAGAAACCTTTCAGCTTTCTTATCTTCAAAGCATAGTTTTCAAGGTGCTCAAGGCGACCATGGCAACATACTACCACCTTACTGCTTAAGCAAGAAGACGAGACAAACAAACTGAAACTTTTACCATTGATATCAACTGAAAATTTGACTGTGCTGATGCAGCATCTGATCCACCTGATCTATTTGTTATTGAACCCCAACAATTGCATAATTCTAAGAAGGCATTGCCGTTTGACCCTGTCATAGGTCTTTTCAAAGTCCAGTTTAAGAAGAATGCACTGCTTACCCATGTATTTCTAGTCATGAAGGCACTCGTGATCTGCCATAAAGTGGTCCAGGATATATTTTCCAAAGATGAAAGCAAACTGGGTAATGTTGGTCAATTTGTCAATGTACTTACTAAGTCTATTAGCAAGAACTGTTGTAATTATCTTGTAGTTGCAATTTAGGAGGCTGATCGGTCTAAAGTCCCTGTTGTCCTCCACATTTTCCTTTTTTGGAATAAGAACTAATGGCCCGTTTGGTTACAGTATCAAAAATGATACTATATTAGTATTGATATTGATATTTCTAGAAGATAAAGTATCAATATCAAAATTGATACAAGGTGACATTTGTATTACACAACATGTGTTGTTTACAATATAAATTTTAAAATTGATACTATTATCCTAACACTTCAAAGTGATTATCAACAATATCAATTTTAAAATTAATAGTGATAGAGGTGTCTAATACTGTTGCCAAACAGGACATAAGGTAGTGGAGTTCAGGAATCTGATACAATCCAGATCGGTTTCAAATCAGTCATGAAGTCATTTTTAATTATCTTCCAAAAATGGGAACAGAAGCCTGGTGAAAAACTGTCCGGTCCAAGAGCTTTGTAAGGATCCATATCTATAATTGCAGCTAAAATTTCTTGTTCCGAGAAGGCACATACATGAGATCCTGCTTCATTATCTTTCAAGATCTTCTGCATATTGAAGTTGATAAAAGGGGCCCATCTCTCATCATCTGTAAGCAAATCTTTATAAAATTCTCCAGCATGTTGACCTATCTAATTTGTGCCTAAACAGTCAACACCATTCACACTTAAACCTCTGAAGGGTATTCTTTCTTTCTTTTTTCTGAGGGAAGCATGTGTATGAAAGAATCAGGTATTTTTGTCACCCTCCTTTAGCCAAAACTCTTTAGATCTCTGTTTCTATTCAATCTCTTCCATGTAGGACCATTCTTTATAAATCTCCCTGACTTTGTTCCATTCATCTGTTTGACTAGCATTAATCTGACCATTGTGGCGCTGTTGTTCAATCTCCCAAAATAATCAAGCATAGTAACCTAGGTCTCTCTATCTGCTGCTGAAGTATTGAAGCTTTCTTTTGCCCACTGCTTGAGACAACTCTTGACCCACCTAAGTTTACCGACAAATCTCCCAGTTGCTGAAGATGAAGTCACATCATGTTCATTCCTCGAACCCTTCACAAGATCCCCAAGGTTGTGATCCCTGCAGTCCTGCACCAAGCAAGTTCAAAACCTGAACTTCCACCGTTGTGAGTTTAGACCTACCAAAACTGATACAAACAGCAACATGATATGATACCACTCTCACGATATAAAAACTATCAGGAATGCCATAGTTCTCGACTCAAGAATGAGAAAGGAAGAATCTATCAAGTATGGATTTATTTTTACAATTTGACCTGGTGTAACTAATGCTAGACTTTTACCAAAAAAATTTAATGCTAGACAAAGGGACCTCAATCAAGCCGCAAGCGTTAACCCAATCATTGAAGGCAAACATTTCTGAGTGTGTGATTGACTTAGCTTTCCTCAACCTGCCAGTCTCGGAAAACCTTTGTCTTTCCTTTGACTGATTCAACTCTGCACCAGATCATATGCTTCGGATGTGTTTTGGGCCTTGGCAAAGGAGGTATGGTGAATAGAAGGAAACCCAGTAGAGCTGCAAGCAATGAGCACCCCTGACAGGTTCCTTGGTGGAGGTTAGGGCTTCTCTGAAGGTCTTATTGCATGAGGGTAAAGCTGAGCCAGGGGATGCCTTATGGTGGAAATGGTCTCAAATTGGTGCAGTAAAACTGGGTTGCAATTCCAGGAATTATAGTGGATCTGCGGATGAACAATGCGGTTTCTCAGGTGCAGACATGGATTTTCTGCTGCAGCTGCAGGCAGCATGTGGGAAGCTAGGACATCACATATCGAGTTTCGGAGAGAAGAGGAGACTGTCTTTTAAAAGGGTCAAGGGTAGAAGAGGGTGGAATCAGGAGGGGGTTTAGTTGCCTGAACCTGGTTGTCTTTGAGATTTGGGGAAACCATTTCCGTCTAACTGGGTGCTCAGGCAGCGGCTGAAATGCTGAGGTAACCATCTAGGTGGTCTGGATTCTGGAGTTCCAGATGACCAATGCATTTGTGTTGGGCAATTCTGGTTGAGTTGAGGACCGAGGTGGGTTGTTGCTGTCTTGCCTCATCTCACCACTTACGGTGACCAACACAGTCTCGTTTACTAACATAGATTTGTGGTTTTGCATTTCTTGTTTCCTCTTGTTCTTACTGATCAGTTTCTCTGGTTTGCCATCTACTTTTCATGTATAGCTGCGTGAACATACAACATTTTCTTTGTTACATGTTGTTCTAATGTTTCTTAATCATCCAGGGTGCAGTCATTGATCCTTTCCCCAACAAGAGAACTTGCTGCTCAAACTGAGAAAGTGATATTGGCTATTGGTGATTACATAAACATACAGGCACATTCTTGTATTGGTGGGAAGAGTATTGGGGAGGATATAAGGAAATTGGAATATGGAGTTCACGTGGTATCTGGAACTCCTGGCAGAGTTTGTGACATGATCAAGAGGAGGACATTGCGTACAAGAGCTATCAAATTATTGGTTCTTGTAAGTGTGCACTCTCATTTAATTAGTTCATATTTTTGTTGTACTTTTCTATATGGTTTGTTACCTTCTTCTTGTTTTTGATGCCAGGATGAAGCTGATGAAATGCTAAGTAGAGGTTTCAAGGACCAAATATATGATGTTTATAGATATCTTCCACCGGATCTTCAGGTATATGGTTGCTTCTTTTTCTTTTCGTTGAGAACTTTATTGTCTATTGCCTATTTTAGAAAATCATCATGCTTGATGCTTCTGTAGGTTGTTCTGATATCTGCCACATTACCACATGAAATTTTGGAGATTACCAACAAGTTCATGACAGATCCTGTGCGTATTCTGGTTAAACGTGATGAGTTGACATTGGAGGTAAATCCTTTCTATAATCCTAGCATATATTTGTTTTCAAGTATTTCTCTGTGCAATACGTCAACAGTTTAATTATGATACAGGGTATCAAGCAGTTCTTTGTGGCTGTTGAACGGGAGGAGTGGAAATTCGACACCCTGTGTGACCTGTATGACACGCTTACAATCACCCAAGCAGTTATTTTCTGCAACACAAAAAGAAAGGTGTTTACTTTAACCAATAAGCTTGTTGAATTGGATTTCTCTTTCACATTGCTGTTTGTGCTGCAACTATCTCTCTCTTTCTCTCAGAGATGATAATAAGGTCAAATCATGCATTTTGTTGTTTTGTTGCATGAATCATGTAATTACCTGTTGCTTTAACCGTTAATTTTCTCTCAGTTTTGGATAGTGGATACTCCTAAGCCAATGACACTACGTGTTTGGGAAGCTTTTTTTGGGGGGGGGGGGTTGTGACTGATGAGCCACCTAAATACATGATTTGGGTGGTTGCATAAGGAATCTACTTGCTCAGATGTACAACCTGAGGGGTACAGCCTGATCTTATGTTATACACTATGTTTTACTTCTGAGGTGGAATTAGCTAGCCTCCCCATTGGGGAGCTCCGGGATAGAGCAGCTAATTCTTTGAGCTGTGGTAAAGAAAGGGTGGCCAGTTTCAGGCTGCTTATCCAGCCTGATCAGGGTCCACTTGGTCCTGATCCGCAAATAGTTTTTTTTTTAAAAAAAACATGTAAAAACGGAATACATAAAAGTGATAAAACATTAGGAGGAATAGAAAAAGTAACTTGTTGAGTTTTTATAATATTTACAAAATAAGTCTTTGGTGACTACAAAAGATTGACAAAGACTAAATTATCACTACATTTTTTTAGCAATAAGAGCATGAAGACTGCCCAACTCAATTAACAAACTCTTTTATCTTCAATTATTTGTGCCCAGCCATATGGATTCCCTTTCTCCCTTCGTGGTGATTCGAGCTACATATTCAGATAGGTTTGAGCCATCCAAATTATATTGAATTGTCTTTCTCTTAGCTGATATGTCTATCACATCTATTTTTTCTTTCTCCTAGTCTATCAATATTATTTATTCTTCTAAAATTGGATTTTGGAATTTCTTATCTAAATCTACTATTTTAGAAGTATATGAATTAAATGCACCTTTTGGTTGTGCGAATATTTTAAATTACGTTTAAACAAGAAGAAAATATTTCACTAGAGTTTATAGTAGTCAATTACTTGTCTTCAAATGATTTTTTGGTGGCATTTGATTAACCACAGTTTGAAACCTGATGAATGTTTTATTATTTGTTTTAAATGTAATAAAAAAACATAAGAAAAGCCCCTCATGTGGACAAGCCCAAAGGCCAAAACCAAAGATTTGTAAGTTTTGGGTTGCAGTCTGTACAACCAGTGCATTCAGGGCATGCGTCCATTAGCGGCTGAGAATCATGTTGGGATGTGATGGGCTGCCAGATCGGCCAAGGGTTTCCAATTCGGCAAATATTGATAAAGAGCTATAGACCATTGTTATTATGTTTTTACGTTTTAAAGAGTTCCTCAAGGTTAGAGGAATGAGCAAAAAATTAACCTCATCAAATTACTTCCATTGGCCATTTGACAGGTGGATTGGTTGACCGAAAAAATGCGTAGCAACAATTTCACTGTCTCTTCCATGCATGGCGACATGCCTCAAAAAGAAAGGGATGCGATCATGGGAGAATTCCGGTCGGGCACCACCAGGGTTTTGATAACGACCGATGTATGGGCTCGGGGGCTCGACGTTCAGCAGGCATGCACAGCCCCCCCTCTCTCTCCCCCCTCATGTCTAATATTCCTGGATCTGAAGTTTTAAATCCCGCTTGTTCTTGACAATCTTATTTAAAATGACCCTTCAGGTATCACTGGTGATAAACTACGACCTTCCAAATAACCGAGAGCTGTACATTCATCGGATAGGACGCTCTGGCCGCTTTGGAAGAAAGGTGATTTTTTTTTCTTACTAATTTTTCTTCTGTCTAGCCGCTTACCACTCAGGGGTCTTGGATACTTTTTTTTCTTCCTTTTTTCTGACAATTCTTTGCTTGCCCTTGCATAAAAACAATAAAGGCTACGAGACAATGATCGTTTTCATTAATATTGTATTGGTGAATTGAGTTGAGATCGGATGATGATATATATGGTTATGCAGGGAGTTGCCATAAACTTCGTACGCAGTGACGACATAAAAATTTTGCGAGACATCGAGCAGTATTACAGCACCCAGATCGACGAAATGCCCATGAACGTGGCTGATCTGATCTGAGATTTCCGGGCCGCGAATGATTTGAATGTATCCCATCAACTGAGAAGGCTGCAGGGGAGGATGCTGTCGGACGGGCCGTCGCCTGAGCGATTATTCAATCAACTCTGCAAGACCAGTTTCGTACGTAAGCAAAATCATGTAAATAGTTTCAACAGTTTGTCGCGTGGATGAATGTCCTCGCTTCGCTGCTGTTGGATTTCTTTATATTCTGGGGACTGCAGCACTCTTTTCTTGGTGAGCGATTGTTGGACAACCACTACTTGTTCGTATTTTGCTCTTGACATGGGATTAATGATGTATGTATTGGGCAGGCGGCCTCTTTTCGCCGTGAGATCAAGGATCTACTCTTTCCTATTTTATTATTTTTTGAGAGAAATCTACCAGATAGATAAATGCGTCCAAGAAGCATCGTGTTTGTTTGTAATAATAAAAGGAGTCAAGTTGGATTGATCAAGGTCTTGGCCAAATGAGATTGGACGTCCCGTTTCGTTAGAGTACTAAAAATGTTACTATATCGGTTTTATTTTTGATATTTTGAAAAGATAAAAGTATCAATATCAGAAAATTACCTGGGGTGTTTTATTTGCACCACCGTAGGACAATATTAGTCAAACTTGTCTCGATCATTTATACTAATATCGAATTCAAATTTAACAGTGTCATAGGTATATTTTAGAACAGAGTTTTAAGTGGCATAATTAAAATATAAATCAGGTCAAAGCTGGTTGGTAGTCGTGAAAGAACGTTTTCTCCTCCTTTCAAAAGAAGGTGCTAAGAGCTAATTTAAGAAGGTGGACACGCAATCTCTCTCCCTCTCTCTCTCTCTCTAAGAGCTAAATCAATTAATTTTCTTCTTGGAGATGAATCTGGTTCATTCCAAGGATTACTTTTCTTTTTATTTTTGTGAGCCTCTATCTTGTTCTATCATATATGACACCCACTCTTTTTGTTATCTTATCTCTCCAAAAGTGAGAACTTTCCAACATTGGTTACTTTACACTTTATTTTAATATAATTTTGTGCAATCAAACACCCTCTTAAGTCCACTTGATGCCAAATTAATTATTTGGGAGATAAACTTAATTTATCAAGACGAGTGGGGTTGAGAGTCTAGACCTGATCTTCAAAATTAGATCCGACTATATATGTTGGGACCCAATGTGGGACCCGGGTGAAATCTAACTGAAAAATAATTTACCATTTAAAATTATAAAAATAACAAGAATAACAACCTTTTATTAGAGAATTATTTGAATAATTCAAATATTTTTATCACTAATAATATATATATATAATAAAAACTGAAGCATCGCTGCAGCAAGAAGCCAGAAATGGAGTTAGGACTTATACTTGGTCATGTGAAAAACCGACCAGTCGACCGACCCAAGACCCGGCCAGATCGCAGACCATGTAATTTATCACCAAAATTTACAGACATATATAGTATGCAGTAGCGGCAACTTAGATATATCATCAGCAAACCAGCTGAACGCTGGCACATAAAAATATATATATAGAGAGAGAGAGAGAGAGCGCTGTGCTGCAGGCTGCAGCCGGACAACACTAACAAAACACAGACCAAGGTTGGTTGTTCAAGCGTCGTCGTCTTCCTCGGAAGCAGCATCGCCTGCGGCAGCCGAGGCGGCGCCGCCGCCGCAGGGGCCGACGGCACTCCTGGGGATCCTGATCTCCAGAAAGAGGTCGTCGACGAGCCACGCCGCCGCCTTCCCCAGGGCGGCGTCCTCCGGCAGCTCCAGGCGCCGCACGTAGCCGTACTCCCACCAGTGCTCCGTCCGCCAGTCCTTGCGGCTGGACTCTCGCCCCCGCCACTGCCCGCTGATCTCGACCACCCCGCCCTTCTCCACCGACACCACCAGGTCCTTCTTCACGATCCCTGCGCGCATGAATGAAAAAAAAAAGACATGGTCGGATCGCTGCCAGCGAGCTCCGGAGAGATCAGAGACGACATCCATCGAACTCTCCCTGCAGCAGGGTGCCCTAGAGCCGCTGATACGGGTTTGTCGTCTGATCTGCCTGTGTTTCTTAGAAACTTCTGGTTTCAGAATTACCTATACAAGAATACAATTTATTTTTTTTTGAATTTTAAGACGAGAGTAATTTTTTGTTTGGTCATAAGCAGAAGAGAGGTGATTTATCATATTTGTCTTGTTTCAGGGTCATTTGTAAACAAGATTAATGTAATCGAATTTCAACTAGAAGATATTTAAATAAGATTTTTGTTTGGTTAACGAGGTGTTTGATTGCGTACATACTTATCATAAAAAATTATATTAAAATAAAGTGCGAGTTATTAGAACTACGTAGAATTATCCTGTTTGAGTAGGTGTGATGACAAACAATAGTGAGATAGACCAAAAGAGATGGAGGAGCACTAGATAAAACAAGGTCTTCCATCTCTCTTTTTTTTCAAGAATAATTTTTTTTAAATATATATATATATAAATTTACAATGGTTGTCAAGCACCTCTTTTAACTAATTCTGTTAAGAAAACATCAGATTGCAACAAAAATTTATTTTATCACGCAATCAAACACGGTGTAAAATTGTAAAAAAAATAAATAAAGTAGGGGACTGTTGATTTTGCTAGCACAACGTTCTCCTTATGATTTCCACCTTCTTCCTCAAAACAAGAATCGTTTTCTAAAATGTCATATTTTGCAACAACTCAAGAAGTTGAGTATACAAAGCAGAGAAGTGCATTATTTTCCCAAATTTACAACCAAACAAGCAATTAATATGAGATTATATTCCTCACATGCTCTCTCATATACAAATTAAACATGCATGCTTCTTTATGATCATTGAGGATCACAACTATAAGTAAGATATGTGTGTGTGTCTATTAGGCCCAAATTGAATTTATTGAAGCATGGGACTCAACATCTGAAAACCATGAGTAAATTATAGTTAACACATTTATATTTTGACAGTTTTACAAGTCAATTAGCTAAGCCAACATGTTTATGTTCTGACAGTTCTTTATAATATTTAATATGAGATTATTCTTGCCCTAGCAAGCCATAATCTCCAAAAACCCAGATCACACACACACACACAAAGAGAGAGAGAGAGAGAGAGAGAGAGAGAGATATGTGTTTGTGGAGATTGATTTACTGGTGTTAATATAACCTCATATTAATATTACAAAAAATTATTAAAATATAACCCCCCCTCTCTCTATATATATGAGAGCGATTAAGATCAGAGAGCGGAATCCTCCTCCGCTGTTGTAATATTTATTGAGGTTATTAATCTAACACTAGTATATGTATATATATATATATATGAGATAGATAGCTAGAGAGAGAGAAGACGAAAAAAGATAGCCGTAGAGAGGGGGGGACTTGACTTGTTGATGTTCTTCGTCTTCAAACAAGATGGAGAAGGGACCGGAGAGTTCACCTGGCAACTCTGCCTTGACAGTTTAAATTAGCTAGGCAACATGTTTAATTATGTTCTGACAGTTCTTTTTAATATTATTCAATATCAGATTATTCTGACCCTAGTAAGTCATAATCAATATCAGATTATTCTAACTCTAGTAAACCAACCAAACTCCAAAAACCCAGATCTCTATATAATTAAGGAGTTAAGTGTGCGTGTATATTGATTTACCTCATATTAAATATTACAAAAATTTATTTAAACATAATTACTTTCCCTTCTCTCTCTCTCTGTATATTATATATATGAGAGCTGATAAAAAGAGATCGAGACCAGAGTAAGAGATCGAAACCAGAGTGCGGAATCCTGTCTCTCCGCTGTTATTGTAATATTTAATGAGGTTATTCTAATATTAAGTTTTTTTTGAAATACTATTCTAATATTAGTGAGTGTATGTATATATATAAATATATATATATATAAACTAGAGAGAGAGAAGACAAGGAAAAAAAAGGAATAAAGAAAAAAAAAAGAATAGATAACTGTAGAGAGACAAAGAGGACTAGACTTGTTGATGTTCTTCGTCTTCGGACAAGATGGTGGAGGGACGGCAGAGTTCACCTGGCAGCTCCGCCTTGAAGACGTACTCCGCCTCCGTCTGCCACCAGTCGACGGCGGCGCGCGCAGCGTCCCGGCTCAGCCCGGCGAGCAGGACCTCCGACCGGAAGTCCCACAGCGGGAAGGCGTCGGCGGGATCGAAGAACTTGCCGAACAGCATGGGGCTGAACAGCGACCCCTCGCCGAAGACCGCCCGGACGACCCCGTCGCCGCCGCCGCCGCCCCGGGCGACGAACGCGCTGAACACGTCCTCCCGGAGCGGCATGCACCATTTCCGGGGGTTGTGGTCGCCCGGCCGCACCTCCACGGCCTGCGCCCTCCCCGGCATCGTCGACGTCGGGACCATCTTCGTCTCCGGCGACAGACCAAGCGAGGCCGCCGCCTCTCCCTCCCCCTTTATAACCGGCGAATATCTTTTCCCCGGCCTCCCGCAAAAGCAGTGCACCGATTCCCTTTGAATTGCTCCGGCGAATCTCGCTTTGCCGCCGGTGGCTGCCCACACGGCCGCCCGAGATGGACGGCGCACCGCCGTGGAAGCTCCGCCCCCCCCCCCCCTCGGGGCCCTGCAACCTACGCGGCGGCCGCCGATCGAGCGGATCGTATCATCGGAGGGCGCCGGAGGCCTCTGCCCGTGGTTTCTTCTGGGATCGCCGGCCGCCGCCGGGCACCGATCTGGGCGGGGCGCACCTCGGCCGGCCATGTGAGCGCGCAGCTCGGAGACCCTTTGCCCGACGGCGACCCGTGCTCCGCCGGCGCACGGCCACGGCGGCGCAGATCGATCGACGTTTCCTGTTGGCCGACAATGCCTGAGAGAGCATATGCCGCAGCGGCTTCCAGGTGGCCGAAACAATACATTTTTTAAATATTTTTTATGATGAAAAATAATGATGTACATAAAATTTGATATTTTGAAATTTTTTATGTTTTTCGCATGTTATTAAAATCGAATATTCTGATAGTTTGTCGCATAATATGTCCGGTCTCAATTGAATTAATTGACTCGGTCAATTTTTCGGCCAACTGATCCAGTTATGACCCGGTCAGATAGCCTCGGCATTGAGCCTAACCGAGTTAGGGTCGCTAGGTCTCATAACTCACATATTTTTCCTTTCTAGAAACTTTGTCCCCCTTATATTTCTTACAAGGGAGGTTGCTCTCTTGATCCCGGACGTAAAAAATCAACACATGTCAATCCGTGATTCTTGAGTTCATATGATGAAATGTTTGATTGTAAAAAAAACTAAATTATTTTATAAAAATATTTTGCAACAAAAATTGAATGTTTGTCGATGATTACAAATTTATAATTTTATTAAAAAAGATTAAGACATTTTTCTTTCTGTGTGTGGCCATCCATTAATTCTTTTTAGTTATACACGGTAGCTACTGATACTCTTTTTTGCTGTCATACCGATTTTAACATAATATTTTTGTGGTTACCTATATCAAAATTTATTTTAATACAACATGAAATAATCTACAGATTATTGTATAACCAAATATCCTACAAGATATACCGGTCTGTTATCGGAGGCTGCATGCAGGAAGAGAGATTTTTACACATTGATTTTGTAGTTACGCACATTTTCAAATATGTGTGTGTGTTCCGATAAAATGTTTTTATAGTTTTAGGAAAAAACAAATCATCTTGAAATCTCTTGAATCAGATTTTTTATCAAATAAAATAAAGTACTTATATCTTAATTAAATTAGGTACTTTTTTTGCCGGTCTTTGAGAGATTAGAGATGAAATTAAGAGTGCAGATTCCCACACTAAGCTAAATCAAATGCCACCATAGTCATTCAGGTTTAAACGTGACCCTGAAAATTTTCTATTAAATTCTTTGTTGGAAAACCCATCAAACCAGGGATGTTATTCGTCGTTCATTTTGCTTCAGTCCAAATAATATTTATCAAAATATAGTATATATACATTTATGCATGACTTTATTTAGTTTTATTTAAATTATATTTAATTAAAACAAGATATATTTAATATAGTGTAAGAATATTTTTATAATTATACTTTTGCAAGAATTGTAAAATATATTTTTAATAAATTGTTTTATAAAAATATAATGTATAACAAAAACTCGATTTATCATTTAACTAATAAACACCCATTATATGGTGTGGGTTGTTGCCCAAGTTAGGTGCCATTATGTTTTTGGGTTCGAAACTACAACGGAGTCAGCAGTGAGTGTTGGGTTTTAATCAATTCAATAAATGATTTTTGGATAGGGTTCATGTTGCAAATATTGGATTTGGATTCGGATATTCTTGCGAGATCCAAACCGAAGCAGACCCCGTCTAAAATTAGACATACGGATCCACCCCCCTTATTTGTATCATCATGAAGAGTAATGATTTCTCCATCGAAAAAGATATTATTATTACCTTTTCGAACTCATTGTAATGCGCAAAATAAACATATGACTCCGACTGATAGAGTCAAACACCAGATATCAATATGTAAATGAAGATAGAAGAATGAACAAGAACACGGCGAGAAGATAGAGATTTATGTGATTTGACAAGGCGGAGTGCCTTCCTACGTTCATGGGCGATGACGATAAGAAGCTTCACTGAATAAAGAGAATATTATAAAGAGATACACTCTCCAAGAGAAGCAAATTCTTTTCCCCAAAGCTCTCAAATACAAGAACAAATATCTTTTTACCACCAACAAATGGATCCGCAGTTGCTTGCTCACCACAATTGACAAGGTGATGTATCTTCCTACGTCCACGGGCGATGACGATCAGAAACTTCACTAAACAAGAAGAATATTACAAGGAAATACACTCCCTAAGAGGAACAAATCCTTTTCCCCAATGCTCTCGAATACAAGGGCAAATATCTCTATAAATGAGTTTTTATTGAGTTTAAACTTAAAGGTAGACTACACTTAATTCAAGTTACTATTCAAACTCTAGATCAGTTAAGTAACAAGACAAACTTAAACAAGAGTTAAACGTACTTATAAGAGCTCAAGTTCAAACTTGAACTGGTCTAAAATATATGAAATGAATTTTAACATTATACTATCAGGCTTGACTTTGCTCATTTTCAAAAAAATTTATACCTCTACAATGCTATAGAGAGAGAGAGTGAGAGTTTATGGTACGACTGTGTAAAGTTCAATTTGGTCTGATTTTAGATATCCTTTTTCAAGACCCAATAGATCCAAAAGGAACTCAAACTGGATCTAAAATTAAATTAAATATTTAAATTACTTATATATACTTATTTCTAATAAAAAATAATCAAAATAAATACGATTTTATTAAAAAAAGTGTGTACAATATTCTATAGTAATAATATATTAATATTTTTATAATATTTAATTAATTCAATCTATTTAGTTCGATTTAAAAGACCTCCAGATCAATTAAGTTGAACTACTGGTTCAAAGGGAACCAAATATGGCCATTGGAACCATTTGTCCCCACCCCTAATTTATATGTATTTTTAGTCTCCCAAAAACCAGCTTGAACCTGTGAATCCAAAGTACAAAAACCAATAATAAAATTAAAAAAAAACCGTGAAAAACGCCACCAAGACCAAAGATCAGACGGCCATCACAACCCAGTGATCAACTAGTTGTGTAAGAAGTAAGCTGGGCTTGGAGTGTGCCTTTTGACTTCACCTTCTTTTTTTGAAGAGTGACCGCAACGATTGTGATAGATGTGTCCAAGTGTATTCACACGGGATTTGAACCTACGCTCTTCGCCAGGAGAAACAACATAGGGACATACATAGTGTCCAATGCACTACAAATGTGGAAAGTGCCCTTGACTTGACGACAACATATATATACTTGGTGCTCATTCTCAACACCTTTTGAAGAAAAAAATATCTAAATAATAAAGGACGGTGGAGGCATTAGAGCATCAAAAGATGTGGATGACTTGAGGGTGCCTTTGAACTCTGCACAGAGAAAGCTGCCAAAGAAATATATATATTCCATTTTGGACCCACCGTGATCTCACCACCAAGTGGGCATGCATGTTTATCCGCATGCTCTTCAATGTTTCCCCCCACCAATCTTGACAAATTTTCGGTAGAACTCGGAAGTGACAATGTTGTGCAGGTGAAGATATGCGCAGTGAACCGATCTGTGATTCATGAGGTGTGTTGGGTCGCATCGTACATTAACTTTTTACAACAAAGATGTTAGAAAATAAATTTTGCCCCACATCAGTGGATGTCAGAAAATAAATTTTATCTCTTATTAGTAAATGTTGAAAGATTCACTTGTTTCGCATATCTCTGCAGATTCAACACCATGATTTTAATTTTAATAAGATAATATCAGAATAAGACGATAATCTCCTTTATCTTTATAACTACGATCATCTTAACTCTACGAGAGAGAATGCTGAAAAGCTGTAAATACGTTGGCAGATGTAATTAAAGAGATTCACTTGTTTCACATATCTTCGACATTTAGATCATAACGCCATATATAGCTTTAGTACGAGAAGATCGTCAACAAAATTTGTTTGACAATCATTAACAAAATGTGGTGCAGCATCGCAGAGTAGACCTGAGAAGATCGACGAAGAACTGCGGATGTCCTTGATACAGATAAAGTTTCGGTATGCAACCGAGAATCAGATCCGAAAGCGGATGTTTCCGGTTTACCAGCTTTCGAGCCCGGCAGAAGAATCAGCAGCAGCTCTCTGTAGTATATATGATTTGAATTAAAGCGATTTGTATCAATGAGGGAACGGGCATGAAGAGTGTTTCGAAGTCAAAAGGCATAGAATGGGTGGGCCTAAAGTGAAGAGCTCAGAGCTGCCAAGTAAACTATTCCAGAAACTTTATCCAGCCGTAATCTCTTTATAATTGTGATTATCTTAGCTGCTAGCGAGGAAGAGTGTTGAAAAGTGAAATTTGACCCACATTGATGAAGATGGAGAAGATTAACTTACATGGTCTTTCAACCTCATCATCATAATTTTGGGGTTTCTAAGAGAAGATTGTCAAAAAAAAAAAATTTGTTTGACAGTCATTAAGAAATGTGGTGCATGAGAGGGTAGACCAGAGAAGATGGATGAAGAACTGCTGCAGATGTCCGTGATACAAATAAAATCTCAGTATGTAGCCAAGAATTAGATCCGAAAGCGGATGTTTCCAGTTCACCGGCTTTCGAGCCCGGCAGAAGAATCATCTGCACCTACTTTCCGTATGGCTTGAAATAAAGCAATAGTGAAGGCAGGGTCATGATTCATGAACAGGGTTTCAAAGTCAAAAAGGATGGAATGGGTGGGGCTAAAGTGAAGAGATCAGAGCTCTCCAGAAAATTACTTCGGAAACTTTATATATATATAAACACAGAGAGAGAGAGAGAATAAGCAGTTGTCTGCAATGGATTTGACAGCCTCCAAAGGTTAATGGGGGTGTTCAATTACAAGACAAATTGAATGCTTGCTGTAAAAACAAATTTTTGCAACGAAACTTGTTAGAAAAAGGATGCTTGACAATCAAAGCTAAAAATAATTAATTCTTTCTTAGACATAGCAAAAGGCGAGATGTCCCTTTTTTTACGACCCCCACCTCTCTCTTTTTTTAGTTATACAAGATCCCCACTCGTTTTGTTATCATATTTCACCAAATATGATAATTTCGCCTTCGGCCATCTTAAATTTTATTTTAATATAGAATTTTATCCCAAGTTTATAAAAAATTATCGTTATCCAGCCGAACACCGGAAACTGCAAAGAAGTTCGAGGACCATACCACCATTTTCAAAATCTGGACACAGTTTACAGTGTAAAGGACTCCATAAACCCAGATTCCCATGGCAAGGTTAGCAAGTATATATGGAGCACAATTGTAACCTAGGGTTCTCCACAATAAGAAGATACGGCTTCTAAAATATGAATTCTGACATGAACTACGACTAAATCACAGAGAGAGAGAGAGAGAGACCAAGTTTGGAGTATTCAGTTGGAGGCCACCATTGATCGGAATATCATGAAAGAAGGAGAGGTAATCTGACATTGGTGACCAGCAGTAGGGATGTCAATAGTAACAATTTATCCGATTATTCAACTTGTTCGTTAACTTAACGAATAATTAACGGATCATCAAAAATTGTGATTAAGTCTTAACTGTTTACTGATTTTCAGTCTTTTTAACAAATATGGTCACGAATACAACATAAATCGAATCCGAAAAATCATTTCCCTATCCGTTAATTAAAATGTGAACCAACAGCTGTTGAAAAATACATCAAGATCCAACGGCCAAGAAATACGTCGTCGAACTCAAACACCCCGTAAGATTTGCGACAAACCCCGACGACCTCAAATCGGAGTTACGCCATTTTTCCGTTCCCTTCCAGGTTTACGACTCTCTGTCGTCGCCTGCTCATCTTCCCGTCGTCACGAGTGCACTGCCGGAGCCGGAGGGAGCGCGGCGCGACTACAAAAGCACCTGTTCCATTTCCTACTTGACACGGTGTAGTAAACACGGCTGTGGTGCGGCGGTGGTTCCTCCTTGGCGTGGCACTGCACACGTCCCTGTTCGGCTGTTCATCTCCCGATGGGGCGACGCCCGTTCCTCCTAGACGCAGCACGAGCAAGGCCCTATTGCACCTTGACGCGGCGACGCCCGTTCCCCCTCGACGTGGCACGAACGAGGCCCTGTTGGCCTATTGCACCTTGACGCGGCCCGAGCGCGGCGGCCGGCGGTGCCTGTTTCGCGGCTGCGCGGCCCTCTTGGCTTGTCGCTGTTTGACGCGGCGCGAGCGAGGCAGCCGGCGGCGATTGATTTGCGGCCGCATAGCCCCTCCTCTGTTCACCTGTTGGCTGTTGCTCCCTTGACACGGGCCCGCGGCGGTCGGCGGCGCCCATTCCTCCTTGACCCGGTGCAAGCTTGGCTGCGCGGCCCCTGTTGCTCGAGAGTGGATCATTTTAATTCCAGGGTGGAAAAAATACTCTCGGTCCCCAGCGAAAATCGGTCACGATCATATGTCACTTAAGGCGTCGTTTGGTATCGGGATAAATTTAACGAGGATAGGGATAAACCAATCCTTGTGATTAACCCTATCCCCAGTATGTTTGGTAAGAGTTAGGATAGGTTTAGAGGATAACCGTATCCTATGTTTGGTACCTTAAAAATAAATTTGAGGATAACCTTATACTTCAATATTTTTAACTTTGTTTTTTATATTCTTTTATTTTATTTTTGATAACATATTTATAAAGGTCTTCTTAACTAACTTACATAGTTATACAATAAATCTAAAATAAAAATAAAAATAAATTTAAAAATATAGACGAGTCACCACTGTACATAATGTTAGGTTGAAATAAAAATATTGATTTTCGGTCCGCTCCGGTTGTCTTGGTGCTCTGCCTTCCCGTCCCTTGCGTTCCCGAAGATTCTTGGGCGACCTCGGAGGCGCCGCGGAGAGGGCGATCCACGCGGTCCTCCTTTTTCTCGACAATCAGCTCTTCCGATCTTAACATATTTGTAAATATCTTAACTAACTTACATATTTATATAATAAATTTAAACTAGTATTTAAATATATAAATAAAAATAAACTTAAATGTTGACGGAACTCAACCCGGCACCCCTCCGGACAGAACCCGGCGGACAGTGCTCCCCGCCCCCCTTCTTGACTACGGGTGAACAGAAAACGGTTCAAACTGAGAAATCAAACCGAACCAGCTCATTCGGTTCGATTTGGGACCCCTTTCGGTTTGGTTCGATTCGAGAAACCTCTAAACTGATTTAAATCAAACTAAACCATTTAAATCGACTTAATCAAAAAATATAAAAAATATTATAATATTATTAAAAAAACTCCGCGCCCCCCCCCCCGCTGCGGAGTGGTGCCGGAGTCCCCCCGTCTCGCCCTGCCTCCGCGGCACCCGCCCCTCCCCACAGCGGCGCTCCCCCTGCCTCCGCGGCACCGCCCCCGCCCCCCGGAGCTCCCCCCCCCCCCCCCGCGGATTTCCCCCGCGGCGCCCCCTTCACCCCCCCCTCCCCGAGCTCCCCCCGCGGCGCCCCTTCACTCCCCCCCCCTCCCCCGCGAGTCCCCCCCCACCTTCCTTCCCGGCGGTCCGCTCTCCCTCCCGGACACCCCCCTCCTCGGCGGACGCCCCCCTTCCCCCCGCTCCCCCTTCCTTCCCCGCGGCCCGCCCCCCTCCACGACAAGCTCAACGGCAGCTTCTGCTCCGAGGATGCCGATGCCGACAACAACGTCCACACGCCGCCTCTCCCCCGACGACCCTCCGGGCCGGGCGACGGCGATCCTCCTCCCCCCAAGGAGCACTGGTACGACGACGACGACTCCCGGCAGCCGGTCGGCGCCGAGGCACCATTATTCGACACGGACGACCTCTTCGACTTCTCCTCCGTGCTCGATGTCGATCCCAGCGGGGCGGAGGGCGGCGGCCGCCGGATCCGTGGTCGACGGCCGCACTCGGGGACGGCGGCGGCTTCGTCGACTACGCCGGTGCCGAGTTCCAACAGGCGTCGTCTCCTACTTGGACGAGCTCGCGTGGATGATGATATGATGGACAGCGCGGAGCAAATGCTCCTCCCGGGATCCATGATTCTCGGTCCGATCACGACCCCGCCCCCGCCCCTCCCCCGCGGAGGTGTCCCCCCCCCCCGGCCCCCCGCCGGCGTTCGCGCCCCCCTCCCCCGCGCGGAGGTGTCCCCCCCCCCCCCCCCCCGCCGGCGCTCGTGCCCCGCCCCCGCGGCGTTCACCCCCTCGCCCGCGCCTCCCGCCGGCGCGCTCGTGCCCCGCCCCCGCGGCGTTCGCCCCCCCCTCCTCCCCCGCGCCTCCCGCCGGCGCACCGAGTGAGCGTCCACCGCGCGAAGTTTGCCGGCGAGCGTCCAACCCCAGCCGCGCGAGAATCGTATCCCCGAAACATGGACCTATCCCACTAAAAAGAGGGGATAGGTTATCCATGAGTTTAACCCCATTTTCAAGGATAAACCGGATTAAATTAAACCAGGTTAAGATGAATGTTATTTGTCTACCAAACGAAGGATAGGGGATAAACCAGGTTTATCCCACCTTATCCTGATACCAAACGTGGCCTAAGTGATAAATTACTATCGAAAAAAGCGGAACTACTACCGACGCCTTATTAACTCACGACCCATCAATAGCGAGTTGTATTAGCTCGGTAGCGAATTTGTAAGGCGTCGATAACAGATCACTGACTTGTTAACCCGCTATTGACAGAAGTTAAACTACTATCGACGCCTTATAATTCACTACCCATCACTCAAGTGACTCATATCGTGACCTTTTTTCTATTAGAAACTGAAGATACTCCCTCTATCTAGGAACTGAGATGATCTGCACTCCTATTGCTCCTTGACAAGGCGCAAGCGTGGTGACCGGCGATGCCTATTCGTCCTTGGCGTGGCGTTGAAGTGAGTCTACGCAGCACCTGTGCGAGTGAGGGTCCTATTCTTGATTGACGCTACGCGAGTGCGGTGGCACCTATTCCACCTTGACGCGGTGTGAGCGCGACTATGCGGTGCCTATTCCTTGACACTCGAAAGAACCCCTCCACCTCCCGTTCTCAATGCTCGGTAGCTACGAGGCTTAGAAGAAGGCCGTCGATTACAACGGACAGGCCCCTCGATGTTTCGCTTCCCTCAGCCGAACTGCCTCAAGATCGACGCCGGTGGAGACTTCCTACTCTGCAAAGTGCCGACTGCCTCAAGTTTGGCGTCGGCTTCTTACTCAACCAGATTGTCTTATGACTCTTATGCCCGATGCGAACAGAGAATTTTTACTCCCAGTAACCAGCACTCTTACTCCGTTGAGTAAAATTAGTTATTTGTTTCAATTATTCACACATTATTTGTTCTTTATTGTTTCGAATTTATTGTATTTTAAAGTTTTTATTTTCGTCTTCAGAGATTTTTGAACAATTTCTCTAAATTTAGTATCTTCTTCTTCCTCTCTTTTTTTCTTTCACGCGTAAGTTTTAAATTATTGTTTCATTTTGAAACTAATATTCAAAATTATTATTTTTAGAGGATATAAATGCATCCAATAATGTTTTGTTAGAAAATGTGATAGAGCAAAATAATCTTTCAATTCAAGACCAAAGTTTGACAAAATCAAGAAAATTAAGATATATTGTCGGGCAGAATATGAGTAAAGAAAGAAATGATGAAAATTGGGTTACAGCATACCATCAGTGTAAGAAAAAAATGTGTGCAAATAGTTCAAATAAAACTACTTACTTGAAAAATCATTTGAAACATTGTGCAACCCATCAACAGGTGTTCAAAAAAAATAGATATTGGTCAAATAGTTTTAAATGTTGGTGAAAAAAAGTGATAGAAATATTACGCTTAATTGTTTTAAATTTGATCAAGAAAGAAGTAAACAAGATTTGACTCGTATGATAATTGTTTATGAATATCCATTTGCAATTGTTAACCATATTGGCTTTAAAATTTTCTTTAAAAATCTTCCACCAAAATTATGACTTGTTACTCGTAATACAATTCAATCTGATTACTTGAAGATATATGAAAGTGAAAAGTCAAAAATTTATGATAAAATGAAGAAAATTCACTTAAAAGTCACTCTTACAAGGGATACGTGGACATCATTGAAAATGCTAGCTATTTATATCTTACATGCTATTTTATTGATGATGATTGGAAGCTTCAAAAGAAAGTATTAAAATTTCCACACGTCAAGTCTCCACATGATACCGATGAATTAACAAGAGTTTTAAAATAAAAAATATATGATTAACACATAGATGAGAAGCTCTTTAGTATTGTGTTGGGATAATGCTTTAACAAATTATGTAGTTGTGAATCAACTTTTATCCAACTCCCATCTAAAGCCCAACCTTAATACAAATGACATGTTATTTCATGTACATTGTTGTACACATATTTTGAATCTTATTGTACAAAATAGTTTGAAAGTTAGAGATGTGAATGAGGTAGTTGATAGAGTTCGTGATAATGTAAAATTTTAGAGAAAATCACAAGCAAGGAAAGAAAGTTTTCAAAGATGTGCGAATCAACTTGGTGTTCCAAACAAAGCACTTGTTCTTGATTATCCTACGAAATGGAACTCAACATTTTCAATGATTTATGCCCTGTTTGGTTAGAGTTTCATTTTTGATACTATATTAATATTGATATTGATATTTTCAAATGTTGAAGTATCAATATCAAAAGTAATACAAGTTGACACTTATATTACATAATATATTTTGTTTACATTATAAATTTTAAAATTGATACAATTAACCAAACACCTCTTAATAGCTCCTATCAATATTAATTTTAAAATTGATAGTGATAGAGGTACATAATAGTGTTACCAAACAGGTCATAAGATTGCAATAGAATTTAAGGTTGTTTTTTCTCGTTTGTCTGGGTTGGATAGAACTTATAAATCACCACCAAGTGTTTTTCATTGAGATTGTGCAAATAAATTGATTAGTTGTTTGACTTTATTTGATGAAACAACTAAAAATTTTCAGGAACAAAATATCTCACTACAAATATTACTTTTGTTGATATATGCTCTATTAAATGAATTGTTGAAGAGTGATTGTCACCTTATTCTTGCCATGAGATTAAAAATGATTGAAAATTTTGAAAAATATTGGGACAAACCAAACAACTTGTTGGCAATTAGATGTATTTTGGATCCTAGACACAAGTTGAAAGCGGTTGAATTTTTCTAACATGAACAGGTACTTTTAAAAAGGAGATGCGTATTAGCAATATCAAGAGACAACCTTTGAATACCTGCAATGAGTATGCTTTACGTGACAAGTATCCCAAGATTTAGCCGTATCGAATCAGAGGGTGTACAGGATAGCCGTCTCGGCTTACACAGAGACCCCATTGGCAGAATCGAGCCCCGATCGGATCCTACATTGGGTTAGATTCATCCAAGAGACGGAAGGGTTGCCTAAACAAGCCCGTCAGAGTCGTTGAGGGCGAGGGGATCAGATACCCGAGTATTCCGGACCTATCCGGTTCCATCTCAAGGGCGGACATCTCCTCTTCAAAAGGTCAGACGGCTATATTAACAGCACAGAAGCCACCGTAAAGGAAAGAGAGGTTCCCGGATCGAAGAGAGGACGGAAGGGGAGATCGAGGGACGATCGAGATATTGGAAAAGAAGAGAAGAAGAGAGGGACAAGCAGGGAAAGTATAGAGGGTTACCGTGGGATCGCTTCCAACTGCGGAGCACTGCCGTCAGGTTGAATCTTCGCTTCCCCAAGAATCCGGCGGGCCTCGCTCCTCCTTCCCGTCGCACCACAAGGCCCGCAGCTTTCTCCTCACAGAGCTGGGGAGCATGACCCCCTTTCCAGTTGTGCCGCAAGAGCCGTCCCCTTCCCGCAGTGCCGTCGAGCCCCATCTATCCTCCAAGCGGCACACCGCCCTTAGGTTCTCCCCCCTTACGATGTCGCCGAGCTCCTGGAGCACTACAAAATCGTCACCGGAGCAGGTGCGCCTCGCGATCCCCTCAGGTTTGCAGTCACAGGAGCCTCGGCTGGCCCTCGCTGCCGTCCGGAAGCCCTCGAGCGCCGTCGGAGGATCGAGCGCCGCCGAGGAAGTCGCTGCAGTGCGGGGAATTATATTTTTCCCTACTTCGGTCCGCATCGGTGTATGCGGGTGTCGCGACGAAGCAACCTCACGTCGGCTGGGCATTTTGACCCGCCGGTCGATTGCGAGTGGGGCCCACCCAAAAGAGATTGTTAAAAAAAAATAAAAGAAATGATAGGGAAAAAAGGGGGGCCCGAGATGATGGGCTGACGGGAGGAAAGAAGTGGGCTTCGGCCCATGAAGCAAATTCTCCAAGCAGGCCAAGCGGGAAAAAAGGGGAGAGAAATCTATTAAAATACACAATCAATAAGAAATTAAATAAAAAATATATTACTTAATTTAAACAAACTGAGGTGAATATTTGGCCAACTAAAAACCTGTTACATGATTTCAACATAACTCGAAAGAATTCCAAAATAAATGGATAACTAAGAGACCGGTTAAAACCTACTTCTTGACCCATAATTCAAAAAAAAATAAAAATAAAATAAAAAAGCAAAAATCTAAATAAAAATTCATCAAATAAATTTCACAAACCGAGATGAACATCTTACCGACTAAATATCCATCACATAATCTTGACTAAACTTAAAAGAATTCAAACAATGGATAGCCAAGGGGCCGGTTCCGATTCTAAACCCACCCCTTGACCTTTCTTAAGGTAGACATCAAAAAGTCTATTAAAAGACCCCGATGTCTTACTACTAGACCTGTAAATGGACACGGTCAACCCAACAACTCAACCCGAATCCGAAATAAAAAAAGGGTTTGGATATTCAACGGGTGACCCCGAAATATCTCAAACATGGGGTTCGAACGTATCCAATTTAAACTAAACCCGATTTCTATTTGTCGGGTTCAATATTGAAACCCGATGGATGACCCGACAGCCCGCGACGATTTCAGGCGTCTCCGCAATCGAATAAACATTGTGCGGGGCAGCTCTTGCAACTTGCTCCGGCCGACGAGGCTGCGGCGGCGACAGCGCAAGTGTCCGGGGCTCTGTGTGCGTGTGCTCGCTGCAGCCTTCTTCCCCTTCTCATTCTCCTTCTTCCTTGTAGCCGCGTATCGGCGTGGCGATCGCCGCGACGGCGCCGCCGCCGCCGCCGGAGGGCCCCGGGAGGCGACGCGGCCAGCCGGAACTTGCGCGCGCCGATGCGGGAAGGGGAGAAAGAGGAAGCCGAGGGCGAGCACGAAAGGGACGTGTGCGGTGGAAGGGGCGGCCTTGCGAGGAGGGCTGCACGTCGGCACCTGCGGGAGCAGGAGAGGGGTTTATGATCCTCTGTGTGCTCGCCGGCCGGCCGTCGGATTGTGTTGCTCTCCGGACATTGGGGCTTGCAGTCGACCGTTGGGGGGGAGAGGGGGGGTGGGGGGAGCTTTGCGAGGGAGGAGGGGGACGAACGGGGAGTGGGGGCGGCGCCAACGGAACCCCCCTCCTGCTACAGTTTCCGCACCCCCTCGGTCAGGATGCGATAGCTCGTCGCCCCCCCATGCTTCCGCCTTCGACCCGGGGTGCGTTGCCCCCCTCACTTCCGCCTTCCGCCCCCTCCCCGCTACTGCACAACTTCCCCCCATGCGCACGAGTCCCCCTTCCCCCTTCGCGAGCCCCCGCCGCCGGCGAACCCCCACCGCAAGCCACGCTATCCCCTCCCCGCCTAGCAGCGACTTCGTTGCTTCCTCGCCAAGCAACGAAGAGGCGCACGCGGGGTCGCAAGGATTCGACCGTCGTCGACTCATCGGGTTCTTAACAGATGGATCCGGATCCGAAAATATTTTTGGATCCGGGTATGGGTTTAGATCCGAAATGTAATAACGTATAGGATATGTTATTGGATTCGGATCTGTCTTATCGGATTCGGATTCGGATCTTGAAAAATCCGACCTGAGAATGGCCCATTGACAGGTCTACTTACTACTCTATAACAATGGGTGATTCATTCACTAAGTCATAAAGAAGGTGTGGATGACCAACGTGAGCTATCTCCATATGCCTATAAAAGGCCGAAGCAAGCTTACATTCAAGTTGACGGAACAAGTAATCATGATGTCTATCGAAAGTTAATGCTCTGTTTGGTTAGAGCTTTTGGTACTATATCAATATTGATATTAATATTTTCAAATGTTGGAGTATCAATGTCAAAAATAATACAAGTTATCACTTATATTACATAATATACTTTATTTGCACTATAAATTTTAAAATTGATACAATTAACCAAACACCTCTCTTAATGATTCTTATCAATATCAATTTTAAAATTGATAGTGATAGAGATACCTAATTGTGTTACCAAACAGGGCATAAAAGAGTTTTTATTCGGGAATCATGACTGTTATGCTTTTCCCAGACCTTTGTAATTTGACTCAAGCTATGCAATGCAATGAAGTTCTGTGCGCAGTTGAGGATATTGGGAACACAAACAACTCTCGATGAAACTGTTGGAATGTAGACATAAAAAAAGAAATTTGTAAAATCCAAATCAACTTGTGAAGTTTGAGTCCATGCATAACGGGAATCCGAAATTGGAAAATCAAACTTGGAAGATAAAGTGTGAAATAAATGAGAGGAGGTCTGGAGCTCAAAATCTGGAGACGAGCCTCAAGTCTCGAACCATCATCAATCGACTAACTCGGCAGTTTCTTGAGCATTAGAAATGAGAGCTTGGACATGCTTAAAACAGACTTCCTGATCAAGCAAAATGGCAGTCGACCACGAGCCTTTGCGGAGTGGTCGGTATCTTCTCAAGAATTTTTAAGACTGATCAGATGCAAACAGACCCCTTACCTGACTTAAGAATCTGTTTCCGCATGGCCCATATGATGGAGGAATGATAATGCTAAATCCTTGAGATATAAGAGAGGAGAGGACAACCTAATCAAAATTTGAAACGAATCAGAAAGATGACAAAATCTGCAATCTTCAAACTCTCAAGAAACCTGCAGGTTCCAACCGAACCCCAGCCAAGATTTCATTAAGCCAAAAAAAAAAATCTCTCTGTTCAGATCAACTGACATCCCATCAGGTCCGTCTCATTCAAAAAAAAAAATTTCAAAACATGAGATGCATCAAATCTTAACTCAAAGGGCAGAAATTTAAATAGCATCAAACGCTAAACAGAACTCCATGTTAAATCTCAATTAAACTAGCATGCATCCAGAACAGAAGGTCTCAATCAGAAGATTTTTTTTAAACAGAACATTTAATTAGAGATAAATGAAGATCTTAACCAATTAAATTTAACTGTAAACATCTCAAAAATGAAGGGCGTAAATGAATCAAGCTGCTCAAAGCAAGTTCAAATTTCTCAAATCAAGTCCAAATTCAAAACTCTTCCTAAATCAAAATTCAAGTCGATAAATTCAACTCAAATCAAATCAAACACAGATAGAACATGAAGCAATTCTACCCAATACAAAACATTCGATTCAGGTTTTTCCTCAAATCAATCAAATTCAAATCAAAGGTCAAGTCAAACAAATCTGCAATCTTAAAATGTAAAAGAAATCAAGATAAACTTGCAGTCAGAACCTGTACTAAGCAAAAAAGAAAATAGATCTTAAATCAACGCAAGCCAAATTTCCCAAACAAATCCAAATTATTTATCAAACAAACCAAATTCAACTCAAGTCAATCATAACCAAACAAATTTAATTCAAATCAAATTGATTTTGAGCCAAAAGGAATAATTTGTCAAACATTCGAATCAAATCTTTCAAATCCAAACTCAATCACCCAGATCAAACTCAAATCAGATTTCTCAAATTAAGTTCAAATCAATTCTAATCCAGCAAATTTAACTCAAATTAAATTGAACTTAAACAAACAAGAAAATTCAAATTTCAACTCAGATCAAATAAACAATCCATAAACCAATTAATTCAACTAAAATTCAAATCACATCAAATTTAAAATACATTAAATATTTGCATTCTATCAAGTTGGACTGTTTCTCCTGTGTGTTTTGTTTATTTTTGTGGATGCATGTCTTCACTTTTCATGGATTGTATGGTAGAAAATCAAGGGTATTTGAGTATTCTCGATATAATTAACATCGGATCTTTGCACCATCTGATGGGGAGAGACAAAAAAAATTTCAAAGAACTTAACAATCTCAACATATATTTTTGAACCTAGCTAATACTTTTATGGAATATCACCTATTTTCCTAATAAGTCAATGTTAAAGTCAAAGTCAAAAAATAAAATCGAAAAATGAATTTCCAAAATCCTAAATTTTAAAATATTGAAGTTACATCAGCACTGAATCATGAAGCTTCTCATTGCTTGCCCAACTTGAGTACATGGCTCATAAAACCACATCATTACACCTTGAATGACTTAAGATCTACAACCTCATTCAATCCTTGATGGATATAGCTGAACTTGCTGATTTATGGATGGAATGTACTTGGTCTTTTATAGACATATGGGTATTTCTCCCACTTGAATTTCATTAGCATGCGACTAGCATGTCGACATATTAAATATGTTCAAGCCTTGCATAGCTTAATGAACATGATAAGACATTGGGGTTTCTTTTGAATATACCTTTGTATATCTACCGCGGGTGTTTAGCCGACCCCCCAACTAGTCCGGATTTTATTTTTCTTTTAGGTTAAGCCAAGGATCGCGGGATCAAGATCGGGATCGGGATCGATGACCACCGATCCGATCCAGATCAGGATCGAATCGGTCCGGATCGGCCAATCCTCTAGAAGAAAGGGCAATCTTGGATCGAGCAATTTTTTTTTTAAATCATAAAAATTCTCAAAAATCAGGAAAATCAGGAAAAATCATAGGAATAAAAAAAATTTAAAAATGAAAAACAATGCTGATGACATTCTATCAAACAATGCCATACAAAGTAAGTTCCTTTTAAGAAATTGTCCTATAAGTATAAACTATCATATACGAGAGAGAGAAGAGAGTTAAAATAGATCTTTATGTAAATTTAAGTATATAATATATATTTATGATTATGAATCTTCTATAGATGTGATAGTATAAGTGATATTAAAATATATTAATATGCTTACACTATCATCAACGGAGCACATAGTAGTCACAGATCGACCTGCGCAGTCAAGTTGCGGGGTCAAAAGGGTAACGTAGAGTAGTCGCAGATCGACTTGGCGGTCAGGTTGCGATGGTCAAGGGGGCAGCGCAAAGTACTTGCGGATCGCCCCCCGAAGAATTTTTTATGGTGGTAAAGGGGAGGGGGAAGAAGGGATCGGAGGTCCCCCCTCCCCCAAGTTACTTGTTTAGGGGGAGATCGGCCGCTCTAAAGGTCTGGATCGTTGTTGCTCAAGGTGGATCGTCGAGGGGAGGGATCTAGGGGGAGCCCTAGACGATGAAGGGGAGGGGGCGAAGTGAGAATGAGGGTGAGAAGGGGGAATCGGTCCGATCTCCCCCTTATTGGTAGGGTTGTTCACTGTTCAGTTCAACTTGAAAAACCAAACCAAACCAGTACTTTGGTTCGGTTTGGTTTGGTTTGAACTACCGATCAGTTTGGTTTGGTTTCTATGACCCTTCAAATCAAACCAAACCGGTAAACCGAATAACCCGACTATATATAAGATAGTATTTATGCATCTTTTCTTATAAAACTAAATTTGTTTCAAAAGTTTTTAAGGTAAAATTAATGTAATGTATAAACATATAAACAAGATTTTAATAGAATATGATTTAAAACAAATAAAATAAAATTATATATTGATATATCTACTACACCTTAGTAAAATATGGTTTGAACCGAACCAAACCAAACCGAACCGAACCGAACTAATTTAGTTCGGTTTGGTTTGGTTTGAAAGATAATTTGGTTTGGTTTGGTTTGAGAAAAAATATTTAAAAACCAAACCAAACCAAACCATGAACACTCCTACTTATTGGGGGGATCGGACCAGAAAATGATCCATAATCAGGTCCTAAATCGATCCGATTCTGGACCGTTCCGGGTTCTAGGGAATAGACTGATTCCCAGATCGATCCACCTTGATCGGTCGAGGATCAACCGATCTGGTCAATTCCGACTGATCCAGCCGAGAGACCCAGCCGGATCGGTGGGTATTGATCCGATCCAAGAATCGGTTGATCCCGATCCAGATTGGCTGATTCTGCAATCCATGGGTTAAGATGAGACAAAGGGGCGGGTGTTTTGCCGATCCCTAACTAGTCCCAATTATTGAGTTAATTTGTTGATTTTTTATTTATTTTTACTTGATTGTTTGTTTTAAATTTTTTTGAATCTTTCGTTTTGAATAGGGGTGCAAACGAAACAATACACTCGACAAGTAGCTCGAAGCTTGACTCGATAAAAACTCGACTCGGCTCGTTTATTATGTTAAATGAACAAGCTTGAACAAAAAATAAAGCTCGACTCATTAAACGAGCCGAGCTTGAACAGACTCCTGCTCCGCTCGAAAAGCTCGCGAGCAACTCGATTAAATATTATATTATATATTTATTTTTAAAAATTAAATTTTAAGTATTAATATTTATATATTATCACTTAAATATATTAAATAATTCAAAATTTGAGTTTAAACTTAGATTAAGTTTCATAAATGAGTGAAATATAAAATTTCACAAATGACTTTTCATTGATTTTGGGTTTATAAAAGAGTTTGTATATAGCTTAAGTTTGAATATGAATTGAATTTTAATTTAACTACTACTCGAGTTCGCGCTCGACTCGACTCGATTAATAAACGAACCAAGCTTGAACAAGGGTTTCACATACTCGCTAAAACTCGAACTCGAACTCGAACTCGTGTAAAATAAACGAGCCGAACTTGAACACCATACTACTCGGCTCGGCTCGACTCGTTTGCACCCCTAGTTTTGAACAGTGGACAACAAGAGTACTATTCAATCAAGGCCTGTTGGGCCTCTTTTGCTCATGTGGCCCATGTTGATTGTTGAGGGTCTGTTAAGTTCTCCCGTTGATTGACTGTCTCGATGAAGGACTTCTCTTTCTTTTTTTTCCGACCCTTTTATCCAGTGGGCCCCACGTCATGCCACCGTGGACTAAAGGCCTGGGAAAAAATAATCCCAGAGCACTGTTTATCGAGGCACTATACGCCCGACAGTGTTTGAAAGGGCCAACGAAGCCACAAACCCTGAAAGGACCGCCGCTCGAGAGCTTTGGAGGGGAGAACAAGGGCTGCAAACCTCTCTGACTGCAGCGAAGGCTCTCGACGACTCCATTTGTAGCCGCAATCACGCTGTCCAGGTCCGTCTAGATTGATAGCAAGCGAAGGTGAGGGATGTTGGCCACAGTCGAGGGGTCCTATGGAAATTCCTTCCGACTTAGATAAAGAAAGCGATTGCTCTCAACGATGTGCCGGAGGGAACAAGGGATCCTTAGAATGTGTCTGGAAGGAGAAGACAACTATGCAAGATGAAGGAGTAGGCTCCGACGGTGCAACCAAAGAGAGTAGACAACTCTAATAATGCAGATGGCTTCAACGAAAAGAGAAAAGAGACTTGAAGGCTTCGATGGAAGGAAGAAACGACGCGACTGGAAGAGGAATCGAGGCTCATCAGCTCAACTAGAGAAAGGAACCAACTCCAATGGCACCAAGAATTGGAGACGATGGTGCCAACAGTAACTTCCTCTCTCCCTTTTCCCTCAATATCTCCAACCCTTTGACCTTTGACATCCCTGCTGGCAGGCCGTCACCCACTCTTTATAAGCTCCCGGCCTTTCAATCCCAAGGGTCTCGGAATGGCAATACTTGTCCAAGTGGGACTCGGAAGCATCAGCAATACACGGGACCAAGTCTTAGTCGGATTGCAAGTCTAAGAAGGCATCAAAGAGGATCCTCGACGTTGCTTGTCGCCATCAGAACTTGCTAGAAAAGTCAATCTCAGTGCTTTCCAGGTTTTAGAGATCCTACAAGAGGAAGATCTGCAACATTCCGTTTTCAACAATGTCCGACTACACGCTGGATCTCATAAACACTGTATACCGACCCCTTGGACACGGTGAACTTCTTATCCCACCGTATGCTTCCATTTTTTTCATTTCACCTTCCTCAGACCGATCCTCAGTATCTGGGAAGTCCGATGATTTTTAATTCCAGCTGAAGCAGCTCTTCTGTTGTGCCAGCTCCTTTCGTCAAGAACGTCTCCGACCGACCAGATTTCTGCAGCCATCAATTCTGTGTTTCAGCAAATTTCTGGGAAATTACTGGACTTACAGGGTACTCGACCTGCTCCCCCCTTTTTTTGCAACTGGGTTCAATTTTTTATGTCGTCCACTTGTCATTTCTTCATCACATTGTCCCTGCACGCACCTGTTCTTTAGATAACCTGATTATAGACTCTTTCTTTTTCCATTTCAGACCGTTAAATTCTTTCCACAGTCCACTTTAAATCCATTTCAGTGTTTTATAACTGTAAGGTAAATGCTAACTGCCCTCATGCCCTGTATAACTCAAATAGACAATTGGGGTGCTTATCGCATGAGACTCTAATTTTTCATTTCAAAATTTTTTGGCAATTTCTTTATTTTTTAGGTGTCAACAGTGTCATCCCTCCATCCAATTACCTTCGAAACATATCTCAAAGACTGAATGCAATAGCCTAGCTGCAGGACCCCACAGGTATGCAGGTTACCACAATGGCCTTCGCAATTTTTCACAATATATGGAAGCTAGTTGTTTGATATGTCTTGAAGGAAGACAACTAGAACCAGGAAAGGTAACAAGAAAGGAGATGAATGATGTTAAATTGTTAACTACCAGAACAGGATTATAATATGGCCAGCTGAATAAGGACGAACTAAGATAGCAACCATCAAGCAGAAACCAAATAAAAATAAATGTTGGAACTTGTGGCCCAGAGGACCATGCTATTGGGCTAGTAGTTAGACATTCAGCTGGACTTACCTACTGTATCAGCGTTATCATGGAGCGATCAAAAAGTAGCCAAAGCATCCCAATACCATATTTGATGCGGAACAACATGGCAGATATCAAGCTAAATGCCGCAAAACAAACTAAAATAAAGCAAACTAAAGTGAACTGGTCAATAATAGGTTAAAAACTAACTGAACCCCTGTGCACTAAACTAGACGGAATTAAGATGAACCGTAAATGTTTAGAATCTAACAGAACCCCTGCACACCAGCAGGCTGAACACCAAGTGGCTTGGACAGGCGAGCACTGCAAGCCTAAGAGATCACTTGTGAATCAGTTCGAAAAAAACATGTTAAACTGGCTTGGACTGGTCAGATCTGACAGCTGGACTGCTGGTCCAGTCGACCGAGCCAGGAAGGTTCATGCAGGCCCATGTGGTGCACTTGAAGGGAATGTGTGGCTTCTGTGTTGACCCGGCTCTGCCAAATGCTGTAGGATGTTTCAAAACAGCATGCATGGAGGTGCAGAAATGGACAAACACCCATAGAGAGCCCTGTAATGGTACTGTAGCCACGATGGGGGAATGTTGAAACCTTCTACATGTCATATGGTAGCACATCTTCAAAACAAGAGAGAAAAACAAGGGATATGCGCAGAGAAAACCGGAGTGGTTGATGCGGACATGGATAAGAAGGATGAAGAAGAAGATGGCGACGGTCTGCAGAAAGGAGTTGATATTCCATGCAGGTGTAATAATCACCGGAAAAGAAAACGAGAAATAGGCAAAAAGCAAGCGGTGAGCAACAGAATAGGGGCATTTGGGGATTGCCAGATGACAGGGAAAATGTCAAGAAAACCTTGGAAGCAATTTGGGAATCGATGGAACTTGGAAGTTGTCCAAATGCCATGTGGTTTCAAGCAAGGAAACTGGTTCGCCGGATCTATTTGAGAACTGTTGCCTGATGTTGATTGCAATTGTTCAAGGATCACCGGACGCTGTAGAAGAAGTTGAAGATGAGAGCACAACTTCAGAACACTGTCGCAAAGTTGCACTATCGTTGAAGGGATGATGAAACCGCAGCTGCACTGGATGCTCTGAAGTCGATCAACCCAATTGGGGAAGAAGAAGAAGAAAAAAACGAAGTCATAGAAGGTGAAGCCAACCTTGTGAAATTGTGAAGGGTGAAGATAGAACAGGTGAGGAGGGGAAGAAGAATGGCTCACCAGCCAAGAAGAGCATCCGGCCCATTGGAAAGGTGGAGAAAAAGATACTGGGGCTGCACCCTTTTTAGCAGAACTAAACTCCAAGAATTCTTCAAGCGAGCTATTTTCTCGAGAGTACATGAGTCCCATTATATAGAGAAGCCTTTTTTTACAAAAGACCATGTAAAGAAAACATTTACTAATAAGTTGTTCTAACCACTGAAATGTAAAAAACTAAAATTAGTCTCCATCAATACTTCAATCTGATGCCAAGGTGCTAGTAGAAGCAATTAATTGAACAGTTCCCATCCAAGAATGACCTTTGTCACCATAATACTGTGGCCTCAGAAGCGTCTAGATCAGTTATTGCTTATGGTAGAAGATTCTCACACCTGAAGGTGGGCTGTATGTCATAATATCACAGTGCTTCAATAAAATGTAAAGTTTCTAAATAAAAAAAGACCAAAAGGGAAAAGGAGTAGCCCGCAAGAAAAGAACATAAAGACAATGAAGATATGGGATGCACAAATTAAAATGCTAATGCACTTTATATTCATATTATACAACACGCCATAGAAACATTAGAAATCATAAACAAGTAAATAAATGAAAGACAAGTAATAGCATTATCAGATTGGACAAGCACATGCAAAGCATTTCTGAAACACATTAGTTAATGCTTAAGTTTTTTTTCCCGAAGGCAAATACATCAGAGCATGGACTGGCACAAACCACGGCCCTTGTTATTTTATCTATTGCATTTACAGAGCTAGCAGCCCAACACAGCCACTAAATCAACACCGGAAAGAAAGGATGGTGCGATGCCATACAACCTCATATTAGAACGTAAGAACCACGGAGGGGTCGGTGGCTCCTGCCCAGATTTTGACCACGGAGACACTCCAGTTTCATCACTTCAGAATGATCAATGAAAAGGTTTACCTGAGGATAGGTTAATCAGAAAATGTCATAATTGCTAAGTTCCAATACCAGCTCAAGGGACAAGCACATCAAGGAAAAAGATGTTTACCCTAGGACCGTAGCGCTTGATAAACCACTCTGAAGTGTTGGCATCAAAGGCTTCAAACATTGTCCTATCTAATCCCAGACGCCCTATAATCCTAGCAATAATATCAGTCCTCAGAACATCAGCATACTCAGCATCAATCATGATCATATCTGCTCCAGCCTCCAGGCACCTCTCAGCCCTTCTAATCAGCAAGTCCACATCTTCAATAATTTCTGCAACCAAAGGTGCAACATGTCAGCAGATATTGTGACATTGATAACGGTCTAGAGGTTCTTTTCAACCAGTGAGCAAAAAACTCAGAAAATTAGCTTATGAAACGTTGATGATGGTCGACAGATAATTCTATTCAACCAGCAAGCAAGAGTCTCGGAAAGCTAGCCAGTGTAAGATCAACCAAGGAAGGCTAGGTCAGGGGTCGGTCGACCCCGAAACCGACCCAGTCAAACCGGGTTGCGACCTAGGTCGAACAGGATCAAACTTATTTGTTTCAAAAAATATAAAAAACATTAAAATTACATGGAAAATAAAAAAATAGAAAAATATATTTTTATAATATATATTTACATATACATAAAAATATATACATAAATATAATTATATTTATGATATAATTGAATATGAGTGTTTATGTGTGAATACAAGTAAATATAATTTTTTGAGATTATAATGTATTAGTATATATTAGAAAAGAGTTAATCTCAAGTGAGAAAGTAAAGATGGTTAAGAAACAATTTTATAAATTTTAAGTATGTATTATTTATTTATAATTATAAATTTTAACCATATGTAAAAATATAAATGATAGTGAAATATCGTTATATTATTAATAAATGGAGCGCTCAAAAATCGCAGATTGACCTACGCAATCAGGTCACGGGAGTCAAGGGGTAGTGCCCCTTGTGGGGGGTATTAAGGGGGCAAAGCCCTCCAATAAAAAGAGTATATAATAATATAAGTGATATATATTGGAATTTTTTTACTTAGGCCGGGTTGCCCGGGGGTCAGACCGGGTCGGGTGACCTAGCCAAGCAGGTCATCAGGTTACCCGACCCGACATCGGCTCACGCGACCCCACGCTGGGTCACCCGGGCGACCACTGGGCGACCCGGTGAACCATGAGATCAACAATGGCCGACATGTAGTTCTATTCAGCCAGCAAGTAACATGGATTGCAGAATCGGTCGATCCGGATCGGGATCGACCGATTCTTGGATCGGATCAGTACCTACCGATCCGATTCCAGTCGGAATTAGCGATCCAGCCGGGAATCCCGGCTGGATCGGCCGGAATCGATAGGATCGGTCGATCCCGGACCGATCCACCCGGATCGATCCCAAAATCGGTTGATCCGGACCGATTCGCCGGAAAATCGGAAGACCCGGAATCGAACCGATTCCGGGATCGATCCGGTCCCGTTTTAAGGTCCAATCACCCCTATTCGGGGTCGATCCGGACCGATTCTCCCCCACTTGCCCCCTTCGCTTCTTCTCCTTCCCCCCAAGGCGCGCTCGAGAGATCAGGGCTTCCCCGCCGGCGATTCACCGCTGTCGGAGGGGGCGATCCAGCCTATTCAAGGGCGGCATCCAACCTCGGGGAGGGGCGATCCACCCTAAAGCACAAGGTTTGTAAGGGGGGGGTTTCGATCTCCTTCCCCCCCGGGCCTTGGCCCTCGTCGGCCGGCTGCAGCCTCGCAGCATGGGATCCCCCATCGGGGGATTATTTCACCCCAACGGGGGTGGAATTGCACCCCCGAAGGGGTGAATAGCACCCCTTCGTGCACATCACTACCCCCGGCGGACCGTTTTACAAGCCCCCCCCAGGCGGGGGGCTGGTATATAAAATCCCCCTATCGGGGGGATTATTTCACCCCCCCCCCCAATGGGGGTGCTTAATCACCCCTTCGGGGTAAAGAACCACACCCCGAAGGGGTGATCACATACACATCGCCCCCCCTGGGGGGGGATTATTTCACCCCCACGGGGGTGGATTTAATTGGCCTAATATCGTGTATGGTTTTATGTGTTGTAGATAAGATGTCGGACGAGGAGCATGGCACCGGACCCGTTGCAATTTCGCGACATTGGATGGCAACACGGCCATCTCCTCGATTCGCAGAAGAAGAGAGTTAGATGCAAGTGGGTGCCAAAAAAGAGATGAATGGAGGTGTGTATCGGCTCAAGCAACATATAGCCGGACGGGTGGCAATGTTAAGAAGTGTGATAAAGTACCGGCCGAGCTAAGGGAGAAGATGAGGGGTTATTTAACCGGAAGGACATCGCAGAGGGAGGCGAGAATTGTCGGCAGAGACAAGACCTCCACGACGAGTGCTAGGTCGGAGAGATGCCGATCTTATGGCCGGAAAGAGCAAGAAAGGGAAAGGGCCAGCACATGAAAGGGTCCAAGTTGATTCTTCATCTTCATCGACGAGGAAGAGACCCAAAGTTAGGAGAGCCGCTTTGAGAGTAGGGCTCGTGCCCGTGAGGACGAGGAACGAAGACGAGGAGCAGGAGGTTCCTGGCTTAGACGATCCGATGTGGGGGCGGGGACCCGCCCTGTTCGAGAGCCTGAAATTCGGAGGACACATTCTGTTCGACCGATGCCGACAGGAGACACTGCCATGTATAGGGAGAGTGGCAGAGGTCAGAGGGGTATAAAACAAGCACTTAAAGGGGTGAAGGCATCGACTGGGGCAGCAAAGAAAGCCCTTAAGCATATGGTCAAGTTCTTTCTACATGCAGGTAAAGATTTGTTGAAGTCGGGTTAGCATTTGCTTGTCTATATGAATTTCTTATTAAAGTTAGTTATTATTAACAACCCTCTCTTTTCCCTTATCTTGTTTTTGAATTTGTAGGTGTCCCGGCACATGTTCCTACCAGTCCATATTTCATCTGTACTATGGTTGATGCGATTGGTGAGGCCGGGCCGGGGTTGAAAGCCCCTACATCAAAGTATATATATGAAAAGCTTGACGAGGAGGTCGATGAGTTGACCTACGGATAGATGGATTCAAAACCATCCTGGAAGGAGAGGGGGTGCACCGTAATGTGCGATGGATGGACCGGAATCACAAGGAGGTCACTTATAAACTTCCTTGTGTATTGTTCGGAGGGCACCGTATTTCAAGTCGGTCGATGCATCAAAGCCGTGAAAAATGCAACATTACCTATTCGGCTTGATGAACAATGCTGGTGGATTTAGATAGGGGAGGCCAATATCGTGCGCTTTGTCACGTACAATGAGGCCTCATATAAGGCCGGCAGAAAGCTAACGGAGGCTCGACCTCACTTGTTTCGTGGTGCCCCTGTGGCAAGACATTCTATCAATGATGTTGGAAGATATTGGTAGGGATGCTTAATGTCAAGTCTGGTCAACCAAGACAACTTATCACCTCATTTATCTATGGCCATCCACGACTTTTACATATCGAGGCAAGACACCGATGGTCATGATTCGACGACCAGTGTCCCACAAGATTCGCCACTCATTTTATTGCATTGTAGAGCCTATATGTGTACAAGGCTAGTTTAAAAAGGTTCATTCTCTCCATCGCTTATCGTAGAGTACATGGATATTACATGAGCTCCTCGGGATCAAGATGAGATAATCGCTAAAGACGAGGACCGATGAATAACCAGGTGGGAGAAGGTGCAAGATTATTTCCGTTCCGTCATAACCTTTGTGCGGTGTACTTAGGTTGGTAGATTCAAATGACAAAAATCGATGGGGTACTCATGATGCTACGGATAAGGCTAAGTTGAAAATTAAAGAGAAGCATCCCAAGCGGTTACAAAAGTTGTGGAAGGTTTATTGACAATGATGGGACAAAACCCTACACCACGACATTCAGACGTGTATAATTTAGTAGTGTAATACGGTCAGCGATTACAAGTTATATTTTCGTGTATTACCCCCACTGCCTTTAAACTAATGGAGTAATAACGTTGTTACAGGGTACTTCTCAACCCCAAGGATACAAGATGGTGGCCTACATGTAATGATGGTGAAGTATTATCAGCACACTATCCGTAATTAAACGACTATGTAAGACCCAAGCAATATTTAACGTGCGCCGAGGTTGAAGTAAGTAATACGTTTCATATTAATTAAACTTTTAACTTTATCTCAAGAAGAGAAGATAACGCTTTTAGTTTGCGTTTTCGATGACTTACACAGTGCACAAGACGGGGTGTACGGGGATCCAGATTTGCAAAGATCATACGATAGGGTCCCCCTAGTAATATGCTTACCCGAATTAATGACTCTTTAGTTACTTGATTTATTTTTACATAACGTTAATGATGCATGTAATTGTCTTCTTTACAATTACAGCTGAGTGGTGGATTATGGTGACAAACAGAACTGGATGGAAACCAGTTGCAACCGTTGCAATTCGGGTGCTAAGTCAGAGCACATCGTCATCCTAGTGCGAGAGAAATTGAAGCACCTTCAACCTTATTCATACGAAGAGGAGAAATAAAGTCAAAGACAAAAGATCGAGAAGCTTGTTCGTCATTACAATACGAGGTCCGAGGATCAAGAATATCAAAGACAGGCAAGTAAGACATCGGAGCAGAGATTCGTACGCTCTGCGGACCGGCCAAGAAAGAGCACAGCGCCCAAGCTACTCGGGGCTTGTCCCGGACGGACGTGGACTTGGAATATCTATTCCAAGAAGAACATCCACTGCGTACGGGTGGAAGACAAGGATGCCGAGGAGAGCCGCAGTTCGACCCGAACGACGTATCACGGGCCGAAGGAGAGCTTGACGCCGTTGTCGGTGAGGACGAAGACACGGGAAGTTGAAGAAAGTCAAGTCCCGCGCACGCCTCCACTTCCCCGATCCACCCCGGACTACGCGCCTTCTCCGTAGAGACATCCAGCCTCCGCCCCCGCCGCTACAGCCTCTCGCTCGGATTCCACCGCGGGCCCTTCTACTACCACCACCACCAAGAATGGTGGATTATTTAGGCTTTAAAGAAAGTATGCTTACCTTCACAGCCAGCAAGTCAAGGAGATCCTACATCAAGAGGAAGAATATAAGTATCAAACGGCGACATCATCTCCTCGACACCGAGACCACCGCCCACCTTCATCGACGAGGACGAAGAAGAATTCTACGCCACCCACACAACAACAACCGTAGGGGGGTGGAGGTGGAGGTGGGGGTGGCGGCAGCACAGGGTGGAGGCGGCGCCTCACCTCGTGTGCAAAGTAGGGTGGCTCTACTAGTAGTGCTCCGACGAGTGGAGCAGGTCCAGATGATTTCAGTGATAAAAGACACTCATGTTCGAGTGGCAGGGGCCGGACGCCGGACGAGGTTGAATGTTTTCGACGAGTTTGCATCTTCCTATCCGTAGCCCGCCTCGTACAACAGCTCGGCTATCCACCTCCACCATCTTTTCTACCTCCACCTCCTCGGAGTTTACGAGTTTACCGACATGGCCCGCTTTATTTTCTACGGATACGGGCCAATTATGACCGACCCTAATCAATGGAGATTGCAGAAAATCGAACTGACCAGACAAAGATCCGTATCCGCATCCATCCTACTCCTGGGACATTACCATAGTTGGTGGTGATGGCTATGTATAATGTATTTCTTCGTTTATTTCACGCAATGTAATACGAGTGGTAAGAAGAATATGTGGTGTACAATTCTCATGGAGTTGGGTATGATTGTTTGCTTGGTAAAAAATACGTATCTTATTCGATGTATGATTGTTCTATCGCGCGATTGGATACGATATGTGTTCTATATGATTGATTGTTAATTTTTTATATGAATGAGTGTTCCCTATATTTTTTTCACATTTTTTCTGAGTCCTATGTATTTTTATTGATTTTTTGGCGATTTTTCCATATTTTTTCAAAGAGCAAAAAAAAAAAACGATCCAGACCGATTCTGGATCGGTCTGGCTCCAAGAGAATCGGCCTGGATCGGTCCGATCCGATCCGATCCGGATCGGATCGGACCCCACCGATCCAGGATCCGATCCCGATCCCGCGATCCTTGGCAAGTAACAGTCAGTAAACTAGCTCGTGTAATAGAAAGGGGTGGGGTTTTGGAAAATAAATTAACATGAGAAAGAGAAGACATTTGCCACTCGCATTTATATCCATTCTTATATCATTTAAAGAGAAACCGTCACAACATGTTTCCAACACTTTTATCATCATCCAACATGTGTCCACATCTTCCACTACTTGGTTCACTTAGTCTACTGAATTGGCCGATCCCAATTTGGGATCAGCATAGGCTGACCTAATCCTCAGAGAGAAAGCATGATCCCTCCAGCAATTTCTGCTGGGATCGGAATGGATCAGCCCCAGATTGGCCAATACAGATTAAGATCATATGATCGGGGACGATCGCCAAGAAAGAAATAGCTGATGCCACTACCACTACCTCCGCCTGAAGGATGCTTGATGCGAGATTACCTAAACCAAAGTGGAGTTCAACAGGGCTAATTACAAGCAATGAAATTACAACATGATGAATATCTACACTCAGGAATTTTACTTGAAAATAATCAGTTAGAAATTAAGCCCAACCCTCACAAGTTAAAGGATCAGATTAAGAACTATCTTGAGTTAGGATGCTCTAAAAAAATATCTCACGCACGAAGCAGGATGGATTAGTCAACAGTGTTTTGTTAACGAGCCAGGAACCTAATGCTCTTGATCTGCACAGCATCTCAAAAATATAATAAGCGAGCAATTGAAAAGAAGAGACGTTGAGTCCAGAATTTACCTCCACGTTAGATGTGGGTTCAGACTAGGTGCAGCAGGTTGTTTCTCGTACCTAAGGTACATTCAGGAGCTTACAATCATTGAGATCCCACACCTTGCACGGTAATAGGACACAACTATAAGGTCAACCGAGGGAAAACCAAAGGTTGTCAGACCATTTCTTTCCTTCACATGCCAATGGTATGACCCGTGGCTGCACAATCTTCAATTACAAGGGGTCTTCCCATGATATCAGTTGTATTCTCTTGACTAAACTATGAAACAACGTAGATCTCCGGAACAACTCCAGATCTGGAATCATGACTGTCCTTCAGATATTTCCCTGGAGGTTCCAAAGTGGATCAACTAGGAAATGTTGGAGGGAATGAATTTCGATTTCATGAGAAGAATTCAACATCGTTGTTGACAAATTTATTTTCTGTTTTGAAACAAATCCAAAAGAATTTATTTGATTAAGCATTGAAATCAAAAAGTTATAGGTTGCAGAGTGACGAATGGACATGTGAACGTTCATGATGTAACTTCATTTTTATAAAAAATTCAAATTTCATGTTTTTCCTTTCTAGAAAAGAATTTGATTTTGTTTAGCTTTAACAACTATGAAAATATGTGATATTTCATAGGAGTATTAGCTAATTCATAATATATAAAATGTGTATGTTAAGGTTGTTGGATTCTTTGAAATTTTTATTTTCTTCTTTGGGTTCTTGTTGACTAATGCATTTGAATTCTTGGTTTCAGTCCTTGAGGGTTTCAACTTTGAAATTCTTTTTTTGTTATGCCTGGACAATTTGAGATTGACTTCAGATTGATTCATCTGAAGCTTTTAACATTTGGTCATCAAATATTTGATTAAGCATTGAAATCAAAAAGTTATAGGTTGCAGAGTGACGAATGGACATGTGAACGTTCATGATGTAACTTCATTTTTATAAAAAAATCAAATTTCATGTTTTTCCTTTCAAGAAAAGAATTTGATTTTGTTTAGCTTTAACAACTATGAAAATATGTGATATTTCATAGGAGTATTAGCTAATTCATAATATATAAAATGTGTATGTTAAGGTTGTTGGATTCTTTGAAATTTTTATTTTCTTCTTTGGGTTCTTGTTGACTAATGCATTTGAATTCTTGGTTTCAGTCCTCGAGGGTTTCAACTTTGAAATTCTTTTTTTGTTATGCCTGGACAATTTGAGATTGACTTCAGATTGATTCATCTGAAGCTTTTAACATTTGGTCATCAAAGCCTTTTGGCTTTGATATTTCAGTATCACATTTGAAGCCCACCTTTTTTGTTCAAGATGCCAGATTACATAGAGTTGCTGTTGCTGGTCTTTTTTTGATTGGCAGATCTGCCGATTGCTCTCTGGAGCATTATCAAAAATTTTCTTTGGATCGGGATTCTCAGACCTCCTGGCCAACAAGCTTTTGCAGAATCTTGAACAAGGTTCGCTGAATCGGAACTGGGGGATGGATTGGCTAGTGCTGATCCAATTTGAATCGGGATCAGACCAAGGATTGCCATCTCAGATCTTGGCGTCGTCTCGGGGGGGGGGGGGTGAAACAGGAGATCTCAAGAAAATCTAAGAAGATCAGATCTTGGATTCTCGGATCAAAATATATATATGTATAAAACAGAACATAGTATCTTATAAAGATGGGAATACATCAATGAATTTACATGAAAATATATAACATATTTGCACATCAATTGTGTGAATGAACAATTACAAAGCACTCTCAATACTAAAAAGATGATCTTTGTACTACTAAAAGATTTAAACTTTTATGTGATCTTATTTAAATACTAATGTTGTATTAAGAGTATTTTTTATGTTCTTATTCTTGATTGTTTATTACAAATCGATGAGTAAATATTTTGTGAAATTGAATTGATATAATATGTTTATTACATAAGATATAATCTTTATATGAAAAACTGATGATTAATATCCAAATCTAAAATTTAAATAGATTAAGAGCATTATTTGACTTAGGTTATAATGAAATGTGTATGTTTATGTGTTCATACATTCAAATGTGATTTTATTTATGTAATTATGTATAGATAGATATATATTTATTTTAAAAAATAATTAATCTTGACAAACTTGATGTGTGTGTGAAAGAGAAGAGAGGTAAATTACATCTTTATAAAATTTAAGTATATAACATATATTTATGATTATAAATATTATATATATGTGATAAGATAAGTGATAGTAAAATATTGGTATACTATTATTAAATGAGGCACTGAATAGTCACGGATTGACCTGCGTGGTCAAGTCGCGGGGGTTAAGGGGCCAGCATCCCTTGTGGGGGTATCAAGGGGCAAAGCTCCGGAAGAAATTTTTTTTTATGGACCAGTCCAAGTGAGACACCTTGGTGAGACCAAGCATCTCGCGAGATCTCGTAAGATCTGGGCAATATTGCATTCCATAGATGATAGATCAGATCGATCTAGACTGATTCTCCAAGAGGAAACCAGATCCAAAATCAGTCTGGATCAAGAATTTTGTTTATTTTTTTCAAAAAGAATCATGGTAAATCCTAAAAAATGAGAGCTCCTAACACACTTCCATGTGACTATCACTCTGTATAAGACATATCAATACATCCCCCTTAAGTTCTAAGGCCAACAGAGAAGACAAATGGGGGGAGAGAGAAAAAGGGGAGGGGGAGAAGGGAAAACCTTTGGTGGGGACACCCGATTTCAAAATCGATATGGAAAAGTCTATAGCCGTCAGAAAGACAACTTGTGGTTGGGAGACTTTGGAAATATCAGTTAGACTACATTTTGTACCTAAATTGGGCTTCTAGAAGGACTATACACTATGGCCGCTTTGGGATTGAATCTGCCAGGGCGTTTGGGCTGAACAGTTGAGTTACTAGGGGTCCCGTACGCCTTCAGCGTATTGGGCTCAACTGCTGCTCAGGGTCCAGTACGCCTTCAGCGTATTGGGCTCAACTGCTGCTCGGGGTCCAGTACGCCTTCAGCGTAATGGGTTCAACTGCCGCTCGGGGTCCAATACGCTCTACAGTTTTTTTTAATTCATTTCTTTTTTTACACACTCTTATAAAGGCTATGTACATCCATCACTTATGGGCATGAAGAGAAATGAAAAAAGTGACGTTGCTTTATCCTTTTCCTGTTTTACCCTTAGTGTCGTAGCTTCTTTAAGTTCCGTCGGAAGTGTTCTCTCTCTCTCGATGGTATTAGCTTTCCCCTTTGTCCGTCTCCGCGAGCGAACCTTACCGTGTTCCTCTGATCGCCATGGCTGTCTCCCACGAGCTCCTATCAACTCTCCGTAGCATAGAGTTGTTTCCTTAGATCCATTCCAGCCCTTGAACTTCTAGTTTAGTGCTCGTGGTCGCTTCTATCCGTCTACCGGAGGTTCTGTGCACACGCCTTCGCTCCATCGTCTGCCAGAGGTTCTGCACACACAACTTCGCTCCATCAAGACGTCTTCCTCCTCTTGGCTCCTTGGTGACGATTCTGGTGGAATCTGGTAAATACGGCGTCCTTCTCGGGCTTCTACAGATTCTTCTCCGAGTTCCTAACTAGGCGAACACCACGTTCGCTGTTCTGTGGACCGATCTACCTTCCGGAAGAAAGTCTTGATGCTCCCGATGGCAAACCTTGCTCTGATTCATTCTGGATCTGGTATCTCCATCAGTTGAAATCGTGAGGATCCTCGTTCAGATAAGTAGCGGAACTTTGACGGCTTGCTTGGGTGATTACCGGCTATTTTATTTTCTGTTCTGGTTCGTCCGAAAGTTATACTCCAGATCTATGGCTCCCGACCTCGACTTCAGTCTATGTCGGCGGATAGCTGAATAGAACTGGTCCTCTTTCCTGGTTGGTACCGCGAGTTCTGTGGCTACTCTAGTTCTGTGGACTGTCCGCCTTGACATTGGGCTGGAGACGCATCCCGAACTAGTCCTGCAATCATTTGAAGTTGATCTTGGCGTTTCCGTCTGTTATATTGATGAGCTCTTCGAGCTATGACACTAAGGCTGAATGAGATCCCAGGGATCAGTGATCTGAACGTCCCTCCCCTCGGTTTATGCTCTTGAGTCCCTCCCTGTTCCGGGAAATGATGTTTGGTGTTGTTCTGTATGAATCTTCCATGATTCTGGTTCGGATATGTTGATGACAGATTTCTAGTATTTTCTACACTGGTCCAACTCCAGTGGTTGCCCCTTCAGTGAGGGCTTAGTCCCCTGAACGCTGGTAGCAGTTTCTGATAACAGATATCTAGTGTCTTCACTACACTAGTCCTTCTCCAGTGGTTGCCCTTCAGCGTGGACTTAGTCCCCTGACTGCTGGTAGCGATTTCTGTCATAATGGTTTATTTCTTTGTCGATCTTACTGAGTGACTCCTTGGAGCTGCCAGTTGACGACAAGTTCAGCACCACCCTGAAGTGTCAGGGTTCTGATCCCATCCGGTTTATCACCTTGCTAGCTATTTGTTTACGAGCAGAACATCTCCTATTTGGATCTCTCGGTGGTAGCTCGTCAACCTGGCTGCGAACACCCACCATAGTTGATTTGTTGATCCTATACCGTCCTGCGAGACGTGGATCTTTATTTTCTTTGGAAATTTGTAAATTCCTTAATCCCACAATTGTGTATAAGGTCGGGTGTTCATAGCCAGCCGAGCCGACACCCACGTTTCGACGTGGAGGTACATCTCTTACCTTAACCTTGGATGTTTACTTTGTTCACTTGTATGCGTCGAACGCTATGCTCAGTTGTGTGTAGGAAATCTAGCTCGCATATTTCAAGTAGTCGGCGTATTGTGAGTTCAAATTTGAGTTGACCTAATTTTGAAAACTACTTAAATCAGTTTCGATAGATTGAGGATTTGATAACCACGTTGGTTGAGAATAAAATTTGTTTAAGATTTCTTTGGTTAATCTTTTTGGAAAAGCTACTGGTCCAATTTCTAATGATAACATTTTAAACTGATTTTGAACTCTAAAATTGACGTTTATCAGATCTGTTGGTAAATTCTAGTGAGCCGTTAATAACTGCAAGTCCTTTTCTCTCGATCCGTTGTCTGTCCCACATCAACCTTGCTTTGGAGGGGGTTTTTTGACCTCACTAGATGGGATGCCGGAGGGAAGGGGAGGGGAGCCCTAGAATCAGGAGGGAGGGAGGGAAATCCGGGTAGGGGATAGAGGATCACCAATTTCCCCCCCAAATTCCATAACTTACGGTCTCCTAGAGATCGGCCGATTCTTGATCCAATCTAGAAGAATCAGTAGATTTAGGGCCAATTCTCACGATCCAAGTAGATTTCTCCAGGAATTGTACCTGGATGGGGTTTCTGGTGGTGGCTTGGATCGACATGAGCCGATCCGATCCAAAAATCAGGCGATTCCGATCTAGATCAGCTAATTCTCTGAACGACAATTTTGAATCTTGCAGCATCATTTTTTTTTGATTGACTGATCCCGGCCTTCATGTTTATAGATATTTGAACCTGAGATTTTTTGAATTTGGATGTTCAGATTTGAGATTGATAAACCAGACTTCAGAATTTTGATTAAAGTTGCAGATTTTAGTTTGTATTTGAATAAATCTCAACTTGAGATTGAATGTTAAGGAATTTAACCTCCCCCATATCTGGAATTGGCATTTTAGGTTTGAATTCCATTACTCCATTATATGGATTGGATTTTGAGCCTTCCAACAAATCTGATTCTGCAGATGTAATTTCCTTAACTTCTAGATCTTAATCTTTATTCAAAACAGAACCTCGGATTTAGATTTCCTGGGTCAGATCTCTCAATTTCCAAAAATTCCACGCAACTTTTAAGTTTAAGAACTTGTAATGTCTAAGTTATGCGTTTTAATTTAGGAGCTTCCTTTTAAACTTCCGAGGTCCCAAAGTTTTTAAGATCTTGGATTTCTCAGATCTGAAAAAAAATATGCACAGATTGAGTTATCTGATAATTCAGTCACTTACACAGATTTAGAGATGTAAGGTTCCCTTGTTTATTATCATTTTTATTTCTTTCTTCCCTCTTTTTTTATTTGCATTCCATTAAGCTTATAGAGGTCATTGGTGAGCTCCATATTCATAAGCATATACACATTTGACAATAAGATGTCATTCATAGAGTATATTGTACATTGGAGTACATTACGATGTGAGAAATGCATGAAAAGCCATAGTTTCCCTTAGATCAATATGTGGGGTATTTTCCTTAGCCCTTTGTGGGCATGGGATACTTTCCCCATATCAGTTTATGTATGCCATGCTAAACCAGTAAACCTCCCCTTAGATAAGTAGGATTTCACCCCTTGGCAAATAGAGTTTTATAGTCTTTACTTCAGGGAAAAGATAGGTGTATCACAGGGCATACCCATATACCCATTCGGGAGCAGTACACCCTGGGACACGTCCGTGCGCCTATCCAAGATCAAACACCCTGGGAACATACCCATGGGCCTGTCCCGCTTAAGATTTAAGTGTTTTGTTGATTTCAATATGTTTAAGACTTTTTTTTCATTAGCCTTGATGGCCTGCTGAAGATGCCTCAGATCTTGCTGACCCACTGTTTTCCCCTTTTTTTCTCAGCCTCTACTGCATCAGCTTGCTTCTTCCGAACTAGCCTCTGCACTGCATCTGGCTTCTGTCACATCTTCTGATTTTTCTGGGTCTGCTTGCGCAGACATCAGATTCTGAATTTTTGAGCATGTGAGCAACAATCTGGCTTCTGGGCACCTTCTGGTTGCTTCTGAGCATCTGCACGGCTTCTGATTCCTGGGTGCTTCATCTGGTTTTCTGAATCTGTCTGGACAGATCTCAGATTTTTATATGCATCCTGGCGCTCTGGATATCTGGACAGATCCTGGTTTTCTGGGCACTAGGACAGGCTTCCTGATCAATTCTGGATTGATTACAGACTGGTTTTTAAGGGTTTTCTGGATTGATTCCAGGAGTATTTAGGATTTGTTATAGGGAGGCATTTCAGGATAACTTCAGACCTGTACAGGAAATCGAACAAAGAGACTTTGTGATCAGGTTTAAGAGTCTGAACAGTGGGTTTTCAGATCTGTTTTCTGAGGGTTTTGCAAGTCCAAAAATAGGGTTTTGAGTAGACATTTTCATGCCTGGAGCAGGGTCTGATCTCTGAGATTTTGAGGTGTTCAAACAGGAGGGGTTTTGACCTGTTTAGGGGTTGTTTAAAGAGTGTCCAGGATCTGGTTTAGGATCTGTTTCACACAGGTTTTAGGGGGTTTGGCGACCTGTATAGGGCCTGAATATAGGCATGTTTGAGGCCATTTAAGGGGTTTCACAAAGGAGATTTGGTGACTTGTATAGGGTCTGTAAGGGGGCATGTCTAGGGCCAATAAAGGGGGCTGCACAGTGGGGATTTTGCATTGTTTGACATGAATCTGCTAGGCAGATGGTCGTGAGTGCAATGGGATGCAAGGAAATGGTGGCGCAGGCCATAGGACACTTTAAAAGCCCATATGAACCCTTAAACAGGTGTTTACCTCATTAAGCATAGGCAAAATGTATGAGCGAGGGACAGCGCAAGGGTGCTTAGAAGAGGCCTAATAATAGAAAAATATAGGTTTTTTTAAGATGGGAAAGGATGGGGAGGGTGCAGCAGGGATTTCTCCCTTCTTTCCTCACCTTTTTTTTCTTCTTTCTCCATCTTATCCTATTGGCACAGCAGCAGGTGATGGCCCCTTCTTCTTTTCCTCCTCAGCCTTCCATTGACCTTCCGTGGGTGGTGCACGGCAAGGAGGTGTCTGGCTGATGCTCTTATTCCTTCCTTCCACCTCTTTTCTCCCCTTTCAGATGGTGGCAGCGTCTATGGCATGCTGATGACATGGGCAGCCACCACAACAGCCTTGTGGGGACTGTTTGAAGAAAGAGAATAGAGGAAGGCAGCACAGATTGCGGAATCAGCTGATCCGGATCGGATCGGCCATTGCTGATCAAATTATTGGCTGAATGACCAATTCAGAAAAAAGTTCTGACAGAATCAATCAGGAACAGCCGGATCAGATTGGAATCAAAATCGGATCGGCTGGGATCGGTCGGAATCGGAATTGGGATTTGTGTTTTTTTTACCGATTCTGGATCAGTTTTATTCTAGTGGATCGGTTGGGAATTGGGATCAGACCAATCCGATCCGATCTGGATCGGATCGGCACCCACCGATCCCGCGATCCTTGGAAGGCAGCATCGTGGAGGCTTGTAGAGCTTAGACAAGTCTTAAGAGGAGGTTTTGATGACTTGGCAAAAAAGTGGGCAGTTTTCCCATATTTATAGAATTTTCCCAAGAATTTTGACCTATCTTTAAGGTGGTGGGACCCATGGCAATTGCCTCCAGCATAAAAAAAATATATCCAAAAAATTCTAAAGATTTTATATTTTTTGTGTATGTTTAAATGGAATTTTATGATTTATTCCCTATATTCCTGAATTTTTCAATGAAAGAATGTCATAGAAAATAAAATAATATATTTTCTGGGCCTTAAAAATATGGGAATTTCAAAAAATTCCCATTCTCCTTTTTTGTGAAAAATTTGGTGTCAACAGTTCTACAGCTTGATATATGTTCATCAATCTCTTAAAAAGGAATGCAAATTTCATTATCAAGTGACAGAATTAGGATTCTCCATCAGATCTAAGCAATCCTTAGACAAATTTGTTCTGATTTTCTTAGAGAAACAGGAATTCCGTGATAGAAAAGCTGATAGCAATGACAAACTGGAGGAATTTCTGAAAAGCAACCTTTCCCCATGTTCAACTGTTGCAATTCTTGGATCCGATCAATTTAGCTGATGAACAGAATCCCATCCGAGGACAATGGTGTTTCTAAAGGATTGATCACCTTGCTTGAAATCTTGTCGCACAGGTTGAAAGCTTAAACAACCTTACACATGCATCGAAGTAGTCTCTACAAACGAAATAAACTTAGCTTCGTCAATTCTGGCACGAGCTTCATCTGCTGTGTGGGAATGATTCCAAATGAGTTTTTACTCATGAGAATCGGTCAAATCAAAATCAGATCGAATCCCTACCAATTCAGATTCCAATTCCAATTCCAATTCCAGAATCCTTGATGCACAAGATCCTTATACACAAGGCTCTTCTCGACAGCTCGGTGACTCCTTTCGACAATGGAAGTTTCTGAAGCTTCTTCCCTTCTATCCGGTGACAGTTGTGTGGGAGGTTCAGCACATCCCTCCATCTTTTTCGACAACGGCATCAGCAGAGTTGACAATAGCATAGCAACAATGTCCAAAAAGCGGTAATGCTATCAATCCTCCTCTTCGTTCCAACGGCATGAACAATTAATGTTCTCAACTGCTCTCTAGATAGATTTGTTGATGATTTCCTTTGATTCTTGCATGTTTGAGTTTTTGTTTGGAAGAGGCTCATTGGGATTTCATTGTCGTCCCTCAAGGGACACAAGCCACTCAACAGGGGGTTTATCCCCTTGTGAATAGGCCTCTAAAAGGTCATTGCCTCGAGGATTTGAGCAGACAGATTGCCGCCCCTTAAGGAACTGAATAGGGGTTTATCTCCTAGAGATGAAGCTTCAAGGTCATTACATTGACTCCGCAAGCGAAGCACAAGCATAAAAATTGTCGTCCCACTCAACAGGGGGTTTATCCCCCTTGGGATCAGACCTCTAGAAGGTAGGTTAAGTTGGCATTTGAACATGTTTCACAACACGCCTTCAATAGCTTGCCATGTGTTTTTTTATTAAATACCTTCCATACTTAAATTATTTTGCAAGCATGCTTAATTGAATTAAGTATAGGTCGTTCTAAAACATATCCCATAGACATCCCTCGTTTTTCATGTTAGCCTTATCATGCATTCATAAAAATATGCATCCCTCAAATGACACGTTCCACTAGTAGATAATAACCAGAGTAAAAATATCATCACATATCATGATATGGATTTAAATGAGCAAAAGATGATATCCGTTAGGTAGGTAAATATAAGTGATAGAAGACATGATGAAACAGTCATTAGCATATATGCACAATTAAAGAAGATAAAAAAATACATTTTATTTAACTTGCATCAAGTGTCTGCGACAAGTTATTATCTTTTTGCAATAATTATAGATTAATTAATAACAAATATATAAGATGATATGACATGTGTATAATGTTTGCAAACGATACCGTATTGATAAATAAAACATAGAAGTGAATAGAAAACTAGAACTATAGAGAATCACATTGAGGTTAAAAGTTTTTAAGTAAGAACTAGAAAAGAATATATACATACTAAATTCAATGAAAACCAAATAAATAAGATGGGAAAAATGATTTGAATAAAATAACTTAGTTTAAATATATTAATTCAATTATTCAAAAAGATAAAGAACATGACAAGGATGTTAACCATACATCTAAAATATGAAAAATGAAGTGGAGATTAACTATAGAAATTCTATGTGATCGTAAAATTCAAATAAAGTTGAAAAGGCATTTTTATTGTACAGTTATAATAATTATAATGTTGTATTGTAGTAAATGTTAAATAATAAAAGAAAAGCATACTTTCCTGAAATTTGAATGATAAGATGAATGTATCGTCATACTAAATTACATAAAATACATAGTGAATATATTAGAAAAATGTTAGAGAAGCAACAATTATGAACAAATTGAAAGAAATGAGATTGAGACGATTTGTTTATGTTAAACATGGACCTAAGGAAGCTCCTAAAAAATAACAAAATAACAAAATAATAGAATAAATGACATGGAAAGCCTAAGTTAACTTAGAGAGATAATTCGATATTGGATGATCTAAATATCTACAAAACAATAACTCAAAATCAACAAGAGTGGAGAAAGAGAATCTATATAGCCAGCCCATTCGAGATTAAGATTTGAGTTGAGTTGAGTTGTGCCTTCAAAAGTAGGGCTATGGTAGGGTATTGAATTGTCGAAAGTGTCATTTTTTTTCTTTTGTTTTGCTCAATTGGAATGACATGATGTAACTGTTGGTCACTGAGTTTTTTCTTCCGTTATGAGATCCTCACTTGTTTTGGCATGTTCTCTTTATCTATCTTCTGGATAGATTGGTTTCTTTTCTTTCTTTACTTGCACCAGTTATAATTTCTGTGACTTTCCCTTTTGTCCTATCAATAAAACTGCTTCCTCTGTGGGGCTTTCCAAAAATAGCCACTCAAAAATAAGATGAGTCTTGGTATGCAGGTTAGAGCTCAAGGAAATAGCAAGCCAAGCTGCACATTTGGTTGGTCAACCAGTGCCTGGTAAAAATTTGACGACAAAGTAAGCCTCCTCCAACTGTTCTCAGCTTGGCATGAAAGTAAGAAGAGAGAAAAGGTTGATTTCAAGCATTCCCAATATTTTCTGAGTCATCTCCCAACAATGCCAAGCAGCAGTAATGGAATGAGCCCATCCTCCTACCCCCCCCAACCCAGCTACAATGGAAGCATGTAAAGCTGCATTAAGTATATGGATAGCCTAGCCATACAGTAAGGTGAGCAGCAGCCACAAGCCCAATTTGCAGCCATAATCTCCCAATGATACAGCACCATCTAAACATGCAAAGTCGTGGGATTCAATTTCAGGTAAAGCATATATTGTGCCAACCATCAGCCATCAGCCTATCCCCCCTCCCACATCTTCCAAACACTGTCGCAAACAATTTCTATCACTAGATTAATGAATGCACTTCAAATATACATTAAAAAGAGATAATTCACCAGACTTCCGTGGTGCAGAAGCAATGTACGCTCCAAAAGCTCTATTGCCACTAGTAGGGATCTCAGCTGAATCAAACTTCAGTGAGAACTGTGGCTTTGCCTTCAACCCCACACCCTTAATCAGGCGGATAAATCGCAAGAGGACTTCTTCAGAAACATCAAGTGAACTTGCATTCAACTCAATCGTGTCAAAACCTATATCCCTGCAATCCTGCAAAAAGGTGGACAAGAAAGCAAATAAACAAAACTTAAGAAAAGAAACAGAGAATCTGAAACAGCACATTGGTTTTCATCATACCTCTGCATATTGTCTAAAAGCAGTTGGCCCTTTGCACAATGCATGTTGTGCCCAGTCGCCTGTGCTAACATAGACATCATGCTTATGTGCCATATCAATTATTTCTTTGATAGACTCCCTTTGCATCATACTGTACGAGCCACCAGTGAACTTCATACCATCAACAAAGTTCCCCATACTCCCAAGAATATCCTGAGTAATAAAAAATAGTTGCATAAGATTATTTTGGAATAATTGCATGACATAAAAGGCTAAGGTAGAAAGAGAAAAAATTATAATGGCTTCTTTTATGAAGAGTTTACATGAACTACAGTAGTTGACTGAGAAACTTATGATCAGGATATGACATGCAAATGCTATAGGATTTGTTAACTGCTACTGGTACAACACATGCTATTAATAAGCCAGAATCGCCAGATAGGTCATGACAAAGTGCGTAGAACCTTATTAAAATTTTAGGAACTTCTGGAGATGTGCAATCAAAAGTGGCAGATGTAAGAATACTTCGTTACCAGTTCATTTTTGTTTGAAAAGATACATGCAGATGCTAGCACAAAAATTTTTCCAAAAACAAATGTTATTGGGTTGGGATCAAGTCTAATCCAATCCCCATGGGACCACAACATTCAATTCTCAAATGTAGGCCCTCAATTGGAGCCTATCTTCAATGTCAATCTATAGATAAATGGCCCATTTTAATTCTTATTGCGCAGCCCACATGTTATGATATTAGTGAGTTGTATTTTTGTTCTAGATAGGCCCACTCTTGGTCTTAATCCATGAAGGAATAGGCACGTGCCTCATGTTAATTTTGCAGCCCATCAGTTGCATGCTTGGTGGGCTAACCTAAATTAGAAATAGACCCCCCCATGTCAATCTCACAGCCCATAGCTTATGCTATCAATGGACTATCCGTGTGGACACCAGATCACAGGACCGATTTGAGTATTTTCAGCAGGTTTCTAGGTAACATCTACGTCGATTGGGTTCCATTTGGTTCAATGATTGAATTTTAACATATTTTAAAACAATTTATTTTTTTAAGGAATTACATGCATTTTGGTGCATTTTCTTTTGATTAGTGTAGCCTTTGACATTTAGCTTAATAGAATGTTTTCTCTTTTACGTAATTTTTTGGGAGCATTTTGCGGAATTATGGGCCTATAAATAGGGCCGCATGGATCATTGTAAGGTAGCTTGGTTAAATACATTTGATAATTCATTTTGCTACTTCCATTTCTGCCCCTCCGTAAGCGATAGTCCCGAGCGAGTTTTTAAAGGCAATTGAATAATCCAGCAATTCATTCTCATGGAACTTCACGTACGACCATTGGATGTTGTTGGACACTATTTAACAATTCTCGTCAACAGAAGCAAAAAACCACAGAGAGGTCTCAACACCATCAAAGGAGGAAAAGGAATCTTGTTATTGATGATGCAGGATTAAGCCAAACTGCGTTGTCGTCAGTCATAAATGAAGAGGAAAGAGAAGGAGACGTCATCGAAAGAACCGCCACCATCTTCACCCCAGCCATCGCTGTCACCAAAAAAGCAAGCAAGCCATTGTTATCGTCGTCGGAAAGGAATGGATCCAGTGCAAGGATTCCGGAATCGGAATCGGAATCGGAATCCGATTCCAGGAATCGGCCGGATTCCTGGGAAAGGAATCGATTCCGGATCGGTCCGGAATCGGTTTTTTTTTTTGAAATTTTTTTTTTCGTCAAAAAAATCCAAAAAATTCAGAAAAATTTTAAAAAAATAGGAAATGAGTTAGAAAATTTTTTAAAAATAACCAATGCATTCATCCACAGGACCACATCGAATAAATACTAATGAACTCTAATTGAAGACTTGAAGTTAAGTACATATTCCAATTCCATTGATTCAAAAATAAATGAGTTGATACATCATAAAAAAAAATTACATCATATCAATCTACTACCAATATCTAGGATATAGATATGGGTCTTCCTCCTCTCCCTGCTGCTCGTGATGCTCCTCCCTCGTGCTCAGTCTTGTATACTGTCCGGGACCATATCCATATGAAAATAATGCTGATGCCATGCCATCAAGGTCGTATGGATCGGACTACGAGACGACCGGGACGTAAGCAGAGGATGGTGGAGCTGGTGGTGTAATCCACTGCTGGTCAACCTGGCCAAATGCTGGATACTGTGGCTCCATAATATAAGACTGCGGTGTCTGCTCATCCAGCGTGTAATACGGCTTTGGAAGCCGTAAATCGAGAGACTCACTGCTGGCGATGGGCTGCGTCGGCCGGTATGCACTCCTCGTCATCATCACACGAGGAGTGAGAAGGAGCTGCGTCTTTGTCATCTAGGCGACGGGACGCGACCTCCCAGCTTCCTTCTCTTCACCTCTTGACCATCTCGAAGTACCGGAAAGGACCGGAACCCAAAGTTTTTTTCAACTTTGCATATCTTCCCATTTTTCGTGCAATCATCTTTGTTTTCGTTTTCCCGGACGCGAATAAGTGGGTAGCGAGTGGGGGGCGGAGCGGAGGCGGGGCTAAAGCTGAGTGGTGAACCATAGGCTGGCCGGGGCGGAAGAAGGCCTGCGTGAGCACGAGAAGTAGATGGAGGTGGAGCGGAGCATCCTCCTCGGTTTTAACACCATCCGACTCTCCTTCGGCCCGTACGCGGTCATCGGGATCAAACTCGGCATGATCCCCGGCTTCCCTCTCCTCCCATCCAGGAGGCAAGTGCGTGCTCCTCACGGAATATACGGTCCGTGTCCACCTCCTCGGGTGGTGGTGTGGCGGAGGAATGTCTCGCTCGTACGGGCCACTGCGCGAATCGTGCGAAATCGTGCCTCGGCCCGATCTTCGTCGATCCTTGATGTTCTTTATGCACGGCCTCGTGTTGTAATGACGAGAAGACCACTTCTCGGCGGTCGAGGTCAACTTTGTTCCTCGCTTTTCGTATGTATCGGGTTGAATGTACTCCGGTTCCTCTCGCGATGGGAGGAGCGGTGCTCTGGCGAGTATCACGATACCGATGGCGGCAAGTGGATTCCATCCACTCGGTGTTCACTGAACCCACCACTCGGTAACGATAAAAAAACAAGAAGAGAAAAGGTAAACAATTAGCCCATCGTCTACCATAACTTATATGAAAAGAAAATAAAATCTTCATCAAGCTATTACTATACCAGGTGACACTTTGTCAACTGAATATTTAAGGTCAGCATCTGAGTATACGTCGACCCTCATCTTGTACTTCTGCATCTGAAAATTTATAAAAAAATATTAGTTGCCTGGTAAGGCTACTCCAAGGTATTTAATGAACTCTAACTTACTTCTATCTCAGCCTCTATCCTGTCCTGCTGAGATCGGCACAGCCGCTGGATAACTGCAAGTGTACCCCGCATCACCTCGTTGTCGTTCACCACCTGTCCTCCATATTGGATGCGGGGGTTCAAAAAGTATCCTGCAAGATTTTATTAGTTAACATTGTGCCCTTTAAGACAATTATACAGCAAAAATAAATTTTTAACCAAGTTACCTGCAGCATGGACATCGTGGTGCAAAGTCTTGTCCCATCGGTCATCAATGATCTTCCACCAGTTTTTGTAACCTCTGGGATTTTTTTCTTTAATTTTCGACTTTGCCGGTCCGTAGCATCGTACAATGTGCCCGTCGGTCCTGTAAATGCGAGTCTACCAACCTCGAGGCAACTACGGGTGGCTCGATGATTGCGAAGTAGTAGGCAATCCTCTCCCGAAAACCTGCTTGTCGGTGATGCGCTTCTCGGACGACAAGAATCTGCTTGCTCTTTCTTGTCGTACGGGTTGTCCAGCCGTATAGTTGTAATACTCCTCGGACCCATGTGAACCTCACCAATGCATGCACGTGCGGTGTAAACTCTCGGAAGCGATGAAGTTCATGGTAATCGTGTCGGACCGGGCCTAACGAATCGTGCCCTCCTGTGTGTGATCTCGTGATATGTAGCGAGGGCGGGGATGCGAATAAATAAAGATGTGATCGTCTGCGCACATGACGAGTGTGGATACACCCTCACTCACCCTGTATATGTCCTACAATATGAGATCTATGGAATGTCTTTGCGCGGGGCACCCGAGAAGATGTGCTTATCTTCTCAATCGACTTCTCCCGGTCGCCTTATATGATGGTTCGTTGTCGGTGACAACACAGAACACGTGTCCTCCCCGATCTCCTCGCTTCTATCCGTGAGGAGAAAAGATGAAGTCGGCATTTTTAATCTTCCCGAAGCATCTACCGACTTCGAAATGTAGTCCTCGAACGGTACACCGAAGTTTATCGTACTCCTCTTGGTGATGCACTGTCACCCGTCGCGCATAATTGTGCAGCCTCTCCTTCGCGCCAACTTAAACCCATCCGTCCACTCCCCTCGACTCCACGGACCTCCTCGTCGAGGGCCGGCGCCGTATGTGTGTGCAACGCCGGGGCTTGCGAAACCCGGTCCCGGCCTTACCCGCGGCATCCACCGTCGTATGGAAGTAGGGGCTGATGGTGCGTGTCTTGGGATGCCTACATCGAAGTTAAAAAAAAATTGGGATCGGTATAATTAAGTTTTAGTAAATAAAACACGTAATGTCGATTTTAATTTAAAAAGTGATACTGCGTGTAAAAAACCATTTGAATGATGTGGCGAACGGCTCTCTTTGCGGCCGTTCTGTTGCCTTCACCACTTTCGTTACTGCTTTATCCCGTACGCCGGACACTCTGTTTCTTTAAATAAATACTCGTCGCTCGGTGTAAATCGAGTCTTTGGTAGAAGTGGAACGGCGGTATGGCTCTTTGTCTCTGGGTCGAGCTCTCGGTCCGAGTAGGGGCGAGCCGATGATGATCGGCCTAAAGGCGGGCCAACTACGAACCCCGGACCCTCCTTGCTCCCCTCCTCTGTCCTCCTCCTCGGTCGTGCGCGCTTGTGCCCCAGCGATGCCGCGCGTCTCGGCTCGGAGTCCGTGGACTCGTCCTCGCTCGTTGGCTCGGCTCGGTGGCTGCCTTCCCGCGCCTTTCCACTTTCGAGGTAGAGCGAAATCGCGGTCCCTCCTCCTCTGGAGTAGCTGGGTCGTGCGACTCCTCCCTACTGCTCGATCACAATCGCCCGTTGAGAGGATGCACTGTCGTATAGCCTCTCGTCTCCTCGCTCTTCTCCACAGGCACCTTGTCGCGTTTCTTGACATTACCGCGTATTACGGCAATATGTTGTTTCGACGGAACACCCCCGTTAAATCTCCTTCCCGCACCAGCACCTTGCTGTACCCTCTTCTGTAGGTCTAACGTACGCCGTGTTCCCGACCCGCGTCGGAAGTACGTCTTTGATGTTGCGTCTTCTCGGCGACGTTGCTTAAATCTACAATTGTATATGATGCACTTAAAAATGATTAGATAACATAAAAATTGATTTAGACGCTAGGGAAAGCGATCAGCCAAGTAACACACCATTCGGTATGTTTAAAGGGTTACGTATTTGCGGAAATGGTCGTAAATTAACGTACGGGGTATCGGAAATTTTTAAAATGTCTGAAGAACATCCGATCGATGTTCGAACAACTGACGAAGTTATTCGATCGAAAAATCACCGAGTTTAACTCTACTCGGGTCGTCGGAAACGTGTAAAAATAGGGCGTACGGGATATCGAATTTTCCGTGCAAAATGGACATAAACGGATAGTTCGAAACTTAAACGGACTTGTTCGGACGGAAATCGTAAAGTTTAACGACACTCGAAACTCGTCGGAAACGCGTAAGAATGGACGTACGAAGTTTTCGGCGAAGAAATCTTGCAAAACCTTACGAAAGATCGAAGAAGAGGTTGATTCGATGCCGATCCGAGCTTGATTCGGCGGAATCCCTTGAAGGCCCGAGCTTGGAATCGTCGGAATCGCCCGCCGGAATCGCGGAATCGGTGGAATCGCCGCGGAATCGGCCTGGATCGACGAAATCGGCGGAATCGACCTGGATCGACGGAATCGAGGCGGAATCGACGGAATCGTGCGGAATCGCCGCGGAATCGCTGCGCGATCTCCTTCCGTCGCGGGATCGACCGAGAGCTACTCTGCGGGTCGATTCCGGCCCTAAAAGGGCCGAAATCGGTTCGATTCCCGGTCCAGAGTCGAACCGGGAATCGAACCGGGCCGGGGTTGACTCGGCCTTCCGAAGAATCGGTCGGATCGACCAATTCCACAAGGAATCGGTCGGAATCGGATCGATTCCGACCGATTCCAGACGAATCGGACCGATTCCGTGGAATTCTTCCCGGAATCGGTCCTTCCGCCCGGAATCGGATCGGAATCCACCGATCCGATTCCGGAATCGGTCGGAATCGGACCGATTCCGCCGATTCTGCAATCCATGATCCAGTGAGACTCCATGCCGAACTGTCGGGGAAAGGAGGTTGTGGTCTCGCGTAGAATTGCCAACTCACAATCATCGAGAAGAAGAAGTTTCCGCCTAGACAGCACTGCCACTAGACGCTTTGTTGGGAAGAACACCGCTGAGAAAAGGGGCCTCATGCAATTCCTCCCTGCATTGATGCCTTCACCCTTACAAGCCACTATCGTCGATGGGAGCCACCAAAAAGAGCCCCTGTACAGGGGTTTCCTATCGCCGTCCCCACTGCTAGGAGCCACCAATGTTGTTGTTGCAAAAGCCCACTAAAGCAGCCACAACAAAGACCCTCTGCGCAGGGTTTCCTGTCATGTCAATCAAAAGAGAGAGAGGGAGCAGCCAGAGGCTCTGCCATTGCGTCTCCTACTATCAAAATCACCACCAATCAAAGTTGCTACCGCCTGCTAGAGGAGTCACTAGAGGAGGAGGCCACCGCACAAGTTGAAGAAGCCCCATAGCTCCTTGTTCTTGCAATGGGAGAGAGGGAGCAGAAAGGGAGGAAGATGGAAGTGCCACCACCATCTCTGCCACCACCGCCAATATCCAACAATGCCGCCGTGCAAAGGAGGAGCCACCGGAAGGCACCGTCAGACCACCCCCGAACATAGGGGTTTCTTGCCCTCACTGTCATTGGGGAGACAAAGAGATTGCGAGGGGAAGAAGAAAGCCCTAGAAGTGCTGCTATCTCCATAGGACACAATGTCGCCATGAGGAGGAGCCGCCAAGGAGTCCACTAGAAGAAAAAACTCGAGCAGGTTTCCTATTTGTGTCGAGGAGAGAGGAGGATGAAGCAAAGGCAACTTTGGGTCAACCAGTCAACAGCAAAACAAAAAGTAAAAAGGGGAGACCAGGTCGAAACCCAATCCTCTATGTGCCCATCCAAGAAGGCCGACATCATGTGCCCATCGGCACATGGGAGAGAGAGGGCAAAGACCTAATCAAGAACCAAGCACGATCACATAGAAGATATTTCTAACTGAAGCACTTCTCCAAAGTTACAAAACGGATCCTAAACCTTAACAGGAACTCTATGTGAGCTAAAATTGTCTACTCTTAGTATTAGGGTTAACATTTCTTGGACAGAAAACTTTAAAAACAATAGCAAACTTTCAACTATATATAAAGACATCATTAATAATTGGGAGTTCTTTAATTTTGCCACTACCATCGAGCTGGGAGATGGGAGGGCTTCATGCTGGGTGGATTAGTAGATTTGGTATGTACCGTTGACCAATGGGCCCATTTGCGAACCATATAGAAGTCCTTTTTACTTTCCTCTATGAAAAAGTGATTTTGGTTTTTCAAGATACATATGGAAACGTCACCATCACCGCTTCTTGTGCTCCTTGAAGAAGAAAAGAAAAAAAAATAAAAACACATCATCTGTCTTCCCCAACGCAAGCTCAGTTCTTTGGGAACGTCCTATGCTCCTCTACGCTCCTCCAAAAATTGCCTCCACCAACGTTCTATGCTTCTCTGCCAAGATTGTCCTGCGATGTCGTTCGACAATCAAGTGACCACACTTTACTTCTCCAGACCCAACCCAAGCCCCAGAGTCTATTAAGCTTTGCTGATGATGAGGAGGAGAATTTCACCCACTAACCCACCTCTTCAAGGTCACCTTCTTCCTTTGCCTCTAGACGTGTCACCATCCCATCTACAAGATCACCTCCTCTAAGGAGTGCATTACTGTTGTTCCACTCCCCAAGGCCTTTATTCTACACTCAGGCCAAAATTGGGGTAGAGAAGATCTGCCAAATAAAAAAGTTTATACCCAAATTGTTGACATTAGAAGATGAATCAAAGGATTTTGTAGGGGCTATCAAATTTGATCATTTCATCCATAAAAGTCAGAAAATCTTGGACTTCGAAGAACATGTAGCCTGATTCATCCGCTATACTAAGGACTAGTAGAGGTGACAGAGCGAAAAGGGGAAAATGATACTAACATAGCGAGAGAAGAGAAAACGAAAATGACAAAGCAAAGAAAGGAGAAACAGTGCTACTAATGCAAGAGAAGGAAACTACAAAACACACTTGGGTAGTTTCAGATAAGATGCTTAAAAGATGATGCTAGTGAAGTTTTTTTTTTTTTCAGAGTAATGGTTAGTTTTATAAGAGACTGGTTAATTGTTACACCTAGATTTACATCTATTGTTGTTAAAATAACTTTTGTAGCATCATTTGTTTGATAAGAATTAATGCATTTGATCTCGTATGATTTTATATTTTGCCATGTAAGTATATTACTGTGTGAACCTCTTTTTTACGTCGTCTGTTCTTTAGAAAGAAAGGCATCTCCGGACTTTTCTAGGAAAATATGTGATATCCTAAAAATATTAGGTAGTCCGGTGATAGTTTAAAAATATTAGAACCGAGGTTCGGGTTCTTTGAAAATTTCATTTTTGACCCTTCTCCGCCGGATGGTGCGAGTACCCGGCGTTAACTTACATCGAGCAACGGCTCGAACGCCTTTGATTAACCGTCGCGGCAACCTGTTTTTGGAGACATGCACATCCACAAAATAAAGTAAAGAACTCAAAGGGCAGCGGCCTTTTGGGTCCGATCGATGCAAACCGTTTTGTTTGGGTTTGTTGATTTGTTATTTGGTTGATTTTTGGATTGACTTGAAAGTCGGTTTTGAGTTTTGAAATTTGAATCAATTTGTTTGATTGATTTGGTTTTTGATTTGTTTTGGATTGAATTTGGTTGATTCAAGTTGTTTTGTTTTGAATCTTGTTTTGGTTTTGGTTTTGGACTTGATTGGTTCAAGTTTTTGTTTTGATTTCAGTTTGATGTGCTTAAAGTTTTAAACATGTTTGGATTTTTGATTTGGTTGATTTTGATTTTTCTGATTTCTGAATTTTCTGGTTTTGAGTTGATTTTTGTTTTAGGTGGATTTTGATCCATGTTTTGAGATGCCGAAACATTGCTTATTTAGTTTCTTTTGGGATTGATCTTTTGTTTGGTTGAAGGTTTGATTGAATGAATTTTCCAGATTATTGAAATCTGATTTTTTTGAGTTGACAGATTTGATTTAAATCTGAATTTTGTTTGGGCAGATTTTGTGTTTGAAATCTGATTTCGGTTTGATTTGCTTCAAAAACCGGTTCAATCTTGTTGAAGATCGGTTGTGAGTTCAAGTTTGAATTTCAGATTTATTTTAATTCTGATTTTTTATTGTTTTGATTTTCAGATTTGATTTAATTCTGTTTTTGCTTGAATTGTTAGGTTTGATTTTCTGTTTTTTGATTTTCTGTTTGAATTTCCAGATTGATTTTGAAATGGTTTTATTTAGTTTGGCGGTTTGCATCGCCTCCGACCCATCGGGTCACCTTGGATGCCCGATTTCATGCATCGATATGAACATCAAAGCTTCATTTCATTGAAAGATGAGTGGGCTACATCGGTGTACAATATGGTTGATCCTTCCCCCAATGTAGGTTCATCTCCACTACTTTGGAAAAATTTTGGCATTACGACGGCATGCCGGCTATTTTTCCAACTTAGTGAAAATTTACCCATCCAAAATAGCCAGTCTTAACTTGGCCATATTGGGGGAAGGATCGACGGCTACGGGATTCATGCCCGCGCCCCCGTCCGGGTCGTAAGCTACGGGATGCATGCCCGCGCCTCCGCCCAAGGTGGAGTTCCCCCGGTAGGGGTGAAGTCCTTAATTTAATGTAGCTTTCGCATTTCTGATTTTTTATTTGTTGATTTTATGAAGGCCACTTCGGGCCGGTCCATTCCTTCGGCGTTCAAAGCCGGGCTTCAATTTGCTTGAAATTCTGCTGCTTTGCTGGAGCTTCTTGATGGAACCGGCTTGGAAGGCCACCCGGCTATGCCCTTGGCCCGTCGTGCGGTTTCCAAGGGGTGCCGGGCCGTCACCTTCAAGCCGGTCTGCTGCCTTGCTGGAGTACGGCTTCTGCAGAACCTGTTTTGGAGCACTTCCTCTTTTGCTGTGGCGGCAGAACCATGGGCCAAGGATGGGCTGAGAATGGCCTGCTTTGAGGGGCCTGTTTGGGGCTGTACAAAGGGCTATTGGATGGCCTGGTTATGGGCCTGTTTAAGGGGTGCGCAGAGGGCATGAAAACAAAGGGCTTGAGGATCCGCCCGGAGTAGACTTGGGCCGTCGTGCGGTCTCCAAGAATCCCCGGGTCATCCACCCTCACCTAGGGCTCTAATAGGTGCCACAAAGGGGCTGTTTTAGGACCTGTTTTGGGGGTCCGGATGTGGGCTATTGGATGGCCTGTTTGGGGTCTGGTTTGGAGACCGGCTGGGGGCCTGATATGGGCTGTATGTGGACCTGTTTGGGGTCAGACGTGGAGACCTGCAGGTGGTCCAGTGAGGGCCTGGAAGGGGTCTGGTTTGGAGACCGGCTGAGGCCTGATTGATGGGGCTCTGGTTGGGCCGAAGCAGACCTGCACATGGGCACTTTTGGGGGCCTGATTTGGGACCTGTGTAGAGAGGTCTGAGGGTGGAAAGGATCGGGTCACAAGGGGACCGGTTATGGACCTGTTTGGTGGTCTGAACATGGGCTGAACAAGGACAGTACTGGGCCGGTTTGAAGAGGCCGGACAGGGTGTGATGTCGTCCAGTTCAAGGGGGTTTGAATGGACTGAAATGGAGCATTTTTTGTGAGGATTGATAGGGGGCAGGAGAGGGCACGTAGGACAGATAGAAGAAAGACCCTTTATAGGGCTAAAGAGGAGTACCCATTATACCTTCTTGCCTTGTTGTCTTCTTCTCCTCTTCTCCTCCTTTCTCTTCTTCTCCTTGGTCGCAGGCAGCAGGTGGCAGCAGGTGCAGGTGCAATTTGGCAGCCTCCCGGCGTCTGAAGCAGCCCCAAGGATTCCGGAATCGGAATCGGAATCGGAATCGGTTGGGACCGATTCCGATTCCGATTCCCAGAATCGGCCGGAATCGGCCGATTCCTGGGAAGGGAATCGATTCCGGAATCGGTCGGAATCGGTTTTTTTTTTGGATTTTTTTTTCGTCAAAAAAATCAAAAAATTCAGAAAAAATTCTAAAAAAATAGGAAATGAGTTAGAAAAATTTTAAAAAATCACCAATGCATGATATCCACAAAACCACATCATACAAATACTAATGAACACCAATTGAAGACTTGAAGACTTGAAAGTTAAGTACATGTTCCAATTCCATTTATTCAAATATCAAAGAGTTGATACATCATCAAAAAAAAATTACATCATATCAATCTACTACCAATATCTAGGATAAAGATGTGGGTCGTCCTCCTCTCCCTGCTGCTCGTGACGCTCCTCCCTCGTGCTCAGTCTTGAATACTGTCCGGGACCATATCCATATGAAAATAATGCCGATGCCATGCCATCAAGGTCGTATGGATCGGACTGCGGGACGACCGGGACGTAAGCAGAGGATGGTGGAGCTGGTGGTGTAATCCTCCGCCGGTCAACTCCGGCCAAATGCCGGATACCGTGGCTCCATAATATAAGACCGCGGTGTACGCTCATCCGGCGTGTAATACGGCTTTGGAAACCGTGAATCGGGTGACTCACTGCCGCCGATGGCCGCGTCGCCGGTATACACTCCTCGTCATCATCACCGAGGAGTGAGAAGGAGCCTCGCGCATTGTCATCCGGGCCGACAGGACGCCTGACCTCTAACTTCCTTCTCTTTACCTCTTCAGCCATCTCTGAACTACCAGAAAGTCCGGAACCCAAAGTTTTTTTCAACTTTGCAAATCCTCCCATTCTCCGTGCAGTCACCTTTGTTTTCGTCCTCCCCGTACTGCGAATGGGCTGGGTAGCGGCTGCTGGGACTGGAGCTGGAGCCGAGCCGGGGCCAAAGCGACGGTGGCTGCCCCATAGCTGCTGGGGCAGAAGGCCCTGCCTGAGTCGTGGTAGTAGATGGAGGTGGAGCTGGAGCATCCTCCTCGGCTTCAACACCATCCAACTCTCCTTCTGCCCATGCACGGTCATCGGGATCAAACTCAGCTGCGTGATCCCTGGCTTCCCTCTCCTCTATCCAGGAGGCAAGTGCATGCTCCTCCTGGAAAATCTGGTACATGTCCACCTCCTCGGGTGGTGGTGTGGCGGAGGAATGCCTCTGCTCGTACGGGCCACCTGCGAACCGTGCAAATCGCTCCTCGCTGATCTTCGCCGATCCTCGATGTTCTTTATGCGCGGCCTCGTATTATAATGACGAGAAGACCGGCTTCTCGGCCGGTCCGAGGTCAACTTTGTTCCTCCTTTTGGTATGTATCAGGTTGAATGTACTCCAGTTCCTCTCACAGTGGGAGGAACTGGTGCTCTGGCTCAGAATCCTGATACCAATGGCCGCAAGTGGATTCCATCCACTCCTGGTGTTCACCTGAGTCCACCACTCAGCTGCAAGAAAAACACAAGAAGAGAAAAGGAAAACAATTAGCCCATCATCAAGAATAACTTGTATGAAAAGAAAAGAAATTGCTCATCAAACTATTACTATACCAGGTGACACTTTGTCAACTGAATATTTCAGGTCAGCATCTGAGTATACACCGACCCTCATCCTGTACTTCTGCATCTGAAACATTTAAATAAAAAATTTAGTTGCCTGCTAATGCTAGTCCAAGGTATTTAATGAACTCTAACTTACTTCTATCTCAGCCTCTATCCTGTCCTGCTGAGATCGGCACAGCCTGTTGGATAACCGCAAGTGTACCCCGCATCACCTCGTTGTCGTTCACCACTGTCCTCCATATTGGATGCGGGGGTTCAAAAAGTATCTGCAAGATTTTATTAGTTAACAACGTGCGTATAAGATAATTATACATCAAAAATAATTTAAGAACCAAGTTACTGCGGCGTGGACATCGTGGTGCAGGTCTTGTCCCATCGGTCATCAATGATTTTCCACCACTTTTGTAACCTGCGGGATTTTTTTCTTTAATTTTCAGCTTTGCCCGGTCCATAGCATCATACGGTGTGCCCATCCGGTCCCTGTCATCCGAGTCTACCAACCTCGAGACAACTACCGGTGGCTCGATGATTGCCGAATAGTAGGCAATCCTCTCCCAAAACCTCTTGTCGGTGATGCGCTTCTCGGACACCGACAAGAATCTCTTGCTCTTTTTGTCGTACGGGTTGTCCACCATATAGTTGTAATACTCCTCGGTGTGTGAACCTAACCAATGCAAATCCGTGCCGGTGTAAACTCTCCGGCCGCAATGAAGTTCGTGGCAAATCGTGTCGGACCGGGCCCGACAAGATCGTGCCCTCTGTGTGAGATCTCGTGATATGTAGGAGGCGGGGATGCGAATAAATAAAGGAACCGATGGTCCGCGCTGCTGACAAGTGTAGATACACCCTCCTCCTTGCCTATATCCTCTAAAATGAGATCTATGGAATGTGCGCACGGGGCACCCGAGAAGATGTGCTTCCTCTTCTCCATCAACTTCCTCCCGACCGCCTTATATGATGGTTCGTTGTCGGTGACAACACGAACCACATTCTCCTCCCCCATCTCCTCCACCACTCCATCCATCGAGAGAAAAAATGAAGTCGGCATTTTTAATCTTCCCGAAGCATCTACCGACTTCGAAGAATGTAGTCCCCTCGAACGGTACACCAAGAAGTTTATCGTACTCCTCTTGGTGATACACGTCCACCCATCGCACGTGATTGTGCAACCCCTCTCCTTCCACACCAACTTGAACCCGTCCGTCCACTCCCTCGACTCCTGGACCTCCTCGTCAGAGGCCGGCGCCGTATATGTGTCTGTGCCGGGGCTTGCGAGCCCGGTCCCGGCCTCACCCGCGGCATCCACCATCGTACGGAAGTAGGGGTGGTGGTGCGTGTCGGGATGCCTACATCGAAGTTAAAAAAAATGGGATCGGGGTAAAATTAAGTTTTAGTAAATGAAACGAGGCATAATGTCGAATTTAATTTAAAAAGTGATACTGCGTGTAAAAACCAACGACAATGTGGCGAACGGCTCTCTTTGCGGCCGTTCCTGTAGCCTTCACCCCTTTCGTTGCACTGCTTTATCCCCGTACGCCGGCACTCTGTTTCTAAATAAAAACTCGTCACTCGGTGTAAATCGAGTCTTGGTGGAAGTGGAACGGCGGTAGGGCTCTGTCTCTGGGGTCGGGCTCTCGGTCCCGAGTAGGGCGAGCCGATGCGGATCGGCCCAAAGGCGGGTCAACTACGGACCCGGACCCTCCTCGCTCCCCTCCTCTGTCCTCCTCCTCGGCCGATGCGCGCTTGCTGGCGTGCCTAGCACGTCTCGGCTCGGAGTCCGTGGACTCGTCCTCGCTCTCCGGCTCCGGCCGAGGCTGCCGCCTTCCCCGCCTTTCCCTTTGGAGGTAGGCGAATCGCGATCCCTCCTCCTCTCGAGTAGCTCGTCCTGCAACTCCTCCCTCTCGCTCGATCCGAACGGCCCGTTGAGAGGCTCTACTGTCGTGTATCCTCTCGTCTCCTCACTCTTCTCCCCGGGGCACCTTGTCACATTTCTTTACATTCCCTTTGTTCGACGATATGTTGTTTCGGCGGAACACCCCCCGTTCATCTCCTTCCCGCACCACTTGCACCGCACCCTCTTCGACTAGGTCTACCGTATGCCCGTGTTCCCGACCCGCGTCGGAAGCACGTCTCGCTTGATCGGCCATTGCTTATATCTCGCAAAAAATTGTAAACAATGCACTAAAATTGATTAGATAACATAAAAAATGATTTAGACGCTGTTCGGGAAGCGAGACAACGAAGTAACACACCATTCGGTATGTTTAAAGGGTTACGTAGTTGCGGAAATCGTCGCGAAAATAACGTACGGGATATCCGGAATTTTTCCCGTGCAAAATGAACTTAAACGGATAGTTTAAAACTTGGACGGACTAATTCGGTCGGAAATCGCAAGGTTTAACGACGCTCGGACTCGTCGGAAACGCGTAAGAATGGACGTACGAAGTGTTCGGCGAAGAAATCTTACCAAAAGAGTCGAAGATCGAAGAAGACGTTGATTCAAGGCGGATCGGAGCTTGGATCGGCGGAATCGGTGAAGGAATCGGTCCGAATCGGCGGAATCGCCGGAATCGCCCGGGGAATCGCCGGAATCGCCGGAATCGGTCTTGAATCGCCCGGATCGACGGATCGGCGCCGGAATCGGGCACGAATCGCTCGGATCGAGCCTGGATCGCCGGATCGATGCGGAATCATTGCGGGAATCGCCGCGGAATCGCCGGAGACGAGCCTACCGCCGCGGGATCGAAGGAATCGACCGCGGCGGTCGATTCCGGCCCTTTAGGGCCGGAATCGGTTCGGTTCCCGGGCGAGAATCGAACCGGGAATCGACCCGGGGCCGGTTCGACCGGTCTTCCATCGGAATCGGTCGGATCGACCGATTCCACAAGGAATCGGTCGGAATCGGATCGATTCCGACCGATTCCAGTCGATTCATACCGATTCCGCGGAATTATTCCCGGAATCGGTCCTTCCGCCAGGAATCGGATCGGAAACCACCGATCCGATTCCGGAATCGGTCGGAATCGGTCCGATTCCACCGATTCCGTAATCTATGAGCAGCCCCCTCTCTGGCTGGTGCGCCCCCCTCTTTTTATAGAGGCTGGAGGGGGAGGTGAAGGGCCAGGCTGTGCTGTACGTGGATGGCTTTTGGCCTTCCCCATGGGAGTTACTCCACTTAATCACATTGATTGAGTGGCTATCTCTTGGCTTTCCCTCTCCTTCAAGTGACTGTTGGGGGGGGGGCGCGGCGGTGGGTGCGTACAAGGCCGCCGAGGTGGCGGTGGGTGCGGTGGGCCTTGTTTAGGCCGCCACCGAAGTGGGCTCGGCCCACCGTGGGCCTGGTTTCCGGGCCAGCGGACTGAGGAGAAGCCCGAGCCCTCTGTGGGCTGCGCACATGGCCCGAACATGGCACGATTATGGGTGGCCGGCCAGAGCCGGAAATGGGCTGCCCGATGGGCCCGATTTAGGGCTGTTTTGAGTATATTTGGACTTGATTTGACCGATTGAGGGCCAATCTAGTTGGCGATTGACTGGACCAGTTCTTTTATTTTTTTTTCATTTTTTTGCTGCGCTGCCCCTCCTGTTGTTTTTTTTTTTTTTGAAAATTCTGATGCCAACAAATGCCCCCCACGGACGACTTCTTGGAGACGAAAGTTGGCAAGGGGTCGTCCGTGTAGTTAACCGGCTTGGTTTGTTCTTCTTTGGAGTTTCTCTGGATCGAGAAGGGCTTGGGCCCTTGGAGACGAACGGTCCTTGTCATGTTGAGCTCCGCCGTTGCTCTCCTTTGATTTGCGGGGGCTTTGCTCGAAGTTTTCTGCCTTGGTTGATGTAGACTTGTCGCCACATCCCTTCCAATCTTTTTTGAAGTTCTCTTTTTTGTTTTTGTTTTTTTGTTTTTGTTTTTTTTTTTGTTTTTTTTGTTTTTACTGACCCGGCTGCGTATTTTTAGGTTTTTACCCGGGTCGGCCTCCTTGATTTTTTGCCTACATGCCTCAGGAGGTTTTCGTATAGCGGAGATACCTGATTTTGCCTAAAGCGCCCTTTCAGGTTTTCACTTTAGCAAGGCTTTTTTCTTTGACTCTTTTTCTCTTGGCCGGTCGCTATTTGGGTGATCGGCCAAGCCCGTCGGGCACTTTTCTTTTCAGCCCCATTTTTTGTTTTTTTTTTGTTTTTTTTGTGGGGAATTAGGGCTTCCCTCAAGCCGCATGCACAATTGGATTTGACTACGTATGAATTTCAACGTGGTCAGCATGGAATGTGGGGCTTTCTGTAAGTATGGATTTCAACTCGATGTCGAGAAAATTCAATGGTGAATTTGACCAAGTATGATTTTTTGTAACTTGATGGTAAAAGGCACCGAGTATGGGTTTCAACTCGAAAACGGGGAATCATTTTGTATGGATTTTTTGTACGGGTATGAATTTCAACTCGTGGTCAAAAAAAGTCTCGTTGTGGGTTTGACCAAGTATGGATTTCAACTTGGTCGGTGGTACGAGGACTTTGCATCTTAAGGACCCTGCGAGTGGGGCTATGTGTCCACTCGATCCATCAGATGGACTTGAGTTCAACTTGTCAAAGAGACCCGGCTTGTAGGAAAATAGGGCTTGTTCGGTCCGACCAATGGAGCGGAGGCTTTTGTAGACCCTGGCGGGCCGGAGTGGCTGCCACGCTAAGACTTGACAAATGGAAAGACCGAAAGGACGAGACGATGGAGACTTTGAATGCCATCGAAGCGAAGGATATCTCGATGGCGAGGAGGTTTTTTGTTTTTGTTTTTGTTTTTTTTTTGAGGAATCGTCGGGATTGGAGGAATCAAGACGATATGAAGTTTTTGGTGGTGCCATCAAGACCAGGGATGATCGAGATAGCGTAAGGTTTGTGAACCATCTTTACCGGAATGGTTAAAGACGGTATGCAGTTGTGTCTGCTTCTTCTTTTTTCATTCTTTTTTTTTTCTTTTTTTTTTTGCAGGGAATTAAGGCTTCCCTCAAGCCGTATGCGAAGATTTTGGATGGATTAAGTCAGGAGTGAGTTCTTGACTTGACTTTGGATGTTTGGAAGTCCTATGGAGCATTGAGGTCCATTGAATGGGTGTTTGGTTCCGAAGAGCATGCGAGTGAGAATATGTGCCCACTCGGTCTTGGGGAGTTGGTTTGATCCTAAGGAACATGTGAGCGGGGCTATGTGTCCGCTAGGTCCTTCGGAGAAAATTTGAGACAAGTATGGATTTCAACATGACCTATGTATTGTGGGGATCCCTTGCCGAGTTTGGATTTCACCTCATGGAACAAGAGTTTGAAAGATCCTAGGGAACATGTGAGTGGGGGATATGTGCCCACTCGGTCCTTCGGAGAATTCTTGATGTCGAGGAACATGTGAGCAGGGTTATGTGTCTACTCGGTCCTTTTGAAAAGGTTTGAATCCTAAGAAACATGTGAGCAGGGCTATGTGTCTACTCGGTCCTTCGGAAGAGGTTTGGATCCTACGGAACATGTGAGCGGGCCTATGTGTCTGCTCGGTCCTTCGGAAAAAATTTTGGATCCTACGGAACATGTGAGCGGGGCTATGTGTCCGCTCGGTCCTTCGGAAAAAATTTTGGATCCTTCGGAACATGTGAGCAGGGCTATGTGTCTACTCGGTCCTGGGAATTTGATTTTGGATCCTACGGAACATGTGAGCAGGGCTATGTGTCTACTCGGTCCTGGGAATTTGATTTTGGATCCTACGGAACATGTGAGCAGGGCTATGTGTCTACTCGGTCCTGGGAATTTGATTTTGGATTCTACGGAACATGTGAGAAGGGCTATGTGTCCACTCGGTCCTTCGGAAAAGATTTTGGGTCAAATATGGATTTCAACCTGACCTATGAATTGTGGGGGGATCTTGCCGAGTCTGGATTCCACCTCGTGAAGCAAGAGTGAAAAGATCCTAGGGAGCATGTGAGTGGGGGATATGTGCCCACTCGGTCCTTCGGAAAGAAATTTGATGATGGGACTTTTGGTAGACCATTGGGGCTGGAGCGGCCAGGATGGTGAGAATTTTTGTTTGAAAGAGTCCTAAGGAACATGTGAGTGGATTTGTGTGTCCACTCGGTCCTTCGGAAAAGTTTTGACAAAAGGAATTTTTTGTAGACTATCAAGACTGGATCAGTCAGTTTGAAAGAGTCCTAAGGAACATGTGAGTGGATTTGTGTGTCCACTCGGTCCTTCGGAAAAGTTTTGACAAAAGGAATTTTTTTGTAGACTATCAAGACTGGAGCAGTCAGTTTGGTGGGGATTTTTTTGCTTAAAAAAGATCCTAAGGAACATGTTGGTGGGTTTGTGTATCCACCCGGTCCTTCGGAAAGAAATTTTGATGATCGTCGAGACCTGAAGGGTCGGAGCGACGTGGAATCTTTCGGTAGACCATCAAGACTGGAGTAGTCAGGATGGTGAGAATTTTTGTTTGAAAGGGTCCTAAAGAACATGTGAGTGGATTTATGTGTCCACTCGGTCCTTCGGAGAAGTTTTGACAAGGGGAATGTTTCGGTAGACCATCAAGACTGGAGCAGCCAGGATGGCGAGATTTTTTGTTTGAAAAGATCCTAAGGAACATGTGGGTGGGTTTGTGTCCACTCGGTCCTTCGGAAAATTTTTGATGATCACTGAGACTTGAAGGGTCGGAGTGACGTGGAATCTTTCAGTAGACCATCAAGACTGGAGTAGTCAGGATGGTGAGAATTTTGTTGACCATCGAGACCAGGGTGGTCAAGATGGTGGGGACTTTTTAGTTTGAAGATCATCCAGAATGAGGGCTCCGGATGTTCTGGGAAGCGTGTGAGCGAGGCTATATGTACGCTCGGTCCTTCGGAGAGGTTAATGATGAGGATTCTTGGTAGACCACCAAGAAATTTGGAATAGCCGGGATGGTGGGAATTTTGTTTGAAAGAGTCCTAAAGAACATGTGAGTGGATTTGTGTGTCCACTCGGTCCTTCGGAAAAGTTTTGACAAAGGGAATATTTTGTAGACCATCGAAATTTGGAGCGACGGGATGACGAGGTTTTTGTTTGAAAAGATCCTAAGGAACATGCGAGTGGATTTATGTGTTCACTCGGTCCTTCGGAGAGGTTTTGATGACTGCCAAGTCCTGAAGGATTAAGACAGTGTGAAAATTTTGGTAGACCATCAAGACTGGAATAGTCAGGATGGTGAAAATTTTTTGTGGACCATCGAGACTGGAATAGTCAGGATGGCGGATTTTTTGAAATGACCCAGAACACGGGTTCAGAGAGTCCTAAGGAGCATGTGAGTGGGTTTGTGTATCCACCCGGTCCTTTGGAGCAATTTTGTTTGATTTTTTTTGGTAGACCATCAAGACTGAAATAGTCAAGATGGTGAGGATTTGGGTTTGCCCTCTGCTCCTATCAAGGTAGATTAAGGAGAAGAGCCCATCCATCCTGTTAGGTTGGGGGGCTTGACCAGGTTGCTGATTGTTTTTTTTTTTTTGTTTTTTTTTTTTTTTTTTTTTTTTTTTTTTTATCGACCTGACTGCTCATTTGCGGAGTTTTCACTCAGGTCGACCCCCTTTGTATTTTGCCTTTGCGTCCTTTGGTGGGATTTTCACACAGCGGGGTTATCCGATTTTGCCCGAGGTGCCTTTGCAGGTTTTCACCTCGACTGGATTTTTTTTTGACACTTTTGCCCTCGGTTAGCTGTTTATGCCTGGCTAACCAAGTCTGTCATTTTTTTGTTTTTTTGTTTTTTGTGTGTGTTTTTTTTTTGGCGACAACAGCGGCCTATGATGCACTGGCCGACTCTATGTCGTGAGGACATGATGGCTGGATGATGTTTTATTGACTAGCCTGCAGACACCGATGATGTATCATGTTTACGATGTAGTTGCTTGGTTGCCCAGTTTCGGGTGAACCTGAGGAGGGTATACCAGTTGCTCCCCATGTTGATGACCTTGTCGCGGATCATAGCTTCGGCGAAGTCTTTGAAACAAAAGCGGCCCTCGGTGTGTGCCCCGACATTACGTGGTAGGGACAGAAGTTGGGCTCATCAATCCTTCCGGCCTCTTGGGGGCGCTTGATTTGTGGAAGGTTGATTAGGTTGCTCTCCATGCAGGCATCGAACAACCTTCTTGTGTATTCTTGTCGGAATGAGTATGGCTTAGACCGACGCTCCTCCAACGAGATCCTTGTCCTCGTGTTGTCAGGAGTTTCTGAAGTAGGAAGAGATGTCATGGCGTCTTTCACCGCCCCCACTGTTGTTCTTGTTTCTTGAGGAGGAGAAAACATCGACTGTATTGACATCTGTCGATTGCTTGTCCTTTGTTGACTTTGACCTGGCTGTTGCCGTTGGTGGACTATTGAAGTAGAAGCGTTCAATTTCTGCCACCGTGATGTTTAGGTCATCGAAGGTCTGGATTCTGGTTCCCAAGACCTTCTTTTGAATTTCGGGCCGTAGGCCCCTTTTGCAAAGTGCCACTGCCTCTTCATTTAACGGCGGATTGGCACATTTCATGCAGATGTCGCGCCACCGCCGGATGTAGTCGACGGCCATCTCATTGCGCGCCTGCGTCATTGTGGCGAGCTCGACCAATGTGTGTGGTCGCTCGGAGAAGCTGAATCTCTCCACGAACTTCCGTTGCATATCTGCCCAGTCGGCGACGGAGTTTGGCTTCAGCTTTGAGTACCACTCAAACGCTTTGTCTTTGGTGAGAGTGGTGGCGAAGTATTTGAGTAGACATGACTCGTTGTATGCCGGCTCTCTCCCATATGAGTGAAATAGAGAGCCAGATGTTCCCTTGGGGACCCGTGCCCATCAAATTTGGAACATTTTGGAACTTTGGAAATTCCCTGGGGCAGCCTCACGTATTGGTGATGCAATGGATAGGGAACTTGATATTGGCCCATCATGATGTGGCCTTCGTTATGTTGTGCCAACCTAGTGGCAATGAGTTGCTCAATCATATCCCGTTGAGCGGGCTCCATGAAATTCTGCGGAGGAGGCGACTGGTAATGGTGCATTACACCGTACGTCGTCATCCCCAAGCATCCTCGGTGTCGGCGGTGGTGAACCCGAGGTTGTGGCGGAGGAGGTAGTGGCTCGACACAGGGCGACGCAGGGGTCGTCGGCGGCTTCGTACGCACGAATCTTGAGTCGACTGAGGTCGAAGTAGACCGGCACTGGCAATAAGAGCCCTCAACTGCTGATTTTCTCTCAGCAGATCCTCTAGTGTGAGGGCGGAGGGTGCGTTCTCATTGCCATCATTGTGTCGAGAAGACTCGGCAATTGCAGCCGGCTGTCGTGCCGAATGGCCGCGTGTTGCGGGCCCTGGTCGGGCTGTGGTCTTGGAGGCTTCCGGGTCGTCGTCATGACGGTTGCTTGCTGAAATAACATGGCAAGCAAAAATACGTACCTTGTTTTCTGCCCCCTGTGGTTGAGATGTAGTGGCTTCGGGTTTGGGGTGAGTTCGGGATTTCAACCCGCAATGGCCCATATCAGAGCATCGCGGATGACCAGCTTTTGGAGGGGATGGTCCTGCCGGGGGAACATCGGCTTTTGGAAGCCATACTTGTTTGAGCTTCGGGGCAGAGGGTTTGGGACCTTGCCCCCAGTTGGCACGAGCATTGTTTGATTTATTAGCTTGTGGAGTGGGCTTGTTCGGGAGCTTGCCCCAGGTTGGCGAGGACATCTGCCGAGTTGTTGACCCGATGTAGAGTCTTGTTGAGGAATTTCCTATCATTTGGCAATATAAGGTGCCGATAAGATTGGTCGGCGGACCGACCGCTTGATGGAGTTTTCTGGATGGCAGGTGACTGCCCCTGTCGATTTTCCTTGATTTGGACCGCTGGTCGGCCCGTTTGTAGAATAGGGACCAAGGGCTGGTCCCTTGCCCTGGCGGCATTTTTCCTTTGAGTTGATAGCCGGCTTGAGCTTTGGTTCTTCATATGAAAGGGCTGTCCCCTTTCCTTCGCTTTGTCGGCCGCTGGTCGGCCGGTCTTCTCGGAGTGAACAGAGGGCTTGCCCCTTCCCCGAGTGTTTGGTGCAGCAGCTGTTGTGGGTATTATTATGTCCCCGCTGATCCCTTTCAACCAATCTAGGATGGAGAACCGGTTGTGTAGCAGTAAGGTGCCGAGCTGTGGTTGGCGGCGTTTGTCCTTCACGAGCACGATGGATGTTTCATCCAAGGTTGGAGGGTGCGCCTCACCCCTTGGGTATTGGGTGTCCCTGACTTTGAGGGTTTAGCGGGAATTGTGCTCGATCTTGAGCTTCTTAATGTTCCATTGTTGTGGTGCGGGCGCAGGCCCGGAGTTGTCGATGGCTTGGTCCACCGGAAGTGACTCTTGTGGGGGAGTCAGTTGGAATGCCCCCGGTTGTGATGTCTTTGTAGGCAGGCAGGGTGCACTGAAGGTTGCCCGGAGCAGCCGGAAGGGATATATCTTCTCTTCGTTGGCGATCGGAGTTTCCAACATTGCCCCCAGTCGGTTGGGGAGCAAAACGACCCTCGGGAAGTTGCCGAAGGCGATGCCGGGAGTGACTGCACCGATGTCACGTCGTTCGACGCATGCCTCAGAATGGGCGACACCGGCGGTGACGTCCATAAGTCCTGTAGACAACAAGACTGGCTCGATCAAATGCAGAGATTTTTTTTGTTTTCATTGAATTGAAGATATTGGATGTGCATATCTCCAGGTTGCCACGACGGAGAGATGAAAGGAAAGAAGGGTCCCACCGGGCGTGCCATTTGTGTGAACCTCTTTTTTACGTCGTCTGTTCTTTAGAAAGAAAGGCATCTCCGGACTTTTCTAGGAAAATATGTGATATCCTAAAAATATTAGGTAGTCCGGTGATAGTTTAAAAATATTAGAACCGAGGTTCGGGTTCTTTGAAAATTTCATTTTTGACCCTTCTCCGCCGGATGGTGCGAGTACCCGGTGTTAACTTACATCGAGCAACGGCTCGAACGCCTTTGATTAACCGTCGCGGCAACTTTGTTTTTGGAGACATGCACATCCACAAATAAAGTAAAGAACTCGAAAGGGCAGCGGCCTTTTGGGTCCGATCGGTGCAAATCGTTTTGTTTGGGTTTGTTGATTTGTTATTTGGTTGATTTTTGGATTGACTTGAAAGTTGGTTTTGAGTTTTGAAATTTGAATCAATTTGTTTGATTGATTTGGTTTTTGATTTGTTTTGGATTGAATTTGGTTGATTCAAGTTGTTTTGTTTTGAATCTGTTTTGGGTTTGGTTTTGGACTTGATTGGTTCAAGTTTTTGTTTTGATTTCGAGTTTGATGTGCTTAAAGTTTTAAACATGTTTGGATTTTTGATTTGGTTGATTTTGATTTTTCTGATTTCTGAATTTTCTGGTTTTGAGTTGATTTTTGTTTTAGGTGGATTTTGATCCATGTTTTGAGATGCCGAAACATTGCTTATTTAGTTTCTTTTGGGATTGATCTTTTGTTTGGTTGAAGGTTTGATTGAATGAATTTTCCAGATTATTGAAATCTGATTTTTTTTGAGTTGACAGATTTGATTTAAATCTGAATTTTGTTTGGGCAGATTTTGTGTTTGAAATCTGATTTCGGTTTGATTTGCTTCAAAAACCGGTTTAATCTTGTTGAAGATCGGTTGTGAGTTCAAGTTTGAATTTCAGATTTATTTTAATTCTGATTTTTTATTGTTTTGATTTTCAGATTTGATTTAATTCTGTTTTTGCTTGAATTGTTAGGTTTGATTTTCTGTTTTTTGATTTTCTGTTTGAATTTCCAGATTGATTTTGAAATGGTTTTATTTAGTTTGGCGGTTTGCATCGCCTCCGACCCATCGGGTCACCTTGGATGCCCGATTTCATGCATCGATATGAACATCAAAGCTTCATTTCATTGAAAGATGAGTGGGCTACATCGGTGTACAATATGGTTGATCCTTCCCCCAATGTAGGTTCATCTCCACTACTTTGGAAAAATTTTGGCATTACGACGACATGCCGGCTATTTTTCCAACTTAGTGAAAATTTACCCATCCAAAATAGCCAGTCTTAACTTGGCCATATTGGGGGAAGGATCGACGGCTACGGGATTCATGCCCGCGCCCCCGTCCGGGTCGTAAGCTACGGGATGCATGCCCGCGCCTCCGCCCAAGGTGGAGTTCCCCCGGTAGGGGTGAAGTCCTTAATTTAATGTAGCTTTCGCATTTCTGATTTTTTATTTGTTGATTTTATGAAGGCCACTTCGGGCCGGTCCATTCCTTCGGCGTTCAAAGCCGGGCTTCAATTTGCTTGAAATTCTGCTGCTTTGCTGGAGCTTCTTGATGGAACCGGCTTGGAAGGCCACCCGGCTATGCCCTTGGCCCGTCGTGCGGTTTCCAAGGGGTGCCGGGCCGTCACCTTCAAGCCGGTCTGCTGCCTTGCTGGAGTACGGCTTCTGCAGAACCTGTTTTGGAGCACTTCCTCTTTTGCTGTGGCGGCAGAACCATGGGCCAAGGATGGGCTGAGAATGGCCTGCTTTGAGGGGCCTGTTTGGGGCTGTACAAAGGGCTATTGGATGGCCTGGTTATGGGCCTGTTTAAGGGGTGCGCAGAGGGCATGAAAACAAAGGGCTTGAGGATCCGCCCGGAGTAGACTTGGGCCGTCGTGCGGTCTCCAAGAATCCCCGGGTCATCCACCCTCACCTAGGGCTCTAATAGGTGCCACAAAGGGGCTGTTTTAGGACCTGTTTTGGGGGTCCGGATGTGGGCTATTGGATGGCCTGTTTGGGGTCTGGTTTGGAGACCGGCTGGGGGCCTGATATGGGCTGTATGTGGACCTGTTTGGGGTCAGACGTGGAGACCTGCAGGTGGTCCAGTGAGGGCCTGGAAGGGGTCTGGTTTGGAGACCGGCTGAGGCCTGATTGATGGGGCTCTGGTTGGGCCGAAGCAGACCTGCACATGGGCACTTTTGGGGGCCTGATTTGGGACCTGTGTAGAGAGGTCTGAGGGTGGAAAGGATCGGGTCACAAGGGGACCGGTTATGGACCTGTTTGGTGGTCTGAACATGGGCTGAACAAGGACAGTACTGGGCCGGTTTGAAGAGGCCGGACAGGGTGTGATGTCGTCCAGTTCAAGGGGGTTTGAATGGACTGAAATGGAGCATTTTTTGTGAGGATTGATAGGGGGCAGGAGAGGGCACGTAGGACAGATAGAAGAAAGACCCTTTATAGGGCTAAAGAGGAGTACCCATTATACCTTCTTGCCTTGTTGTCTTCTTCTCCTCTTCTCCTCCTTTCTCTTCTTCTCCTTGGTCGCAGGCAGCAGGTGGCAGCAGGTGCAGGTGCAATTTGGCAGCCTCCCGGCGTCTGAAGCAGCCCCCTCTCTGGCTGGTGCGCCCCCCTCTTTTTATAGAGGCTGGAGGGGGAGGTGAAGGGCCAGGCTGTGCTGTACGTGGATGGCTTTTGGCCTTCCCCATGGGAGTTACTCCACTTAATCACATTGATTGAGTGGCTATCTCTTGGCTTTCCCTCTCCTTCAAGTGACTGTTGGGGGGCTGTGCTGGCAGGTGGGTGCGTACAAGGCTGCTGAGGTGGCAGGTGGGTGCGGCTGGGCCTTGTTTAGACTGCCACTGAAGTGGGCCTGGCCCAATTGGGCCTGGTTTCTGGGCCAGCGGACTGAGGAGAAGCCCAGGCCCTCCTGTGGGCTGCGCACATGGCCTGAACATGGCCTGATTATGGGCTGGCCGGCCAGAGCTGGAAATGGGCTGCCAATGGGCCCAATTTAGGGCCTGTTTTGAGTATGACTGGACTTGATTTGACCCAATTGAGGGCCAATCTAGTTGGCAGTTGACCTGGACCAGTTCTTTTATTTTTTTTTTCATTTTTTTGCTGCGCTGCCCCTCCTGTTGTTTTTTTTTTTTTTTGAAAATTCTGATGCCAACAATTACACATCTTAATAGAATATATTTTGGGCGGACTTCCTAAAATGCACACCACAAAGAATATGTCTCTCAAAATGGGATATCATCGCTTTAATAAAATCAAGCACATTATACATGTGTACAAATTCAAACATCTATGCACTTACATAATTGTGCTCAATCAAAACTTGAATTCGAGAACATAAACCCCTTAAAATTCATTCAGATTGCGGTCGAGAAGATCAACCATCAAATACAATGGAAACGAAAAATGAAAGACAATGTTGTCACCGTTTTTCAACATCCTCAAACAAGACGAAGCAAATATATGGAGCCTCCTACACAACCATAGGAGGCCGCCGTCTTCAACTAACTCCCTTGACTAGTGTCACTGCAAGATGCCAGAAGAAGCCCCCAGCTCTACGCGAGCTGTCATCAATGTCAAAGAAGCCTCACCACATCGAAGTAGGAGAAAAAACCCTCCAACACCAATGTCGTTGACGTGAAAGCAAGAGCTCGTCGTTGAGAAGAATCGTCATCATGAAAAGCACTGTGAAAGGTCCTCCCCACTACGGTTGAGATAGAGGAGTGTGGAAGGAGCAACCAAGTGAAGCTCTACCACCATCTTCTCTAGCTGTCATTGCCTACGACGGAATCAGTCTCCCGCCACCGCTACAAAAAAAAAATGTCATAAGCCCCGACTAAAAGACCTCCTACACAAAGCCCTTACGTACAAACCAAGGGGAAGGTAAGGCTTAGCGGCAAGAGATCACTGCAAAAACCCCTGTACGACGGTCTGTGTGCACGGCTATCGGGGAAAGAGAACCCAAAGAAGAGAGCAACAAGAAAAAGAGGAGCAACTGGAACCACCGCTACCACTTTCCACAACCACCGTCATTGTTGTCCTCTCCCACTGTCATTGCTACCAAGAAGGAACTGGTCTGTTGGAGGAGGCACCGTAAAGAAGCCTCGTAGGGCTCTATGCGCACAGCTGCCAAGAAAGAAAGGAAAGAGACGAGAGGAGGAGAAAGTGGAGCAGCTGCCACCAGCGTCTCCCACCGTCACCATCGACATCGTCATCTCCTACCATTGCCGCCGCCACAAGGTGCAAAATATAGAAGTGGAAGAACCACCCTCCACCGCCACCATCTTTATCTCTCCTACGAGGGGCCGCCACCGTCGCATTCTGATGGGAAGCTGCCATCGAGAGAAGACCTCTGTCCGGACTCTGTTCTTGCACACAGCCGTCGGTAAGGAAAAAAGAGAAGGAGGAGGAGAAGAGGAATGTGTCGTTGCTCCCATCCCCTGCTGCCACCGCCGTCGTCGAGACCTACCACCGTGAGGAGCTATTGAGAAGAAGCTCACCGTAAGAGAACCCAACAGAGGGGCTTTTGTGCGCCAGCCATCGGGCAGAGAGAAAGAGAGAGGGGCCTGGTCGTGGTTGACCCAAAAAAGGTAAAAGAAGAAAAAAAACAAAAAAACTGATCGCCAGAGTGGGTAGTTGTCGTTCCACGTGCTCTTGTACATGGGCATCAAGCTGGCAAGACCCAGTCAAGCACTAGGTTGGATAAACCGGGGGGTGAACCTACCTCTCGGGTTTGACTTCAGTTAAATAGCCCCCTTTAAAATCCAAAAAGGGAGCAAAAACGAAAGAAAAAGAGGGTAACTTAGCTCTGAACTCTCCACCCTCCACTAACTTAAAAATGGTGTTAGTGGGGCACAATTTTGGGACAAAAATGCCCTTAAAACTCCTTATAAAAAACTTTCAATTTGGCGAGGAGGTTGGTCCATTGTGTGTGTGAGAGAGAGAGAGAGACAAGGAGGAGAGAGAAACTCTGACTAGTTCTCACATCTTAATAGAAAGAAGGTAGGAAAGAAGACCTTAGTTTTGGCCTACCTTTCCATAAAAAGGAGTTGACTTTACGTTACATTTACATTAAAAGGGGCTCAAAATAACTTGTTATTTTGGATAGAAAAAACTATTCCAACTTTGGTTTAGCCAAAATACTGTCAAAATTTCAAAAGAGTAATGCATAATAAATATGCATATGCATAGAAACTCTGACATTGATGATGAAAATTAATTCCGTTCATTGAACAGTAAAGTTTGTATGCCCATTCATTTATTGTACTTCTATATATTCAAATCGAAATGAAATGAAATTCAAGTTCGTTTGATGTGATATGATACTCCGAAGTGACATTAGATCCTCATGAACTTTAAGAGACAGATAAAATTAAATAAGTCACCTGAATGACTTAAAACTTAATAAAACAAAAAATTAATTAAACTTAAATCAAGTAATGACTTACTTATTAATAAAATGTTAAGATAATTAAATCAACTTCACTCTATGAAATCATACACAAAAAAATGACCACTAATAGTTACAAAACATGTTAAGTTCAACTTAACAATAAAATAAAATGACTGATGCTACTTAGTTAAATAAGTATGCATAATGAAATTCAAATCAAATAATAACTTAAACATTAACAAAATGTTAGCATAATGCCATAATCCAACCAAAGTCATTTCATAAAAAAATACATAAAAAATGTCTATCAAAGTCTACAAAAACATGTTGAATTAAACTTAATCATAAAATTAATTAAAAAAGTTAATAAAAAAATCTTAATAACAAAATTCACTTAAACCATAACAAAATACCAATAAAACAATAAAAATATAAATTAATTCCTATTAAAGTCAAAATGCACAAAGCAAAATTCAATCTAATAATTTACCAAAAGTTAACAAAATTTATTCCAATCTAATGTGTCTAAGTCAAATTAATGTCAAAAAACAATCAAAAAATCAAACCAACAAACCAAGCCGAATTAAACCAAACAAAATTTAATCTCATAAGACCATGGAGATATATCTTCCAATCTTGTGTTTATTGTAGATTCCGATCAATAAGTTGCTATGACGGTTAACCAAGGATGTTCGAATAGTTACTTAATGTAATTCACACCGAAATATCGCAAGTCTAGTGGGGAGAGGTCAAATTTTATTTTCAAAGAACTCAGATAACCTCAAATGTAAAAATGTAGTTCAGATCACTTAAGTGATGGATAATCCTCATATCAACACTTAGAAAATCTGTGAAACCATCTATGTTCCTACATGGTAATACCGTAATTCAAATAAGCTAATACTTCTATGAATACTATGTATCTTCGTAGTCGCCAATGCTATACAAAATTTCAAATTCTCGAAAAAAGGAGAATTAAAATGAGGTTTCAGCATACATCTATTTGCCTTTGGTTCCATCATGCAAAACAGAGAATATTTCCTTACTACGTGCAAAAGCTATTAGATGGTTACAATTTCAACCGTCTTCTAAGCATTAGTTGCTTTTATGCTTAGTTCATAATTTGAATAGTATTATCATGTTACTCAACTACTTGGTAGATGTAAGATTCATTAAGTCAATTGGATATTTAACACCATATCGTAGCTACTGCTATCATCTGCAAGATCATCATGATCAAAATCCTCGAACATAAAAAAATTTAATTATGATCATTGATCACTAAGAAATGCTATCAAGCGATATTTCAAAATACTTAGAAAACATTGATAAATTCTTAATAAAATGCATTCTTATTCTTTAAATAAAAAGGCAAAAATTTTAGTCACTTCAACTTCGACGTCAACACATAATTTCATCTACATAGTTGATTTAAGAGATGAATTACCCAAAAAAAATGGTGATAGAGAAATAAAAATTGCATCAGTATTGCAAACAACACCATGACAAATTCCTCACGAACAAGACACATGCCATGATTATTTTCAAAGATTTGTTGACTAATCAAATATTTAGACAATAGAATGTAATTTTTAATTCAAGTGTTTTTATCAATGACATTGGTATTTTTACATTTCTTGTTATTTCACTTTAGTAACAAATACATGTTTACTTGGCTATTATGAAAGTACTTCTTTCTTTTGATAAAAACATACAACCAAACAACTTCAACTTCGGTAGGCAAGGACTTCAAATTAAAGTGACTTCTTGAACAAGATGCGTCAAACAAAAGTACTTCAGCCAAATTGCCAAATGCACCCAAAATGCTCCTTAATATTTTTAGTCTATGTAGCAACCCTCAAGCTAAAGTTAGTAACTTCTGGGATAAAATTCCAAAATGATGCCTCGCTTTTAGAAGGAAGCTCATGAATGAGAAGAATCATAAGCTCTCAGTTATGCTTGCACTTCTAAAGGACTGGAAATGCTTTGTTAATAGAGGATATATTAGTTTGGCTATTGTGCAACAAGTTTACTTTCACTGTGAAATTTGCTTTAAGTAGGCTGTCTTTTGGCAGAGTGAATGTCTTTAGGCATCATAATGTCTGGACTCTGTAAGCAACCAGTTCCCATCAAAATTGTGATTTTCCTATTTTCTCATGAAAGATTGGTATGAAACACCTTCCTACACAAGCACTTAAGCAAGATTTTCACGGTCAAGTCCCTATGTTGTGTCATACGTGAAAACAGGGAAGAAAGTGTCGATCACATTTTCATGGAAAGTGTAGGATTATGAACATCTTTTGGTAGATTATTTTCAGATATTGGCATATCGCGCAGCCAGAACCTCCAGATACTATCTCCCTCTTGCAAGCTTGGCCAAGTACGAATCCTTAGTCTCCAAACATTACATTGTGGAAGCTTATTCTATCGGCCATGCTTTGGTCCCTATGGCGTCCAAGCACATCTTTGAAGATTCAGTTTTAGCATCCGGATTTCATTTTTCATCAGCTATCAACTTTTATGTCAAAGACTTGTATCTGGCCTACACACCCCATAAAGTGGTATGCGTTCAGAGATCTTTTCTTGCCTTGTAGATTTTTTTTTCCTTGTAATACTGACAACTTCCTACCACCTCGGTAGTCAAGTGTTTGGCACCGATGTCTTTTTCTTTCCTTGTTATCCATGTAGTGTCTTTTACTGCTATGTAATTTTCACATCTTGTCTAGAAAATTTTGGTCTGCGACCATTGTCAAAAAAAATGTGGTAAAATAGAGGATACAGAAGATTTCCATCACAGAGACTACCATCAAGAAAGACCCCATCATGACATTTTTATTTAAACTTTTTACTATATGAATTATTAAATTTGCATGGTTTATTTGTTCGTTTTCTTTTGTATATGTTGATGAAATTTTATTTCTTGTAGAAGTTATGCTGGAATTTATTGCATTACTATTTCATGTATTTCTGATTTCGGTATAATTAACTGAATTGTGTTATTATTTTTTATTGATTTATTGAGAAGTTTAGTTTTGGGTTGTTATCTTACGCAATCTCTTTTATTGTAAGTTATCCGTGGTGTTTGTTTTTTGTTAATTATTTGTTTTATTCTTTAGTTCTCTTCATTTATTGTTTACTGAACTGTTTATTTGTGATTTTTATTGTTTAATGATGTTCATAAAGCTGATTATTTGTTATTTTTCACCTAATCTTTATTTGTGGTTTATCAGCAATTTTTTATATTTATTATTTATTTTTATTTTCCTCATTATTTACTGCCTTGTATATTCCAAGCTCAACTCATGTATCATGGACAAAATAATTAAAATTGTACAAAAAAGTTTACCTTAATGTATAATGCTCACAAACGATATTGTTTTGATGGACGAGACTCGAGACGTCATTAACAAAAAACTTGAATGATGAAAAATCAAGTTAGAAGCTATATACTTCAAAATTTGCAAGACGAAGACGGAATATATGTACTTTAAATTTAACGAAACTTAAGCAGTTGCAATAGTCGTAATAACATTGGACAAAAAGGTCCTCACACCGAGTACTTAATTTAAATACTTAGGTTCAATATTATATATGAACGGGGAATGTGACGAGGATGTAAACAACATGATTAAAGTGGGATAGTTTGGCAGACAATATAGATACTTTACGATCGTAAATCTCCCAAAATTGAAAGAAAATTTCTATCGCACGGCTGTGAGGCCTGCCATCCTTTACAATTTTGAATATTGGGCAACTAAGAAAAATGTACTTTTAAATTAAATATAGTTGAAATGTGAATGTTACGATGGATGTGTGGCCACATGAATGGACAGAATCCGCAATGTGTGTTAGGACCAAACTGAGAGTTGCAAGAATTGCGGACATAGTAAAAGAGAGAAAATTATGTTGGTTTGGACATAACAAGCAGCGCTCTCTTGAGGCACCTGTCCAACAAGTTGAGACCTTAGTGTTGCCATGTATTGCAGAATCGGCCGATCTATTCTAGAATCGGATTAGACCATGGATCACTCGATCCCGAGCAATCTGGCGGAATCGGGGCCTTTCGAGACTCAATTTCGGACTGATTCCCAAATCAACCCCCCCAATAAGGGGGAGATCAACCTAATTTCCCCCACCTTCAATTCCCATCTCTCCCCCTCCCCTTCAAGCCCTTATGGACCTTGCAGTGTCTCCCCCCCCCCGACGATCCTCCTTAGTGACCACCGATCCTCCCTTTCCGGCACAGCAATCCCCCTAAAACAGGTGGTTTTCAGCCCCCCCTACCATCTCCCCTCTAGGCTAGACGCCCCAAATATTTATACACCATAAAAAAAATTTCTTCGGGGGGGGCTTTGCCCCCCAATACCTCCCGCAAGGGGGCGTTGCCCCTTTGACCCCTGCAACCTGACCGTGTAAGTCAATCCACGATTCCCAAGTGCCCATTTATGATAATATAAACACATTAACACATTTCATTATCACTTACACTATCACATATTTATATAAGATTCATAATCATAAATATATGTTATATATTTCAATTTTATAACGATCTATTTTAACTCTCTTCTCTCTCACACACACATCAAGTTAATCAAGAATAATTATTTCTCAAAATAAATATATACCTATCGATACATAATTACAAAAATAAAATCATATTTAAATATATGAACATATAAACATACACATTCAATTAATACATACAAATATAATTATATTTATATATATATTTGTATGTATGCATAAATATATATAATACAAACATCTAATTATATATATGTGATTGTGTTTATGTATATGCACATATGTATATAAACATCCAATGTTACCGTCTTGTTCACCTAGGCATGCCTACACACCCACCTTGTCGCCTAAGCGAAATTGACACCCTTCAACATCTTGGACACCTTGTCAACTATGGTTATGTCACATGTCTTGTACTCCTTTAATTTCATGTAAAGTATTCATGTAATGAACTAGTGTGTGTTTTAGATGTTTGTGAAGATAGTTTGTACTTATATGACAATTTCTTGAAATGAACTTACTATGTATGACATTGTTTGGTAAAATGTCATCCACATTGTTTTTCATTTTTTTAAATTTTTTACTCATTACTATGATTTTTCCTGATTTTTTGAAAATTTTTCTAGTTTAAAAAATAAAAAATTTTGGTTGAACCAGACCGATCCAAGATCGACATTTCGTCAAAGAATCCGCCGATCCGGACCAATCCAATCCAATTCGGATCAAATCGGTGGTCACCGATCCGTAGACCGATTCTAATCCCGCGATCTTTGAATAATTTAGACATAATGGAGAAATCAGCAAAGGACCATTCACCATATAAAATGAAAAAGACAAATCCAGGTAGCCGACTCTAATCATTTGTGACTAAGACTTTGAGTTCAAGTTTGTTCATTTATTAGCATTTTATTTATTTGTTTGTTTTTATCTGTGTATTGTTTAATTGTCTGTTTATTTGTCATTCATCATCATTGTGGGGGGCAAAATTTATCCTAAAATAACTTACAAAAGCACATAAAATGATATTTTTCATTCCCATTGTGTGAAAAAATGAATACATGGAATGAGGAAGCATAAATAAGTCATCATTCTCCCTTAATAGATACATGGAATAAAAAAAATCAAAGGCATGATAAGGGCATATTTAATATGTTCTTTTGCCTGCCACAACCAGCAGCACCTTCACCTTTTTTTCTTTCTTTCTCTGTTCTTTTTTCTTTTGGCCATCAGCAGGAGAAGCCCCCTTCACGCAGCCCCTTTTCTTCTTCCTCTTAACCTCCCAGCAGCAGGAAGAAGAAGCTTCAGCAGGAGTTCACCCCCACTGTGCGCAGGCCTAAGGCTATTGGCCAAGCTCCAGCACTGCGGGAATCCAGCAAGAATTTAATCCCCTTTCTCCATCGGCCAGGAGCTTCAAACGGGAAATTATTCTCTTGGTGCAGGCCTAAGGCTATCAAACAGTGCTTCAGAAGTGTTTAATCCCCTTTTACTCTATCGTCCAGGAATTCCAGCAGGCATATATCCCCTTGGAGCAGGCCTAAGACCATTCAAAGAGGGAAGGAGCATCCCAAGCATCTCAGAAGTCCCTACCAAGGGTACTGCAGGTCCTCTTTTTCGTTTTGAATTTGCAGGTGCGACACTCTTTCTCCTGCCTAAACTTCTGTGATCGTCAAGCTTCTTCTGGCTGCCCCTGCCATCCATCCCCTAGAGCAGCTTTAAGTACAAGTAAAACAATTTCCCCTCTCCCACATCTACAGGACAGCAAAATCATCCACCCCACTGTTGAAGACTTCAAAGTAAGGATCGCGGGACTGGGATCGGGATCGGTGACCACCGATCCGATCCGGATCGGGATCGGGATCAATCCGGATCAGCCGATCCTCCGGAAGAAAGGACGATCTCGGATCGGTCAGGATCAGAAATTTTTTTATTTTTTTAAATCATAAAAATTCTCAAAAAATCAAAAAAATCAGGGAAAATCATAGGAATAAATAAAAAAAATAAAAAAATAAAAAACAATGTGGATGACATTCTATCAAGCAATGTCATACAAAGTAAGTTCCTTTCAAGAAATTATCATATAAGTATAGATTATCTAGAAGAGAGTTAAAATAGATCTTTATGTAAATTTAAGTATACAATATATATTTGTGATTATGAATCTTCTATATATGTAATAATATAAGTGATAGTGAAATATATTAATATGTTTATACTATCATCAGCAAGGTGCGGAGTAGTCACAGGTCGACCTGCACGGTCAGGTCGCGGGGGTCAAAGGAGCAGCGCCCCCGTGGGAGGTATCAGAGAGAAAATGTCTTCCAAAGAAAAAAAAATTTTATGGTGATAAAGGGGAGGGGGAAGAAGGGATCGGAGGCCCCCCCTCCCTTGAGTTACCTGTTTAGGGGGGGTCGACCGCTCCAAAGGTCTGGAACACAACTACTCAAGGTGGATCGTCAAGGAGAGGGGTCCAGGGGGGCCCTAGACAATGAAAGAGAGGGGAGAAGTGAGAATTAGGGGTAAGAAGGGGGAATCGGACCGATCTCCCCCTTATTGGGGAGGGATCGGACCGGAAAATGGACCAGAATCAGGTCCTGAATCAATCCGATTTTGGACCCTTCTGAGTTCTAGGGAATTGGTCCGGATCGACCGATTCCTAGATCGATCCACCCGGATCGGTCGATCCTCAACTGATTCAGTTGATTCCAACCAATCCAGCCGAGAGTCCCAGTCGGATTGGTAGTTCCGGCCGGAATAGGATCGGTGGGTACCAATCCGATCCAAGAATCAGCCAATCCGGATCCAGATCGGCCGATTTTGCAATCCATGCTTCCAAGAGATGTTCTGCATCATCTAGCTTCTGCCAAAAGCCTGACAAGAAATTGTCAAAATCGGATGCAGCTTATTCCATTATTCAACATAAGAGCAGGAGCTGAAGTGGCCAGAGTTGAAACTGATGCTATCAAGGCTAGAGCAAGAAACCTCCTGATGGGGACAATTTTGATAATTTTGAGTCCTTTTTTTTATTTGTGTCCCTGCAAGGACAAGTCTGTAAATAGAAGTCTTAGAGGGTATTTTTTTTAATTAGGTCTCTTCTCCCTCTTTAAAAGGGGCACCTGATGTACATATCGAACGAAGTGAATAGAATTGATTTTTGGAACCCTCTCGGGTCTGTCTCCCACGCAGGGGGCTGCGGCCCCCATTTCTCCTCCAACCCCGGCGTCGGTACGCCATTCTTCTTCTTCACCTCCGGAGGGTGGCCGGCGTTCCTCTCCTCCTCCGACAATCGGCTGCGGGCCTTCTTCTTCCACCCTCCAGCACCGGCGAGGTCGCCGTCTCCGTTCTCACCTCTCATCCTCCGGCCTCTGCGCCGTTCTTCCGATCTTCCCCATTCCCGGTTCTTCAACATCGACAGAAGCCCGCTTCATTCGACATCGACCTCCACCTTGTCTTCCTGTTCGTCCCTATTCGGAAGCCGACGAAGGACGAAGAAGAGGAAGCAGAAGATGAAGAAGAAGATGGTGGAGAGGGAAGAGGATCCGGCGATCCCCGGATCCTCCTTCCCTGCGGCTCTCTCCCGCCGTCGTCCCGCAGGAGCTCGGGCACCGGTCGGTCAGCCTCGCCGAGGACGGCGATGCCGTCTACTCTCCCGCCGGCCTCACCGGCCGCCGCAAGCCAGGGGCTCCGTCTTCGCCTGGTCGGACAACGCTGACAGCGCCGGATCCTCTTTCGACTACCCCCTGCTCCGCCGTCTGCACGCGGCTCCGTCCGGACGGCAGCGACGATGCGGGTGGACGGGCGAGGACGACGCGCTGCCCCGCTCGCCCTTTTTGTCGTGGCCCGTGGCCTCGCGGGACCGCCGCGATGCCGCCACGTCGACGTCGCGGGAACGGCCACGCGACCACCCGGCCTCGTCCGCGCAGACGGCCACGACCCCCGGGGGGGTAAGCTCGCGCCCGCGAGCGCGGGCGACCTGCGCGGTCGGCTCGCACAGCTCGGGCCCAGCCGGTCCGCGGCCCAGACCGGCCAACCGGCCGGTTCGATCGGGTTCTGACCCGGTTCACCCCGGTTCGCGCCGGTTCAGTGCCTGAACCGGCCGGTTCAGGCCGGTTTAGGGTGTTTTGAGCCGGTTTGGACCGGTTCAGACCATTTTGGGCCCGGGTCATCCCGGTTCGGGCCTGTTTCGACCGGTTCGGGCTGGTTTAGGCCTATTTTGGGTTCGTTTAGGTCCTTTAGCGGCGATTAGCGCCGGTTTGTTTCGTTTTCGGTCCGTTTAGCCCGGTCTAGCCGATTTGTCCCGCATCACCCCCAGCCAAGAAAACGTTTTTGCCGCAGCGACCCAGATGGGCCAGATCTTGCTAACACGTGTCAACAACCAAAGTTCCATCCCAACAATATCATGAAGATAACTGCCAGTTCTAGTGTAGCTGTAGCATTCATCCGCATAGCAAGCACAGTTAACTTACTTCTCATGAACTGCAGAAATCCTCCAGTCAGTGAGGCTCTGTTGAGAGTATGTAGGAAACCATTTTTTGTTGCAAAGTCAGAGAAGAACTCAGCTATACACAGATGCAAAGGAAGCCCATCAGAGGTGCAGATGGAATAGGAGATTACAAAATTCCAATTTGTTCCGACAAAAAGTGATGGGTCTGGATTACAGAACCCATTAATTCATCCTATAAGCTGTTGGTCAGAATCATATATTTTAATAGTTTATCATAATCGGTCAATTTGATGTTCATTTTCTTGCTTTCAATAAAAATGTGTATATCCCTAAAATTAATATCATAATGAAATAAAAATAGGTAAATTATATAAAATATTACATATAAAACGATGAGAAAGTAAAAAAATAAAGTGATATATGTCAAATTTTAGTAGTTATATAAGATTTACAGCTTATCTTTTGATAAAAACACAGTATAGTATACTTCAAAATTTATTGAACTTTGCTCCATTTCTAATAATGGAGTCGAAATTGATGCAGCAATAAAAAATAATGATTCTTATTTAAATGAAATAGAAATCAGAATGCTTTAATCCTTACCAAAATAAAAATTGGAAATAGACAAATCTGCTATCGAATCTGCCACGTTTGCAGACCTTGAGCCCATCCACCAGGTGCCAAACTTTAGTTGAGAGTGACACAAAAGAGGCAGAGGAAACCTCCAATGACCAAGATCTGAGTTATGTAAAGCAGTTATCTTTTTTCAAGCCTCTTCCCAGTCCAATATCCAACCAACAGCTGAGAGAAACTTAACCAGAATTTTTCTCTTACAAATTTCCTCAATCCACCACTGTTTAGAAGTTCAAGCAGCGGAACCCTGGAATCAACATTAAGCATCCTAGTAATACTCGGATAAGCCACAACACAAATATCCAGGTAGTTCTCCATCTTCATCATCTCTAGCAACAAAAAATGCCAAGCTCACCAGCAAAATATAGGTCAACCTTCTTAGTCGCAAGTGAGTGTGGAGTCTGACCCTCCACCTGGAAGAGGCCTGCTGTGATGTGCATACATTTTTTAGCAGTTCTCTGGCTTCCTTAGTACTCTAGCAAAGTTGCCTCTCTAGTCCCTCCAAACTGAAACACCTGCCTTCATGTTGCAGAGAGAACAGAAGTATTCCCAAAGTGCCCTTCACCCATTCCATGGGTACCAGTGCCTCCTGCATCTCACCATATTTCTCCACACTCAGCATCTTGCTCCATTCTTCTACTTCTTCCCTCTCTAAGCTCTTCATTCTCAATTATTGTAGCAAATGCTCATCTACATCCCTATTCTTTTGTGCTCAGAGTTCTGATGCAATATGTAAGTGGCTAATCCAAAGACTTTTTAAGGGTGTGCATGTACACAGGCAGTAAGGATGGGGAGGGATTAGTGAGAAAATCATCTAAAACACCATGGCTGCACTAGGTTCATTTACTATGACAATAATTAGAAAAAACTTAGAACTGTAACTGAATCAATAGACAATTGTGCCAAACAAACACTCTGAATATTACTTATTAATAATCCAACATCATGCGAAATAAAAAATTCTTGAAAAGATTTAGTTTGCATTGCTACAGCATTGTTGCTTTATTGTCATTTGTCTTGAAGAAATCCAAAAACACTGGCGACAATAGTGGGTCTAGAATGTTCGTTTCAACAAACTTAATTTAGATATATGGACAACGGAACCTTTGGCTCCCATAACCCCTCCCAAAAAAACAAAAACAAAACAAAAACAAAAGGATCAAGCCTACCAGTTGTTAATCACTTCAATGAAGGTTTGAGTGGTACTGTGCCTACATCCCAAAAATAGGAGATTCGGTGAGCATTTAATGTAAGAAGTACCAACATGTGGGAGAACATGGTCTAAGAGCATGGTCTATAAATCAAAATAAGCTGAACAAGACAAAGACAATGCGGATTATTACAGTCATGAGGATGAAGGTATACATCAGTCCGATGACACATTATTAGTTTTCGCGTGATGCGCATTAAATTAATACCATCTAGGTACGTCTCAAACCGTTTCCATCCTACATTTATCAATATATTACAAGATGCATTACAACAGTCGCATCGTAGAAAGAAACATAATCCGCAGCACTAGCCTCATTCCAATAATTACGGCGAGATAAGGAATGGGACTAGTAACTTCTTAGTGCTCAACATCTAACGTGCACATTATCCTTGATAAAAGGAAGAAAATAAAACAAAGCAACCAAGAAAAGATCTGATCTCGTGACTACATTTCACGAAATAATCAAAGCAGAAAACCGCATATTGAACCCCAGAAACGATTTAGCACAAAATTTCCACTGCAGAAAATTACGTAAATAACGTGCAAAAACTCGGTGATCATGACCATTAGACACGCACAAGGAGAATGAAGAGCCGAAGCATGAGAGAGAGAGAGAGAGTGAAAAATAAGGTTGGGACCTGGAGGGCTTGGTGGGTCATCATGGAGCGACTGTAAAAGGGACCTCTCATTTCCGTCATTCCGAACCTCCTCGGCTTCTCCCGGCGATCATCTTCGTAGTCCTCCCTGAAGAAGCTCGCCATTTCCTTCAACGTCTCGATTTCTTCGACCGAATTCTCCTTGATCGAGTCATCGACCTGGTATTTCCTCTGGTATTTTAGCGCGCCGAAAAGCACATTGCAGAAGTCTCGCGAATGCTCGGCGTGAAATTTTCGTCGAAACCCCAAAATAGTTAAAATTTTTAAAATATTTTTGCGAGGATTACCCTGAAATAATTATATCTGCACTTATATCTTAAGAATAACTTATACTTTCAAGAAAGTCCTCGAGATAAGCAAGTGCTTGTAATTATTGACAAAATTAATTATTTAAACGACTAGATATATACAACAAATAACGAGCAAAAAAAACTGTACATACGTAAAATTAAAATAAAAATAACTATCGAAATAGTATCGTGATTAAATGGGGAAGGGTAAAGCAGACAATGATATATAGATATATGCAAGGTGATAATAAAACTAAAATAAATTTATATACTGTGAGTTCAATAATTGTAAGAGATTTAATCAATTTATTCAAAAAATAATATTTTTTTTAAATTTTTTAAATTCAACTCTAATTTTGTTCGAAATGAGATCAAATACAATGATTCTAATTCAGCCATGGCTGAAATCATAATATCTGACCCATGTTATAGCCTATGTCCGATCATACATGCAAATAGCCCCATTATCAGGGATATGAATAAAAATTTAAACATAACTTCGCTGGTGTACTTAGAAGGACTCGCTTGCATATTTCCGGGAACAGTTTATTTTCATTATTTTGTTGAATTTCAGATATCTAAGGTGGCATAATCAAAAAGGCCCAAATGAAACTTATGAAGTTTAGAGATAAATAACTAGATATGGTATGAATATAAAAAATCAAGAAGAAAACCTTGTAGTCTTGTGGATAGATTCAAGCTTTGAAATATTGGAAAGATAAAATATTGAAAATGTTATTAAGGTGGAAGAAAGAAGCTACGACAAGAAGAGCAAACACAGCTGTTGTTGTTGCTCAAGATAAAAGTTAAGAATAATATGTACAAATAACTTTTTAAGAGAATAATAGGAGATTATGGAAGTGACTTAATGAAGTCAATAAAAAAATAATACAATAATCGAAAGAATTATTAATAATTACAAAAATATTATGAGAAAACAATTTTTTTTAACAAAATGGCAAGCACAAAAGATGTAGAATGAGCATTACGAGACGCGTACAATAGAGTTGTATGACTGCATCTTTGAGAAGTATTGATATAAACTGTACGAAAATAATCAAAATGATCAAATAAAACTTATAAAGTTTAGAGATAAATAACTAGATATGGTATGAATATAGAGAATTAAGAAGAAAACCTTGTAGTCTTGTAGATAGATTCAAACTTTGAAATATTAAAAAGATAAAATTAGAAAATCTTGTTGATATAATGTGAATAGATTCTTTTTTCAAGGGACGCGGAGTTGGTCACCCCACGCACATAGCGCCCACAATCGAGCATTCCCGAGTTTGAACCCGGGAGGGGCCGCCCCGATGAACGGTGGTGTCCCACTAAAACATCTCCGGAAGCTCGGCGGCATCATCGCCGTTTCTCAGCGGCGGAACGGGGGCTTCTCCTCCGAGGTGGTTCGGAGGGCTTCCTCCGGCAGCTTCGCCGGAAGCTCGGCAGCATCATCGACCTTTCTCAGCGGCGGACGAAGCATCGACCTCGGTGGGCTCGTGAAGGACGTCGTCGCGGGGAGCAACTCTTCGCTGATTCTGGTGGCGATTAAAATCGTTACAGTGAAGATTACAGACTAGTTTCATCCCGTGGTGGTTTTGTTCAGTGTTTATTTTGATCTTCCTCCCTCCCACAAAATCTCTCCTCCACTCTTACATTGTGGCAAAATATAGTGCTTAATATTTTGCCTTTTAGTTGTGTAGGAGTGGAGTTGTTAGGTTTATTATGCTGTGTGTTTCTTTAAGTATTGTCTCTGGTCGAGTCTTAGTGGTATTAGTTTGCCATGCTACATTGTCTTTTATGATCTGTGTAGTCACAAATCTACCTGTGAGATCGATAGTCTGGGCGTTCTCCACACCGATATGGTGTGATTATCCGATCTCCTGGCAAATATTAAACTCTTTGAGAGTTTTAATCTTTGCTTCTCGGCCATTATCACACTTGATTGTGGCATTGTGCTGGTCATCTTACCGACGTGGCTGTTCTTGAGGAGTTTAATGCAGATCTGGTATCTTGTTCTTACGTGTTATCGAGTCTTCTTATTTGGGGTCCGTAAATTTTACTGTGCTGTACTCTTTAGTTTCTTAATACAAAGGAAGTAGTTTCTGTGTTCAAAAAAAAGACTATGTTATTAATGTGGAAGATGCCATGACAAGAGGAGTAAAACATAGCTGATGTTGTTGCTCAAGATAAAAGGTACCATATACCTACAATAAATAATTATGTACACATAACTTTTTAAGAGAATAATAGAAGATTATGGAAGTGACTTAATGAAGCCGATAAAAAAGTAATACAATAATCGAAAGAATTATTAATAATTACAAATTTGTTATGGTAAAACAGTTTTTTTTTGAACAAAATGGCAAGCACAACAGATGTAGAATCTCCCATTACGAGACGTGTAAAATAGAGTTGTATAACTGCATCTTTCAGAAATATTGGTATAAACTGTACAAAAATAATCAAAATGATCAATATTTGGGATTATGTTTTGCCAAAATAACGGAACCATATATTGGGAATCAGATTATTGTCAGATTATTAGCAAGAGACAGCAGGATTAGTCTAGCTGATCTACACTAGATTTAGAAGCTATGGGAGAAAATATTAGATACTCTGTAAGCAAGAAAATCAAGGAGATGAAGCTAGATTTTTTTTTTTTTTGAAAATCAAGGAGATCGTTTCTGAATGTGAAAGAAAGACAACAAAGATTATGCCGTGAAAATCCTGCTTATCTTACCGTCATAGGATGTAAATTATCTAAAAATAAAAAATAAAAAATAAAGAAGATAAAAATTTTAATATTTTGCGAAACCTCCAGAGTAGAGAAAATATATAAAAGGAAAATTGCTATAAGAAAACTAAAAAGTGTAATTTATTTAACTTTAAAAACCACCACTTTATACTAATCAACGTCCGCGAAAGAAAGTTAATTATAAATAAATTGAGGAAATGGTCGACGATTTATCCTTGGTATGACCAGACTCAACTTTGGAAAGGCACTTCAATTATTATGATATAATTCCAAATAAGACGAGATGAGCTTCGAACTAATTTCTAAGGTACTGTTTGGTACGGAATTAACTTGGGAATAAATCGGAATTATCCCTTAAAATTTGGGAATAAACTAGATTTATGTCCAAAAATTTTTAGTGCCAAATAAGTCCTAATGGGGTGTTTGGTTGTACGATAATGAAGGTTTTTGTTTTAATTTTTAAAAATTGTAAGAAAACTTGTTAAAAGAGGTGTTTGGTAACCATGACAATTTTATGTTTTAAAAGTGATTTTCTTCTCAAACAAAAAAGAGGGTCTCACCTCTTTCTTTTTTCTTGTGGTCCCCCACTTTGTTTGGTCATGTGTGGTAGTTACTATTTTTTGTAATCACACCCCTCCAAACATGATAATTTTATGTCATGAGTTGGTTCACTTTTTATTTTAATACAATTTTTTATCATGAAAGTGTACCAAAAATTATCATGCAACCAAACACCCCCATAAAGGTATAGAATTAGTTGTGCTTGGAAAGACAGAAGAAGGAGCAGGTCATATTTTTTAGATATAATAATTGTAAAAACAATATATGAACGAGTGAAGATGTAATATTTAAGCTTAACAACACAATGGATTAGAAAATAGCTTTCTAGGTAGACCTAGAAGAAAACATATATTGTTTGCACTATGATATAACTAAAAGAGAATTGTCAAGAAAAAAAATTAAATGAAATAAAAAGATAAAAAATATGATGATTTCATATTGGAACCATGCCAAGGAGCAATCAGACAAGGAGTAGATACAGCAATCGAATCAGTGCTATTAATCCAAATTGTGAGCTTTCAAATATCGATATTACAAGTTAATCCAGAATTCGACATATCATTGAGAGATAAAAATATTAATCACTTACTATCTTTAGTACAAGATTTTAAAAATAAAAACAAGAAAAACAAGAAAAATGTCTAATTACTCTATTAGTAGCAAGTTATACTTTAAGCTGCAGTCACACCTTTAATAATTCACATTTCTTTAAGTTGATATAAAATATTAGAATGGTTCATAAAACAGACATAGGAGAAAATAAAAATTGGTGATTTCTATGATATAGTTATATGAAATATACCTTTGTTAACGGATGGTATACTACGTAGATCTAGAACTATATTACCGAGGGATAATTAAAAAGAGGTGATTTACTGTACCTTCTATGTATGGGAAATATCAACGCCAATAAGAAGTGTAAGTGTTGAACCTTCTTGTCAGCATCAAAATAGATTAAAAGTAAAATATAATGATGAATTTGAATGGTGTGATATTGACATGTGAACCCCTAGTAGATGGTGGAGCAGCAAAAGAAATTTTATGGGGTGTTTGGTTGCACAATAATTTTTTGTAGACTTTCATGATCAAAAATTGTATTAAAAAAATGTAAACCAACCAATAACATAAAGTTATCATGTTTGGAGGGATGTGATAACAAAAAAGTGTAACAGTCACATGTGACCAAACAAAGTGGGGGACCACAAGATAACAAAAAGAGGTGAGAGTGAGACTCCCATTTTTTAAGAAGAAAATCACTTTCAAAACATAAAATTGTCATGCTTGTCAAACACCTCTCTTAAAAAATTTTAGTATAATTTGTAAAAATTAAAATAAAAATGTCCATTATCATGCAACCAAACACCCCATTTATATAGAAAAAAAGTTGTAATTTTCCAAAAAGAAGACTAGAAAAAGCTTACATGTGTATGTATATATAAACGTTCAAGAAAAAAAACTCAAGAAGTTGATAAAGAAAGTCTTCGATGGCGTTTCTTTTGTTGGCAAAATTGAGTACTTGTTTTGATTGAGATTAGTTGATCAACTTAATGTTGACTAAATTATGTAGTGGTATATTTAGGACTGTTCACGATGAACCGGAAAACCGGAAAACCGAACCGAACCGAACCGAACCGTTCGGTTCGGTTCGGGTTGGAAAATTTTGGTTCGGTTTTCAGAACCGAACCGAACCGTTACCACACTGATGGTTCGGTTCGGTTTGGAAGCGTCCCTAAACCGAAGAACCCGATAACCCGTTTGACCCGAAATATACTTTCCAAAAATTTTAAAAAAACCGCCTAACCCTACCATCGTGAGGTCGAGGGTCGCGGCCGCCATCCGCCCATCCCTGAGTTTCCCCGTCCCTCTTCTCTTCCTTTCACAGCCGCAGCCCGCAGCCGGGGGGATCTTGCAGCCGCGCAGGCCCGCAGCTCTTCACTCGCAGCTCTCACCCTCAGGCCTCAGCGGCTCAGCCCCTCACCCTCAGTCCTCAGGCGGCCAGGCGGCAGGCCTCAGCCCTGAGCGAGTCAGCCCTCAGCGGCAGGCCGCACTCGCAGCCCTCAGCCGCGCAGCCGCGCAGGCCGCAGCCGCAGCCCTCAGCCGCGCAGCCGGCAACGCCATCCGCCTCCGCCCATGCCCCATCCCTGATTCCCCGTCCGGCGTCCCTCTTCCTTTCACAGCCAGCCGCAGCCCGCAGCCGCATAGCCGCATAGGACTGTTCACGCACCCTCTTCCTCTCAGTTTCAGATTTCTATCTTCCAGATTTATTTTGTTTTTTTGGGTCTCTTTCTTTAGTGTTTTATATTTCGATTTTGGGTTCTTCGACATGAAAGATTTAAGGTCTAGGAATCTTTTGAATCTAAGTTTCAGTAATATCAGGTTTGACTTTCTGGTTTTTATCCTTTCCCTTCGGATATCAGTTTTGAATATCAGTTTCAGAATTAGGTTAATTGTAAACTTTATAATCTTAATTATACAGAATATGTTATACATGTTGTGTGTACGTGTTATACAGGTTGTGAGAATAAGTGTACAGCCGTACGGGAGAGAAATAAGCCATAAAGAAATTGTTTGATAAAATGTTTATCTGAATTTTTTAGATGCAGAATTTTTTTAGCTGTGCTTTTGTTGCTTGTATCACAAAAATACGTGTAATATCAGTTTTTTATTTGAACCGATTCCAACTATTTGATTTTTACTTTCAGGTTTAAAATTTTCATAATTTGACATGTTTTCAATGGTCAACGTGAACCGTTGACCCGAACCGAACCGAACGGTTCGGTTCGGTTCGGTTCATTTTCGGTTTGGCTCTCAAGAGAACCGGTTCGGTTCGGTTCGGTTCACCTTAACGGTTCGGTTCGGTTTGAAAAAAATTGGTTTCAAACCGAACCAAACCGAACCGTGAACAGTCCTAGGTATATTACCTTACCCTCAAAAAAATATTATATCTGGAAAATGAAAGCTAAATCATACAACTTATTTTTGAAAGATTTATTAAGATATAAAAAGTACATTTATATGCTAATTAAGGATATGAATCTAAACTCTTGATTCCACCTCTAATCTCTTATCTTGTGGAACATAACAATCTTAATTACTTATCTCTGAAAATAAAAAAATTTAAAATGAATTACTTATAATTAAGTGGTTTTTTAAAAGGTTTTAGGCATATCAAGACGTTAGTTTAGATATTTTATCAAATTGTCTAAATATCTAATATTTTATTGAATCTATGACTGAATTAGATATTAGAAGTTTTATGGGGTGTTTGGTTGCATGATAATTTTTTGTACACTTTCATGATAAAAAAATGTATTAAAATAAAAAGTGAACCAACTCATGACATAAAATTATCATGTTTGGAGGGATGTGATTACAAAAAAGAGTAACTACCACACATGACCAAACAAAGTGGGGGACCACAAGAAAAAAGAAAGAGGTGAGGCCCTCTTTTTTTGTTTAAGAAGAAAATCACTTTCAAAACATAAAATTGTCATGGTTGTCAAACACATCTTTTAACAAGTTTTCTTATAATTTTTAAAAATTAAAATAAAAACCTCAATTATCATGCAACCAAACACCCCATTATCATTCGGTCTGAATGTTGAATCTCTAACCGATTCAGAAGTTAAATGTCAAATAAGTCCAAACAAATAAGGCCTAAGACTCAACATCAAGTAGTCTAAATGACCAAACCTCCGACTGGATTAAAGGTTTTAAGCCGAAACAAACACAATGCTGCTGCCGAAACAAAAAAAGATGCTAGTAAAATTTAAATTAAAAGAAATAAGTTTCTTTTACCCCTAATAGTTCATGAAATCTATAGTCGACAATACCATAAGTTCTTATTAAAAATTAATTTTTTAGATAAAATGAAACCTTATAAAACTTCAAGACGACAGGCTAATCCTTCGTAATAAAAAAATAAATTATTTTATTAAATGACAACTCATTATCATTGGAATAATAAAAGATGGCTTTGAAACAAAATATGTGTTTGCTTTTGTCCATATTGGTTCTAGGCTAACACTATTTAAAGAGGGATTTCTAACCGAAGACATTATTTAAACATTACCATATATATAGATATAGATATAGATATATATAGAGAGTAGATGTAGCAAAAATTTAACTTAAAAATACACAGTAAAAATAAATATGACTTACATTAATTTTTTTTTTACAAAATGATTTTCTTGTTGGAAATGATTTCATTTCACAATGTAAAATATATATACAAACTAAGAAATGAAATGTCTACAAAATAAACTACTTTTACAAGTAATAGTCTATCCAGAATTGAAAAAATTATTTTTCGGTAATTTTTTAGATAATCCTTTAGCACTTCTGAAAGATAAAAAATAAAGATAATAATAATACTGATGCGATATAATTGCTTATATGTAAAAGAATTTTAAAAATAACTATTATAACTACATGAATTAAAACTCATTCGAAACTTGTGTTATCCTCAAAATTTAGGGGATAACTCAGGTTTATTGTCAAAATTTTATGGTACCAAACATGGGTCCGTTTGGCACCAAATTTTTTTGACGATAAATCTGGTTTATCCCCTAAATTTAAGGGATAAATTAGATTTATCCCCAAGTTATCCTCATACCAAAACAACACCTAATCTCCTGTTTGCTACCATTAAATTTTGGGGATAAACTTGGTTTATCTCTTAAATTTTATGGTGCCAAACATGCCCTAAAGACCTGCATGGCATCAAAATATTTTGAGAATAAATCAAGTTTATCCTCAATATTTATTCCCTAAAATTTGAGGATAAATCCGGTTTATCCCAAGTTATCCTCGTACCAAAGAGTCTGAAGTCCCGCAATCCATCATTTAACCGCAGTCCATCATTTACGGTAGGGAATCATAGAGAAAAGGAAAGAAAAGAAAATTTGAGGTGTGATAAATTTTAAGCACTTTAATTAATTCTCTATATTCGATGGATATTGCCTTCAACATGCAGAAATTCTAATTAATGTTACAATAGATAAAATATATTTTCTAAATTTTATTTTAAATTATAATTTAGACAGATAAGATCTGAAAAAGAATCAATATTTTTGACCGTCATTATTACGTTTCCGAGAAATTTCAGATTTTACCCTGACTTCTTGATCGACGTCATGAAATTTTCTTCAAAAATACATTTAAGATTCTTCTAGTCTTTTTGTAGAAGATTGCAATGATTTTTCATAAACAAGTCCTTTTTTACGATGCACTTTTTGCACCATCATCCCCGTGGGTTGAAAACTTTGATTTCTTCTTTCCACGAAGATGTAAAAAGTCTGTGAAATGATTAGCAAGATAGAAAATTCAATTTTTTGTATTTTCCCAATGTCGAACGTACAATAACGCAAGGAAAACATTTCAATTTTCCATATGTTTCCCTTTTTGTCTAATAATGAATTATACTTAAACTATATTTTTTTGTGATGACCGTGCCTAACGCGTTTTTGTTAAAAAATATACATCTATAACAGAAATTCGAAGTCTTATAAGGTGTTTGGATATCTTTTATACCTTTTTTTTACTTAACTTTTAAAAATAAAGGAAACAAGGTGTTTGATTTATTCTTAGTAGAGCTCCTTCTTTTTTAAAAGTGAGGAAACTTACTCATAAATCATAATATCTCTCTTGAAAAGAAAACAAAGAAAGAATTATTTTATTTTCAAAACAGAATCAGCATCTCTGCCGATGCCACCACACGTTTCCCTCCCACTCACGCAGAAAACTTCCCCCATATCCCAGTTAGATGCCCCCACGTGCCTCTCTCTCTCTCTCTCACACACACACAGACATCTCTCGCAGCGTTGTCTCCCTCTCGTAGCAAACGATTGTCGGATTCCTCTCTCGTAATGCCATCTCCCTCTCGTGGTTCAACACCCAGCTCGCGTCTCGCTCTCTCTCTAAAACAGACACCTTGCGCCATCTCCCTCTAGCGGTGGACGATTGGCGGATGACGAGAATTGTTTGTGGTTGCAGACTTCATCCATCACTGGTAGCGGACATATGGCCAAGTAGGTACCCCAACTCCTCTACTCCATCTTTGATTCTCGTATATGCATATTTCGGTGTTGTCCTAGCATGGAGGACGTTGGGGAGCGCCGGGTGGGAGGGTGTATGGCAGAAGGCTAGGTGGGGAGGGGCTGCATGTCTACGAGGAGGGGACTTGCGCAAAACAAGGCTGGGTGGGGGGCGTTGTGCGGGAGAAGGCCAGTTGGGGGGGGCACTGTTCGGCCGAAGGGTAGGTGTAGAGGGGGGCTACATTTTGTCTCCATCTCCTCCTTTGCTTGACAGAAGGGCATGGCCTATCTCCCTCCTCTGTCTCCCTCTCTGCTTCTCTGAAGACATGGCCAGTCAATGCGGCATGGCTATCGCTGTATATATGCATAGTTTCCCTGAACGAGATGCTCAAAAGGGTGGCAATAGCAAGCCACCACCACCGTTGCCATGCCTGACGCGCGGAGAGACGAGCAACCCCTACAAGAGCCAATCTTTGAGATAGATGGATTTATCTCTAATTCCCAAGTCACGTTGCGATGAGAAGCGTGGGAAGCTAGATTGTCACGACCCGGAATATACGAATGCGCAGCGGAAAATAAATCCGGAATATCGGGACAGTTTAGGAGAACACAAAATCCAATTCCTACTATCATCAAATCTGAACAATTAAAACAACCTGTAATGCTCCAAATAAACTCAAACTCCAAGAAAACACTGTAAACAACCACAACCAAACAACTAAGAAGGACTCAACACATAGTCCGAACATCAACTATAAGTCAAACCAAGCAATTATTAACCACAATCAGGAGGAAAATCAACAACCTAAAAGATATATGTGGTGATCACTCGTCACCAAACTCCTCGTCCTCAGGGTCCTCGAGTGGCTCTGGATCACCACCCACGTCCTCCTCGTAGTCCTCTCCAAACTCCTCCTCAGGGAGAGGTTCCTCGAAATCAGCTGAAAAATTTATAATGGGAAGGGGTGAGTCACAACAGACTCAGTAGGTCTTACACCCGAACTACCCCATTATAATAACAATTCTAGTGGTATACTATACATATTAAGCCTAAAAATCAGATTTAATACATAGGATTAAGCTAATTATATATCTCCAATTAAGTGATTACAAAGTCAATCAACTACCCCATATGATAACCAGACTCTACATGCATTAAAAACCAACATAACCTACACATTAAACTGTTCTAGGTATGCCCAGAACACATAAACACGACATAAAACCAAAGACATATCTATATCACTACCATCTATGCCAATTCACACAACTAGACACTGTGCGAGTAAATACCATGCTCCATACGATAAAATGTAATCACATCACAAAACTAGCACCAGATTTACCATATAGTAGAATGTAACATATAGTAACTAAATCCCATAGTACCCCATAGGCGGGGAGTACTTAGGATCAACCGCGGTATACTGGGATCGAAGGATGCTCCAGTTGTTCTAATTCATCCGTCGCCCACAGGACCGAACCATAGTACGGTGAAGTATATTTCCATCACAATGCGACTCACCGCACTAACCACATTCTACACCATGCAAGCATTTAATTAACTCGGACGGTAAGAAACGGGAACATTTAATCGGCAATCAAACATGAAATACATAGATGAACACCCATGGTTCTATGCACCACATATTTGCATACCATACCACAATCTATCACAAATTGATGCATATAAATAAGATCATGCAATATATAGCCTAACCATGACAATTACATGCTTAAACATAACTACCTATCACAAAAAAAGAAACAACTAAATTCTAACAACATAAGCCTAAACCTTACATCGGCTTTTTTTTTAACAAATCGGGGTGTATATATTTAAGGTTCACCGCGATGCAAACAATGCAAAACTAGCTAAATTAGACATATACAGCCTATCCTGATGTCTAACATACATGGATATTCAAATTACTCTAAACATGCATGGATTAAACAAATTAATCTAAGTCTATCTAAATATGCAAATAAATCAAAAACAGCCCATTATTTCTAACCTATCAATCATGATGATCTAACATAATTTTTACGATTTAAATAAATATATATAGTGCTAAGGATAGCCGAGACGCCTACCTTGACGGCAACGGCGAACGGCGCACGGAAAATCCAAGGAATTGGAATTTGGTGACGAGACTGCCGCGGTTGCGTCGGCGTCGAAAAACTGAGTCAGGTAGGTGTTTTCAAAACTGCCGGAGGAAAAAGAAATAATGAACAATGGAGCTTGATAGAAAATAATAGGAAAGAGAGCGATAGGAGAGAGGTTGCATCACCGCGCGGGAGAGAGAGGAGGCCGGCGCACTGCGGCGCACGGCGGCGGGCTGCACGGCGGTGGCGCGGGCGGGCGCACGGCGGAGGGTCGCGCGGGCGGTGTTCGGCCGGCGCGGACGGGCGCACGAGACGTGCGTGGCGATGTCGCGCGCGGCGACGGCGGGCGACGCGTGGGCACGCTCGCCGAGGTACGAGGATGACGGGGCGGCGGCGGCGGCGACGCGGGTTCGCGCGCGGCAGCGGGCGGCGACCGAGGGCGCGGCGGCTGGCGGGGTCAACGTGAGGCGGCGTCACCGCGGCGGGGCGGCGGACGCGCACGGCGACCGAGGGCGGGCCGACGATGGCCACGCGGGCACGGCGACCGGGCGGCGGGCGATTTCTCGCGGACACGCGGCGGCCGGGCGGCGCGAGGGGCGCAGGCGGCACGCGCTCGAGGGCGGCGACGGCGCGCACGAGCGGGAAAAAGGAGAGAAGAAGAGGAAACCGAGGGGGGAAAAAGCGGCCGGGCGGGTTCTCGCCGCCACGCGGCGGCGGGTGGGCCGAGGGCGGTGGGGCGGCGTCTCGCGGCCGGCGACGTGGCGACGGCGAGACCGAGGTGGGCGAGGGCAGCCGCAGCTGCGCGCAGGAGGCGACCGAGAGGGGGAAAAAGAAAGGAGAGAACTAGGGTTTTCTTGGGGAGGAAAAACGGCGCCGGGAGGAAAAAAAAACGTACGGGGGAGGGTTTCTCCCGGGGGAGGAAAAAAGGGGATAAAATAGGAAAGAAATAAGAATAAAATAATATTAACTATTTATTAATCTAAATTTTTTTTTTTTTAAAAAAAACGCAACGTTACAATCTACCCTCCTAATAAAAATTTTCGTCCTCGAAAATTAAATTAAATTAACTAACCGAATAGCTGCGGGTGTAGACGCCTCATAACCTCTTCCACTTCCCACGTCGATTCTTCCGACGAGTGATGCTTCCAAAGGACCTTGACCATCGGAATTTGCCTCCTGCTTAATTGCTTCACCATCCGGTCCGTGATCCGGATCGGCCTCTCATCAAAACTCAGATTCGGCTGTACGTTGATCTCCTGGAAATCTATGACATGGGTTGGATCTGACACGTACTTCCGAAGTAGAGAGACGTGGAAAACCGGATGTATCCTCGCCATTGCCGGGGGTAAAGCCAACCTGTAAGCAACCTCACCAATCCGTTGCACAATCTGGAACGGACCCACATACCTTGGGTTCAACTTTCCACGCCGACCAAATCTGATAACTCCCTTCGAAGGAGAAACCTTCAGGAACACATGGTCACCTTCTTCAAACCGAACAGCTCTGCGCTTCAAATCAGCATAACTCTTCTGGCGGCTCTGAGCAGTAAGTAACTTCTGGCGGATTAACTTGACCTTCTCATTGCTGTCCTGCACCCAATCTGGCCCAATTAGACTTCGGTCTCCAACCTCTTCCCAGCAAAGAGGTGATCTGCACGGCCTCCCATACAAGGCCTCAAATGGTGCCATGCCGATACTGGAGTGAAAATTGTTGTTATATGCAAACTCGATGAGCGGCAACTGCAAATCCCAACTGTCCTGCCATTCCAGTGCTCCAGCCCTCAACATGTCTTCCAATGTCTGGATAGTGCGTTCTGACTGACCATCTGTTTGGGGATGATATGCCGAGCTGAACTTAAGCTGAGAGCCCAAGGCATCCTGCAATCCTTTCCATACTCTTCCAGTGAACCTGGGATCTCTATCAGACACTATAGAGACTGGCACACCATGATACTTGACAACTCCATCAAAGTACAATCTCACCAAGCTCTCTGTCGGTTGGGCTTCTTTAATGGGCAAGAAATGAGCTGCCTTGGTGAGTCTATCCACCACTACCCATATGGCATCACACTGCTTCTTGGTTTTTGGCAAACCAGTGACAAAATCCATGGTGATATGCTCCCACTTCCATTCTGGAATCTCTAATGGCTGAAGTGGCCCTGCTGGCTTCCTGTGCTCTGCCTTCACCTGTTGACAAATCAAGCATCTGGATACATAATCAGCCACATCTTTCTTCATGCCTTCCCACCAGAACTGCCTTCTAAGATCCTGGTACATCTTGTTTGCCCCTGGATGAATAGCATACTGGGATCTATGAGCTTCTGCCAAAATATCCTGCCTTAGCTCTGCATCCTCTGCCACACACAATCTTCCCTGGTGCCTGATTGAACCATCTTCATATTTGGAGACATCTGACCTTCTGACTAATTCTTGCACTGCCTGGTTCCCAACTTGAGCTTCTTTCACCCTGTCCACTAAAGCTGACCCAATAGAAAGTTGTGCCAAGAAGGATGTTAGGTTATCCACTTCCCTGTTGGGTGCACAATCAATTAATAACTCCAATCCTTCCCATGTCTGGTGCAACTGCATAGCCATCATCTTTTTCCTGCTAAGTGCATCAGCTACAACATTAGCCTTCCCTGGATGGTAGTTCAGGCTAAAGTCATAGTCCTTCATGTACTCCACCCATCTTCTCTGCCTCAGGTTCAGGTCCCTCTGAGTGAATATGTACTTCAAGCTCTTGTGATCTGTGAACATCTCAAAAATCTCACCATACAGGTAATGCCTCCATACCTTTAAGGCATGAACCACAGCTGCCATCTCTAAATCATGCACAGGGTAATTCTTCTCATGGGGCTTCAGTTGCCTGGAAGCATAGGCAACAACTCTACCATGCTGCATAAGCACACAGCCTAAACCAACCCTGGATGCATCAGTGTAGACCACAAAACCTCCTGAACCAGAAGGTAGCACAAGAACAGGTGCCGTGGTCAACTTCTCCTTCAAGCACTGGAAGCTCTCATCACATTTCTCTGTCCACTTGAACCCTCCTTTCTTGGTCAGAGCAGTCAGTGGGGCTGATATGGAAGCAAACCCCTCAATGGACGTGCGGTTATATCCTGCCAAACCAAGGAAACTCCTCACCTCGGTGGGGTTGGTAGGCCGTTCCCGATTCTGCATGCGCCTCCACCTTGCTTGGATCAACCTCGCACACCGCCTCAGAGATAATATGACCCAAGAAGTTAACACTCTTGAGCCAAAAGGCACACTTACTGAACTTGGCATAGAGCTGGTGCTCCCTCAAAGTCTGCAAAACAATCCTCAAATGTTGACAGTGTTCATCATCACTAGCAGAATAGATCAGAATATCATCAATAAAAACAACCACAAACTGATCCAAGTACTCTCTGAAAATCTGGTTCATCAGACCCATAAACGCTGCAGGTGCATTGGTAAGGCCAAAAGGCATCACCAAAAACTCATAATGGCCATACCGGGTCCTGAATGCTGACTTGGGAATATCCTCCTTCTTGATCCTCAACTGATGATAACCTGATCTCAAATCAATCTTGGAAAATATCTTAGCACTCTGCAACTGATCAAATAAATCATCTATGCGAGGCAGGGGATACTTGTTCTTGATGGTTAACTGGTTCAACTTCCTGTAGTCGATACACAACCTCAGTGATCCATCCTTCTTCCTGACAAAGAACACTGGTGCACCCCAAGGTGACACACTAGGGCGAATAAAACCCAGTTCTAGCAACTCTTCTAACTGCTTCTTCAACTCTCTCAGCTCTGCAGGTGCCATCCTATATGGAGCAATAGAAATAGGAGCAGCCCCAGGGACAAGATCAATGGCAAAGTCAATGTCCCTAGGTGGTGGCAAACCTGGCAATTCATCGGGAAATACATCTGCAAATTCATTGACTATAGCCACATCCCCCAAAGCTAGACTATCTCCAGACTCCTCTACATTGGTAACACAAGCTAAGTAAGCTTCACACTGGGCACCAATCAACTTGGAAGTCTTCAAAGCAGAAATCAACATCTTGGACTTGCCATAACTAGGACACTTATAGGAGAAAGTGTCACCTCTAGGTATCTGGAAAATCACCCTCTTCTTGAAGCAGTCTAGGATGGCATGGTGATGTTCCAACCAATCCATCCCAAGGATGACATCAAAGCCCTCCATCTCAATCACAAATAACCGTGCCCTCAAAATATAACCACTAACATCTATATCACCTTTGGGGTATACAAAAAGATACATCTACCGACTTCCCGGATGGCATGCTAACACTGACTGGACTACACTCAATAACCTCATGCTTGCAATACTTGAACAGGAAAGTAGCAAACCGGAAGGAAACAAAGGAATCCGTAGCACCAGAATCAAATAATACTCTAGCATGATATCCAGCAACTAAAAGGGTACCTTCTGCCGCATTGGCTGCCTCTGGAAGGTCCTGGCGCTCCATGGCGAACACCTTGGCCTGGGCACTGCGCGGTGGTGGCTGTGGTGCTCGTGGTGCCCGAGGTGCTATAAACTGCCTCCTAGGCGGCGCTGGTCGCTGCTGGGGCACGAACCGCTGCTGCTGGGGTGCCTGACGCTGAGGAGGTGCTGGAAGGGTGAGCTGTGGACGACGGACATCCTCCCTAATCTGTGCTGCTGCTGCTGGTGCACCTCTACCCCTACTGGGACAATCCATAACCAAGTGACCAGGCTGCCCACACCCAAAACAGAGTCCACTACTGCGGTGACAAGTGGTGCCAGGATGGTATCTTCTGCACAAAGTACAAGGTAACTCATACTCTGTCCTCTTCCTCTTGCGATCCACCCCCTGCTGGGGTTGAGTACGAGCTGGTGCCCTCTGGTACTGAGAAGGCTGCCTGTAAGCTCCCATGCTCTGCTCCACCCTGCAAGCTGCCTCGTATACTGCTGCTAAGCTGCGCCAGACCTTGGACACTAACCTGTCCCTGATAGCTCCACGAAGTCCACCCACGAACTTCTTGGCTCTCTCACGTTCTTCCTCGTACAGGTTCGGTGCATAGGCCTCAAGCTCCACGAACCTGCTCTCGTACTCCATCACGGACATGCTGCCCTGCTCCAGAAGTAGAAATTCCAGCTTCTTCTCATCTCTGACATGCATGGGGATGTACTTGTCCCTGAAGACTCCGACAAAGTCTTCCCACTCAACCTCTGCCTCTGTTACCTCAGCGTAACGGGTGCGGAGTAATGACTCCCACCAAGCTCCTGCCGAATGGGACAACATGTGCGCAGCTAAACGGACCATGTCCTCAGGTGGACACTGCATGGCCCTGAAGATCTTGCCAACCTCCCTCAACCAGTTCTCTGCCATTGCCGGGTCCCTCTCGCCACGGAAAGCTGGTGGACCCAGCCTCTTGAACTCTTCCAAGGTGCTGACCTGAGGTCTTTCTGCTCTGGCATTTTGCTGCTGGGCCCTACCCTGCTGGGCCTCAGTTACGAGCCCGAACCGTCTGAAAAAGCTCGTGAATGGCACCTAGGATGCCAGCTGCATCCGGTACCTGACCTCCAACCTGCACAGGCGCATGACCTCCAACTTGACCCTGCACTGGTGCTTGGTCTCCGCCCTGAGCTAAGTCCTGCTGGCGACGACCTTGCCGATCCCCATTCATCTCTGGCACCTTCCGTGCATCGCCCTTTCCACGCCTACGGTTGTATCCCCTGGAGGCCATCCTGTTCCAAGAAATAAGCATCCAATCAGATAATTCCAACATACAACTTCCAATAATGCAAAAAGATCTAAATTCCATCTAAAATCCAAAATCAACTTGATCTAAATCAAACTTTGTTCTCCTAAATCCAAATAATGCATCCGGGCAGATCCAGAAGGATCTTCGAGCCGAATATTTGCTACGATACCAACTCTGTCACGACCGGAATATACGAATGCGCGGCGGAAAATAAATCCGGAATATCGGGACGATTTAGAGAACACAAAATCCAATTCCTACTATCATCAAATACGAACAATTAAAACAACACGTAATGCTCCAAATAAACTCAAACTCCAAGAAAACACCGTAAACAACCACAACCAAACAACTAAGAAGGACTCAACACATAGTCCGAACATCAACTATAAGTCAAACCAAGCAATTATTAACCACAATCAGGAGGAAAATCAACAACCTAAAAGATATATGTGGTGATCACTCGTCACCAAACTCCTCGTCCTCTGGGTCCTCGAGTGGCTCTGGATCACCACCCACGTCCTCCTCGTAGTCCTCTCCAAACTCCTCCTCAGGGAGAGGTTCCTCGAAATCAGCTGAAAAATTTATAATGGGAAGGGGTGAGTCACAACAGACTCAGTAGGTCTTACACCCGAACTACCCCATTATAATAACAATTCTAGTGGTATACTATACATATTAAGCCTAAAAATCAGATTTAATACATAGGATTAAGCTAATTATATATCTCCAATTAAGTGATTACAAAGTCAATCAACTACCCCATATGATAACCAGACTCTACATGCATTAAAAACCAACATAACCTACACATTAAACCACTCTAGGTATGCCCGAACACATAAACACGACATAAAACCAAAGACATATCTATATCACTACCATCTATGCCAATTCACACAACTAGACACACGTGCGAGTAAATACCATGCTCCATCCGATAAAATGTAATCACATCACAAAACTAGCACCAGATTTACCATATAGTAGAATGTAACATATAGTAACTAAACCCCATAGTACCCCATAGGCAGGGGAGTACTTAGGATCAACCGCGCTATCTCGGATCGAAGGATGCTCCAGATTGTTCTAATTCATCTGCTGCCCACAGGACCGAACCATAGTCTGGTGAAGTATATTTCCATCACAATGCAGCTCACTGCACTAACCACATTCTACACCATGCAAGCATTTAATTAACTCAGACAGTAAAACAGGAACATTTAATCGGCAATCAAACATGAAATACATAGATGAACACCCATGGTTCTATGCACCACATATTTGCATACCATACCACAATCTATCACAAACTGATGCATATAAATAAGATCATGCAATATATAGCCTAACCATGACAATTACATGCTTAAACATAACTACCTATCACAAAAAAAGAAACAACTAAATTCTAACAACATAAGCCTAAACCTTACATCGGCTTTTTTAACAAATCGGGGTGTATATATTTAAGGTTCACCGCGATGCAAACAATGCAAAACTAGCTAAATTAGACATATACAGCCTATCCTGATGTCTAACATACATGGATATTCAAATTACTCTAAACATGCATGGATTAAACAAATTAATCTAAGTCTATCTAAATATGCAAATAAATCAAAAACAGCCCATTATTTCTAACCTATCAATCATGATGATCTAACATAATTTTTACGATTTAAATAAATATATATAGTGCTAAGGATAGCCGAGACGCCTACCTTGACGGCAACGGCGAACGGCGCACGGAAAATCCAAGGAATTGGAATTTGGTGACGAGGCGCGCGGTTGCGTCGGCGTCGAAAACCGAGTCGGTAGGTGTTTTCAAAGCGCCGGAGGAAAAAGAAATAATGAACAATGGAGCTTGATAGAAAATAATAGGAAAGAGAGCGATAGGAGAGAGGTTGCATCACCGCGCGGGAGAGAGAGGAGGCCGGCGCACTGCGGCGCACGGCGGCGGGCTGCACGGCGGTGGCGCAGGCGGGCGCACGGCGGAGGGTCGCGCGGGCGGTGTTCGGCCGGCGCAGACGGGCGCACGAGACGTGCGTGGCGATGTCGCGCGCGGCGACGGCGGGCGACGCGTGGGCACGCTCGCCGAGGTACGAGGATGACGGGGCGGCGGCGGCGGCGACGCGGGTTCGCGCGCGGCAGCGGGCGGCGACCGAGGGCGCGGCGGCTGGCGGGGTCAACGTGAGGCGGCGTCACCGCGGCGGGGCGGCGGACGCGCACGGCGACCGAGGGCGGGCCGACGATGGCCACGCGGGCACGGCGACCGGGCGGCGGGCGATTTCTCGCGGACACGCGGCGGCCGGGCGGCGCGAGGGGCGAGGGCGGCACGCGCTCGAGGGCGGCGACGGCGCGCACGAGCGGGAAAAAGGAGAGAAGAAGAGGAAACCGAGGGGGGGAAAAAGCGGCTGGCGGGTTCTCGCTGCCACGCGGCGGCGGGTGGGCCGAGGGCGGTGGGGCGGCGTCTCGCGGCCGGCGACGTGGCGACGGCGAGACCGAGGTGGGCGAGGGCAGCCGCAGCTGCGCGCAGGAGGCGACCGAGAGGGGGAAAAAGAAAGGAGAGAACTAGGGTTTTCTTGGGGAGGAAAAACGGCGCCGGGAGGAAAAAAAAACGTACGGGGGAGGGTTTCTCCCGGGGGAGGAAAAAAGGGGATAAAATAGGAAAGAAATAAGAATAAAATAATATTAACTATTTATTAATCTAATTTTTTTTTTTTTTTTTTTTTAAAAAACGCAACGTTACATAGATGGACTTGGGGAGGATAGTCTTATAAGAGCCAATATTTGAATTTTGACTCAGAGTTACTTGGAGAGGATAGTCCACAGAGTGCCTTGTCGATGTATCCAGTTACGATGGCCAGATGGGATGTACATTCCGCAACGTGACTTGAGGAGGAGGTTTGCGTTAAACAGGGCTAGGTGATATCTTTTACTGACCATAGAGATTTATCCTTCTTGTTGTTGTTTGCTTGGATGATAATCCGAGCATCACTCTCAATGATGACCTCAACTTCACTTGAGGTAGCTCATAATAAGTATGTAAGTGACTTCAACATGTTGAGAAGATGTAGAAATGATTCTGTTAGCTTTGGAAAAAGTGGCATGTAAAGAAAATCTCTAGCAATAAGCCTACAGGATGCTATGGATAGATTGGGTAGAGAAAGAATACAAAATTTAAGTGATGAATTGGGCTTTCCAATTGACATTCTAGATGAGCTAAGGGACCCTAGTTTTTAGGATAGTGTGGTATGTTCTAAGTTAAGGTGGATTTCTAGAGTTATGATTAGGATTTGATCTCTCTTCCCCATCACTAATATTCCAAAAACAGGTTAGTTTCAGTTGTTGTTTCCTATCATCATCTCATCACCTCATATATTCCAATCTTCTTTAGTTGTATATATGTATGTGTTGATAACATTAATGTATGTGGTTATGTATATTTGTGCGTATGTGTAACGTGATAGATGGATGAAATGAGAATTCTTCTGCGAGTGGAAGTAGTGATAGGATAAAGTGAGATCAAACATGTAAGGAATCAATACATGATAGTGGAATTTTTTTTTGATTTCTTAAAATCATGATCTTTGCATTGGTCAATGCCGAACTAGTAAAATTGAGAACCGAATATGAATTAGAACAAGAGTATCTCATGATATTTTCAAAATTCCTCATCATGGATGAAGAGAGGACGTTCCACCTTGCTTAAAATCGTTCAAGTGGATGGTCTCTAGCGGTATCCACACGATCTACTTCAATAGATGAGTTTTCCCTTCCTCCGAGCCACGAGAAACCTTCCAGATCCAAACTTGATCATGGGAGATCACCTTCTAGAGGAGAGAGGAGGGAGAGAGGCTGCTAGGTACATGCTCTAGCCCTATAGCTTGTTAGAGTTTGGCTTCATAAGTTATTTATTTATAGAAGATCGAATTTTTCATAAAAACTCAAAATTTTTATAAAATTACGTTTATGCCCTCATCTTATTGACCAGATCTAATGTGTGACCCACTAGGCCCAACAATCAATTTGGTTGAAGTCTTAATTAAATTAAAAGAATAATTTCTTTAAATTAAATTAAAATTGTTATCCGATAATAGTTTTTATGGCTTTCTAAGCATAAAGGGTACAAGTCACATCATATGATCCAAATGACTTTGGAGAGTTAAATAACATCTATTGAGTATTTCCATCATCAATTATCACACGAATTTAAATCTTCATTCGTACATTCACGACAACCGATGAAGTTTGGGATGCTTATATTCTAGTGATTCAAAAATCTAACTAATTTTAACTATTTCTTTAAGTGTGCTACAACATCTTATGTAACAACGCATGTTGTAGAAACATCCAAAAGTTAATATGTGGAGATGAGTTACCATTCCACTATATAATGAGTGGTATGAAAATTTTGAAGGTAATTGCTTCAATATATATTATTTATTATCAATGTTATGTGTTAACTTATTTTGATATGTAATATTTATTGTAGGTGCCAAGGCTTCTAGAAGTCAAGCTCAAAATACTTTTTCTTCACAACAAAGTTCAATAGTTGATTATTCATATAATACATCTAAACATGAACATGCTGTGGACCTAACCAAAGATGGTAGTTATGTCTTCAATCCAATGTTCAAGTTAGCAACACGTTCAAGAAAGGATAAATTTGATTACATCAAAATCGAGTGATCAACACATCAAAATCGGGTGATCAACACCATCCCATTTGGATCCGATTCGGCCTCACTTTTTGCTTCTTCCTTGGACTCATGAGCCACCCACCACTTCTTACTAAGAAAAATATTGATACATTAATTATGAAGGTTAATATTTGTTAGTTGGTAGATAATTATTTTTAGTTTCATTAATTAGATGGTTTATAGTTTAGTTTTGGGTATTAAAAATGTAGTTTTTTGAGGATTAGTAATCACTTTAATTTGATAAGTAGTTGAAGGCTAGTAATTACTTTAAGTTGGTATGTAGTTATTGAATTAAGAAGTGTAGTTTTTACGGTTAGTAATTACAATAAGTTGATATTTGTTGGTAGGTAGAGATGTGTTCGTAGGAAAAATCAAATTTTGAAAAAAAAATTGTGAGCTATAAAACCCCCTATGTATCATCATTGTACTATGATGCCGAAGAAATATAAATTTGAATTAAGTGCGTGCTTCTCTTCACTAATGAGAGAGGAGCCTTTTTAAACACATTGAATAAAATGCCAACTTTAATGAATAGAGTTGACTCCTAGAAATCAATTTAAGAGTTGCTCTAGGCTCTCTACAACAGTGTATTTATGGTGGTGAAAGGTGCCATCTATTTATAGGCATTGCAAGGGTTATCATGAATTGTCCAACGCTTGGATAAGTTGAAGTGTGCTTGTCCATGTTCAAATATGCTACAATGTGCATATCCATGCACATCCGTATGAAGCCACCTACATGCATATCTCCCGCGCGGATATGCCTCCATGTTCCTATCACTTGAATGGTGCATGATGATGCTATGCCCATGTGGAGATATATAGGCTTCCTCATAGACGTGCATGCCCACGTATCTATACGCGGATGTTTTTCATGTGTCTACACTTCTCGGATGGATGGGGCTCCATTCTCCTTGCTAGGATTAAGAAGAGGAGACATATGTAACATATATATCTCGTGAGGGTACCCAATCATCTAGTATTGGGAGCTCATGAGGAGTATCATTCCATCACCTATCTGACGTCCTTGAAAAACATCTTTCCTGTTTCTATACCTTCTTCGTCTTCCACCTCTCTCCTACTTTCTCCCTACGTTGGTCTGCCAACGTTGAAAACTAATCCAAACTTGTAACCTCCATCACTGATAAGGCTATCACCACTTAGAGTTTTTAACACAAGTTTGACACTTCTTCCATCCACTTAGACATCTCGGTGCCTACTCGATGTCAATCTGCCACCAACAAAGAAGCTTCCACCTCACCTTGACTCTTAGAGCAAACACTTAAAATGAGCAAGCAAGCCAAACAATTAGTTTGGTCCATACCTGTGAATCCAAATAATCTTAAGAACACATTGTATGTACTCTATTATCTTCTTGTGAAAGGTGAATATCTTGATAATTTAATAATTTATTATTTTAGACTATTGTTCTCGGCATACATGTTAATCAAGCTCTCTTGTGAGTGTACAGGTAATTTCTGATCATTCTCTTAGTTATTTACTTTGTTCATTTTATAGATGATCGTGGATGTTCATGTCGAGCTTAAGTTAGACACTCTATTTATTCTTCTTCTACCAAAATCTAGCGTAGTGTAATTTCCTGATTAGGCCAGGCTGTTACTCTCAAATCGAGTTTGAGTTCCCAATCTTGTGAATTGGATCATATGAAAGTTTGTTTAGATTGTCAACTTGGTCCATGCTGCATTGTCTATGTATCATAAGATTTTATTGAAGTTAAAAATAAAATTTTATCATATAACTATAAAACCTATAATGTTATACAACAATGAAGGCTAGATAAAAAAATAAAAAATATTCTTAAAAAGTAAATGCCACTGAAACAAGAGTGTTAAGATGGTTATGTGACCATATTATTTTAGATAAAATACATAATAAACATATTAGAGAAAATGTAAGAGGAACGACACTTGTAGATAAATTGAAAAAATAGATATTAAAATGATTTTGACAGCTATACAACTAAAAAATTTTTATTTTAAAAATAAACATATCAAAAATATAATAAGAGAAAAAAAAACATACAAAGAAATTACTCAAATGGACGTGAATAGAGAAAGAGCGCATATATGGCATACTCTAATTGAGTTTTAAGTTTCAAATATCTATATTCTAGATTCTCAATTTTGTATCTAATCTCTTATTTTCTTAAAAAGAGATCTTAAATATATTATCACTCGGACGTGGCGCTTAAATATTCAACAAAAAATTCTAAAATCTTAATATTTGAACTAGATATTTTATCAAATAATATGAAATATATAGCTTATGACCGAATGAAAATTTAGAAATTGAGTTAGTTCAATCCAACAGACCGTACGTCTGACACAGTCATGAATACGTATATGTATAAATATACATACACGTAAATTCAAACTTGTGTGCAGGCAGGAAGATAAGGGCATGTACGCAAAACATCTTTCTTATTCCCCCAGACCTCACGCGGCCACGGCAGTCCTGCCCCATCTTTTCCGTCGCTCGTGCTGAGGGGCGCTCATCGCACCGTCCATTCTATCCTGCCGTGGACGGCCACGATGGGGATCCACGTCGTGGCGTCCTATTCGTCCGCCGGAACGAGGTCCTCTATATAATTTAAGGGTCAGCCGCCCAAACAAACTATCACCAAGCCTGCCTATTATTTTGCTCCTCTCTCTCGCGCGCGCGCCCGCTTCTCCGTACCCACGACGACGGTGGCGATGGCGGGCAGGGGAAAGACCCTGGGATCCGGCGCTGCCAAGAAGGCTACGTCCCGGAGCAGCAAGGCCGGCCTCCAGTTCCCCGTCGGCAGGATCGCTCGCTTTCTCAAGGCGGGCAAGTACGCCGAGCGAGTGGGGGCCGGCGCTCCCGTCTATCTTGCTGCTGTTCTCGAGTACCTCGCCGCCGAGGTATCCTCCTCGTCGGTTGCACACCTTCGCTTCGCTTCGGTCGGTGGTTGCTCTCTGCGTCGATTTCTTGGGGGTTTCACCGTTGTTTACCCTTTTGTGCTCCCGAGCGGCGGCAATTTCGTCTCAGATTCGCTGTTGGTTGGTTTCCGGCTAGTTAGGGATTTCATCTCAGAACGTTCTCTCCTGTTCCTCTTATCTGTTAACTGGAAAAGAAAAAGAATGAGCATCCCGAACAGTACCGCTGCTTTCGATCCGATCGTCGGCCGATTTTCTAAACAATTTCTGCGAATCCCCGTGCGATGCTGCAGGTGTTGGAGCTTGCGGGCAATGCAGCCAGGGACAACAAGAAGACGAGGATCGTGCCGCGGCATATCCAGCTGGCGGTCAGGAACGACGAGGAGCTCTCCAAGCTTCTCGGCGACGTCACCATCGCCAGCGGCGGCGTCATGCCCAATATCCACAACCTTCTCCTCCCCAAGAAGACCGGCTCCGGCTCCAAGTCGGCCGCGGAGGAGAGCTAGATCGTCTGAGATCCTTCTCTCAACGTGTCCGGGCGTAGAAATTTAGCATAGGGGTCGTCTTCCTCGCCTCCGATCCACGGATTTGTTCCCCCTGTTATCCCCCCCATTCAAGTAGGCTGGCTAGGTTGATCTGTGAATAGGCGCTTCACGTGTTCATCTCATCCTCCGTGTACGTATTGTTACCCTTCTGCTTGACTCGATTGCGGTGCAAGAAGATGCTCCTTGTAGTGGAACAGCCCTCTGAAGTACTGAACTCGGATGAAGATGATCTTGCAGGCTCTAAAGTTTAAGTCATGGATGTCTTTTGATCTCGAAGCTTCGATGATTGGTTGTAATTAACTGCCATGATGGGGATTTGATTGCTGATGGTGTGCTTGATTGCATGATAATTAAATTGAATTGATGTTATAATTTTATATTTTTGCAATAACATTAGTTAAAAAATATTTGATTATTATTGTAATTCTATATTTTTTAAAGAATCTTGCTTCGTGAACCAAAAAAAGAGAGGCAATCATCTTTTTTTTTTGTTTTGTGTTGTTTCATGATATTCACTCTTTTTTGTTATCAGGAAAATTTTATGTCATCTTCATATTTTATTTTAATATAATTTTTATAATGAAAATATATAAAGATGTATCGTGCAACCAACTCTCTGTAAGGTTTGCATTGACTATTTATGCACTGCAAATTATTGGTCTACCAACCTTGTCGATAGATAGCGACATGAATCGTCAAAAGATATATATATATAGGTTGTTCCGGTATAACTTTTATTCTTAAATAGTTGTTATTTTAAATTTTATGTTATGTTGTCCGGTAATATAAATTTTAAAGTTTTTAAAAAATATTCAGTAGGCATATTTGGTAAAAGCGACAGAGACCCTTCGTGGGCCCACGTTCTCGTACCGTTCCACATTTTTTACCCTTTCTAGAAAAAGCATATCCAAACAGACGAAAGGAGCAGAAGACTTCACATTTGAAATTAATAAAAAGCATATCCAAACGCATATCTGTATATTTACCTCTTTTATTTTCATTTTTAAGACAGAAAAGAGCGAAGAAAACTGCATACGAACAAATATTAACCGTAAACATCAATATCGAAGCTTATATGCATACTTGTATCGTTTTTTTTTTAAGTAATCACAATATATTCATATCAGACAGACATGTATGAGAATGGCATAAGTAATACAAATTAGATATATACTTTATACGTTTAAATAATGTATAAGCTTTGTTTAGAAAGTGATTAGACCACAATAGGCGTTTTAGTGTTTTTTTTTGTAAATTACGTTAACATAGATTTATGAAAAGAAATCTAATGGGGTGTTTGGTTGCATGATAATGGAGACTTTTATTTTAATTTTTAAAAATTATAGAAAAACTTGTTAAAAGAGGTGTTCGACAACTATGACAATTTTATGTTTTGAAAGTGATTTTCTTCTTAAACAAAAAAAATGGGTCTCACCTATTCCGGTCTCGTGGACTTGCTCAAACTCCTACAATGGAGTATCTATCTCTGCCGACTGACAGTCTCAGCACATTAATGTGCTGGTTACTTTATGGCTCTGTCCTACTTTGGTGACAATGACTTTCGGCAGACTTTCGGTGATCTTGATAGTCAAGTTGTGTCATGTTAGTCTTTCTGTTTATTTGTGTCATTGTACTCTGTTTGGTTATCTATAACAATAGTGGGTGTTGTTTGTTCAAAAAAAAAAGAGTTGGTTAACTTTTTATTTTAATATAATTTTTTATCATGAAAATGTACAAAGAATTATCATGCAACCAAACACCCCATAAATTTTAAGAGTTTAAAATGAATCTTTAATAAGATATCAATACATTGAAAATCATGATGAATAGCAAGGACTTTAAATTCAATTCTCCGAGCTAAGTTCATAAAAATTAGGTCAAACGAACATCAAACTTAATCAATATTTTAGTTTTGAGGTAAGTTAGTTTCGAATTAGTTTGAATATTTATTTTAACTTATGAGGTGTTTGGTTGTATGATAATGAAGGTTTTTGTTTTAATTTTTAAAAATTATAAGAAAACTTGTTAAAAGAGGTGTTTGGTAACTATGACAATTTTATGTTTTAAAAGTGATTTTCTTCTTAAACAAAAAAAGAGGGTCTCACCTTTTTCTTTTTTCTTGTGGAAAAGCTGTCGACTCTAGAAACGGGTTCTGGATCGGCACCTCAAGAGAAGGTGAAAGATGGAATTGGGGAAAGGGAGTGAATCGGAAAACACTCGGAAAGCGGTAAAGACTCCTCACCTCAATCCAACACTCACATTGATCCCCGAACTTTCATCTCACGGCGTCGCTCGAGCACCGGAGATGGTTCGGGTCATGTGGGAGGAGAGTGAGGAGGAGATGAAATTAAAACATGAAAGATGTGGTCGCCAGGAGCTGCGGGCTCCGCTTTCTGGAATGAAAATAGAAAGAAAGTTGAATTTGACCATGTACCTTAGTGTGGGAGAAAGTGTGTGCGGGTTCAACCTTCTTCTTCTTCGGCCGGCCGATGAAGAAGAGTCCAACCAATGCTAGCTTGATGTATTTGTGCAACTAGAAGACAATAAGACAAGAAAACAAGTGAAGAAGGATTAGAACTGAGTGAAGTGTAGTAACTTGTAAAAACAATAACATAAACGACAACCGGAAACAAACTCACCGGATTCGGGGTTGCCCTAACCCTTTTTTTTGGTTTTTTATGATATATGAAATGATGAAAAACTGAATAAAATTATGCTTTAATATGAATTAAATGATATGAATGAAGAGTTAGCAAAGAGAATATGAACGGTTAAATACAACACAACCCAGGCAAAGTGGCAACCGGGTTGGACAGATTTAATGTAAACTGCGCAGCTCTGATGCAGAGATTGTAATAAACAGCACCGATGTAAAAATTGAGTGCCGTTTGTTTCAAAATAAAGAGGACTCACCTAGGGTGGTTTTATATGAAGACAAGTTTGCTTGAATCTTATGATAAGTAATCTTAATTTACCTGATAAGTCGGATCTTGGACAATGAAGTTCTGGAAACTCCCAGCACAATGTCGATGTAGAACATGCTATGGGCACCACAGATATATGAATTGAATGATTCTTATTGGAGATAAAAGATAACTCACCGGGGAAAAATTTCTATGAAGGATGTATAGGCTGAATCCACTATTAAATGTACTGAAATTGACTAAGAAGATGATGATTTAGAAGAGAAGACTTCGGATCTGTCTGTGCAGCGCCGGTGTTGAAGCCGTAACAAACCAAGGGAATGTCAAAATTGATCTCCGTTTGTTGGAGATAAAATATATCTGGATTACCCACACTTATTATGAAGTAAGTCAGGCCTGAAAATGACTATAAAGATATGTATAAGCCGATGATCAGCAGTGCAGCACGTCAGAGCATAGATTGACTTCTTCTTCACTTTGGGATGATCTCCGGGCACCGGGACGAAGAGAGAACTATTTGAAAAGGTTGGGAAGAGCCTAGGGTGGCTTGAGGACGAATATAGGAGTGCTGGATGATGGGGATGCCCTTCTTAGGTCGTTCATATGAGTCTCCTTTTATAGGGGATGAGAACCCGGTCAAAAAATAGCAAGTTTTGATACATCCGACCATAGGTTGGATTTCCTTCAATTAATATTGCTAATTTTCATCCTGAGGCATCTATAAACTTACCTAATTGATTGAGAGAGATTGGAAACCGTGAATCACCTTCCCCATGATCAAAATATGTCTCCACTTGAAGAGGAAACAAATCTGGTCCAAAAATGGCAAGTCTTGATATACAAGACAACAAGTTGGATTGCCATCATTAGATGATGCTAATTTTGACCATGAAACTTCCAGATACTATAACAAGTGATATGGAGGAGTAAAAATTAAGGTAAGGTCGTGAATTGATCAGATATGTGCACAATGGGCTGGGCTTGCATGCAATTGGGCTTGATAGGTGCTGCGTGCGGACAGAACTGCGCATCTGACTTCCAAAGGGCGCTGCAGACAAATGAGAGATCAGAATTGAATGCCGTTTGTTGTAATGGAAAGATAACTCAGAGAAGAAGATTATTAATGTTGAGGACTTATTCATTGTATGTACACATAATCCTGTAAAAATTTTTCAAGTAGATGATATGCTGGGAAAAGCATAATCTGGCACACCACCAAGAGTCTCTTGTTCGGCAAACACGGATTTGATTAGAAATTAGAAAATCATCCTAATATTTCCAATAAGCACCTCAGATCATCCAAAAGGGTGGTTCATCATGATTTTGATGGTCTAAAAGAGATGTTGCCAATAGAATAATGGTTTAAGCTCTAAATAAGGCCAAATTCGCGTGTCTACAGTCCCCCCACTTTGTTTGGTCATGTGTGGTAGTTACTCTTTCTTGTAATCACATCCCTCCAAACATGATAATTTTATGTCATGAGTTAGTTCACTTTTTATTTTAATACAATTTTTTATCATGAAAGTGTACAAAAAATTATCATGCAACCAAACGTCCCATTAGATACATTCACGATTTTTGTTTGTATATCTTTTTCAAACAAGAATCAATGTTTTAAAAGTTTTTAGTAATACATAAATGTGTCCCTTATATTTTGATAAAATACTATTTTGTGACAAACCAAATGAAACTATGTAGAACATATATATGTACACCATATCTTAATAAATTAAGTATATGATTTGAATCAGATTAAATGAATTAGTTTGTGGGTTCATGGAGTTTATTTTTGACAAAATTTATTAAAAATAATGTTTTACCAGTACGATATGAATGTAATTTTATGGAGTTTATTTTTGAATTAAAAATGTGAATGAGACCTATTTTTTTAAATTAAAAAATTTATTAAAAAATTATTTTTTACAGAGTGCAACTAAGAGATAATTTTTAGTGTCCGGTTGCGTGACAAAAATAATATATCATCAAAATATCATTTAATAATAAAATAAAAACATATAAAATCATGATTAACGTGTACTTTCATAAAAATTCCTTCTGAACCATGAAATAGATGAAACTTCTTTCCTCTATCTTGTAATATAATCTCTATGTTATAAAATATCATCTTGTGTGTCCAAATACGATAAATCTATATTCAGCTGCTTCGAAATTTATTTTAATACAATTTTTTCTTACAAAAACATAAAAAGTTAAATCATAACCAAGGCATTATTTCCAAGTTCTGGACCCAAAAAAACATCATTTTAGAGCTCTCGGAAAAAAATAAATAAATCATTTTAGGGTTTTAAATTAAGCCTCGAAGTCTATCCTCGTCTGCTTCGTCTGCTTCCTCTACACATAAGAAAGCGGATCATTTCAATTCCCGGGTGAAGGGATTATTCTCAATTTTCAATGAAAAAAAGATCATGATATCAATCACTTAAGTGATAGGTAGTGAGTTAGTAAGGAGTTGATAATAGTTCAACCTGTCAATAACGGGTTAATGAGTTAGTGAACTGTTATTGAACTGTTATCGACGTCTTACAAACTCATTACCGACCTTAATATAATTCACTACCGATGAGTAGTGAGTTAGTAAGAGGTCAGTAACATTTCAGTTCTTTTCGATAACAGTTCATCAAACTTGTTATCTGAACTATTGGAATCGTGACCGATTTTTATCGGAGACGGAGGGTACTCTTGCCCATGGCTTCCTATTCCTCTGATCTCCTCCCACGAATCCCGCTTCTTCCCCTTCTCGAAAGGTCGGCAAGTCTCTCTCAGGTACTCCAGATCCACGCGCAACTGATCACCAGAGCCCTAGCACTCGATCCTTTCTTCTCCGGTTGATTGCTTCTCGCAACAGCGGAGATATGCAAAATATCTACCGCCGTCAAGGCCTATGCAGAGCTCATCTGCTCCCTCTTTCTCCGTCCAAATACCTTCGTCTGGAACACCGTCATCCGAATTCACGCCGGGGAACCGGAACCCCGCCAGGCGATCGTCTTCTTCCGTCGTATGCGGCAAGAGGGGGTGGACACAGACGGCTACATCTATCCTTTTGTTCTGAAGGCATGCGGCTTCTTCCAGGGAGGGCGGGAAGGGGTCCAAGTGCACGGGGAGGTTGTGAAGAGAGGGTGGGACCTTGATCTGTTTGTGACGAATGGATTGATCAGCTTGTACTACCGGTGTGGGATGCTGGCCGCAGCTCAAGCGCTGTTTGATGGTTTTTCTAGGAAGGATTTGGTGTCTTGGAATTCCATGATCGGTGGGTATGCTGCCCACGGAGAGATGAGGCATGCCCAAGCACTGTTCGATAAGATACCCCAGAAGGACGGTTTTTCCTGGGCAATTATGATTGATGGGTATGGAAAGAAGGCCAGGGACGTGAACGCTGCACTGAACTTGTTTGATCAGATAACTGAAAAAGATATTGTCTGCTAGAACTCGATGATTGATGGGTATGCGGCTGTTGGGAGGATGGAAAATGCTTGTGAGCTGTTTGAAGAGATGCCCAAAAGAAATGTTGTCTCATGGTGCGTCCCAATAGACGGTTATGTAAAGCATGGGTATCCTATGAAGGCCTTGGTCTTATTCCAGCAAATGCTGCAGCAAATAATAAATGCCGACAAGGTTTGTGCTGTGGGTGTGATCTCTGCTTGCGCCCAACTAGGCGCTCTTGATCTCAGTAGATGAGTGCATTTTTATCTGGAAAAAAACAACATCATGTTGGATGTTGTAATCCAAACAGCACTAGTTGATATGTATATGAAATGTGGTAGCTTAACTTGCGAGGAGGCTATTTGATTGCATGTCAGCACGAAATGTCATTTCATGGAATGTGATGATTGTTGGACTTGGGGCAAATGGCAATGGAGAAGAAGCATTGAAGTTGTTTTGTCAGCTGGAGAGGGAAGGTGCTACCATGGATGGTCTCATATTCCTAAGTGTCTTGTCAACCTGCACTCATTCAGGTTTACTTGATGAAGGCTTGCCCATTCTTTGTAGGATGGAAGCAGAATTCAGGTTCAAGCCTAGTATTGAGCATTATGGTTGCTTGGTTGACCTCCTAGGACATGCTGGAAGATTAGTTGAAACTAAGAATGTCGTTGACACTAACACTATGCTTTTGAAAGAAAACTCTTCAGAGTTGTGGTGGCCTCTCCTTGCTGCATGTCGGGTTCACCAATCTGTTGAATTTGCTGAGAGCTGTGTTGAGAAGCTTAAAGAGCTCAGTGCAGATGACTGTGGAGTCTACATCCTTATGTCCAATATCTATGCAGATGAAGGGATGTGGGAAGATGTTGGGAGGACAAGGAGGTTGATGAATGATCAGGGAATAATGAAGGAAAGTGGTAGAAGTCTTATTGAATTAGAGGGAATTATTCACGCGTTTGTGAGTGGGGAAAATTCTCATTTCCTCAAGGATGAGATTGTAAGGGCCATATGGGGCTTGTTCAGAATATACACATCTCTGATATGAGCCTCTAATGATTTTTGATTGAGAGAAAGCTCATTTGAACTACTATGTAATTCTGAGCTTCTCATCTCTGTAGGACTATGGCATGATATGCTGCGTCAGCATCATGATATAGATGTTTAGATAGAAACTGGGACCTAGGTAACTCATGCACATTCATTTTGTCATACTTCAAAGTACATCTGGAAAAAAATAAGATTGACCATTAAAAATGCCTCATCAATGGTGGGGGCATTGTTTTTTAACGCATCATAGTTCGTAGGCATAACCAAAGGTCATACTTTTTTTGGTTGGACTTGCAATCTGGTTCCTCTTGCTGGGTAATATAATCACAGATTAGTGCTTTCTTTCTCCGAAGGAGCTGCTCCATCCAAATAAGTGGAGGAAAGGGAACATGACCTTTGATACGTGTCTAAAGGAACCAATGCAATTTCTGAAGTGATACCTTGATCTTAAAGCAGGTAGCTTGAGATAAGTAGTACAGTTGCTTATGATTCATCTACTTTTGTTTGATCTTGAGCCCAGTCCAAATAATATTGGATTCCTAGAGTGAATGTTGAAGTTGGTGCATTTGAAGCTCACAAGTATATATAACAAGTTGACTGGTACAACTTGGTTAAGCTCAAATAGAAACTTAATTTACAAGGCAACCAGCTGAATTGTCCCACTCTAATCTTTTAAGCAAGCATGAAGCAGCCTTATTTTTTGAAGCGCAAACTGATGACTTTTGTGACATGGTGATAACAAATTGGGCCACAATCCTAGGGATCCTGTCTATATAATTTAACTTGTTTAAACGGCTTCTTCATGAGTTTAAACCCAGCAGAATGTACTTCATCTTTGTTAAAATCCAACACATCTGTAAAATAACCTGAAACTTTGTCTCAGATTCTCTTTCATTCATATGATTGAACTCAAATACAAATTCTAATTATTTATGCAATGAACGTGAAGGCTGAAGGCTAAAGTTTGTTCCATCTCAAACCAAATATCTTATACATATATTTTAATGGTTAACAATAAAGAATTGCATTTATGGCAGATTGTTAATCTGCTAAGACAAGTTTATACAGATTATGTGCATTTTTCCACTCTCAACCCTCTTTTCTCGCTCCGACGTGATGGTATGCTCTTTGGAGGGAGGTTGTGTCTTTGTAGATTGCACGGTTGGGACTTTCGTCTAGAACCCTTCGCAGTGAAGGACATCATTGCCACCAGCACCATCCTGAGAAGAGCCTAGTAGAGCTGAGGTTATGGTGGAAGGAGTGGGGACATAGGAGGGTTGACTCAACGCTGGAAGGTCATTGCTGATGATAGTCACAGGGGGCCCCTTTGTGGCTGTTGTTTGGAGGGTTGTCACTTCTCTGTAGAGTGCCAGAAAAGATGGAGGTGCTGGATTTGTTATATGATCTGGAGCTGTTTGAGCTGAAGGGTCAGGTGGTTGATTGTAATGGTCAAGGAAGGCCAGGTCAGGGGTTGACCAGTGGTTGGTCGGCCCCAAACCAGATCTGGTAGGACTGGGTTGTGAACTGAAAATATTATTTTTAAAAAATATTAAAAAATATATATAATTGTAGAAAAAATAAGAAAAAATCTAAAAATTCTCAAAAGGGAATATGACTAAAAAATATTTCAATTGTTGCATTGTATTATTGTTTTATTTATTGTATGTACTATTTTCATGACATTTTAGATGAATATAAGGCATTAAACATGTATGCATACTCATTATACTCATTATTGTCATCGTATGATAAGATCTAAAGTATCTACCATAGTTATCATACATGGATTGTATGAAAGTATCTGATGAAGTTCTATATAATGCTTGGATTATCCCATACTCTTCTTGGTGATACATATGATATTAAGAATTTTGAGATGATTCAAATTCATACGTGGAGTGTCCATAGTCATAGTGTGGATCCCCACCCCTTTGTGTGTGTTCAGCTTCTCCATCTCCATGTTGTTGTCTTGCATCATGGTCGGCATTTAGCAATGCGTGCGTGTCATATTCTTCTTCTATGAAGTAGTGTGTAGGGTACGTCTCTGGATTCGTCCTCCTTCCACTATAAGCGGTGCTTGTGGTGGTGCCTTTGCTTTTGTTCTCTGCTCCATCATCATTGCTCTTTGAAAAAGAATCATCCAATGTTTGATATTGCACCTGGATGTTCGAATCTGGCATGTCTTCTTGATTCTCGTTGATCCTTTTAGCATTTGCAATGTCAAGGGGATCAATTAACACTTGTTTACCTTTACTCTTTGATTGGTTACTTTGGCGAGAAGAATGTCCAATCTTCTGTCTTTTTGCCACTAAAGGAAGGATCCAAAATTTCTCAAATATAGGAATGTTGTTAAATTCTCCTTGAGCTCATTATCGATCTTCTGGGTTGAACTCTATTTCACATATTCTTTCTTGATCATTGACTCAAATTTACAAAAGATTTTACTCGTCGAATAATTTTTTCAAATTGACCTCTAGATCTTGTATTGTTGCTGTCTCACTTTGTCTTGTTTCTTCTCTCCACTTTTGTTCCTCTTTCTGGTTAACTCTCATCTTTTATAAATTTTTCAACTTTAATGTCATGTTATAGTGGCAGTAACCAATTACTCTAAGTCTTTTTTATTTTAACATATTTCTCTACATTGTATGAATGAGATTAAACGTTGACCAATATCTTTTACAGCCTGAAGTCGATGTGATTTAGCTTAGGACTTGGATTGTGACATTAGCCAAGTTTTCATATTCTGATGTTCTGTTATGCTTCATCTACCAATCAGCTGCATGATATCATTGTATGATAGAAGATAATTGAAATATGTTAATTATCTAAATTGGAAAACATAATCGGATTATATGGATCGGGACTAGAAGCATAACTGCTTGTTACACATTTGATGTTTCAAAGTGGAATGACTTTCATTTTATCGGTGTATTGGTAGATTTATAGGTCAAGGTTTGGGCAGTGTGAGCGGATATGAAAGTGTGAGTGGACGCGAAAGTGGGAGAGGATCAAACATGGAGGGAGAGCAAGAAATTTATGATCTCACATGAGATGACGATCGAGCAGTAGATCACGTCCTTATATGACCGTGACAAAAACAAACATCCATCAGTATAACAATGAAGAATTTGAAGTTATGTAAGAAGATTGGGCACTTGACTTTGAGATGATTCTTTCATAGTAACATATTGGCCAATGCAGTGAAGGAGCCTAACTACGAGTCAATGATCGACACCATAGCTGAGGTCAGTAGAGGAGTGCTTAGACTAACACCGAAAGAGATATACAACACATCTTCTTAGGGGTGAGCATGATTCGGTTTGGTCCAGTTTAGGTCATTTTTTTTCAAATCGAACCAAACCGATTCAACCCCTCAAACAGAACCAAACCAAATCGATTTCAATTCGGTTTGATTCGGTTTAAATCAATAATATATAAAAATATTTTAATTAATTATTTTTTACATATATATCATGGTTTTTAAGTTAAAAACAATCAAAATAAATATTATTTTATCATAAAATTATAAAAATCTCATTTTTAATAATATTATAATAATATATATATTTTAATTAAATCGGTTTAAACGGTTTGATTTGGTTTAAACCGATTTGAAGGACTTCCAAATCAAACTAAACCGAACATGGTTCAAACCAAACCAAACCGAACCAAACAGGTCGGTTCGATTTGGTTTTACAATTTGAACCGTTTAATGCTCACCCCTACATCTTCTAATGGAAGTGCAATATATCAAACAATATATTAAGACATTTGAACTTATTTTGGGATGAAAGATGATACATATTGATGACGGATGTTTTGACAGGTTAGTTCTATTTACATTTTAACACTTTTTAGTTTACGTCTCTATTAATTTTAAATTTAGATCTAATACATAATCTTATTCTTAATAGTATAATTACGAAGACGATGATCAAGTTCTTAATATATTGTCAAATCGGGATCATCTCCTAGAAGTCTATAAACCTATCCAGATAGATATAAACTATTTATTTAAATTAATTGAAGACATTGTTTGCAGGTAAACTTCAATCTTTTTAGCCCATGTATGCATTAATGGACCCCCAAGTGAACTTAAATACGCATGCTTATTCATTTTATTGATTTTACAATGAGATTGATTTGTATTATTAACTAAATAATTATAAATATATTATAGATATATTTGAGATGGTAATTTTTTTCGTAAAATTCCTTGTGCTTTTATGTTTTCTATTCAAATAATCTTTGAATTTCATGTTGCCAAAATTATTGTTACCCATGATTCAAATATTACATTCAAAATATTTAGTTATAGATTTTGTAACCCATTAATGTTATAAAATTATCCAAATACTCATACATTCCTATCGGATCCTTGCAATATATGAATATTATTACATTTTATACGAGATGTGTTATAATCACTATCCTAACAATAAAGTTACCTATTATTTGCTTCACAAATAAATTCACAAAGGAAACCCAACTCGCTCTCATCCAAAACATCAAGACATCTTACTCTTGTAACCAGTAAGGTGTTTGGTTGCATGATAATATTGTATATACTTTTAGAACAAAATTATGTATCAAATAAAACTAAGATAACAAAAAGACGTAAAACTATGATGAGATATAAAAAAAACATCTCAACTCTTTTTTTTTTTGCCTCAAGAAAGTTTTATATAAAACGTAATTATATAATGCTGGTCGAACGCTAGGTCTAACAAAACTCTACTTGTGGTGCAATCAAACACCTCATATGCCGCTTTTGGAGTCATTGATTACTGGAAACTATTAGAGTAATAAGTATCTCTGGCACTGTTAATTTTAAGATTAAGATTAATATAAATGATCAAAAAATGTTGAACTAGTACTATCCTATAGACAAAATAACATCTATGCAATGCTGATATTAGTCCTCTTTTTTTACTCGGTGTATGAAAATAACTTTTTTCGTCAAATAATTTTCATTTTTCCAACTATATTTTACTGGGTGTTGAGATACAACTTCTTTTGTCAAACAACACGTGTATTAAAATTTCACAACACGTTTGGTAAAAATAACATAGTTGTTAAATGTTCATTAGAAGTATTCGACAACCATCTTCCGTAATTCTATAAAAAGATGAAAAGTGGCTCAGCCACGTTGACATAGGTCGTGACTACCTCAAAAACAAAGAAAATAAAATAAAATAAGCTGATAGTTGTTTTTATTTTGAAAGAAGAGTTTAACAAAAACATATCACAATTAAAATTAAGACAAACACAACCAAACAGAACAGCTACTTATGCATAATTTATCTCCTTTTTAATTTTAAAAGAGAAAACGACAAAATGCGTCCAAACATCCCATTAAAAATGCCGGCATCAAAGTTAATATAAGACTCTAATAAAACAGTACATAATCTGATTTGGCCAAGACCTTGATCAATCCAACTTGACTCCTTTTATTATTACAAACAAACACGATGCTTCTTGGACGCATTTATCTATCTGGTAGATTTCTCTCAAAAAATAATAAAATAGGAAAGAGTAGATCCTTGATCTCACGGCGAAAAGAGGCCGCCTGCCCAATACATACATCATTAATCCCATGTCAAGAGCAAAATACGAACAAGTAGTGGTTGTCCAACAATCGCTCACCAAGAAAAGAGTGCTGCAGTCCCAAGCAAGGAACGTGGGGTCGGGAGTCGGGACCGGGTCGGTTGGGGGCAAAACCGACCCGGGTCGGCCGGGGTCGCGACCCGGGTCGGGACGGGGTCGGCCCGGGTCGCAAAAAATAATAATAAAAAAATCAAAATGGGGTCGGGGTCTTGGGGTCGCGACCGGGTCGGTCGGCCCCAAAACCGACCCGGTCGGGTCCGGGTCGCGACCCGGGTCGCGACCCGGCGAACCATGGTCCCAAGAATATAAAGAAATCCAACAGCGAAGTGAGGACATTCATCCACGCGACAAACTGTTGAAACTATTTACATGATTTTGCTTACGTACGAAACTGGTCTTGCAGAGTTGATTGAATAATCGCTCAGGCGACGGCCCGTCCGACAGCACCCTCCCTTGCAGCAGCCTTCTCAGTTGATGGGATACATTCAAATCATTCGCGGCCCGGAAATCTCAGATCAGATCAGCCACGTTCATGGGCATTTCGTCGATCTGGGTGCTGTAATACTGCTCGATGTCTCGCAAAATTTTTATGTCGTCACTGCGTACGAAGTTTATGGCAACTCCCTGCATAACCATATCATCTCAACTCAATTCACCAATACAATATTAATGAAAACGATCATTGTCTCGTAGCCTTTATTGTTTTTTTGCAAGGGCAAGCAAAGAATTGTCAGAAAAAAGGGAAAAAAAAAGTATCCAAGACCCTGAGTGGTAAGCGGCTAGACAGAAGAAAAATTAGTAAGAAAAAAAAATCACCTTTCTTCCAAAGCGGCCAGAGCGTCCTATCCGATGAATGTACAGCTCTCGGTTATTTGGAAGGTCGTAGTTTATCACCAGTGATACCTGAAGGGTCATTTTAAATAAGATTGTCAAGAACAAGCGGGATTTAAAACTTCAGATCCAGGAGTATTAGACATGAGGGGGGAGAGAGAGGGGGGGCTGTGCATGCCTGCTGAACGTCGAGCCCCCGAGCCCATACATCGGTCGTTATCAAAACCCTGGTGGTGCCTGACCGGAATTCTCCCATGATCGCATCCCTTTCTTTTTGAGGCATGTCGCCATGCATGGAAGAGACAGTGAAATTGTTGCTACGCATTTTTTCGGTCAACCAATCCACCTGTCAAATGGCCAATGGAAGCAATTTGATGAGGTTAATTTTTTGCTCATTCCTCTAATCTTGAGGAACTCTTTAAAACGTAAAAACATAATAACAATGGTCTATAGCTCTTTATCAATATTTGCCGAATTGGAAACCCTTGGCCGATCTGGCAGCCCATCACATCCCAACATGATTCTCAGCCGCTAATGGACGCATGCCCTGAATGCACCGGTTGTACAGACTGCAACCCAAAACTTACAAATCTTTGGTTTTGGCCTTTGGGCTTGTCCACATGAGGGGCTTTTCTTATGTTTTTTTATTACATTTAAAACAAATAATAAAACATTCATCAGGTTTCAAACTGCGGTTAATCAAATGCCACCGAAAAATCATTTGAAGACAAGTAATTGACTACTATAAACTCTAGTGAAATATTTTCTTCTTGTTTAAACGTAATTTAAAATATTCGCACAACCAAAAGGTGCATTTAATTCATATACTTCTAAAATAGTAGATTCAGATAAGAAATTCCAAAATCCAATTTTAGAAGAATAAATAATATTGATAGACTAGGAGAAAGAAAAAATAGATGTGATAGACATATCAGCTAAGAGAGAGACAATTCAATATAATTTGGATGGCTCAAACCTATCTGAAAATGTAGCTCGAATCACCACGAAGGGAGAAAGGGAATTCATACGGCTCGGCACAAATAATTGAAGATAAAAGAGTTTGTTAATTGAGTTGGGTAGTCTTCATGCTCTTATTGCTAAAAAAATGTAGTGATAATTTAGTCTTTGTCAATCTTTTGTAGTCACCAAAGACTTATTTTGTAAATATTATAAAAACTCAACAAGTTACTTTTTCTATTCCTCCTAATGTTTTATCACTTTTATGTATTCCGTTTTTACATGTTTTAAAAAAAAAACTATTTGCGGATCAGGACCAAGTGGACCCTGATCAGGCTGGATAAGCAGCCTGAAACTGGCCACCCTTTCTTTACCACAGTTCAAAGAATTAGCTGCTCTATGCCCTATTACCGGAGCTCCCCAATGGGAAGGCTAGCTAAGTCCACCTCAGAAGTAGAACTTAGTGTATAACATAAGATCAGGCTGTACCCCTCAGGTTGTACATCTGAGCAAGTAGATTCCTTATGCAACCACCAAATCATTTATTTAGGTGGCTCATCAGTCACAACCCCCCCAAAAAAGGCTTCCCAAACGCATGTAGTGTCATTGGCTTAGGAGTATCCCCTATCCAAAACTGAGAGAAAATTAACGGTTAAAGCAACAGGTAATTACATGATTCATGCAACAAAACAACAAAATGCATGATTTGACCTTATTATCATCTCTGAGAGAAAGAGAGAGATAGTTGCAGCACAAACAGCAATGTGAAAGAGAAATCCAATTCAACAAGCTTATTGGTTAAAGTAAACACCTTTCTTTTTGTGTTGCAGAAAATAACTGCTTGGGTGATTGTAAGCGTGTCATACAGGTCACACAGGGTGTCGAATTTCCACTCCTCCCGTTCAACAGCCACAAAGAACTGCTTGATACCCTGTATCATAATTAAACTGTTGACGTATTGCACAGAGAAATACTTGAAAACAAATATATGCTAGGATTATAGAAAGGATTTACCTCCAATGTCAACTCATCACGTTTAACCAGAATACGCACAGGATCTGTCATGAACTTGTTGGTAATCTCCAAAATTTCATGTGGTAATGTGGCAGATATCAGAACAACCTACAGAAGCATCAAGCATGATGATTTTCTAAAATAGGCAATAGACAATAAAGTTCTCAACGAAAAGAAAAAGAAGCAACCATATACCTGAAGATCTGGTGGAAGATATCTATAAACATCATATATTTGGTCCTTGAAACCTCTACTTAGCATCTCATCAGCTTCATCCTGGCATCAAAAACAACAAGAAGGTAACAAACCATATAGAAAAGTACAACAAAATATGAACTAATAAATAAAATGAGAGTGCACACTTACAAGAACCAATAATTTGATAGCTCTTGTACGCAATGTCCTCCTCTTGATCATGTCACAAACTCTGCCAGGAGTTCCAGATACCACGTGAACTCCATATTCCAATTTCCTTATATCCTCCCCGATACTCTTCCCACCAATACAAGAATGTGCCTGAATGTTTATGTAATCACCAATAGCCAATATCACTTTCTCAGTTTGAGCAGCAAGTTCTCTTGTTGGGGAAAGGATCAATGCCTGCACCCTGGATAATTAAGAAACATCAGAACAACATGTAACAAGGAAAATGTTGTATGTTCACGCAGCTATACATGAAAAGTAGAGGGTAAGCGAAAGAAACTAATCAGTAAGAACAAGAGAAAACAAGAAATGAAAAACCACAAATCTATGTTGGTAAACGAGACTGTGTTGGTCACCGTAAGTGGTGAGATGAGGCAAGACAGCAACAACCCACCTCGGTCCTCAACTCAACCAGAATTGCCCAACACAAATGCATTGGTCATCTGGAACTCCAGAATCCAGACCACCTAGATGGTTACCTCAGCATTTCAGCAGCTGCCTAAGCACCCAGTTGGACGGAAATGGTTTCCCCAAATCTCAAAGACAACCAGGTTCAGGCAACTAAACCCCCTCCTGATTCCACCCTCTTCTACCCTTGACCCTTTTAAAAGACAGTTCTCTCCCAAACTCGATATGTGATGCCCTAGCTTCCCACATGCTGCCTGCAGCTGCAGCAGAAAATCCATGTCTGCACCTGAGAAACCGCATTGTTCATCCGCAGATCCACTCTATAATTCCTGAAATTGCAACCCAGTTTTACTGCACCAATTTGTGACCATTTCCACCATAAGGCATCCCCTGGCTCAGCTTTACCCTCATGCAATAAGACCTTCAGAGAAGCCCTAACCTCCACCAAGGAACCTGTCAGGGGTGCTCATTGCTTGCAGCTCTACTGGGTTTCCTTCTATTCACCATACCTCCTTTGCCAAGGCCCACAACACATCCGAAGCATATGATCTGGTGCAGAGTTCAATCAGTCAAAGGGAAGACAAAGGTTTTCCGAGACTGGCAGGTTGAGGAAAGCTAAGTCAATCACACACTCAGAAATGTTCGCCTTCAATGACTGGGTTAACGCTTGCGGCTTGATTGAGGTCCCTTTGTCTAGCATTAGTTTTTTTGGTAAAAGTCTAGCATTAGTTACACCAGGTCAAATTGTAAAAATAAATCCATACTTGATAGATTCTTCCTTTCTCATTCTTGAGTCGAGAACTATGGCATTCCTGACAGTTTTTATATCGTGAGAGTGGTATCATATCATGCTGCTGTTTGTATCAGTTTTGGTAGGTCTAAACTCACAACGGTGGAAGTTCAGGTTTTGAACTTGCTTGGTGCAGGACTGCAGGGATCACAACCTTGGGGATCTTGTGAAGGGTTCGAGGAATGAACATGATGTGACTTCATCTTCAGCAACTGGGAGATTTGTCAGTAAACTTAGGTGGGTCAAGAGTTGTCTCAAGCAGTGGGCAAAAGAAAGCTTCAATACTTCAGCAGCAGATAGAGAGACCTAGGTTACTATGTTTGATTATTTTGGGAGATTGAATGACAGCGCCACAATGGTCAGATTAATGCTAGTCAAACAGATGAATGGAACAAAGTCGGGGAGACTTATAAAGAATGGTCCTACATGGAAGAGATTAAATAGAAACAGAGATCTAAAGAGTTTTGGCTAAAGGAGGGTGACAAAAATACTTGATTCTTTCATACACATGCTTCCCTCAGAAAAAAAAGAAAGAATACCCTTCAGAGGTTTAAGTGTGAATGGTGTTGACTGTTTAGGCACAAATTAGATAGGTCAACATGCTGGAAAATTTTATAAAGATTTGCTTACAGATGATGAGAGATGGGCCCCTTTTATCAACTTCAATATGCAGAAGATCTTGAAAGATAATGAAGCAGGATCTCATGTATGTGCCTTCTCAGAACAAGAAATTTTAGCTGCAATTATAGATATGGATCCTTACAAAGCTCTTGGACCGGACACTTTTTCACCAGGCTTCTGTTCCCATTTTTGGAAGATAATTAAAGATGACTTCATGGCTGATTTGAAACCGATCTGGATTGTATCAGATTCCTGAACTCCACTACCTTAGTTCTTATTCCAAAAAAGGAAAATGTGGAGGACATCAGGGACTTTAGACCAATCAGCCTCCTAAATTGCAACTACAAGATAATTACAACAGTTCTTGCTAATAGACTTAGTAAGTACGTTGACAAATTGACAACATTACCCAGTTTGCTTTCATCCTTGGAAAATATATCCTGGACCACTTTATGGCAGATAACGAGTGCCTTCATGACTAGAAATACATGGGTAAGCAGTGCATTCTTCTTAAACTGGACTTTGAAAAGACCTATGACAGGGTCAAACGGCAATGCCTTCTTAGAATTATGCAATTGTTGGGGTTCAATAACAAATAGATCAGGTGGATCAGATGCTGCATCAGCACAGTCAAATTTTCAGTTGATATCAATGGTAAAAGTTTCAGTTTGTTTGTCTCGTCTTCTTGCTTAAGCAGTAAGGTGGTAGTATGTTGCCATGGTCGCCTTGAGCACCTTGAAAACTATGCTTTGAAGATAGAAAAGCTGAAAGGTTTCTCTTGTGTGCCTTCTACTAGGAGACGTGGTGACTTGGTGGTGCTTTGGGATGATAACAGATTTTCTGTGGAAGAGGTCTACAAGGGTAGACATATTCAGGCTCTCAAGTTCAAGGTTGCATGGACGGAAAACATTTGGTTCCTTTCCAAGTGAATGGTCCAGTGGGAAGTACTGAGGAACCAAATTTCTTCACTGATCTTAAGGAGGTGGTTGGGACAAAAGCAACAATGTCTGGTGCATTGGAGGAGACTTCAATGCAGTTTTGAAGCAGGGCAAAGAAGTGGGGTGGGTGCAAGAAATGGTGTTATTTAATAAATGGGTTGGGCTGATGGAGTCATTGAATTTTGGGATCACCCTCACGTCGTCTAATGCAAAATCTAAATCAGATTGGACAGATTTTTTGTGTCCCCTTTGTGGGTTCAGATGCATGGCAATCTAGCGGGTTTTCACATCCCCAGAGTTCGCTGATCATTGTGTAGCACGCATTACATGTGGTAAGTAATATAAAGTGTGTGGCAAGAAATTTTGCTTTGAACTAGCATGACTAAGGGAACCTTACTTCAAGGATTTAGTCATAGATTGGTGGGATGAGCAGATCCCTACTTCAAACTCAGCTACTTGGAGATTCATGTTTAAGCTGAAGCATTTGAGAAGCCTCGAAATATGGTCAGATACTAATTCACAAACTTCTGCCACGGTCAGGAAAGTTTGGGTATCCAAAATTGATAGTTTTGAGCAGTTGAATGATGCCAGATTAATTAATGATGAACAAAAAGAAAAATGGAGTCAAGTGAAGGATGCAAATAAAAAATGGTCACTTGGGGAGGATATCAAGTGGAAAGGTTTGGCTTAAAGAGGGTAATAAGAATACTAGATTCTTCCACACTCAGGACTGAACTCAGGCCTCTATCAGAAAGGACACCATCCAAAAGCTCAGTGTGAACGGTACAAAATTTGTGGGAACTGATCAGATTGGCTTGCAGGCTGCTGATTTCTACAAAGATCTTTTCAAGGATGAGAATTGTTGAAGCCCATTCCGTAATTTTAATATGAGCAATAAATTAGAGGATAACGAAGCTGATTCTCTCATTACAAGCTTATCTGAACAAGTGCTTGACGCCAACAAGGACATGGATCCCTACAAATCACCTGGCTTGGATGGTTTCTCGTCTCAATTTTACTCCCATTGTTAGGATATTATTAAGGAAGACTACATGGATCTGGTCAAAGAATTTAAAGGCAGTCCAGATTGCATCAAGTCTGTTGATTCTGTTACCCAAAAAGATATTAGAGATTGGAGACAGATCAGCCTCCTCAACTGTAGTTACAAAATTATCACCAAGGATTTGGCATCAGGACTTAGAAGGTTTATAGATAAATTTAAAAGCTCCTCTCAATTTGCTTTTATTCCAGGTAGATTTATTTTGGATAACTTTAAGGATGCACACGAATGTCTTCATGAAAAGAGAACTAAACATAAACAATGCAACTTATAGGCTTTTGGGCTTCAAAAGCAAATGGATTAGGTGGAAGATTCTCAGTTGACATCAATGGGTAAACATTTAGTTTCTTTGGCTCCTTGAGAGGTCTCTAGCAGGGGACCCTTTATCCCCTCTGTTATTCGTTCTAGTTGGACAAGTACTCAGTATCATGTGAGAGTTGGCGGAGAAAGCTAGTTTGATTGAAGGTATCAAAGTGGGGGTTGATAGGGTGCGAGTTACACACATCTTCAAGTTGTGGATGGTACTGCTTTTTTTCGTCAAAAAAGATAGATAAATGTGTTCATCTTAAAATAATGCTTATCTTACTGTAGCCTGTAACAGGACTGAAGTTCAACAAGAGGTGTGAACTCATAGACATTAAGTTGAATGAAGACCAAAGAGGTCGGTTGCAGAACATTTTAAATATGTCCTGGACTACTCTCCCTATCAAATACCTTGGACGTCCTTTGTTAGATAAAGGTACTAGGAGTAATGATTGGCAATGTGTGGTCCACAAGTTGGAAGGTAGATTGCAAGGGTGGAAGAGCAAATTACACTCTGTAGGGGGCAGGTGGTTGCTTTGTAAGACAATGCTTCAAAGCATTCCTCTCTTCTTCGTCTCCATTCTTAAACTACTTAAAGGTATTTGTAACCAGTTGGAGAGAATGACGGCTAGATTTTTCAAAGATAGAAAGGGGCTTCACCTTATCAAATAGGATCAGGTGTGCAGATTTACTAAAGGAGAAACGAGAAGTAGGTTTAGTGCCGTTGGAGTTTATCAATAATGCTCTCTTATCTAGATGACTGTGGAAACTAACACTAACAGAGAAGCGCTTTGGATTAGGATTCTCACTTCTAAATATAGTGTAGAGGTTGATGGTGTGTGGATTAGAGACTTCAATGGGAGAAGTATAGGGTCTAATATTTGGAGTGGTATTCTTTGTAACTAATTTTTTTTTCATACCTCCTCATCCATAGTCATGTGGAATGGTAAGAGAATTTCATTTTGAGAGGATAGGTGGATCGGTCATGCCCCTCTGGTTGAGATATTTCCAACTGTGTTTAGCTTATATAGCAACCCACAAGCTAGGATGAGTTGCAATTGGGATGTTAGTGCTAAATGGTGTCTACCACTAAGAAGGGGTCTTAAGGATGAGGTAATTGGGGAGTTTTCTAATGTGTTGGCGCTTCTGGATAATCACATGTGCATTGAGAATAAGGAGGATTGCATTGTTTGGCTTCCTGGTAACAAGCCTACATTCCCTGTGAAGTCCACTTTGAGAAAACTAAATGTGGGAGTTTGATTGTCCCGTGGCACCAAGTAGTTTAGGAGAATTCCATCCACATAAAAATTAACTTTTTTCTATGCAAGCTCAGCAGAGAGAGACTCCCAACCAGAAGGCATCTGCACAGGTTCTTTCCTGATCTATCTACACATCGTGTTCTGCAGCAGAAGCAAGGAGTCAGCTGACCATCTTTTTATCAAATGGGGAGTCACCAACTATCTATGGAGGGATATCATCAAAACTTGGAAGGTGGTCGAAACCTGTTAATGTCCTATCTCTTCAATACACATGGGAAAGTCTTCCTGGGGTCTCGAATGCTAAACTATGGGAGTATGTTTTACCTGCGATGTTGTGTTCCATTTGACACACAAAGAATAGCCAATTTTTTGTGGAGCATTTTGAATATCCGAGATCGATTCTACAGAAGATGTCAGCCTATGTTAAAAGATTGGTCATACACCGCTTATTTTGGCAGCCACATGGACAATGTTACCTTCCGGGATTGCTTATTGCCACTTAGATCCTTCTTTTTATAGATCTATACTCCTCTACTTTCTTGGCACATGTTATTCCCTTTACTTTCTCTTGTAAACTTCTTTAGTTTTAATGAAATTATGGTCTTTGGACCAACTTCTAAAAAACAACTAAAATCAAACGAAGCCTAACTAAATTCTCATCACATGCTAATTTTTTATGAAAAAACATCTTGTTTGCCCTTTTGGAGGGTCCATCACTTTTTTTCTCCTTTTTTGGGAGGGGGTGATGAGATGGACTTTGTTATTTCTTATTTTGACTCATTTGAAGATTTATTTGCATATTCCTTCTTTCAAACTTCTACGTTTATAACTTACATGGTACCAATCACTTCACAAGAAATTTGGATCTATCAAAAAATATTTGTTTCGAGTGAACATAAAAATAGGTAAAAAATAGAATGTATACAAGTGTACAAAAACATTTTTATCTAAAAATTTCTTAGGAACTGTCAAAACATATTTTTCCAATGTGGATGCCATACAAATAGCATTCATAAATACAAATGGTGAATATACAAGAATAGATGTATCAGGCTGTAGACAATGGGAATCAGGCATTAAACAGAAGGTCACATTGAGTACAAGCGCAAAAAAAAACAGTAGCCAACAAGTTTAACAAACTCTTGTATCCTGATTAATCAATTGATTATAGCTGAAAAATAACACATAGACGCTATTTACCAAACATGCCACAGTTTCCATGATTAAGAATGACTACCAACCGATATTTCACGACAACAATGAAGAACATTCCCAGGACAAAACGAAGAGAAATCCTAAGTTCATGAATACAAATAGGTGTGCACTGGAAGAAGATAGAAAAATAAGAAAAAAAGAACAAAGCTAACTGGACAATATGTGGGAAAAAGGATAAGTATAACAATGTACTTATCATTTGACGAAGTGGAATTGATAAATTTACAGTCATCCTTCTTTGGGAATGCAAAACCATCCTAAAAGAACAAATCACAAATCGCTAGAAGATAAACTAGGACTTTTACCTTACCCAAATGTCGAGCTTTCCCCTTCTTCTGTGCAGAGATCATTCTATTCAACAATTATAGAAGCAAGCACCAAAATGCTAAACAGCTTGACGTACATCTCTAAGTTGACTAAACAAAGAAAAAAAAAGAAATAGAAAAAACTACACAAATGAACAAAGAAGAAAAAACAATAAGGCCCATTTGTTTTGGCTTAATTGATGTCTAACCACTAAATCAGCCAAAGATTTGACATTGAAATCTTTGGTAAAGCGTTTGAATACAATAACCACTCAATTTTAAGTGTTTCATTATAATTTTTTTATTTTCGGAGGTGAATAACCTAGATTTTGTGTTCTACCGGAGAAATTATAAATGAAATTAAGACTTTAGACATTCCATTAAGTCAAATCAAACGCCACCTAAAAGGACCGGAAAGTTAAACTGTGATTTCCTCAAAATAAAGCAATAAACCCTAGGTTTTCCGAGTGAGGTGACCAGAGGAAGCAGATCGAAGTAAAACCTTTGACATGATGTTGAAAGATAAGATAAAAGATGGAACAGAGCAACTAAGTAGCGCATCGAAACATACTCCCGGGAGGCTGTGTCGACCATCTGACAGACGGAAAGCGCGATCATGGAGGTCTTGCCAGTTCCGGACTGTGCTTGTGCGATGACGTCGCGGCCGCTCACGATGGGCATGACGGCCCGCTGCTGTATGGCCGAGGGCCTGTCGAAGCCGTATGCATAGATGCCCCTGAGGAGGTCGTCCCGGATGCCCATCTGGTCGAAGCTGGCGATGGCCTCCACGCCGGGAGACGTCTCGAACACTAGGTTCGCATCGTCCGGTCGGAGCTGCTGCCCGCCATCTCGGTTCCTGGGAACGGCCACCACCCCCGATGCCATGGATGATTCCGGCCAAAGAGAGAACAGAAACAGAGGAGGAAGGCGTGTTTCCGGAGGGGAAGAAGGGTTGGACTTAGGGCTAGCGTTTTCTTCTTGAAGAGTGCGCAGCTGTTTGACCGGCAATCCAAAAAATCAAATTTGGTTTTAAATAGTGGTGGGATTTCGTTTCTGAGATCTTTAAACTAACTAAATTTAATCATTCAAATTAAATTAAATATTTATTTTTAATTTAAATATATTAATTACAATATGTATTTTTAATAAAAAATTTATTTTAAAATATTTAAGATAAATTAATAAAGTATAAATAAATTTAAAATTTTAAAAAAATAACTTAAAATAATTTAAATAAAATTATACATTAAGATATATATACCAAGGAGGGAGGGGTCGCGGGACCCCAGGCCGACCTGGTCGCGACCCCATTTTTTAAATATTTTTTTTGAAAAATTCAAAAAAATAAGAAAAATGCGAAAAAATCTGAAAAATTACATAAAATTTGGAAAAAAATAAATGACATGATTTAAATAAATAATAAATCAATTTTATTTCAACGTGATGTGTTCTACACTTTGTAGGTAGTTGATGTACTCTCCCCATGTCATTTGGGTTGAGTACAAAGCTTGAAACATGTACACATGACGATCATATTCGTCAGTCCCTCGGGAAACTATCCTAAGACTTGATCCAAACGAGTCACCATAACTATAGGTCGATTGGATCGAAGTATCCAATGACTCCACATAATTCATTCCACAATACTCTTGTTCGTATGTAGGGAACCAAGAGCCTTGGGATGAATCATACACATAGTCAAACCATAAATCTATGTTATCAAACGAGATCATGTTGGTCACCTTAAGTGGTGAGGCGAGGCAAGGCAGCAATTAGCCACCTCGGTCCTCAACTTGGCCAGAATTGCCCAAGGCAATCGCATTGGTACCACCTAGACAGTCACCTTGGGCAATTCAGCTACTAAACACCCAGTTGGACAGAAATGGTTGCTCCATATCTCAAAGATAACCAGATTCAGGCAACCATACCCCTTTCTGATCCCACTCTTCACCACCTTGACCTTTTCAAAGATAGCCCCCTCTTCTTTCCCAAACTCGATACATGATGCCCTAGCACCCCAGATGCTGCCTGCAGCCACAGCAGAAAACCCATGCCTGCATCTGAGAAACCTCTAATTGTTCGTGGCCTTCATAGAAGCCCTAACCTCCACCAAGGAACTGGTCTAGGGTGATCATGCTTGCTGCTCTACCGACTTTCCTTCTATTTACCAATCGTCCTTTGCCACAATCATTGTTTAAAAAGACACTGACTTGAGGCGCTGAGGCTTTGGTCTCAAGGCGAGGCTCTTCATCACCTTGGTGAGGCTTCTGCCTTGTTGGCAAAACATGAAGCTTATGCTTTTCTCCAAGTGTGGCTTGCACCTAAATGCCTTACCTGGGGAAAGACACAAACCTCAAGGTCGAGGGTATTTTGATAAGAAAAAAGTGAGAAAAATAAGAGTTTTGAACCATCTATACATGAAAAGAGAAAATATCTAATCTGCTCATCACACAAACTTTTACAGCCCTTTTTTTCTCCTAAAGAAAAATGATCTTGATTTTTTGAGCATTTTTCCTGAATCTATTGGGGTGTTTGGTTGCATGATAATTTTTTGTACACTTTCATGATAAAAAATTGTATTAAAATAAAAAGTAAACCAACTCATGACATAAAATTATCATGTTTGGAGGGATGTGATTACAAAAAAGAGTAACCACCGCACATGACCAAATAAAGTGGGGGACCACAAGAAAAAAGAAGGAGGTGAGACCCTCTTTTTTTGTTTAAGAAGAAAATCACTTTCAAAACATAAAATTGTCATGGTTGTCAAAAACCTCTTTTAACAAGTTTTCTTACAATTTTTAAAAATTAAAATAAAAACCTCAATTATCATGCAACCAAACACCCCATATAGAATTTATTCAATTGTAATGTCCATATAAATAAAATTGTCAAGTATAAAAAGTCAAGCATAATTTAGGTTTAAATGTTATTGAAACAAAGTTTACACATTTTATACTCCAAAGTATTAATCAAACTTTATTTATTCATACAACATAGAAGTTTAAACAATTAATAATTAATTATATATTTTTTAATGCTAATCTTTTAATAGTTCAAAACTTGCATGATTATTTATTTAAAGGTACATAGATCATATATTTTTCCTTAAATTGATGCTTAACATCTCTCAACAAGTTTTGATGCTTACAGTTCAAGAATTGCATGATTATTTATTTAAATATTCATATATTATATTTTTTCCTTACATTGAGGCTTATGCCTTAATAAGTTTTGAGGTTTACATCTTATGAGTGAGGCTTTGGCAAACTGCCTCAAGACTGCATCAAGACTTTGCATCTTTTGGAGAGCCCAAAAGGCACCCAAGGTGCCTGACTAGGCGCCCAATGCATCCAAGACGCCCGCTTAGGCATCCTAGGCCTTTTTACATGATTAAAAAAAATTTAATTTCAGGGGTTTTGCCCCGCGATACCCCCAACAAAGGACACCAATTTAATGGTAGTGTGAAAATATTAATATACTTTACTATCACTTATACTATCACATATATTTAAGATTTATAATCATAAATATATATTGTATACTTAAAATTTATAAAGTTCTCTCTTAACTCTCTTCTCTCTCTCTCTCTATCTCTAACTTAGTTTATCAAGATTAACTCCTTACCCAAAAATATATACCAACTATGTATGTACACATAATCATATACATACAAATATAATTATATTTATGTATATATGTTTGTATGTATGCATAGATATATATAGTATTAATATCTAGTTATATCTATGTGATTGTATATATACATATATATACACATTTAATGATACCACCTTGACTGCCTAGGCAATGCCTAAGTGGATGCTTTGTCACCTAAGCGGAATTGGCACATTTCAATGTCTAGGGTGCCTTGACAACTATGGCTACAACACAACCGAAGCATATGATCTAGTGTAGAAATGATTGAGTAAAGGGAAGACTAAGGTTCCCAATATTCAGGTTGAACAAAGCTAGGGGAATCACACACTTCTGACCCATCTCATGTTATCCGATGAAGGTATCCAAAAGTGGGCCATGGCACACTCTATGTAGTCAAAGGCGAGAGGCGATTGAGGAGAGGGAGAGCTCGTCTCGCCTCAGGCACCCAAGGCGACATTTTTTTATTGAAGAACTTTTTAAAATATATATATGACATTGAAACTTTTAAATAAAAATATAAAAAAACAAAAAAACCCATTTCTAGGGTGTATAATGCATCAAGATATCAGAGTCTTAGGGGGTGAAAGACTGGGCATTGGGGCTTCAGGGTGGGAAAGGAGGATTTAAGTTACCAGATTTGACTTTCACAGGGTCCTGACCCGGGCGAGACGAGATCTACCGAGGCGAGGCGTTTTTGCCTCGACTTGCCTCGCCTCGCCTTAGCACCTAGGCGCCTAAGGTGAGCATCTCAGATAACATAGGGCACACTTCTTTCCTCTAATTCACATCTTCCTTAGCATGTTGATGGAGTGGTCTTTGACTCTTAGGAGAAGCAAATACTAACTTCTTATAGAAAAAATTCTTACTTGCCCTCTTAGAGGGTGGGTCCGTCGTCATTTATTTTTATCCATTTTTTTTGGGGGGGGATAATGAGTTGGACTTTGTTGTTTCTTATTTTGACTCATTTGAAATTTTATTCGCATATTCCTTCTTTCACATTTATACATTTATACCTTACATGGTACCAATCACTTCACAAGAAATTTGGATCTGCAAAAAAGTTGTACTTTAAGTGGACAACTGGACATAATAATAAGTAAAAACATAGAATGTATACAAGTGTACAGAAAAAGATTTTTATCTACGAATTTCTTAAAATCTGTCAAAATATATATTTCCAATGTGGATGCCATACAAATAGCATGCATAAATACAAATGGTAAATATACAAGTATAGTTGTATCAGCCTGTAGACAATGGGTGTCAGGCAGTAAACAGGACGGGTCTGTACAATCACACAGAATACAGGCGTTCAAAAAAAGCAGAAAAAATAGCCAACAAGTATAACAAACTCATGCCTCTTGATTAGCCAATTGATTATAGCTGAAATTCACACAGGCACTACTCACCCAACATGCCACAGTTCCCATGATTAAGAATTACTACCAACTGAGATTTCATGACGACAATGAAGAACATTCCCAACCACCAGGTTACTAATAGAAGAACAAAACGAAGAGAAATCCTAAGTGCATAACGCTACATATGTGAGCAGTGGAAGAAGATAGAAAAATAAGAGGAAAAAATAACGAAGCTAAAAGAACAATATGTGGGAAAAACAGATAACTTTGACAATGTACTGATCATTTGACTAAGCGTAATTGATAAATTTCCTTCATTCCGTATGCAAAACCATCCTACAAGAACAATTCGCAAATGGCAAGAAGATGAACAAGAACTTTACCCTACCCAAATGTCGACCATTCCCCTTCTTCTGTGCAAAGATCATATGTTCAATAATTATGCAAGCAAGCACTGAAATACTAAACGGCTTGATGTAAAACGCTAAATCGACTAGGTAAAGATAAAAACAGGAGCAGAAGAAACTATATAAAATGGACAAAGAGGAAAAGAAGGAAAAAACAACCAGAAAGTTAAACTGCACTTCCTCTCAAACATCTAATAAAGCAAAAAAACCCTAGGTTTTCCGAGTGAGGAGACCAGACAAAGCACACCGATCTAAATCTCTTACATGATGTCGAGAGATAAGATAAAAGATGGAACTGAGAAACTAAGTAGCGCTAGCGCATCGAAACATACTCCCGGGAGGCGGTGTCGACCATCTGACAGACGGAGAGGGCGATCATGGAGGTCTTGCCAGTTCCGGACTGTGCTTGTGCGATGACGTCTCGACCGCTCACGATGGGCATGACGGCCCGCTGCTGTATGGCCGAGGGCCTGTCGAAGCCGTATGCATAGATGCCCCTGAGGAGGTCGTCCCGGATGCCCATCTGGTCGAAGCTGGCGATGGCCTCCACGCCGGGAGACGTCTCGAACACTAGGTTCGCATCGTCCGGTCGGAGCTGCTGCCCGCCATCTCGGTTCCTGGGAACGGCTACCACCCCCGATGCCATGGATGATTCCAGCCAAAGAGAGAAGAGGGAGGCGTGCTGTCAGCAGAGAAGAAGGGTTGGAATTTGGAACCAGCCGAACGAATTTAGGGTCCGAGGGAAGAAGTATCGAAGGGCTGTCTCGGCCCGAGACCAACAGGTTTTTCGTATATATAATCTTTGTATCCTTAAAGACATCTTTTTAGTATGCATTCTTGTAAATAATATGTTACATTGAATTAGGGCTGTCGGCTGGGCTAATATTGGATTAATTTTCAAGCCAACGTAACATAAAAGGCCCGCGGCCTTGTCAGAGCTGTCGATCCGGCTGGGGTGAAGCCCTAAGCAATAAAAAAAGACAGAGTAAAATCTATCTATCTATTAGAAGTGTGAGTGTCTTTTTCGTTGACAAGTATCTATCGACCATAACGTCCAGATACATCGCCCCGTTTCGTACCGCTTCAGGTTTCCTCCCGGACCTGTTTAAAAAAAAAAAAATTCTCTCTCTCTCTCTCTCTCTCTCTCTCTCTCTCTCTCTCTCTCTCTCTCTCTCTCTCTCGGGGACGCACGTATCTTTCTCTCTCTATTAATTTTTGTTCATATAATTTATAATCATCATATATTATTAAATGTAAATATATCTAGATAACTCATTTTCTTAGTCCAAAATATTTTTGAATATTATATATAATTTATTAATATTCAAATTTTGTCTAAAATACAAAAACACTTAAATTTTAGACACGTTATTTCAATAAATACTAATAAAGTAAGATTAATTTACCATTTTTAATAAAAATTATAGATTTAAATTTATTATAAGATTACTCTAATTGAGATAATAAAATTGAAATTGAAACGAAAACATGATAACAATTTTTTTATTAATGTTTAAAGTTAGTCTACAAATTCTGATTTTAGTAGTGATATATGTTTAATTAATTTTTTAGTAATATTTTTAATAATATTTAAATTTAAGCACTTGATTTATATTTTTAATTTGACGATGGTGTAATATTTAAATAAATTTTTATTAATATCTTCAACGTGATTTTCAGTGAGGAATATTCAAATAGTTTTTAATAATATTTTATTCCAAGATGATGATACAATTTTTATCAATATTTAAATTCAGGTTATATAATTTTAATTTTTAATTATGTAATAGAAGATAAGAGAGTGACTTAAATGACAAGAGAGAGAGAGAGAGAGAGAGCGTATCGCGAGAGAGGACGTTCTCGTTCCGTGCATCGCGAGCAAGGAGAACGTCCCGGTTTCACGCTCCGTACGAAACTGGGTCCTAAAAAGTAGACAAAGTGTGCTAGATGGCTAAATAAGTTTTGAAATTGTGCTATTTTTAAAAAAAAAGCCTCGTCCCCCCTCACCCCCCCCATGCCTCCCCCGTCCCCTCCACACTCCCGCCTCGCCCTCCCGATGGTTCCGCCGCATCCCGATGCTTCCGCCCTCTACCCGCGCTCGTCCGGCTCTCGCGCCAATCGATCCGCCCTCCGTCCCCAGCCCTCCCGATGCTTCCACCGTATCCTCCGCCCTCCGCCTTAGCCCTCGCCCCTTGGCCTCCCGATGATTTCGCCGGCTACCGATGCTTCGGCTTCCGCCATTGCTCGCATGCCTCTCGCTGTTGTCAGGGAAGTCTTCCCCTTAGCTGATCAGCCGACAGCATGGACAACGGGTTCAAGACTGACCTCCAGATAATCCAATGTTGTCCAGCTTTCGTGCTTGCCAAGGAAGTTCTCCCTCTTACTTAATCGTCCAGATAGTCCAACACCATCACCGATGCATTTGCGATCCCCCTCCGCCTATATGATGTGCAGAGCACTGAAGGAGAAACCCAACCCCTTCTCTCTAGAGAGAGAGAGAGAGAGAGAGATGGCGAGCAAGATTGGGGTGATGGACTCTACCTACTTCGTTGGCAGAGGCGAGATCCTCTCCTGGATCAACTCTACCCTCCATCTTAGCCTCTCCAAGGTTGAAGAGGTAAGCATCTCCTTGTAATCAATCGATTGGATCCCATGGGGTTTCTTGCCTGCGTTTTCGATGGTTGCCGATGATTTTGCTTACAGGCAGTGTCTGGGGCAGTTCAGTGCTGGTTGATGGACTCGATGCATCCCAGGGTGGTGCCGATGCACAAGGTGAACTTTAATGCCAAGACCAATTACGAGATGATCCAGAACTACAAGATCCTCCAGGATGTGTTCAACAAACTCAAGATTACTAAGATTTTCTTACGATTTACAACATCACGCAACGATCAATCCTTGTTGTTTGTCATCTACTATTTCAAGAATAGTTTGATGAATTTTTCCTATGGAATAGAACTAACCAGATCTCATAGCCTATGCTTAATTGATGATTACTTCCCCATTCCATTTCGTCACTAATGCCTCCGGGTATGGACATGAAGACCAGCTTGCCTTTAAACACATAAAAAACCTATTTTAACTGCTATTTCTTATGTTAATGGAATACAGATTTCTTGGATTTTTTGGTGTGAGAAAAATGAGAAATGTATGTTGTTTTGCATTATGTGGTTTTAAAATGTTTATTTTGTATAATTATCCGATGCAAATTTTGTACTGCCCAAAGTTTGCAAATAACATGATATAGTAAATAAATCAGTATTTAATAATCTACATCATATTTGAAAGTTGATGTAATAAAAAAGATTAATATTTCATATTTTATATCAAATTTAATTTTCAATACAAGTCAGATTTAATAAGTTTTCTCTAAATCTATTGATGTTTTATAGTCACAATGTTCACTCTGAACATAATAATATTTTATAGATATAATAATATTTTGTTTACTTTAAATTAAAATAAAATTTGTTAACTGATGTAGAAGTAACTTCTTATGTTTTTACGGCAGTAACAAAGTAACAAGAGAAATTACATCATCCGTGTCAATGTAGAAACAACTAAGTTGCCGCGGTGGGAAAGACATGAGCGGGAAATGGGCTCGATTTCGGAGGGCACTTTCGGCATTGTGAAATCTAGGTAATGTCAACCTAACGGAGGCTGACCGAAACGGATTATATGCATTAAAATTCTATTGACCGCCGGATTATCCATTAAAGGTATTTGGACAATGGACCGACCGCTAAACCGATTTTCTTATATGGAGCTGAAGTCAAATTTTCTTGGCTTTTAACGTCTTGTTATAAATTGTGATTGCCTACCCAATTATATGTTGTTACCATTTCTAGACATGTTTGCACCCCCAAAGGCATCATTCATCCATCATTTGATAGACACGTTGTTACTATTTATTTTCAAGTCTATTATATATTTTATTTACACCATATTTGTAACATCTCATTGAAACACTTCTAGAAATTTTCTATAAGTTTGTGAATCATACTTTTGCCCATACAGATCTGGAAGTTTTATTTCAAGTTCTGACATTCCTATATATGACATTTCAAGTTTGGAATGTATAAGTTTACAAACATAACAATATCTCATAATTGACTAGAATTAATTATTCTTTATATTTATTGTAAATAAATATTTTTGATAACAATAATAATGTCGGTTTACAAACGCAAAACACACATTAAAATTGCAAATATTTACTTGGATGTGCCTAATCTATCAAATTCTACTAAATTGGTGGTGATAAAAAAATTTGAGTTGTTCGACTTAGTCATATCATGATTCATTGGAAGGATCAGAACTCGGCTATGATTACTTATTTACGTGTGTATTTGAGAAGTAAAATATAACATTTTTAATCTAACTTATTTTTTATAATGTATCTATCATATATATCATAAGAATTTATCTCAACTATTATGTGAATTTATATCTAATTGGTATACAATATATTACTCAAACAAAAAAATCGGCTTTTATGATAAGATCACCTTTTGTATTAATTATATTTTAAATTTTTGACAATCATCCACAAACAATTTTTCATAGAAAGATTTGAGCTTTAAATTTCAGCTTAAATTTATCAAGGTAATTATCTTTATGTCTTTGATAATTTCAGTGTTTGGTTGCATTATATAATTATGTGTCAAGTTTTGTATAAATGTCTCTCAAATCAATGTCGGTTTACAAATGTAAAACACTTATTACAAATGTAAATACTCACCAAATTTTATTAAATTGGTGGTAGTAAAAAATTGAGCTATTTGAGTTAAGCATACCATGATTCGTTGGATGGAATAAGAATTTGACTATGATTACTAATTTATATGTATATTTGAGAAGTAAAATATAATATTTACTATCTAACTCATTTTTTATAATGTACATGTTATATATATTATAAAATTATCTTAACTATCCTATAAATTTATATTTAATCAATATATAACATATTACTTGAACACGTGCGAAGTTTTGTTCACATACCCTTTTTGCATCCATTTTCTCTTATGTAATCGTTTTGTCACAATTTTCTTGAACTGCATAATTGGTTCATCTTTGTTTCTTTTTGCATCAATTTTCTCTTATGCAACTGTTTTGCCACAATTTTCTTGGACTACATAATTGGTTCATTTCCGTTTTTAGTACGTATCTGTGCATGCACTCTAATAGCATAGCATAGATGGTGCATGTACATTACACAGCATCATGCTTTGCAGGATCAACCGATCTAGATTGGTTTGGTCAGTGCGAGCTTGATCCGGAGGAGCTTGTCCCAAGGCCAATTTCCACCGTGATCCGGATATGAATGAGTCGGTTGATTCCGGGACGGTCCGTGGGATCGTGGCCTTTGGCGGTGGGCACCATGACCCTATTCTAAGCATCTTATCGTGCCCCCAGTGGCAATCGTGGATCAATTTTTCTTATCGTGGATAGTCCGGTTGGGCGATCCGGTCCCTCTTTGTACCTGGATGGTACCTACTCTACCCTAATCTTGACCAAGAATGCCTTACATAGCATCAAAGAAAAAAATCTGGGATTAATTCTCATGCTTGAGGAAAGTAGGGGTGTTCACAGTTTGATTTGGTCCGTTTTCGATCCATTTCTTAAAACTAAAATGAACTGTCCAATTAAACTCTAAAACTATAAATCACTTGTTCAGTTTGGTTCAAACCGGTGATTTTTTATTAGATATAAAATTTAAAAATTAAATTGTTAAAAAATAACGTATATTTAAATAAATTAAATTTTTAGTGATGAGTCATTAAAAAACAACTCGAATATCTATTTAACTCAATTGTGAATGTTACTTACCTATTAGTATAGTTTTATAGACAAAATGCTTAGAGCTATTTCGATAGGGCCGATGACGAACTCAAAGTCCTCAACACTGTCATCCCCTCCAAATGTGTCGTAGCTCATTTTTTTTCATGTTTTTTTTGCAATTCTTTCTTGTGTTGATGCCACAGCAAATGCCTATGCAACTTTTTGCATCACGTACAAATGACATGTTCATCTTCAATGTTATATTCTTATTCATGCATGAACTCAAGGATAACTCTCCTGGAAAAACAATTTGGTATCTCAAACTTTAGATTGAGCATTTGTAATTTAAAAGGAGATTTGAAATTGAGAATTTTCTATATACACTGTACAAGGAACCATCCAACTCTCTACCAACAGTGTAGTTATTTTTGGTAAAGATGAATTCAAAAATAAATTATATTTTATTTTGATATATTTGAAATAAATTTATAAAAATATTTTTTTATCCCATCATATGTATACATAATCAAGATAAATGGATATTCAATTTTACGTTAGCATATCTAATTTACCACACACACGTGCGAAGCACGTGATTTAACTAGTGTACAATGATGAATATACCCGCGGGTCTAACATGACGGCTGTTTCACGATGGTTGAGCGTGAAGTATTTAACGTATTTCATATAATATCTTAATTCGATATAGATTAGATAATACAATGGGTAATATTTGATTAATATATTTAATATTATAAAAATATGTAAAAATAAAAAGAAAAAATAAAAATTATGATATATTTAATTTTCTTATGTTAATTTATTATTTGACAAGTTTTTATTTTAATTTTCGTTAATTGTTTTTGTTTAAATGTCATCATATGATATTATAACTTTTTTAACTTCTATTTAGACCAAAGAATAAGATAGTTTTTTAAATACTAATTATATATTAAATTATATAAAACTAATTATAACTATTAATAGTTGATTTAATAAATTTAGAATTTTATTTCTATCCTGTTTTATCATTCCATATGTCATATTTTACATGATTTGTCTATTTTTATTTTCTTATTATATTTATTTTTGTATACTTATATTATATTTTATTTTAAATTTAAAAATAAAAACAAAATTATCTAATTTTTATTCCGATTTATTAATAGATCACAAATTTATTAATTATCTAATTTTGATTCTAATTTATTAATAGATCATGTAGTTATTGATTTTTATCTAAATCAAATCAATATTTATATCTCTAGTCACTCAGTTGTTGTAATAATTAAATAATTTAACTAATTTTATATTTTTTAGTTGATATTATTTTTTATCACAAATACAGAGATCACCATTAATAAGACACATCATTGGTAAGATCATAGAAGTTATTAAAGTTTTTTGATTTGATGTTTTAAAAATTTAAAAAATATGAAATATATCTTATAACATGTTAAAAAGATCGGGTCGGCGCCGGGTCGGGTCGTGCCAAACTTTTGTTTTTGGGGCCGGGCCGGGTCGGGCAGAAATGTAATACGGGTCGGGCCTGGCCGGCCCATTATATATTGGAGCGTGCTTTGTTGGGCCGGCTGCGGGCCCAGCCCGGCCCGGCCCATTGACACCCCTACATTGAATACTCCAAGAATCTTCAAAATTTATGGTTCGATCTGCACCGTTATTTTCAAGAATGTATATAAATTGAAGCTTGTTGCTATCCACATGCCTTTATTATTTTATAAATTAATCATGCAATCTATGAACTAAAATGCAGATGGTGAGAAAATCAAGAGCATATAGGTTGGCTAGATTGACAACATCTACATCTACTCCACCTCCGCCTAAGACTACCAACCTCCCACTCTCGGTGGATGCGGAGGTGACTGCAGAGGCAACTGAACCTACAAGTCCCCCGCCAGTCCATCCTCACCTAGAGATCAGGGTAAGATGGTGACATGCTAAAAAAAGATGCAAGTCAAAATTTATTTGATATGGACTAACCTTACCTCTCTCTCTCTCTCTCTCTCTCTATTTAGATCAAGTCTCACATCTTGTGCAGGCTCATGTGGCATGCCTTCCAGGTCTCTTGGAGTTCCAATAGTGGAAGTTGGATGAGATGGGCTTCGGCCTTCTCCTCCACTACTCAGCCTTCTAGTAGGACCTCCCATTGATATAGGCATTGAGGGAGAGGTGGGATTCCACCTCTCATTCCTTCCTCTTCTCATGGGGGCACATGGTGTCTCATTGAAAAGCATGGTCCATATCACTAGGCTGTGTCCATGGCTAGGCACTTGCTGAAAAGACCCATGGGGACTACTCAAATTCACTCTAGGAAAACTTTTGTCTTTCCATTTAGGATGACCCGGATGGCATTCGTATGCTCAAGCGGACAAAAGGTGGGGGGACTTGGTGGGCCTTGGTGATGTCATGACACCAATTGATGGGCTCCATGCGGTGGTGTGCCATGAGATAGTAGGTCAGGTCTGGGGCTACTTGATTGGCAAGGAGAGTACTTCTCAAGTAGATGTCGACCGTCATCTGTTATTGCTATTTTTTCTCACTTAGCTATTGCTGGGCAGCAAGAACGACAAGGTGCATCTGCGCTTTATGCTCTTACTCGTCGACCTTTGTTGGGCTGATGAGTATGCTTCGGGTGCCACCATACTAGCACATCTCTTCGCCTTGCTGGCTATGGAGAATGACCCAATCTTTATTGCCGACTTCACACCCTACTTGTAGGGATGCTTCTATTGTTTTATAATAGTGTTTCTTTTTGTTCCTTACCTGTAGTTTGATGCCCTTTTCTTTTAGGTTTGGAGATACCTACATTTTTCGATGGGGTGGGGGATATCGAGGGACAAGACAGACTATCCTTTGTTAACCCGGTGGCTCACCCACGGCCAACCACTATGCACGAACATCGAGTGTATGACGATGCTCTCCTTTAGTTACTTCCTTTTCTTTTTGCTTTTCTTTCACATTTTCCTAATGGCCATGTTCGCTTGTACGTTGTTTGCAGTCATATCTGGGGTCAAATGATATGGAGCAACCATGGGTGGAGATAGCTCAGGGTGTCTTTGATAGGGACACCTTCCTCATTTGCCTAAATGAGATGGAGCTTCCTCAGGAGTGGGTGCTCATGCACTTATATCTATGGATGGAGAGTACCCGGGGGCCTGACCTATAAGGAATCATCCATAAAAATTTGATATAGCGAAAGCAACGATTCCTATGGGTTCTTTTATAATCTGTCTCAATCGGAACCAAATGACGAAAATTGAAAACCGATCAAATCGGGTTCGAATATACCTAATAGGGATTCATATAATCCCATGGAGAGGAAGGAAATGAGCTTCTCAAGCTCTTCAAAACGTTGAAGTGTCCGGTCTCAAGTAGTATCCACACGAATTTCATCCACAACAGATTCTCCCTTCGTGCCAGCCTCGAGAACTCTTCCCGAACGGAGCTCCATCGACCATGGACACCTTCTAGAGAGAGGAGGAGGTATGGAGGAGGCTAGGGACGTGGTTTTCACCCTTGGCTTGATGGGGTTTGGCTGAAACCATTAGTATTTATAGAGAATTATAGAATTTTTAATAAAAATCCAAAATCTCCATAAATTGCGCCATTGCCCCTATACTTGTGGATAAGTCCTTTTGTGTGTGACCCACTAGGCCTAATAGCCTATCTGGTTGAGGCCTAAATAAAATAGAACAATTTTATTTAATTTAATTAAATATGTTATCCGATAACAGATTAATCAGCCTACCGATAATGAAGGGTACAAACCACATCGCATGATCCCAAATGGCTATGGGGATACCCTAAACTACTTTGTTTAGGGTTTTATGATCTTTTTATGTTTTGGATATTTGATTCTTAGGGTCTTTCAAATTTTTGGTGTTTTTGATATTCCATTTTTAGGTGTTTTGAAGTTTTTTTATTTTTGTGTGGACAAAATAACTACTTTTATCCTTTGCTTGCTTGAAAGATGTGCCTGCATTTGTTATCCCAATATTAAGATTAAACACCACATGTAGGATACATGCCTCTCATTCAGGATCTTTTACCTTCTACATTCAAAAGACTAGGGTTCTACCTAGGCCCAGTTGGTTAACCCCTACCCATGAAGGTTAAAGAAGGAATAATTTTTTTAGATAAGTCCTTGCTAGACTTGGGGAATGCCAAAGAAGCTCCCTCTAATCATGTCCAATGCCTTGTTATGGGATTTGGCTTCTTCGGGTCATTCCTTCTTCTTTACCTGAGGGGTTCATTGTTTATCTATTGCCACATTTTTCTTTCTTTTTCCTCAGGTTATTTTTATGGCATTCATTCAGACATATCTTTTCTTCTACTTGATTTGACGTGAAGGGTTCATTGTCCATTTTTGTCTTCTTTTTCTTGAGAAGTTATACCTTCTAATCCAACCTCCCATTGAGGCAGTGGACACTTTCGATGTCGCCCCCATTCTAGTTCCTTGCGCCTATCTTGGATCGAAATGGCAGAACATAGGATTGGGAGAACCTTTCTTCTCTAAGCTTTGCCTAGTTTTTTATCTGACATCCAGGTCATCAAATCCGAAATCCAGATATGTAGTGTGTGCAGCATGGTGTCTACCCTTTATTCTCGACAGATGAATCGGGGCACCAAATAACAAGCAGATTGCATATACTATCAATTTATTCTCTATAGTTATGCTTTTGCCAATTTTTGGTTTTGGTTCGGGGAAATATTTTTTTAAGATAGAGTATTCTAGGGATGGTTAAGTTCTTCTCCATCAGCAATAACTAGATTGTAAGAATTACCAGGATGAATTCCTAATGACCACTTAGTTTTATGAATATTTTTTTAACTACCATTTTCTAATAAAATCTTTTCAGTTTGTTTTGACGAGTATAGTATGTTCGGTAGTAGCCAGCCTCTTTTCGTCTAAGAGTTTGAGCTGTGCGAGAAGAGACTCTTGGCTATCCTCCACAGAGATGTCTCGATCGATTAGGATTCTGAAGGATGGAATTAGTATTTCATATGGAACTACAACCTCCATTTCGTATACCAAAGTAAAGGGAGTTTGACCCATGGGGTTCGTATTGCTACATGCCTCGTGCATGTCGATTTGTACTGTTACATGCTACAACATGTTGATATGTTCTACTACTTATGCGAGGCACACATAATACCTACATGTTGCTCATCAGTAACAACTAGCTTATTGGATTCAATAATCTGTATAACTAATATTACTCTATTCATGACCAATGAAATGATTGTATGTGTGACATAGAATTTAGTTAGTTTGCATTGATGATACATGAAATGATAACTTTATTGCTTCTTCATTAGATCAATATTAGATAATGGTTATCCATGTTCAAATGTGATAGGTCTTTTGATCATGCTATTAGAATTTAATTCTATGCCATGATATGCATGAATAGGGGATTGCATGAAATTTGTCATGTTCAAAAGCTAACATGTGATATTTAGTATCTATTGACTTTGATAGAAGTTAATTGTATGTGATTGATTACAAGTATTTTCTATTACTACTAATGTTAGAGTGGATGGGATAACAACTACTGAGTCAATATGACTCACCCCATTTATTTTATAACATATGATTTTGCAGATTCCGTGGAACTCGATCTTAGTTAATTAAGGATTGAGTAGGCATAGTAGAAGCCTAGTAGATCAAAAATCAAAAAGTTTATTAAATGTTTGACAAGTGTATTAACATTATTTTATGATTCAATGTAATTTTTGTTTATCAACTCAATGCTATATTCTATGTTTTCAAGCTGATATGTTCAGTGGGGTTGTTTTCCCTGGTTATGTCGCTAGACATATTCCACTGCATCTATGTTTGGTCCAAGACGTGACATACCTGAGAGACAAAGACTCCCATTAATTGTTTGGACCAAATTGTGTGGCAGAAGCCATGACACCTAATAGTTTCTTGATTAATTCCTATCAAAGTGTTTATCTTCCTCTTGAAGTGCCCAAGTGAGTAATTTCCCATCAATATAGCGATTGCTTGGATATCAAAGAGGGGTGATCCCATATGCACTTTATGTAAAAGAAGACCAAGAAATGATAAAACACTCACGCTATTAAGCACCTAGGTCAAGATAGTTTGATTTGGGTCTCCATTAGCCCCTCTTATACTAAATCACATTGCTTCATTCAAACAGTTTGGTGTGCAAAAGGCTAGACATAATGAAGGACTACAAAAAAGATAGAGACAAAATCTTTGTGCTTTAAGGCATTAATTTATGAGAACACATGGAAAGCCACATGCAAAAAGAAAAGAAAGATGGATCTAATATAAACAATAAATGACATGTTAATAACTTGCTACCTAATCAATGTGCCCTAGTAATTAACAATAATCATGAACACAAATGGACACCCCTAACTATGGACCACATAACAATTAATGTGGATGGGAAAATCAGAGCATTCAGCTTGATAGCTCATGGTATTCCCATTATCTTTCAAGACAACACTATGCAAGCCACAAATTAGCAAAGGCTAGAATGCACAAGGCATATTCAACACTATTATTTTTGAGAGATCAATTTAGGGGTGGGTAACCCTGCAAGTGATAAATGGTGACATGGAACCTTCATGGAGAAAGACAAATTTCATTTCAACCTGTCGAGAAGAACTCCAAGATTACGACATTTAGATTTTGTTCTCACCTAGAAACTATAATTTTTTTTAAACATGTTTGGGTAAAGCATGTCATTTCCCTTAACAGTCTTTATTTAAATTATACTATGATAATTATTTTTTTATAATTTAAATAAACATTGAAAATGATAAAAATAAGCAAGGCATGTGACTTTGATAACATCTTTATTTCATTATGAAAATGTTAAAAAGATATAAAGATAAAATGGTTAGTTCAACTTCTTAACAAAAAAATATTCTCTAAAAATATTCTCCGAGTTATACTATGAAACTTTATAAATAAAGTTATCACAAGAAGAATTTGCACAAACATTTCAACAAACCAATTTAGATTTATGTAGGGTCGAGATAAAGTAATAATAAAGTTAGATATCTTTATCAATTTATATTAAATTATTAATCTAAACTTTAAGAGTTGATATTAACTATAGACTAAAGTTGACGTAATTGTTTTGTACTAAATTTTCCGTATACTTACTTACATTAATAAAATCTATATTATCACCAATTTATCAATTGATATTTATTTTATTGATAATAACTTAAATTTGATTAGATCAAATTCTTATTATTTCGACATGTGGACTCCTTTAATTAATTTTATGCGCATGTTATCTTTGTATATCTCCATTAATCATCCATTATTTTTTTTTGCAAATACATCAATTAACTTGCGGATATATATTTTAATTATATGATACAAATATCAATAATAATATTATTTTTCTTGTTGACTTCTCCGTCCGCGACCACTCTTCCAAAGTACCCTGTACTCCAACGCCGTACTGAAATTTCTCCCCCAGTTTTACGTATTTTTTTAATATCCACGTGGCTTATCCGATCACCTCCATCTCGAACCTGCGCACGCGCTCTCTCTCTCTCTCTTCTTCCCTTCCTTCTACAGGCAGGCAGCCAACACCGGAAACAGGGACATCACCGGCAACACCGGGCGACTTAGGGCAAAATCGGGGATGGGCACCCCGGAGAATTCTGGCTGGCTTCTTGACTGCCCGCTTGAAGACGAGATCCCTGTCGTGACAGGCGACTTGGTCGGCCCCGCTGGCTGCTTTTACTGGCAACCTCAAGGTTTAGATGTCCCCGCGAATACCAGGTTCGTCAAATTCTGGATTTTTGCTTTCTGTCTTCGTACAGTTCGCTGTATGTAGGCGGGTTGGCGGTCCTCTCTATAGAATTAGGGCACCTGGGATCATCCAACTCTATGGACTCATTGAGTCTCCTATTGGGTTCCAACGGTATTTGCCGGAGAAAGGAGCCCAAGGGGACGACACGACATCGTACTGTCACTAGAGCTGGATACTGTTTTTCTCCCGGCATGTCTCTGATGATATTAAAGATGGAGTTTTCAAGCTCGAGTACCCTAAGTGCAAGTAGAAATGCATTCCCCTCGTCAGAGTTTGGTTTCCACTTTTCAGAAACACGTGTCTTAACTGCTTTGTTTATGCACAACCGTTGAATGTTACGGCTAAAAACTAATTGTCATTTGGATCATACTCTAGTAATACGACTTAGCAGATAGGACATGGTAGGTAGTTGATGCTTGCCAATCTTCCACAAGAAAAGTTTGATCTTAATTGGCACTGAAAATTCCCAAACACACTCATGCCATGGGACTTCCACACCCCAAGGTCAATTTACACAAGGCAGACTTCACCGTGATAGAAGACTTATTGCAAGGAAGCTAGATCAATTTATCCTTTTGATTCTAAATGCACCTACTATCATGAAGGAGGGCAAGCTGTTGAGATAGCTCCTCAAGTTCCTCTTTCTTTAAAGCCCTTCCAAAAAAAAGGCACCAACCTGCTGTAGCATCCCAAGAGCAACTAATAATAGCTTGATGGTTGCATGACAATCTAAAAAGAGAAGGGAACCGATTAGCTAGAGGGGTATGCTTGATCCATTTGTCATCCCAAAAGAGGTTTTTGTACTGCTCCCTACCACGATAGTAGAGGAGAAAGTAAAGAACTCCCAGTTGTGGAGAATACCTTTCTAGATGTGAGACAGTCTTCTGCTGTCCCTTAAGTGTTTGACCCACACACCATTCTTTTCTATGCCATATTTGGCACATACGATTCTAGCTCCAAAGTGTCTCTATTAATATTCAGTTTCTACAACCATTTAGAATCATGCTCCCAACTAGTTAAGTGGAGCCCCTTCCTCTCAATGTTACCCAGCCAGAAAAATTTGGCTTTGATGCTCTCCAGTTTGCTACAGATTTCCCTCAGCACAATTAGAATAGAAAAGAATTATAATGGGATGCTTTGCAACACTGTCTTGGATAACACTTATCTTCCACTTGTATAAAACATTTTACTCTTCCAACCTTGTAATTTACCTTCAATCTTGTGAACCACATATTGTTAGTCTTTACACTTTGTCCCCTTATCAGACAGGGATAAACTGAGATACTTTATTGGCAAAGGAACCCAAGACATGTTAAAAATATTTTAAAATTGAGCCCAATGAGCCTCATTCAGGTTATGACCAATGACTTCACATTTGTCCTTATTGATATTTAAACCAATGATAGACTGCAGCATAAAGAGCAAGATTTTTAAAAGAAAACATTTGTTTAAATTCCCCGAGGAGAACAAAAGAGTATCGTTTGCCATTTGTTCTCATCCACCATCTGCGCCTACTTCAATGCCTTTGATTAGACTTTTTTGTTTAGCTTTTTTCCACATGATACTAAGAAGGCCCACAAGCACAAAAGAACCCAAAAGCTTTACCATTATTGTTCACTGAAAATCTAGCAATCGAGATACAAACTTGATCCATTTGTTGTTGAAACCCAAAAGTTGCATAATTTTGACTTTTGAGTAGGCAGGACTATCTAACTCTGTCACAAGGTTTCTCAAAATTTAGCTACAAAAGAATGCAATCTCATCTTCTACATCTTTGGTTATGTAAACATTCATTAGCAATCATAAAGTTATCCAAAATGAATTTCCTCAGAATTTAGGTATAATGGGAAGAGCTAGTCAACTTATTTATGAACATGTTGAGCCTAGGAGCTAGAACTTCAGTGACAATCTTGTAGCTGAAGTCAATAAGCTGATTGAGTCTTTTATGTTAGTGACATATTCCTTTTGTGGCACTTGAACTAATAGGGTAAAATTTAACAACTTAATGCACCCAGGGTTAGTTTTGAATAACAGCAAAAAAATCATCTGTAATGGTATCCCAAAGTGAATATAAAAGCAACCTTTGTTATCTGAGGTGCATGAGACGGGGAGGGGCTCGTTGTCTCAGACACTTGAGATGAGCGTATATATATATGAGATACTTGATTATTATTCCAGGAGCTTTTTACAAGGGATTATTCTAGATATTGATTCTCATATATATATATGTATATATATGAGATACTGATAAATTATAAATTCAAAATTGAAGTATAAAATAACAAAAGTACAACTAACCTAAAACAGTGATAACAATTGAGTAAGAATCAATTTCAAATAAAATAGATAACAACATCAATTTAAAATCAAAAAAATATTGCAACTTAGTAACATGAATTTTGAACAACTTAATAATATCAACTTAAGAGAGATGATTCAAAAACAAAGGTAGAGATAATTCAACATTTATGAATGGCTAAATAGAACTAGTAAACTAAAATGATTATAATGATATGAATAATTCAATAACGATAGTAAAAATTTTTCAGTGCAACAAATAAGCAAAAAAAATTTATTACTAAAATAAAAAACATAAGAATAATAACATCAATTTAAAATTGAAAAAATGTGGGAACTTCATTAGATTAATTTACAACACATTAATAATAGTAACAAAAATTTTAAAATTGCAGCAATAAACAACATTAGCAGATTATGTAACATCAACTCAACTCAAATCAATTCAACTCGAGCCTTAATCTGAAGTTATTTAGGGTCGGTCATATGGATTCTCTTTCTTTACTTATGTCGATTTTGAGTTACCTTTTTAGAGATATTTAAATTTAAATTATTTAAATCATATTGAATTACCCTCCTACAAGTTAACTTTGGTCTACCACGTCTTTTTTGTTTCTTTTATCTTAATATTTTTTACTTTTTTTATTGGAGCCTCCTTAGTTCTGTGTTTAATATATTCAAATCATCTCAATCTTTCTTCTTTCAATTTATCTACAATTGTCGCTACTCTTATATTTTCTATAATATATTCATTTTTGATTTTATCTAATATAGTATGATCACTCATTTATTTTAACATTCTTATTTCAACAACACTCATTTTAGAAGTATGTTTTTTGTTATTATTCGACACTCACTATCATACAACATTGTAAGCCTTATACTTGTATGATAAAATTTTATTTTCAATTTTAGTGGAATCTTACGATCACATAGAACCCCTGCAGTCAATCTTCACTACATCCGATTTGTTTTAATTCGATGATTAACATCTTTATAACATTTTTCATCTTTTTGAATAATTGATTTAAGATGCTTTAATTTAGTTCTTTTAGATAATATTACCCTATCCAAATAGACACCATCATCTATTTCTTTGATTTTCATTAAATTTACAACATATATATATTATGTTTTATGTTTACTTATTTTAAAACCCTTAATCTCTAAAGTATATCATCTATCAATATGATATTGTCCGCAAATATTTTACACTAAGGTATATCATCTTGTATAGTTTTTATTATTTCATCCATAACTAATGCAAAAAGATAAGAACTTATTATAAACCCTTGATGTAAGCCAATCGAAATGGGAATATCTTTTGTTTCTTCTTCAATTGTGCATGTGCTAGTGGTCGCTTTATCATATATATCTTTTATCAGTTGTGTATACCTAACATGCACCATCTTGTGTTCCAATATCTATCACTATCATAGGTCCTTTCCAAATCAATAAAAATCATATGTAAATTTTTTTTCATAACTCAATTTCTTTATCAAACTTCTAATAAGAAAATTAACTTTAATTATAGATCAACCAGGCATAAATCCAAATTGATTAGTTGAAATATTTGTACAATTTCATAATCATCACTCAATATTCCCATAATTTCATAGTATGACTAATGAGTTTATTCCCTCTATAATTTGCATAATCTTGTGTATTTTTTCTTGAAAACATGTATAATAATACTTTTTCTTCATTCATTCGACATTCTTTTCGATATTAGAATTTTGTTGAAAAGTCAAGTTAACCATGACACCTCTAAATCTTTCAAAAATTTTTACACTTCAATAAGAATGTTATCAAGACCACATGTCTTACTTATTTTCGATATTGTTTTAACTTCTGAAAATTGAATTCTTTTAATATAATTCAATTTAAATGTTGTCACATTCTTAATGTCGTTTATGTTTTTGGTATATTTGTCATTAAAAAGATTATGAAAATAAATTTTCATCTTTCTTCAATATTATCATCTTTAATCAAAACTTTTCATTATTTATCTTTGATGCATCTAAGTTGGTTAAGATTTGAGGCCTTTTCTTTATCATTCTTGCCAATCTAGAATATCCTTTTCGTCTTCTTTAGTTCCAAGTTTTTCGAACATATGTTTAAAATCATCATCTCTTACTCGTTTAATAGTCTTTTTTACTTTCTTTTTCACCATCTTATACTATTCATAAACTTCCTTGTTTTCACTCTTGGGCAATTTTTTACATCAATCTTTCTTATTTTTTTATCATTTTTTACACTTCTTTATTTTACCACGGAGTCGCTTTTTTAGGTGTACCATTTTGTTTAGACTCTCCAAGTATTTTTGATGCGGGACAAACCGGCTAATCCGGGCTAAACCGACCGAAAATAAAACGAACCGGCGCTAATTGCCGCTAACACACCTAAACGAGCCCAAAAATCGGCCTGAACCGATCCAAACCGGTCCAAACAGGTCCGAACCAGGCTCGAGATGGTCTGAACCGGTCCAAACCGGCTCAGAACACCCTGAACCGGGCTGAACCGGACCGAACCGGGTTTGAACCCGGTCGAACCGGCCGACCGGCCGGTCTGGGCCGCGAACCGGCGACCGGGCGAGCCGGCGACCAGCCGCGTGCGTCGCCTGCGCTCGCGGGTGCGAGCGTACCCCGGGGAGGGGGTCGTGGCGGCTTCCTGGACGTTACCGGGGTGGTTGCGTGGCCGCGCGATGGCCGTCCCCCGGTCGTCCATGTGGCGCCATCGCAGAGCACCCCGCGGGCCGCGACAAAGGGGCGAGCGCGGAGGTGCCCGCGTCGTCTTCGCGGCGTCGTCGTCCGGACGGCTTCCGTGCACAGACGCCATCGTGGTCGTCGTCCGGTGGAGGGAGCCGCAGGGGTGCGGAGCAGGAGGGGGCAGGCGAAGGTCTCCCGCAGCCACGGCATTGTCCGGCCGGCGGAGGCGCACGCGCAGACGAAGGCGGTGCCGGGGCAGACAGGAGAGGGAGTTGCGGAGCTCGCCGTCGCCGTGGGAGGAGGCCGCAAGGGGGAGAGGATTCCGGGGATCGCCGGATCCTCCTCCCGCTTCACCGCGTTCTCCTTCCGTTTCCTCTTCTTCCGTCGTTCGATCTCGCGCCGCAGAACTGGTGAAAACTGGATCCGAAGAAGAGGCGGGAGACAGGGGAATTGTTGGCTGGGGGTTGTCGAACAGAGAAGGGGAAGAAGATGATGAACTGTACGGAGGCCGGAGGATGAGAGGGGAGAACGGGGAACGGCGACCTCGCCGGTGCTGGAGGGTGGAAGGGGACAACCGGCCTTACGCCGGGGAAGGAGAGGAACGCCGGCCACCTGCCGGAGGTGAAGGAGAAGAACGGCGCTCCATCGCCGGGGTGGGGAAGAAGATGGGGCCGCAGCCCCCTTGCGCGGGAGAGACAACCCGAAGGCTCCAAAAATTCCACTATTGATTGTTTCACTATGTACATCGGTCCTCCTCTTATAGAGGGAGAGGAGAACAATTAACAAAAAGGACTTCCTAAGAAGACTATTTACAAACTAGTCCATTTAAGGACTCAATTAAAAAAAAGCTCAAAAATGTCCCCATCAATTTTTTAGCAATCTTTCTAATATTTATAGCCATGTTCATCTATATAGTATCGATGTCTACGTCTAACTTCCAATCATTTATCTTATGAAGTTTATTTTTAAATATTTGTTGTTTCATTTTTTTAATTCTCACTATTTTATTATAGAAGAAATATTTCTTTTAAATGTGTTTGTTTATGTTTTAACCTTAATATTTAAAACTATTAACTTATGTTGACTTGTTAAAGTTTCATTTGGAACAACTTTACAATCCTTACAAACAGCTTGATTAGACTTTCTTACGAGAATGAACTAATGAAGCCTATCGCACTTTTATTTTGTCCACTTTTAAATGTAAATAAGTATTGGTTAGAATAAGATCGTGAGCCATAGCAAAATTTAGAATATTGTTTTCTTATTCATCTAAATTTTAATATCCAAAGCTTCTATGAACTTTTTCATATTGACATTTATTTTCAACATGTCTATTAAGATCTCCTTCAATAAATATATTTTCTTTATTTGGTATATTTTGCTCAAGGTCATCCATATCTTTCTAATTTTTTTAATCTCGTTACTTAATTTAAGTTGTGGAGCACAAGCACTAATTATATTAATTATTTTTTTCTATAATCAATTTTACTATAGCAATTCTATCTTCTACTCTTTTTAGTGAAACAATTGCATCATTTAATATTTTATCAAAAATTATACCTACCCTATTTTTATTTCTCTTTTCCGGTATACCATAATTTATAGCTTATATTTCATACTTTACATTTCTCTTCTATTCACTTGGTTTCTTAGATGCACAAAATATTCATTTTTCTTCTCTCCATGCTATCAACAAATTTTATAAATTTTCTTGTAAGAGATACAATATTATAAATATCTATTCTTATTTTTTCAATATTTTATTTTTTAGATTTCTTTTTATATTAATGTTTATTTTCTTGAGTTTGTTAAAGAACTTGTATTGTTCTCCATTATGGATTGACTTTTTTACCTACACACCTATTCTTGATGTGAGAGCCTTTATTTATTTAACATCACATTATGGTGCTTATGTGACGCATTGCATGCGGAGAACGCCCTCACATTTGCTATATTTTTCACCACACTTGGGCTCCGGTGTAAAACGTCGTTCGATGAATATGCCCTAACATTTCTATCAATTAAGTCTATATCATGAGATATGACTTTGTTTTACACTGGCTGTCACCTACCGCAACATTCTTCCTTTCTCTTGTGGGCTTGGGACCAATTGTGGCAGAGTTGATTACATAACATTAAATAAAAAAAATTCAAAGTATTTTAGTGAATATAATTATATCAACCAAATTTTAAGTCGTAGACTCTCGTAGTCAAATACATAATAACTTCAATTTATCATACCCAGGCTGATAGCATCTCTAAATCCTATAGGTGATCTAAGTCCCATGTCAAGTGAGCGAGGCAGATAAAGTGTGTCCGTCTGGGGTGGTTGCCTAAGCGACCAAGGTGCAGGCTGCAGAGGAACTCGCCTAAGGCAAAATCGGCCAAGACGAGGTAGGAAACCACAGCCTTGCCTCATCTTATCGCCTAGGCAACTGAGTCGATTGTCTTTAATAACATAGAAAGCATCATAAAACCATTTGGGCCTGGTGCTTTGTAAGCATCCGTGATCTTGATTGCTTGAAACACCTCCTGCTTCATTAAAGAAGAGACAAGGGGCTCCGAAACCTATTCATCTAAGGTCTTAGTTTAATTGAAATTAACATGAAGGCTCTGGCTACAATCATCTTTGAAGAGTTTCCTATGAAATTCTTCATCTTGCTGGCCAATTTGATTTGTCCCAGTGTATTATTTCCCGTACACAATAATTTTATGGACAATGTTCTTCTTTTTCCTCTTTGAAGCCTGCACGTGAAAGAACCTCATATTTTTTGTCATCTTAAACCCTTGGTTTGGCCAAACCTCCTTTGAGTGTAATTCACTCCTCTCTTTGATCTTCATCAACGATCCCACATCATTGCATTGCATGAAGCACCCCATCCGAGACAACCATTCTTTCTTGGTATGAGACAAAGCTTGAAGATATCCCTAACCCAAATTCATCTTGTTTTAATTCACTTTAGCTTGCAAACAAATCTCCAGTGGCTGAGTTGGTGTTAATGTTGATTTCATTCCACCGCTAGTTAGCGATATCAAAGAAGTTTGGCTCCTTGCACCAAGCTAATTCAAACTTGAATTTTTTGGAACACTCTTTGCGTTGCTTTATGCAAATAAGACTAATTGCACAATGATCAGAGACTACCGTAGGCATAGATTGCTGAATCGAAATCGGTACTCAGATTATTGGGTACTAATTTAATCTGGATTAGCTGGATCAGTCAATTTTGATCGATTTTTGGGAGGAAAACTAATTCAGAATCGGTTCGGATCAATGAATTTTTTAATTTTTTTCGTTGTAAAGAAATCCATAAAAAGCATGAAAATCTTAAAATAATAGGAAACTTTTTAAAAATTGTTAAAAATAAAAATATAATATCTAACATACTTCCCTATCTTGCTAAAAGAGTTTAAGATAAATTTATATTTCAATGATAATGATCATTCCATTAAACAAATGTAACATGATATTAATGTAGTTATGATATACAACATAATATTATACATTTCTTTCATCAATATTTATAGAATTGGTCTTCATTCTCATTCTTTGGATTCTTTTGCATATTTCATTGAAAATTATTTGTCATAATTGACCCGTATCTATATGAGAATAATGAATTAGTCATTTAAGTAAAATCGTAAGTAGTGTCGTGCACCGAAGATGTGGCTATAATATATGGGTGGAAGTCCTCAACATGGATTGCAGAATCGGCCGATCCGGATCGGGATCGGCCGATTCTTGTATCGGATCGGTACCCACCGATCTGATTCCAGCCCGAACTACCGATCCAGCCGGGAGTCCCGGCTGGATCGGTCTGAATCGACCGGATCGGTCGATCCTGGACCGATCCAGGTGGATCGATCCGGGAATCGGTCGATCCGGACCGATTCCCTAGAACCCGGAAGGGTCCAGAATCGGATCGATTCAGGACCCGATTCCGGACCATTTTCTGGTCCGATCCCCCTCAATAAGGGGGAGATCGGACCGATTCCCCCTTTCCACCCCTCATTCTCACTTTCCCCCCTCCCCTTCATTGTCTGTGGCTCCCTGACCCCTCCCCCAACATTCCACCTTAAACATTGGTCGATCCCCCCTAAACAAAATTTAGGGGGTCCGATCCCTTCTTCCCCCTTCCCTTTACCACCATAAAAATAATTTTTCTTCGGGGGCGTTGCCCCTGATACCGACAGGGGCGCCGCCCCTCGACCCCCGCGACCGACCGTGCGGTCGATCCGCGACTACTCTGCGTCCTGCTGATGATAGTGTAAACATATTAATATATTTCACTATCACTTATACTATCACATATATAGAAAATTCATAATCATGAATATATATTATATACTTAAATTTACATAAAGATCTATTTTAACTCTCTTCTCTCTCTCTTTTATATAATAATTTATACTTATATGATAGTTTCTTGAAAGAAACTTACGTTGTATGACATTATTTGATAGAATGTCATCTACATTATTTTTTATTTATTTCTATGATTTTTTTCTGATTTTTTCTGATTTTTTGAGGATTTTTATGATTTAAAAAAATTAAAAAATTTTGTCCGATCCGGACCGATCCAGGGCGCCCTTTCTTCCGGAGGATCGGCCGATCCGGACCGATCCGATCCCGATCCGGATCGGATCGGTGGTCACCGATCCCGATCCCGATCCCGCGATCCTTGGTCCTCAAGGGATTTTGGATAATTGGCTGCCGCGTACTAATAAAAAGACTCATGATTTCATTGTTGATTTTTGCCACTTGAATATTATCTCAAACCCAAATAATCGGTAGCTACCTAATTGGTATGTGTGCTGTTGAAAGAACCTCTTCTGTTTCTCTATCTTCACTTGAACTTCCAACATTTTGTTGTTAGGTAGGGGGAATGAACTCTTCCTCATCATCATTTAAGGAAGCTGCCTAGATACTGACATACTATCTATTGGATTGACATATCCTCCTGATTTTTAACATTTCTTTACTACTTCTGCTTGCTATGTTATCTAAGGCACTTGCCTCAAGTGCCTAGGAACTGAGACAAGGAGAGGCAAAAATGCCTTGCCTCAGCAGATCTTGTCTTGCTCAAGTTTGGACCCAGTAAGAGCTAGATTTGGTAACTTAAATCCTTTTTTCCTACCCTAAAACCCCTATGCCTAATATTCCATCCCGAGGCTCTAATATCTTGATGCATTGCAAGCCGAGTTATTTTTTTCTGTGTTCTTTTCCAAAAGTTTCAATGTTATATACAAGTTTTTTTGAGAAGTTCTTCATCAAAAAGAAGCTTGCCTCAGGTGCCTGAGGAGAGGTGAGGCCCCCGTCGTCTCAGGCACCTCTCACCTCTCACTACATAGTCCGCTTGTAATGAAAAACTCTAAATCCCCTTGCTACACTAATACACATTTTTCAATTGTGAAAGGCGCCACAACCTACTTGCCATGTTTTTTTGTCCATCTTTGTGGAAGTTGATTGTGAAGTTGGGGTTGGAGTTGGAACTATGCTAAAGTTGTGACTAGGGGTAGAGTAGTAGAAACTTCCTTTTGCATCTCTTTATCTTCAAGCTGAACATCATCAAACTCTCCTTCAACCCCTATACGATCTTCAAGATTGAACTTTGGTGGTGCTCTGCTTGTCTTCGCCTCCATCCACACAACAAGTGAGTGCTCTTCCTGGAAAAGGTAATCCACATCATCATCTTTAGTAAGTGGTTTATGTTCTTGTGCTTTAGCTCTTTATTTATATGTTACATCTACAAATCTTGTAAATCTATGTTTTACAATTTTTTAGAGTTGTTTGTCGTTCTTTCTGCACATTGTAATGACATAAAATTAGTTTCTTCAACTTATCAATTGTGTGCTCAAGTTCCTTTTTCATTAGGAGGAATTTATGCTCTGACTTAAATCTGAATAGCAATTACAACAAGTGGATTCTATCCACTTTTTGTATTCACTTGTACCCACCACTTAGTTGTAAAAAAACAATTTAAGATGCCATTACTCATACAATAACATGAACATTCCTATAGTATCACATGAACGAATGATTAAATTGAAGATAAGTAATAAGAAGAATTACCTATTGTATGCATGTCATAGTGTAGTGTCATATCTCATCTGTAATATATGGTCTTTCATCACTTCTTATAACTTTTATGATGTTTCTTTTTTATTTTCAACTTTATTTTGCCCATTACATTATATAAAAATCTCATATAGTTTCTCTCATTCGAGTCCACTAATTTCAACACTTATACAAGTGGCTTAATAATGAATAAGTAATACATAATTCTCTCTAAAAAATGCTTGTCCATTACTAAACACTCCATCTGTGCAAGGAATTCTATCTGATTCATCATGTTTTACAGGTTTACCTTATAAATGATATACTCCTGCGATTGTGTGAAACATACCAATTCATGTCTATGTTAGCGCAAACTCTTCAAGGCAATGAAGTGTGTGACGAATCTAGTGAGATCAGGCCTGATAAGCTGTCTTTCAATATGATCTCTTATTATGTGGAGCAATCATTAATGTGAGTAAATAAATGATGTGATCAATTGTGTATGGCTCACAAGTGTAGAGATTGAAGCCTCTTTGCTTGTATCTTTCAACATGAGGTCAATGGAGTGTGTTGTATATGAAACCCACAATAGATGTCGTCTCCTCTATAATAACCTCTTTCCTACTACCTTGTATGGGGGTTCGTTATCTATGACAATTTACACAATGTTGCCCTCCCCAATTTCTTCTATTACAATATCCATTAGCGCAAAGATATAATATGCGTTCTTTTTTTTTTTACTTGAAGCATACTTTAAAAATGTTACGCCATTTGAATAATAAATAAGGAAATTTATCATTAATCTCTTTATGATGCTTATCCATTTATCACACATGACAATGTAATCTCTCTCTTTCCATGCCAACTTAAATCTTTCTATTCAGGTCTTGAGTTCATCAACCTCTTCATCTAGGCTAGTAGCTTAAATATATCGACTGGTTAGGACTTGTAATCTAGACTAGTCTCCCCAATTACATCAACCATTGTCTTAAAATATGGACTAATTGCAGCGTATGCTAGAACACCAACATTAAATTAAGTTGAAAATATTATTGTCAAACTTAAGAAGTTGATATAATATGACTAAGATAAGAAAAATAATTAAGAATGTTATCAGCATGTAAAAATTACTTGCAAATATGTCTAACTGCCTGCTTCGCCATTGTAGTGGTTGCATTCACCAATTTCAATATTTGTTTGATGGTTCTTCGGGAGATACTCTATTTCTATAAATGATCATTTAGTGGTGTGGGTCATGTTGAAGTTGATCAATGAAATGTTCTCTCTTGTTTTGACATCCTGGGGTGGGTCAGATGGACTACGACCGACGAAATGTCGGATCCCTAACTCTAGAGTCATCTGCTCCCTTTCTTCTTTCTTCATTTTCTTTATGTGCCTATTTGCTAGCATGCGAAGCTCTCATTAGTTCATCTAGTTCCTCATTACTAAAGGTGGATATTGAGGTTCAGTTATTCCTTTCCTTTTACTTTTTTAATCTGACCTCTCATCTCTTCTTTCTAGAAGTTATAAACACAACTTCATAGTTTTACTACTCTACTTGGGTACTTTGTCATATTTTTGCACATTTTCACCTACCTCACTTATATGCTGCTGTTGGCGTACATTTTTTTAAAAAAAAAAGAGAGCAGAGGGGCTGACTTAGGAGCTGGGCCAACAGCCCATTAATCAGCCACAATTGGGCCCAATTGGACACCCCAGCAGGGACCGGATTCATCCAGCCCATAATTGGCACAATTGGGCCAAGTTCAGGCCATGTGCGCAGCCCATAGGAGGGCCTGGGTCATTCCTCAGCCTGCTGGCCCAGAAACCAGGCCCAATTGGGCCAGGCCCACTTCAACAGCAGTGTGAACAAGGCTCATGCGCACCCACCTGCCACCTCAGCAGCCCTGTATGCACCATGCAGCCACCTCAGCCCATTCATTAGTCAGTTTATGGAGGGGGGAAACCGAAGAGGCCAGGGGAGATCAAGGGACAGCCAGCCATTCATTTGGAATTAATGGTGTAACCACCATGGGGAAGGCCAAAAGCCATCCACGTACAGCACATAGGCTGGCCTTTCATCTGCCCCCCACTCCCTATAAAAGGAGAGGTGCGCACCAGCAAAAGGGCTGGCTGTTGGAGACGCCGCCAGGCTGCTGGTTCAAGCCCTCATCCTGCTGCCCTTGCTGCCACCTGCTGCCTGCAACCAAGGAGAAGAAGAAGAAGAAGAGGAGGAGAGGATCGAGGCTGACAGGCTGCCAGTTTTGCTGCTGCCCTCTGCTGCCCCCTCTGCTGCCCTCTTTGTGCACCTGCTGCACCTGCTGCCCGCGGCCAAGAAGAAGAGAAGGAAAAGGAGAAGAACAGGTGGGTCAATATTCTATAAATATGTAGCCCTCTAAGGGCACCCCCTTGGTCTTTCTCTCTTCCTTCTGCTCAGCCCTCTCCATGGCCCAATCCGACCCACACATGGCAGGGTCTTAGTACCTTTTGTTGGAAGCCCCCTCGGCCAACCATTCAGGCTCTAAACAATGCCCTGTTCAGGCCCCTATGCAGCCTATGTCCAGGCCCCCTGTCGGCCCACCTGCATCAGCCTTAAACAGGCCCATGTTCAGCCCCCTAAACAGGCCATTTGCAGGCCCAATGCCAGCCTTGTGCGACCCCCTGCATAGGCCACCTGCAGTCCGTCCAATAGACCCCTATGCAGGCCCAACCAGAGCTCAATTCCCTCGGCCCATTTCCAGACCTATTATCAGGCCCATGGATAGCCCATAACCGCCTACCTGTAGGTCCAGGTTATAAGCCCATATTCGGTCCCCTCCTGACCTGGCTTAGACCACCTGCAGGTACCCTCAATCCAGGCCCGCGGATAGCCCCTGTCCGGCCCACCTACTGGCCCTTCTACAGGCTCAGTCCGAGCCCACATATCAGGCCCAAGATCTGGCCCTTGCCCAGTCCAATTCAGGACCTGTTCAGCCCATCCAGAGGCACTCTAAACAGACCCCAAAACCGGTCCATTTCCAGCCCATGTTCGGCACCCAATTCAGGCCCAAAACAGGTTCAATTGCGGCTCCTTTGCAGCCAGAAAACAGGTTCAATCTCGGCTCCCATGCAGCCGGGCGCCAGCCCCTTTGCGGCTCAACCTAGTGGCCCTTTCACGGGTCCAATCCGCTTCCCAAGAAGCCCTACAGCAGCTCCCTTGCAGCAGAAAACAGAAGCAGAGGTTGCAGCAGCCCCCTTGTGGCATGTTCCGGCAAAGTGAGGGATGAACCTCAACGGCCCTTTCACGGGTCCGGTTCTCCCCTCAATCCATCAAGGAGAAGAGAGCCTCAATGGCCCTTTCACGGGTCCGGCTTTCCCTCCTAGAAGCTGTCCTCCCAAATTCAAGCAAATTGAAGCCCGGCTTTGAACGTCGAAGGAATGGACCGGCCCGAAGTGGCCTTCATAAAGTCAACAAATAAAAAATCAGAAATGCAAAAGCTACATTAAATTAAGGACTTCACTCCTAACGGGGGAACTCCACCTTGGGCGGAGGCGCGGGCATGCATCCCGTAGCTTACGACCCGGACGTCGGCGCGGGCACGCTCCCGTAGCCGATGATCCTTCCCCCAATTTTGGCTAAGTCATTGACTAGCCTTATTGGATGACTAAACTTCACCAAATTAGAAACTTGTCGGTATGCCGTTGTAATGCCGAAATTTTTCTAAGGTGGTGAAGAACCTAAATTGGGGGAAGGGTCACCACTTATTGTACACCGATGTACTTCACCCCACCTTTCAATGAAATGAAGTTCGATGTCAATTTGGATTGCATGAAACCGGGCGTTCAAAGTGGCCCGATGAGTCGGAGGCGATGCAAACCGCCAAACCAAAATAAAACCATTTCAAAAATCAATCTGGAAATTCAAACAGAAAATTAAAACAGAAAATCAAATCTGAAAGTCACAAAATCAGAACTAAACAAAATCTGAAATTCAACTTATTCCGGTTCAACCAACAACCGATCTTCAACAAGATTGAACCGGTTTTGAAACAAATCAAACCGAAATCAGATTTCAAACAAAAAAATCTGTCAAAACAGAAAATTCAGATTCAAATTAAATCTGTCAACAAAAAAACCAGATTTCAATCTGCAATAAAAAAATCGGATTTAAGCAATCTCCCAACACAGATTCTAATCAACTTCAAAAATCTGATTTTAGCAATCTGAAAATCCACTTAAAAAACCCACCAAACTTCTTCCCAAAAGGAATCAAATAAACAACATTCCAAACACCCAAAATGGATCAGAAAACCAACTCAAAACAAAAATCCACAAAAACAGAAAAAATCAGAAATCTGGAAATTCATAAAACAAATCAAAATCAACCAAATCAAAAATCCAAACATGCTTAAAACTTTAAGCACATCAAACTGAAATCAAAACAAAAAACTTGAACCAATCAAGTCCAAAATCAAAACTAAACCAAAACAACAAAACAAAATCAATCAAAACAATTGATTCAAACTCCAAAACTCAAAACTGACTTTCAAAATCAACCAACAAACAAATAAAACAAACCCGAACAAAGCGGTTTGCATCTGATCGGACCTAAAAGGCCGCTGCCCTTTTGAGTTCTTTACTTTATTTTGTGGATGCGCGTATCTTCAAAAACGGGTTGCCGCGACGGTTAATCAAAGGCGTTCGAGCTGTTGCTCGATGTAAGTTAACGCCGGATACTCGCACCATCCGGCGGAGAAGGGTCAAAAATGAAATTTTCAAAGAACCCGAACCTCGGTTCTAATATTTTTAAACTATCACCGGACTACCTAATATTTTTAGGATATCACCTATTTTCCTAGAAAGGTCCGGAGATGTCTTTCTTTCTAAAGAACAAACGCAGAAAAAAGAGGTTCACACAGCTGCTTCAAGTGGAATGCTCCGACATTCATTTGTTTGCCACATCAGTTACATTGTGCCCTCTTATTGGGATCTATCAAGAAGTTGTGTTTATCTATTTGGTCGACTATTGTCAAAGTTTGTAACATTAACACATTAAATAAATTAGAATATTAAAATATTAGCCTATTAATGATAAAAATGGTGAGGAATAAAAGTAGACAACAACCTTGTCAAGTTTTCTTATGAGGTAGACCCTCATAGTTTTACTGCTCTACCTGGGCATCTTGTCATATTTTTTCACATTTTCATTTACCTCACCTATGTGCTGCTTCAAGTGGAATACTCCACATTAGTACATTGTACCTTCTTATCGGGATCCACCAAGAAGTTGTGTTTTCATCTGATACCATGAGAAGTAGATGCATCTCTTTCGTCTACCATTGTCAAAGTTTGTAACATTAACACAATAAAAGAAATTAGAATATTAAAATATTAACCTTTTAATGATAAAGATAGGGGGATAGAAGAAGACAACAACCCCTTAAGGGGACTATTGTGGGGTGATTATAAGTTAAAATAGTCACCCTCAGGTGTCTATTTAAAGGGTTAAGGGGGGGGGGGCATAGGTGGGAGTGGGGGGAGAACAGGCTATTTTAACCTTATTAAGGTCTTAAATGGGGGTGTGGGTGGTGAGAAGGGGTTGTACTATTTGAGGTCTGGGGGGGTGGAAGGAGCACTTTAGGGGGTGAGGACAAGAACACTCCCCTTAGTCACCCGAAGGTGACTATTTAAAAGTGGGGGGTGGTGGGAAGGGGGTAGACAACTGGCCTATGAAGTAACAACCCTTCTACATGGGGTTTCGGAGGGGAAGAACTCATTGGAAGGGAGAGATCAATGTTGGGAGAAGGGGAATTGCACCTCCACAACAATGTATCCCCAGCAAAATATAAGTATTGACCATGGATCGATTTAGACTAACCCTACAAGCTTGGGAGGATCACATCCAAATCATCAGATTGACATCAGTTACAAGGAATCGCCATAATCATGCCGGAATTGTCGAGCTCTAGGAGAGGGTTTGGGGGATTGATGATTTCGGACTGATATCACCTTTATATATTCGATTGACATCCGCTTGAATTGGGCCCAATATCGATTTTAGATCAGGACTTAAGTTATCTTGTTACAATCGACAAAATTGTCTGATTCCGATCTGATTCAAAGGAATCAGCCTTGGCGGATGCCATCGATCTAGACTTATTCCTCTCTAAGTCGAGTTTCGATTGGTGCTCTGATTCCGATCTATTTCAAAGGAACCAACCTCAACAGTTGATTTCATCGATTTAGACCGATTCCTTTAGGAGTTGAGTATTGATTGATGGTCCAGGCGAAAGACCAGCCGATCCAATGCAAGAATCGATCAATTCTAATCCACTCTGGCCAATTTTGCAAAACATGGCTCTAGCGATATAGAATCCTTTGGGGTCCCATAATTTTGAATTTAAGATGTAGATACAATAAATCTGTTCATTTTAGACTTAGATCTCGAATTTGACATTGAGACCAAAATTAGAGGCTTCCATCAATCCACAATTGTTAACCCAGTCATTGAAGAGGTCATTTCTTAAGTCCATGTGGCCTACCCAAATCTCTCATCAAGCTTTAACACTGTATTGAAGCCACCTAAAGCACTGGTTGCAATTTTTGAAGTTGCCTATCACATCTCATAAATCAAAGAGAATTTAGCTTTATCCATATCATTCTCACGACTATACACATCACAAATGTAACAATGCTTCTCTGTATGGATGGAAGTGAATTTAAGTGCTTGTAGGTGTCTTCCATTGGAGATCTCTACAATGGGACTTAACTCTTTTTACAAGGTAGCAAGGATTGCGAGATCAGAATCATAATTAGGATCGGTGGGTACCAATCCAATTCTGACCAATCCACCAGAACAAAATCGATCCACAATCAGTAAGCAAAAAAATGATTCTGATTCCGATCCGGATCGATCTTGGCTGATTTTGACCAATTCTACTGGAATAAAAAAAGAGATCCAATTCCAATCCAATCTCGATCGATCTGGCTGATTCTGCTTGAACTTTTCTCTGGATCGATCTTTTGGCTGTGAATCTGATACAGGAATTGACTGATCCTGATCTGAATCAACCGATTTCGCAATTATGCAAGGTAGCATTTTCCCACTCTTTTCAGTAGAGGGAACAAAAGAGAACACAATTAACCCTTTGCATTTAAGAGACAATATCTCGTGCTTTACCAAAATCATTTTTAGTTACTTGCAACAACAGAATGTCTGGTTTGCGGGCCACAATTATGTTTCATAATTTTAAGGTTTTCTTCTTTCCTAAAATCCTCTCACAGTTCCCGTCTAGGTATACTAAACCATGGTTTGTCGGATTGGGACCCGAGTCACGACTTGGGCCCGACCCGGTCGGAAATTGGGTTGACCAGCCCAATCAAGATCCAGTTGGCCCAACCTACAGGTGGGATCCCCCCGGGTCATGACCCGATCGTCAGATCCCGTGACCCCAGGATCCCAGGGGGATCCCTTGCTTTCCATGGGGGGCAAGCAAGGGGGTTTTTGATGCCCCCCTGCTCTCTATAAGGCCCCTATGGGAGGCCCTTCATTCCCACCCTCTAAGCCTTAGATTTTAGGGCTCATTTCCACCCCTCCAAGACCCTTAGTTTATTTAGTGAAGGTTGAGTTGTTTACTTGTTTTTGAATTATTCTAATCTTTTCACTTGTTTTTTTTGTTCTTTACTTTGATTAACCATGTCTTCTTCAAGTCGTGACACTAAAATTACTAGGTCAACCCGAAATGATCCGGCTTGGGCACATTGCACTTTGCTCTCTATGACGGCAAAAAAAGTGTAATGTAATTATTGTGATAAAGTTATGTACGGTGGTATTTTTAGATTAAAACATCACCTTGCCAAAATGAAGGACAACGTGCTCTTGTGCTCTCATACTCCACCAAAGGTAAGAGCATAATTCTAATGGCATCTACATGAATTGGAAGCGATGAAGGAAACTTCAAAGCGGCATAAGGATATAGTTTGGGAAGCAATTGTCGACTTGGCAAGACATTCCATACATATATACGGGACTAGACAACAACGTTCGAACATTCGTCGTGATGTAAGCCTCGAAGATTATATGGTCTATGTATCTTTTGCCCTGAAAATTACTTTATTACTTTGTTTCTTATCATATTTAAAAAATAGAGGCTCTCTACCGTGCCATATAGACATGTTGGAAATCATTTGCTGACGAAGACTTTTTGTGCCACATTGGATGATTAATTGGTCAAGGATCTGGAGTGGAAGGGGATCAAACCTATTGGTGGAGGATTTGAAAATATGCAAGAAGAAGATCAGGCGGGTGACATCAAGGTGGTTCTTCCATCATAGCATACCGGCGAATGCTATCAAAGGATCATACTATGAGAACATGATCGACACCATCGACGACATCAAAAGAGGAGTGCTCGGATGTAACCTAAAAGAGATATACAATGTATATCTTCCCTTGGAGGTGGACGATACAATAAAGTATGTCAAATCCTTTGAAAGGATTTGGGACGAAAGAGGTTGTACGTTGATGATTGATGGTTGGACCGATAAGTGGTAAATTGTCTAATTTATTGTCAAGTCTGCACTGTCTTTTGGAAGCCGGTTGATGCATCAGGGAAGGTAAAGAACTCTGAATATCTTCTTGATTTAATAGACAGAGTTATCAAGGAGATAGGGGAGGATTGACTTGTCCAAGTAGTCACGGACAATGCGGCCGCATACAAAGCGGTTGGTCAAATGTTTATTGCCGAGAGACTGAAGTTGTATTGGCCGACACCATGTTTTGCACATTCTCTAGATTTAATGTTCGAGGATATTTGCAAAGATCCTTAAATAGACCCGGTTGTGAAGTTAGCCCAATTTATCTACTCATTCATCTGCAACCACAACTTCATTCTTAACCTGATGAGAGAACATATGAAGGGGAAAGGGCTTCTCAGACTTGGTGCCACCGGCTTCACCTCTCATTATATCTCCTTAGAGAGTCTGTTGACTCATAGGAGAGCTCTATGTCACATGGTCATCTCACCAAGGTGAGGTACTTGGATAGCTAGATGTAACCTCTCAGATAAGTAGAAAGAGAGAAAAGTTGAGAAAACAATAGAGAGCAGAGATTTCTGGAAAGTTATGAAGCAGATGTTGAACATTATGGGTCCTATAGTGAAGGTGTTAAGGATAGTGGATGGTGATAGAAAAGCGGACATGGGCTATTTGTACGATGCAATTGACAGAGCAAAGGATGAGATTGCAAAGATCATATTCGACTTCACTAAATGGTGACATTTATGACCGTCAGTAGGAGTGAGCATTACATTAGCCAATACATATAGTAGGTATATTTCATTAGTTTTTTACTTCATTCATTTATATTTCAAAAATATGTTTTGATTACTAATATGTGTATCTTGTTAGGTTACTTCTTCAACCCCAGTTATTGCTACAGTCAACAGTTTAGGGCAACACATGAATTGCTTGATGATGTCAAAATCAAGACAAGGATGTTCGGTGATGATGACCAGTTAATAATTGCCTGCAACAAGATGTACCACTAGATGATGCAGTCTAATCATTTTGGTATAACAGGAGTGGAGCAAGTTATTAAAGTGATGGATGGACCATGGTAGGGTACATATCGATCAATTCTTGTTATTAGCATTCATTATTGATTCTTAAACATATTTATCTCATAAGGCTCTGACTTTCTTCTATTTTTGTAGTTGATTGATGGATGGACCATGGCAAAGCACCAAGTTATGAAGATTTGATGGATATGGCTATCAGAGTGCTTAGCCAAACAACTTCAACATTCGGCTGCAAGAGTAATTGGTCGACATTCAGCTTGATCCACACAAAGCAGAGGAATAGGTTGACATCAAAAAGACTTGCGGACCTTATGTATTGCCATCACAACATGAGGCTCAAGCTAAAAAATTTAGAAAGAATGAAGTAGAATCAACTGGAAGAACAACGGTGGAGGACAATTACTTCAAGAGGTCAAGCGGAGGAACCAACACTCCAAGAAAAAGACATCGACTTGGATCAAATCTTCGATGAGAGAAATCCATTAGGAGTGTGGGTGAATGACCAAGAAGAGATGGATGAGCCTGAGTTCAACCTTGAAGATCGACAATGGGCTAAAGGAGTATTTGACGATGTCCCTCTTGCCTAAGAATTTTAGGTTCTGTCCGCTGTAATGAAGAGACGGAAGACCGGTGAAGGATTTAGCAAAGATGCACAAAGTAAGGGAAAGGTAAGCATGTTTTAACTGATTCTCTTGACATAACAAATGCAAAAACACTTAACGAGGATCGAGAAGACACTTTGGAGCATGACATGCAAGGATTCCGGAATCGGAATCGGAATCGGCCGGAGGGAATTGATTCCGGATCGGTCTGGAATCGGTTTTTTTTTGATTTTTTTTTCGTCAAAAAAATTCAACAAATTCAGAAAAAATTCTAAAAAAATAGGAAATAAGTTAGAAAATTTTTAAAAAATAACCAATGCATTCATCCACAGGACCACATCGAATAAATACTAATGAACACCAATTGAAGACTTGAAATTTAGTACATATTCCAATTCCATTGATTCAAAAATCAAAGAGTTGATACATCATCAAAAAAAAATTACATCATATCAATCTACTACCAATGTCTAGGATATAGATATGGATCTTCCTCCTCTCCCTGCTGCTCGTGACGCTCCTCCCTCGTGCTCAGTCTTGTATACTGTCAGGGACCATATCCATATGAAAATAATGCCGATGCCATGCCATTAAGGTTGTATGGATCGGACTGCGGGACGACCGGGACGTAAGCAGAGGATGGTGGAGCTGGTGGTGTAATCCACTGCTGATCAACCTGGCCAAATATTGGATACTGTGGCTCCATAATATAAGAATGCGGTGTCTGCTCATCCAGCGTGTAATACGGCTTTGGTAAGAAATCTTACCAAAAACCTTACAAAGATCGAAGAAGAGGTTGATTCGATGCCGATCCGAGCTTGAATCGGCCAAATCCTTTGAAGACCAAGCTTGGAATCGCCGGAATCGCCGCCGGAATCGGTGGAATAGTGCCGGAATCGACCCTGGATCGACGGAATCGGCCGGAATCGACGCTGGATCGACGGAATCGAGGCCGGAATCGCCGGAATCGCGCCGGAATTGCGCCGGAATCGCCTGCGCAGTCTCCTTCCGCCGCGGGATCGACCGAATGGAGCTCCGCAGGTCGATTCCCGGTCCAGAGTCGAACCGGGAATCGAACCGGGCCGGGTTGACCCGGCCGACCGATTCCACAAGGAATTGGTCGGAATCGATCCGACCGATTCCGGAATCGGTCGGAATCGGACCGATTCCGCCGATTCTGCAATCCATGATGGCATGTGAGTGTAGCATCAAACTTTGGAGGATTATTCTTCGAAAAGCATCAACGGTGATGGAGTGGGACACCAGGGGCAGGAGCCACTGCTTCAAGTAGGCAGAAGTTCACGGATGTGGGGAGAGCTCCTACAACGGCAAAATACTTCACTGGAGAAGAGCAATATACCTACGCGACTCAAGACATGAACTATGGTGTGAGGTCGCAAAGTGGAGGAACATAGCATACCCAGCACGACGGACATCAATACTATGGATATGAACAACCAACTTATGACCAAGAGTGGAGTGGGATGAATTATGGACCATCCTTGGACACCCCGATTCAATCTCTTTATGATAATTATTTTGGTGATATTTTGGGACCCAATAGTGATATTAGGATAATTATAGAAGGGATTCTCGAGTATAATATTCATCAACACGTGTGACAGACTGTATATACTACAATGACGTGGGAAGAGTACAAAACTTATATAGAAAATGTAGACCAAGTTAAGTTTGTGTAAAGTAAAATTTGTGTTAAATGAATGAAAATATTAGTATTGCATATCTTCTATTTTTTAGATTTATTTTGAAATTTTCTGTTATTTTTTCATTTTTTTGAATTTTCAAAAAAATTTAATAAAAAAATAGGGTTGGACCGGATCGCGACCTGGTCCAGCTAGGCTGGGCCGACCCAGTCGTGACCCACACTCCTACTTTCCTTGTACTAAACATAGACTTAGAAAGTTCTAACTAGAAATGTATAACGTATCAAAATAAAAAAAAACAAAATAGGATTTGGTAGACCTAAGTTAATTTGGAGAAGGGCAATTCAACTGGGTAGACCAAGCACTCATCCTTCAAAAAAATTTAATAAAAAAATAGGGTTGGACTAGGTCGCGACCTGGTCCGACTAGGTTGGGCCAACCCAATCGTGACCCACACTCCTACCTTCCTTGTACTAAACATAGACTTAAGAAAGTTCTAGTTAGAAAAGTATAACGTATCAAAGTAATAAAAACAAAATAGGATTTGGCAGACCTAAGTTAATTTGGAGAAGGGCAATTCAACTGGGTAGACCAAGCACTCATCCTGCCGATTGATACATTGGATACTTTCATTCAGTTGCCATATGGATACATTTTGTCAGCAAAGGATGGACATCTCCATAGAATGATAGTTCTCCCTTTAAGCGATATATTTTAGATTTGAAAGCAAATTCAGGGTTGAAAATGGTAACTGACATCACTAAATACTCACAGTTTACCTATTCTTTATGCATATCCATCTTAAGCAGATATTTGGTATTGTGTTTGATTGATTGTGTGCAAGTATTGCCATATAACTTTTATGTCATATGGTCAAGGCTTAATGTCATAAGAGTTTGCATGCGCATGCCCTTTGTTGCATCACCTTTTCGTAATATGAATATTCTCAACTTCACATTCTCAAAAACGTATTGTTGACCAATTACTTCTTTATGTTCAATTTATGCCTTGAAATAAAATGCTTTGATTTTCCTGCCAGCATCAGGTTTGATGGTTCAGATGCTGGTTCTGATAAGCCAAAGGAACATTCTCTGAAAAGGTATGCAAGCATTTGTCAAAAGCTGATGGATCAAGTACGCTTAGCAGTCCTACTATAGCGGTCACATTTTGCGATTAATGAGTATTACATTACAGGGCGAGGTCAGAATCATACAGTGGACCAGGTTCGAAGGCATGTAGGGAGAAAATAAGAAGGGATAAGTTGAATGACAGGTAAAATACCCTTACAAGTCATTCTACTTGCTGCACCACTAGTCTCTCACGCTTTATCTTTGCTTGGTTCTAGGTTTCTGGACTTAGCAGTTATCCTGGAGCCTGGAAAGCCGCCTAAAATGGACAAAACAGCTATATTATGTGATGCTGTACGTGTCGTGAATCAGCTAAGAGATGAAGCTCAAAAGTTGAAGGAATCAAATGAGAGTCTCCAGGAAACGATCAAAGAATTAAAGGTCATTCTTCGATGTTCCTGATTTCATCTTGTATTCTTCATTTTGTATTTTTCTTGATTAAAACATTCTTCTTTTAAGCGATTCTTCTTGTTGCGTGAAAAAATAAATAAAAAGTAGGTAGTTCCATGTTAGCTTGAAATAGAGTTCATAGAAGTATTTCAATTTTATAGGTAATTTATTTATGTAGTCGAAAAATTTATCCAGTTCATTTCCCTTGGTCGCTGTCGCCTTGACAACCATGATATTTTTATAGTTTACACACCTTGTGCTTGTATTTTGGACGAACAATCTAAGTTGAATCATCTCTGCCAAGTAATCTGTCTTCACGAATCTTAACCTTTCCACTTTTAAATGTTGGGATGTATTTACAAGGCTGAGAAGAACGACCTTCGTGATGAGAAACAAAGACTAAAGGCAGAGAAGGAAAAGTTGGAGCAACAAGTTAAAGCCATGAGCATGCAACCAAGCTTTGTCCCTCAACCTGCTATGCTCCCACCGCCATTCCCCCTGCAGGGGCAAGCAGCGGGAAACAAAGTGATGATGCCGGTCATCGGCTTCCCCGGTTTCCCCATGTGGCAATACATGCCTCCTGCTGATGTTGATACTTCCCAGGATGTTGAGTCCTGTCCACCTGTTGCTTGAGGCCGGAATCCTCTCTTACCTGCTAACATGCAGCTCTGGATTATGAAGATATCATCTTTCTTTCCCTTTTACATGCCTGCCTTTGTGTCCGCAAGTGCTTTAATGTAATGGATTGTTCCACAGTGTGGGTTTACACTTTTGAAAGTGTTATAAAGGGGTATATATCTTGCTCAATAAATTCTATTAAGCTTGGTGCAACAGGAAACTTGGCCACTGCTGTTGGAATCGTACGGTGCTCGTGTTAGTTACACGAAAGACCAATTTCAAATAGCCTTCATTACAAGAACATAGTCAATTTCTGTGTTATCTTCAAGCAGAATATCAGCTTTGAGAATATACCTGAGGAGGCGCCTTAAATCAGCAGCAGCAATGTTTGTGAACGTGTGTATATATATATATTTGACCTGATATATAGCTGGTAGTTCATTATTTTGTTGAAATTGTCACAATCAGGAAGGGCTGATTTATGCTACTCAAGCTTATCTCACTTCACTCTCTTTTAACATGCCATCCGACCCTAGGTCGGTTGGCACGTCCCCTATTCACGGGGAGCAGGGGCTGAGGTTCGAGGGCTTGAAGACCCCACCGGGACGGTCACTTGTGGGGATCGAGCGGGGGCTCGATCTCTCGCCAGCGTGCGGAGCTGTACGTCTTTAGCCGCTTGGCCAAGTCGACCAAAAAAAATCATGGCGATTTACGCCGCCAATTCTGATTCATTTGCTCGGAGACACCCCAAAACTGAATTAGGTGAACCAAATATATCAAAATATATTTGGAAGATATATGTTATATGGTTGATAAAAATGATGATTAGATGGTTTGTTTGACAGACGATAATTAATTTTGTCATTTAAAACTTGTAGATTGTTGAATGTATCTTTAAAATTAATTATCTTAATCATTTAATGAGTGTTTGATTCCAACTGAACTAAGCAGACGTCGACTGAACAGATCCGAAGGAATGGATCAAAATCAAACCCAAGCAAACTAATGGCAAACTACTTATTCCAAGTAGGGGAACCTACGAATGTATGTGGTAATTGATGATTCAGATCATTTGTTAGTTCAGTCTTTGCTTGGAAGGTATCGAAATTAAATATTTAACATTTGATCATATAAATTCTAATCCCAACAATATGTCTGATGTCTTTAAATTATTGAGTTTGTGGATGTGAATACTAGGTTATGGATATTGGCAGAGTTCCTAGTACATAAATTTCTTAGAAATTTTCTTATCATTACAATCTAAAAATAACAACCTGTGAGACTTTAGTTAGTTATTTTAGTTGTCATTAAAAATTAATTTTCAGTAGCTAATAACGCCTTTCTTTGTGAACATAGTACAAGTGATTCTCTCATTTAATATTAGTTCTACCAGCAGACCTTTATATTTGGATCAATGCTGGAAGCATTTACACGAAGAGACAACTCCTACGTAGACATACATATATACTTGTAACATACATGTATTTAAGTATTCAAACATGTTTGAAACATATATGAATCATGCCTCAATGTCCAATATATGCCTGTAACGCTAAATATATACATATAGTTGTATATAAATACACACAATTTTAAAGGATCATGCCATAATGTCCACCTTAACTTGTAGGTACCTTGAAAAAGCTAAAGGAAGATGGAATACAATAAATCTAGCAGCCCCACTTCAACGCACACAAAAAGATGAAATATCTAACACGACATTTGGCCAAATTAGGAGATGATTTTTGTTATATTATAAAATAATTCTATTTCTAAAAATATAAATTTAAAAGTATTTAAAATCTAACCGTCACACCATATTCATGAGATTTGGTTGAGAAAACTTACCCTATGGGTAGAGAACATTGGGGCTCTATCTTGGCGATGTTTAGAGGTATTCCACTTAAAAATTGAAGAACAGAACTTTCAGAGGGCTTTGGTCCTCTTAAATAGGTTTTTAAGACCCCCATTCCATTACATTATAAGATTTCAAGATACTACTAATTTATTTTCCTCCCATATCATACGGTCTTATTTGTCCAAAAATATGAAACTTCTCATGTCTTATATATATATATATATATTAGTCTTCTTAGCCCATGTATATGTAAATTGACCGATGAGTGAACTTAAAAATATGTACTTAATTATTTGATTTATTTTATAATAAAATTAATTTATATTATCAGTTAAATATTTTAAAATATATTATAAATATTTTTAGATTTATCAATATTCACAATATTTGTAAAAGAAAAGTTCATACTTTGATGCTTTATATCTAAATGATCTCTGAATTTCATGACATTTTGTCTAAACTATTGTTATCCCTAATTTGCTATTTATATTTAAAATATCTAGTTATTTTTTTTGTAATCCGTTAATTTAATAAAATTACCAAAACAATTCTACTTATCTTATTGGGTACTTGCAATACATGAACATTATCACCATTTATCTAAGATAGCCAAAGACATAAAATTATCTTGTTCGATGAGATGTGGAAAAAAAGAACATCTCACCACTATTTTTTTGTCAAGAAAAGAGTTATCTATAAAACATAATTCTGTAATGATGGATGATCATTCTTTTAAACAAGTGCTGTTATAATAACAAATATTTTTGTAACAAAAATCTACTCGTCAATATGCAATCAAACACGGTACCACATAAGCCTCTTATGAGAGTCATTGAATATTACTAGAAACTATCTGATCATAAGCAATTGATATGAAAATACTATAAAAAAATACAATGCAAAAGATGTACGTGAATTATTAACAAGGAATAGTAGCATACTGCACTGGTGTGCTGATGTTCCAACAGCATTTGGCATCTTTCCCTTTTTTTATGTTTATGCAATTATACATGTATTTATATCGTCTGGAAATCAAGATCAACGTTAAATTGCGCGACAACACATGAAGATCAGTAAGATAGACAGAGGAACACAGAGATCAAAGACTTTATGTGTATGCTTGAATGAACAAATTAAGATCAACGAGGCTCCAGCGTGGTGGTGTCCAAGGTGACTGCATTCGACGCCTGGCCAGATGTGTTCGCCGTTCTTCCGCAGTTCGTGTTGGAGGAGCCCGGCAACTGGTAAGTAAAGTACTCCGGCGGAGAGACCGCCGGCAAGCTCACCGACTGGAAACTGAGCATCAGAACGACCGAAGACATGGACGGCCTTCTCCGGGGATCGCGTTGCGTGCAGAGCAGCGCGATGTGGATACGCCTGATTACTGCTTGCTCCGGGCAGCAGCAGCCGCCGGATATGCTTGGATCCAGTGCTTGCAGCGCGGTTCCCTCGTTCCAGTGCCGCCATGCCTGCCATGTATATACCAATTAAGATATATACTAGTGCCGCCAAGCCAGCTACAAATGTATAATAGTGTGAAGGTACTTGTCAGCCCATTTATCCGGCCCTCCGAGGGCGGAAGCTAGCTAGACGGCTCTACTTTTAAGACAGTCCAAGAAAATGTGTTGTGTGGATTCCTGGTCATAGAAACAAGTATGACAAGTAGCTGTAATATGTGGACAACGCCTGGCCATGGCTAGATTCGTGGGGAGGTTGTTTGTCAAACATTTCCATAAGAAGAACACAACTTTCTGGGGACAAAATTGGGCAATCTTCGGGTGCCAAATTAGCTGCCAGATAGATGTGTCAGAGGGCCTAGGGGGTCTAGCTTGATCTGCCAAAAATCTGTAAGCGGCTTTTGTAGTAAGGGTGCCATCCCGGGTGAAGGGCCAAACAAGGGTATCCTCAGCACTACTGTTGAAGATAAGTGTCTTTAGGATCCTCATGACCAAATTGTGATCAAAAGAAGCTTGAAGAATTCTCAGGTCCCAGTTGCCCTTAGATATGAGTTCATAGACCATGACCAGTCTATGATCAGCAGAGGGTTGCAAAATTGGTGGACCCCTTTTGTCCAATATCCACTGGTGTTTCCATATGTGAACCTTGTAGCCATCTTTGATCTTCCGTAGGCCCCCTTAAGAAAGTTTTCCCTGGCTGACAACATATTCCTCTAGACAAGTGACGAAGATGCAGTCGGATTGACATCCCAGAAGCTTTTGTGGTGGAGATATTTTGCCTGGAGAATGTTGACCCACAGCTTATGCTTGTCATGGATAAAATCCCAAAGGAGTTTCATGATTCTAACTTGATTCATGTGGTTGAAATCTCTAATCCCCAACCCGCCATTATGTTTCAGTTGCTTAATGGTGTTCCAAGAGGAAAGATGAATCTTCTTGTCCTAGGAACTTTGGCCCTACCAGAAGGCATTCTGCAGGGATTCCAACTTCCTGATCACCTGTGTAGGGAGTTTATGGACGAACATAAGGTGTAGCGGCAGCTGGCTAAGAGTGGATTTAATCATGACTGTTCTCCCTCTGGTAGATAGAGGGTTTGATTTCCAAGAAGCTAACTTTGATGTACATGTAGCCATAAGCTTCTCATAGTTTGCCTTGCCGATTCTGGATTGGTTGAAAGGGACTCCAAGATAAAAATCAGATGTTGTGCCTTGGGAAAACCCGAATATACTGTAGATGAGTTTTCTTGAATCAGTGGGGACATTTTTACTAAAGGTTATGGTAGACTTAGCAATGTTTACAGCCTGACTTGAATATTGTTCATAGTCCTTGAGAATATTCATGATTTGCTTGATCTCTTGCACATTTGTCGATCCACAAATAATCAAATCATCAGCGAACATAAGATGTGTAACAATCGGAGCATTCTTACTAAGTATGATGCCTGATAGAAGACCCTGCTCAACAGCTTTGTTTAGCATGTAGGTGAGAAATTCAGCACAAAGTATGAAGATGTAGGGGGATAGAGGACACCCTTGTCATAATCCTCTACTAGGTTTAATAAAGCCAGAAGCTTGTCCATTGATGTTTAGGGAGAACGTGGTTGTAGTAATGCAATGCATGATTAAGTTGATAAGCTGAACCGGAAACCCAAAGAAATGGAGGGTGTCTCTGATAAACGCCTATCTAAGGCTGGCGTAGGCCTTGCGAATATCAAGCTTGAGCATAAAGCAACCTGTTTTTCTTTTCTTGCATATGAAGGTATGGAGAATCTCCTGGACAATGATAATATTACCTAGTGTAGTTCTAACGGGGACAAAAGCAGCTTGGTTCTCAGAGTAGCAGGGGCTTGATTCTAAAGGCAATGCGTTTGGTCAGAATCTTGAAGGCAACATTGAAGAGGTTGATAGGCATGAAATCTTTAGGGGGTTGGGGGTTTGGCTTCTTGGGGATCAAGGTGATGGATGTGTGGTTAAGACTGGGTGGTAGACAACCAGATAAGTAGGTGGAGATGATAAGGTTCTCCAATTCTCCCTTGACAATGGTCCAGAATTCCTAAAAGAATAAGGGGGGGGGGGGAACTATTGGACCCCGGGGCTTTCTCATGTTTCATGGAGAATAAGGATTGTTTGATTCCATGAAGGGACGGACTTTTCACGAGTTCACTTTGCTGGGAGGCTGACAGAGGGGTAGTTCGGGTGTGGGGGTAAGGTTGGGGTTGGCCAAGGGTCCGGTCAGAGAAAATGTGCTGAAAGAAAGAACAGAGTGTCTTTAATGTCTTCAGCCTTGCAACTCCAAGATCCATCATGTTTTGTGATGCCCAAAATTATATTCCATCTTCTTATAGCCACCACTTTTGCTTGGAAAAACTTGGTACACTTGTTCCCATAGTTGTGCCAATGGACCTTTGATCTTTGTCATCAATAGATTTTCTCCATGCTTTCAAGTTGATAGAGCTCATTTTCTAATCTGACTTCCAGATCAATGTGTTCTTGATCAGTCAGTGCCCTGTTAAGAGTGTTCAGCTGGTGTCGGATACTAGCAATCTGGTGTCTGAGGTTTCCAATATTTTATTCTTCCAATTGCATGTGTTGTTTGATAGTGGACGTCTTGTTCAAATAGTTATGCTGAAGTTCCGAACTACCTGTCCAGGCATTGTTGACCACCTGGTGGAACATGAATGGCATAACCAAGCACCTTCAAGCTTGAAATAATTACGTTGGGGTGTGGCAGGGGGTTTGTGTTTAAGTACAGGAAATAGTGGTCACTAGCCATAGTGGGCAAGGTGTGCAAATGGACTTGGGGAAATAGGGAGAAATAGTCAATAGAAGCAATTCCCCTATCAAGTTTCTCACAGGTGTTATGAGCAAAGGGTCTTCTGTTTGACCAAGTATACATTGGACCATGCTGTCCGATTTCAGTCAGCCCAAGACCCAATATAAAATCATTAAAATGTTGGATATGAGATTGGATTGGAGGAATTCCTCCCCAATTTTCCAATGGATATGTGTTACAATTCCAGTCCTCGATTAGACAAACCAGAAGCTTGGTCCTCCGGATGAGCAGTGACATGTTCTCTCACATCCGGACCCTTCCTGCATCGGTAATCAGAGCATAAGTGGTAATAAGGAGCCATCAACCCGGATGAGACACTTCTTTCACACTGCACCTGATCCAGTTGTAGGAGGAAGCTAGAATGTCAATAGTGATGTCATCCGACCACCAAAGCCAAAGTCTTCCTGCCCTTCCCTCAGTTGGGACAATATGATAATTTGTAATGTTTCTGGTTCTGAAAAACTTCTGACTGGATTCTAGATTACGTTTGGTCTCACAAATTTAGAAAATGATGGGTTTAACAAAATGAGCTAATCTATCCAGATGTCGAACTGTCGAGAGCTCATTCCCAACTCAACAATTCCAAGAGATGAGCTTCATTTGACCCCTGACAACTTCTTAGTGCCAGCTACGTCCACCCATGAAACCTCAATGTTTGTATCCTCGGTCATCATAGATTTTCCTTGAAAGGATTCTCTGTCTAATTAGATCTTTAACATTTTGAAGGAGTACTTCTTTGTCTTATCTTTCAATCCTCTGCGCTTTAGAGGACTAATCGGTGAAGGGTTCTTAATGGGTAGGCTAGAGTGTTTTAAATCAATATGGAAGAGGCTTGCAACATGGGTTGAGGGGTGTTTTGGGGAGACGATAGATGGTTCAGATGTAGGGGCCACAAATTGTAGTGGGGTGGAGAATTCGGTTGAGACAAGATGGGGGCTGCTCTGATGGTATGTTGGTGTTATGGTGGGGTGTGTGGGTTTATCAAAAAGTGCATGCATTTCAGGATTACATTGTTAACTGGTAGGTAGGTATTTAGGTAGTGGACTTAGAGAGATTTTTGGGTTGGGGCCTCAGTTTGGGTTAGATGTTTGACCCTGGAATTTGGTAAGACAAGGACTATCAAAAATGTACCTCAAAGTGGGGATAGTGGGTGGTAATAGGTGTATGGGTTCAATGATCAGTCCATTGGGAAGGTTTGCCTAGAGGCAAGCGTCAAAGGAAAAGTTTGGTTGGAGGGTATTGCTGTGCCGTTCGGTAGGGTACAGTGGCTAAACCAACTGTCTGGGACCTTGGGTTGCAGACCCTCGGCAACAGTAATCCAATTGCCGAACCTTGGGTTGAGCTGTTGCTTGAGTTCATCTTGCATATGGGTTGGAAGATCGGGCTTGATGAGGCTAGCTAACTATTCACGTAACTCACAGTCCGCCATGACATGGCTGAGCTTCCCACAAAAATGGCAGTAGAAATCCTTTCAAACACTAATAGGAAAGATTTTATCGAGCCATCTGGAAGTCTAACAGTGATCTGTGTAGGAAGTGTCTTATTTCTCTCGGTACACTTGATGCTAGTGGATGTGTTTACACTGGTACTGAAAGTAAGGAAATGTGCCATGATAGTCATGAAATGAGAGAAATATGGATCCCTATATAGGCTAATTGATAAGACAGTGATAGGAGATGCTACTGTCTCCCCTTCCTCTGATGAAGTTGCTACGTTATTGTGGCATGCCAGGCTCAGACACATGAGTGAGAGAGGGATGTTAGAATTGCACAATCAAAAGCTACTCAAGGGAGTTAAGACTTATAAGTTAGAAATTTGTGAATCTTGTGTACAAGGCAAACAACACAGAGTGTCGTTTGTAACTTTAAGCAATATAAGTAAAAGGCCCTCAGAGTATGTAGACTCAGATATAAGTAAAAGTTCCTTAGAGTATGTGCACTCAGATGTATGGAGACCAGCTCTGGTTGCATCTATCGTTGGTGGCCAATATTTTGTTACCTTTGTTGATGACTTTTCATGAAAAGTTTGGGTGTTCTTCTTGAAGCACAATTCAGAAGTTTTCGAGAAGTTCAAAATCTAGAAGGCTAACATAGAAAAACAAATAGAAAAGCGGATCAAGTTTTTGAGAACTGATAACAGTGGTGAGTATACATCAACAGAGTTTAATGTTTTCTGTTCTCAAGAGGGAATTACTCGCCATTTCACCATCCCAGGAAAAGCACAACAAAATGGGGTAGCAGAGAAGATGAACATGATTCTATTGGAAAGTGCACTTTATATGAGACTGTTTGCAAGGCTCCCAAAAGAGTTTTGGGCAGAAGCTATTAGCACATCTAGCTACTTGGTGAATCGGTCACCCTCAACTACTTTGAAGCTCAAGACACTGCAAGAACTTTGGACTAGGAAACCAGTTAATTATTCTGACATTCATGTATTTGGTTGTCCTGTTTATGTTTTGTTGTAGGATGATGAAAGAATGAAACTTGACTCTAAATCCAAAAGTTGCATTTATCTGGGTCGTAAAAATGGCATGAAAAGTTACAAAGTATGAAACCTTATTATGCATAAGGTGGAGCACTCAGCAGGGACGTGATATTTGATGAAGCTTCTAAGTTGAAAAAATTCAACAGTAGGTCACCCAAGATGAAAAGACTCCAAGTATAGTTGACAAAATGGAGCTAGAGAAAAAAATTTGATACTGGCAACACAAGTCAGCAGGAGCCTACTCAAGAGGATGAGTTAGATGTACAACCATAGGAAGAACCATACTCAATAGCTTGAGGAAGGGAAAGAAGAAATATTTAGATACCACTGAGACTTTGAGATACTATAGCTTATGCTTTACCTATTATTTCCTCCAATCTAACTCATTTCAGGATGCTACTAAGAATAAGGATAGGAAATTGTGTCTAAGCACTATGCAAGAAGCGATACTTGGGAGTTAGCACAACTCCTAAAGGCAAGAAAGTGAATGGCTGTAAGTGCGTGTACAGAAAGAAGGAAGCTTCATCAGAAAAGGAGCAAGCAAGGTATATAGCAAGGTTAGTCGCAAAAGGGTATGCTAAAAACAAAGAGAACAAACTTTGATAAGATCTTCTCCCCAGTGGTAAAGCATTGTTCTATTAGACTGTTACTTGCTATGATAGTTATGTGGAACCTTGAGCTTGAGTGTCAAGATGTGAAGACTACCTGTTTGCATGATGTTCTTGAAGAAGAGATCTACATGTTGCAACCAGAAGGTTTTCAAAAAAGAGGCAAAGAGAAATTGGTGTGCAAGCTTAAAAGATCTTTGTATGGTTTAAAGCAAGTTCCAAGGCAATGGTACAAAAGATTTGACACCTTTATGATCACTCATGGCTACACAAGAAGCATGTATGATAGTTGTGTCTATTTCCAATTTCTATGTGATGGCTCTATTATCGTTTTGATGATTTACATCAATGATATGTTGATAGCTTGCAAGAAAATCTATGCTTGAGATTTCTAAACTAAAGCATGAACTTAGTTTAGAATTTAAGATGAAAGATCAAGGCAGTGCTAAAAAGAACCTAGGTATGGAGATCTTGTGAGATTGTCAGAATGGCAATCTATGATTGACCCATAAGAAATACATTGAGAAAGTTTTAGCCAAGTTAAAAATGGAAGATGCTAAATCTGTAAGTACTCCTTTAGCTCAACACTTTAGATTATCTCTGTAGCAGTGTCCTCAATCAGATAAAGAATGACGACAGATGCTTAAGATTCCATATGCTAGTGATGTAGGTTGTTTGATGTATGCTATGCACAAGACTGATTTATCCCAAGCAATGGGTGTTCTCAGTAGATATATGAAAAATCTAGGCTTAGAGCATTGGAATGCTGTCAAGTGGACATTGCAATATCTAAAGGGCACATCAGATGTCGGGCTACTATTTCAAAAGAGCACTAAAAATATTGTTCTTGTTAGATATGTTGATTCTAATTATGCAGGTGATCTCGATAAGAGAAGATCTATAACTGGGTACATCTTCAATTTAGGTGGAGGTTCTATCAATTGGAAGGCAATGTTACAAGACATCGTTGCACTATCAACAACCGAGGCAGAATATATAGCTACATTGGAAGATGCTAAGGAAGCGATCTAGCTAAAACGATTGGTAAAAGAACTTGGAATTACTCAAGAGAAAACCAAGTTACATTGTGATAATCAAAGTGCTATCTGTCTTGCAAAAGATCTGGTGTATCATGCAAGAACCAAGCATATTGATGTTCGATATCACAAACTCAGAGAGTTTGTTGCAGGTGGTTACAATCAGTTGATTAAGGTTCCTACTGAAGACAACATAGCATATATGATGACCAAACCTTTGTCCGCAGCTAAGTTTGAGCATTGTCTCAACTTAGCTAAAATCTGTGCATGTTGAGGAGCTAGAGCTCCAGGGAGAGGGGGTATAATCTGTAAGAGGATCATATATGAAGGGTCTTATAGGTTTAACTAGGTCAAAGGTGGAGAATGCTATGTTTTGGGTTGACCCGGTCAAAATTGGGAAACCCACATCCATGTCCAAATCAAACATAATCGGGTATATCACGGAAATCACTCTGTGATTTTTGGGATTACTGCCTTTCCTCCTTCTGCTAGATCATGATTTTGATTTTCTATTTTTGGAGACCGTGGCTTCCTTTGAGGTCAGCCCTTTAAGTTTTGGTGTGGAGTACAAGTATGTCTACAAGGGTGCTCAATCTATCCTATTCTTCTTGGTGCTCATTGGCTTTTGGTGTAGTGTCCGTAAGAAGAGATTGAGAGTCATCTGAGAGCTACTCTAGAGACGATCACTATTAGTGTAAGATCTCTCTATATGTCTTGTACTCTTATATTATAGTGATTCTCTCCACTCTCCCCATGGACATAGGAAGGCACTTTGCCTTACTGAACAACGTTAAATCTAGTGTCACTATGTGTATTGCTTGATTACTGCCATATGTCGACTCCAGAAACGAGTTCCGGATCGGCACCTTAAGAGAAGGTGAAAGATGGAATTAGGGGAAAGGGAGTGAATCAAAAAACACTCGGAAAGCAGTAAAATGTCCTCACTTCGGTCCCATACTCACATTGATCCCCAAACTTTTATCTCACGGCGTCGCTCGAGCACCGGAGATGGTTCGGGTCATGTGGGAGGAGAGTGAGGAGGAGAATAACTTAGAACATGATAAGAGAAATTGTGGTCGCCAGGAGCTGTGGGCTCCGCTTTATGGAATTGAAAAATAAGAGATGAGTTGAATTTGACCGTGTGTACATTAGCGTGGGAGATTGGGATGTGAGTTCAACCTTCTTCTTCTTCGGCCGGCCGATGAAGAAGAGTCCAACCGATGCTAGCTTGATGTACCTGTGCAACTGATAAGCCAGATCTTGGACAATGAAGTTCTGGAAACTCTCGGCACAATGTCAATGTAGGATGTGCTATGGGCACCACAGATATCATTAAATGTACTGAAATTGACTGAGAAGATGATGACTTAGAAGAGAAGATTTAGGATCAGTCTATGCAACGCCGGTGTTGAAGCCATAACAAGCCGAGGGAATGTCAGAATTGATCTCTGTTTGTTGGAGATGAAAGATATCTTGATGAAGCACACTTCTTATGAAGAAAGTCAGGCCTGAAAATGACTAGAAAGATTTGTAGAAGCCGATGATCAGCAGTTCAGCACGTCAAAGAATAGATCGGCTTCTTCTTCACTTTGGAATGATCTCCAAGCACCGGGACAAAGAGAGGACGATTTGGGGAGGTTGGGATGAGCCTATGGTGGCTTGAGGATGAGGAGAGGAGTGCTGGAGGATGGGGATGCCCTCCTTAGGTCGTTCATATGTGTCTCCCTTTATAGGGGATGAGAACCAGGTCAAAAAATAGCAAGTTTTGATACATCCGACCATAGGTTGAATTTCCTCCATTTAATGATGCTAATTTTCATCATGAGACTTCTAAAAAATTACCCAAATGATTAAGAGGGATTGGAAACCGTGGATCACCTTTCCCATGTTCAAAATATGTCTCCACTTGAAGAGGAAACAAATCTGGTATAAAAATAGCAAGTTTTGATGTATAAGACAACAAGTTGGATTGCCATCATTTAATGATGCTAATTTCGACCATGAATCTTCCAGATACTATACCAAGTGATATAGAGGAAGAAAAAGGAAGGTTGTAGACACGCCAAATTGGCTTGATTCGGAGCCCTAGACTCTTATTCCATAGGCGATATCTTTTATTTGACCGTTATCTGATCCATATTACCTCGTGGAGATGAGCTAAGGACATTGGTGGAGCCCCTTGTAAGTTGAGAATAGACCAATGATTTCCGGAATAACCTTCAAGTGAGAGCCACACATGAACTGTAAAAACACGAAGCCTGCTCGATGACCGACCTTGAATAGTCCTTACTTGAACGTCTCGGGGGTCCCGCATGTGTTCCGTAACATTCAGGGTTTCCGAGAAGTCATTTCGGTAGGCGCCGGTCAATGACGGCTTTCGTTACGGCTTTTTCGATCTGTGCTGACACGGCTATCCCGGACCACATGTTAGCCCTTTCCGGTCATCACCGGGTCTTTTCACGTCATCCGGGTCGATTCTAGCCGAATATTTTCATCAACCGGGGCCATATGGCCATTTCGGTCAATTTTAGGGTTTCCCGGCTTTTTCGAGTTTCGGTTCACGTTTACCGGGTTAATATCAAATTTTTCGATGACTTCGGGTTTTCCAGTCGTACCGTACTTGTTCGGTCATCATTTTAAGTCATCCCAAGTTGACCCGAGATTTCTCGATCGGAACCGTGCTCTTTCGGATCTTCGCCCCGGGTTTCGGCTTTCCGCGAGAGGGTAAACCGGTAGAAAGCCCCGTGCGAACATCTCGGGAGTCATGCCGGCTGGTTTACTGACTTGAGGAGGTGCGGTTGAAGGCCCTCTTTCCAACGCGACAAACGGGAGCCGAATCGGACATCCCGTTTGCAAGATACGGCTCGCGGAACACGCGCGCAGGAGAGAGAGTGTACCGCGCCCCCACTCCGCTTGAAAGGGGAGGGCGCGCCCTGCGCGCCCTCAAACCGGGGGCACGTCCTGCGCGCCCCCGGTTCCTTTGAAAAGCGGGGGCGCGGTCAGTTTCTTTAAATCGCAAATTACCCCGATTAGCACCTTCTAAACCGGATTTTTGGAAGGTTTCCGGTGTTGATTTTCGATTATTTGTACCGCGCCCCCGGTTCGGGGGCGCGTTACGTATGTCAAGTCGATTTTTAGCAATTTCCGGAACTTTCCGTCAATTTTTAGCAGTGAGACGCGTAACGCGCCCCCGCTCTCTTTGAAACAGGGGGGGCGCGCAGACCGCGCCCCCGAACTGGGGGCACGCCCTCGTCCCCTTTGAAAAGCGGGGGCGCGTTCGGTCCAGTTTCCAAATTTTGCACCGGCTTCCTTCCCCTATAAATTGAGGGCCATTCTCAACGACCCAAGGTTAATCCCCGGTGCCTAGCTCGTCCAGAGGTCGTCCAAGCTCTTCTCCAAAGCCGTCCCGACGTCCAAAGGCGATCCGAAGTCAAGAGATCGATCCCGAGGTGAAGGAGAAGGCTCGATCCGGGTGTTCTGCATCAGCCAACTTCATCGACTTATGAAGAAAATCCGAGACTCCTTCTGGAAAGGTCTTCAACATAGAAGATGTTCATCTCTTCGTTCTCTTTCATCTCCAACTGACGGCACTCAATTCCGACTTGCCGTTTGTTCGTGGCGATTGCTACACTGAGGGCGCGCATCCAGGTTCTATTTTCTATATCCGCCCACTTTAAGAATTTTTACTGACTTCTACAGGAGGATTTCGGAGAAGTCATAAACATAGGAACTCTTCCTCTCTGAGTCCTCTGTCTACTCCAACAAACGGCACTCGATTATGACATCGGGGTCGTCCATGGCATCCTCTGCACCAAAGTCGCGCCAGAAGGGTGCAAAGGCTACCCGAACCGGCCTTCTTCAACCAACTTGGCTTCAACTCAAGCCGATCCATTCCATAAGCTTTCTCAACTCCCTTAACTCAGTTTATTTATTATTTTAAAGCATCTTTTAGTTTATTTACATCATTTTTACATAATCAAAAATACAAAAAAAGGGGTTAGGACTCGTCCCAATCCGGTGAGTTCGATTCCAATTGCTTCTTTCTCATATTCTCTCTACAGTTACTACACTTCCCATAGTCCTAATCATTTTCTTTCACTTGGTTTATTGTTCTAGTTGCACAGGTTTATCAAGCTAGCATCGTTTGGAGACTCTTCCTCATCAGCCGGCCGAGGAAGAAGAAGGTTGAACCCATATCTCGATCTCCCGCGCTAAGGTACACGGTCAAATCAACTCATATCTTGTTTTTATTCTATAAAGCGGAGCCCGCGGCTCCTGGCGACCACATCTTTCATGTTTTAATTTCATCTCCTCCTCACTCTCCTCCCACATGACCCGAACCATCTCCGGTGCTCGAGCGACGCCGTGAGATGAAAGTTCGGGGATCAATGTGAGTGTGGGATCGAGGTGAGGACATTTTACCGCTTTCCGAGTGTTTTCAAATCACTCCTCCCTTTTCCCCCTCTTCTATCTTTCACCTTCTTATCTTGAGGTGCCGATCCGGAACCTGTTTTCGGAGTCGACAGCTTTTTGACGACAACGGTGGGACAACCAATGTCTTCAACTGTGCTAGCTTGATTCAACCGTGCAACTAGTTGTTTTCCAACTTGGTTCCCACGTGAACCGGCTTGTCTTTTATCTTCCATGTCAATTTACCTTTAAACTTGCTATTTACTCTTTCTTTAAGATTGTCCCCCATGTGGACTTAATTTGCTTGTCTTTCATTTCAACCCAGTTCCCGCGTGAACCACTTTTCTTTTCCAACTCGGTTCCCGCGTGAACCAACTTATTTTCAGATCGGTCCCCGCGTGGACCACCTCTTTACAGCACCTTTAGATTGGCCCCACGTGGCCCTCTTTCTATTTTGTCAACTCTTACATCGGTTCCCGCGTGAACCACCCCTTTCTTCATTAAAACCGGTTCCCACGTGAACCAAACCCTTTTCTAAACCGGTTCCCGCGTGAACCAACTCACTTTCAGATCGGTCCCCGCGTTGACCACCCCTTTGCACCAATTAGATTGGCCCCACGTGGCCCTCCCTTCCTTTCTCCAATCAAACAAACCGGTTTCCGCGTGAACCACCCATTTTCCTTCAAAAACCGGTTCCCACGTGAACCACCTACCTTTCCAAAACTCGGCTCCCGCGTGAGCCACTTTATTTTCAAATAGGTCCCCGCGTGGACCATCCTTTTACCTTCACTTCAGATTTGTCCCCACTTGGACACTCCAACACAAGCCGGTTCCCGCGCGAACCACCTTTTAGTTGCTAATTGCTAGTTACTTGTTTACTCTATCATTGCTTGTCTTGATTGCATTGTTTGATTTATTTAATAGATTTCATTCATGCTTGCATGTTGATTGCTTCTTCTCCTTCTACCCTCCATTTTTCATTTTTGCATTAGCTTTGCATCGGGTACCGGACTTGTTTTGATCCGTAGGGCATTCGAGGCGGGAGCTCTCTCTCCCAACACACCCTCACCCTCCAAACACCTTCTTGGTGGATTCTAACCTTTCTTATGGGATATTCCTTCCTAGTTGATTTGATGGTTTCCATCAAGGCCTCCGTAAGTCCCCATCCAAGGAGTATTCCTCTCCGCACGATTGGGCCGGTTGTACCACTTTCCCAAAACCCGAAGAACCCAAGTACCTACTCGTGGTGATTGAGTGATAACCTTAGGTCTTGAAGATTGAAGCAATAGGAACCATACCCAATTTGAGTGAACAATTGCTAACAATCTATCTAATATATGGTTTCAACCCAATAATTGTTGAGTAGTCATTTTAAAACCTTGTTTGCATAACTTGCTTGCTCACAACAATTGAAAAGAAAAAAAAATCCTCTTTCAAAACACCTAAAACACAAAAACGTCACTTGGGCGTTGAAGGATCGGTCCGGGTCGTGAGGAGAACGGAAGGAAAAGAAGACTAGGGGGCGGGTGGTGACGTTCTTAACAAAACCTAAACCTATGGAATCGATGAAGGAAAGAGAGGGTGTGGTCGCCAAGAGCTCAAGAAGCTCCGAAAGATTGAAATGAAAATAAAAATGAAAAGGGGAGTGTTTGACCGGTTACCTCTTGAAGCGGGGAGATTGTGGTGGGTTCTATCTTCTTCTTCCTCGGTCGGCTAGGGAAGAAGAGCCTTGGAGAATTTTGCTTGCCTGAAAAGTTGAGAATGAAAGCACGAAAAACAACGATTAGAACTATATGGAAGGTAGTAAATTTTTGTAAAAGAAGAAGGAAATGACAAAAGGGGTTGAACAAACCGGATTAGGACTAATTCCTAACCCCTCTCAGAGAGGATCTAAATGGCCTAATTCTATAAATGAACTAAGCTAAAATGACTTAGCATGCATGATGAGAAGACAAGTGAAAGCATAAAGGGGGGGGGTAAGGAAGAAGGTTGTTGGCAAGCTACTGGACGGGTTGTCTTTGGCGGTTGTCGGCGCTCCCCAGAAGGGTTGCCTAGCGTCTCATCATAGGAGCGCTTCTAGCTCCAGCAAGCAATTTGCGGCAGGTCTTCTCGCGATTTCGATAAAGATTCTTCTAATGGACCGGGGTGGATTGATGGATTCCTTGGAGCTCTCGTGGATGATATGTAGACGTTGGTTGCTTTTGATGGTACGATGGAGGGGCTTTGGATGGCTTTTTCGGTGGTGTAGAGTGGGTAAGATGATGAGGTTTTAGGTGATGGAAGGGTGGATTGTAGACGGTATGGCGTGGCTTAGGGATGGCTTGGTGAAGACTTCGAACTCTCAAGGATTCTCTCTTGACCTTCTAGCCTCTTGGGTTTGAAAAATGGCACATTCTTGTCTCTGGTCTAGAATCTTTTAAACGTGGGAGAAGGGTCTCCTTTTATAGATTTGTAGGAGTAACCCAGGCGCTCCAATTAGGGGGACACATGGCGTCGCGCCTGCGGAGCGCCTGCTAATCCGCCGAAAAATCGGTGGAACAGCATGTTTGGCCATACCGACCGCTACCTACCACACTAGGTGTCAGGTGTCAGTTGTCGGCAGAAAGCTCGGCGCCCTAGCAGAGGAGCACCTGCGACCTACGACTAGCACACTGCAAGTTCGGCGCACGCGAAGCCTACGGTGTCAGTTGGCTAGTGGAGATCCAAGCGCTCCGGCAGGGGAGCGCCTGCATCCTCAGTACAATTTCAACAACACACCGTTGGCTGGTCTGAAAAGCCGGCCATCACGGGCGGGAATCCAGGCGTCCCGACAGTGAAGCGCCTGGAATCTCATACGATTCTGGACATAGCGTTGACCGACCGAATAAAAGGAAAGAATGGGCGGGAAATCCAGGCACTCTGATATCACGACGCCAGGCATCGTGTTATCGGGACACCTTAAGGATCTCACAGGATTCGGTTGCTTTTATGTCGAACCGACTTTCTTGGCCGAGAAAAGACAAGTGTTATCTATAATAATAAGATTTTGGTCCCCGTAATTAGGCCGAGTTCACATATCTACACACCCATCAAGAGATAGAGCTGTGTTGTGTAGTTGAGTTAGTAGAGAGATACATCATCATTTAAAAGAGGGGCTCTATCACTGACTAAAACTCCCTACTGCCATTCAGAGTTGGGGAGAGGAGCTAGTAGATTTCCGCATAGCTGACACCACCATGTCATAAGAGGGAGGAAGATAAATGTTTGACAATTGTAAGGAGCTCGTAAAGGGTTATGTCACTGTTAGGAGAGAAACTCATTCACCAAATAGACCTCCTTATAGCCAATGGGAGCCAAGGAGAGGAGTTGGTTGAATTTATTCTAGGTGTGGAAGAGGACCTCTAGGCCTTCAGGAGGGAGATGGAAGGGAGAGCCATTGCACAATGGTTGAGCTCATGTCATGAAGGGGAGAATGCAAATGCCAATTGTGGATGGGGGCAAGGTCCAAGAGTTAGGGTTTGGGTCTCTTTGACATGTTTAAAGTGTTGTAAATTAGAGACAATCAAAATCTTGGCTTTATATTAGATCAAGAACTAAAAATAAAAATAAAATAAAAAAAATATTATTTTAAAAAAATCACATAAATAAAATTGAGAAATCTCAAAAGAAATACTCTATTAAGAAGATGTTGGTAGAGACTTTAGTGTACAAATGGGGAGAATATGTCTCCTTATATAAGCTTCTCTCAATTGTAACCCCAATATGTTAATGATTCAAGTAGGGGTGAGCATGGTTCGGTTTGGTCCGGTTTGGGCCATTTTTTTTCCAAACCGAACCAAACCGATTCAACCCCTCAAACCGAACCAAACCAAACCGATTTCAATTCGGTTTGGTTCAGTTTGGTTTGGTTTAAACTAAAAATATATAAAAATATTTTAATTAATTATATTTTACATATATATAATAATTTTTAAGTTAAAAATAATTAAAATAAATATTATTTTATTAGAAAATTATAAAAATATCATTTTTAATAATATTATAATAGTTTTTATATAATTTTTTAATTAAATCAGTTTAAACGGTTTGGTTTGGTTTAAACCGGTTTGGAGGACTTCCAAACCGAACCAAACCGAACATGGTTCAAACCAAACCGAACTGAACCGAACAGGCCGGTTCGGTTTGGTTTTTCGGTTTGAACCGTTTAATGCTCACCCCTAGATTCAAGTAATATTTCTTCTTGAAGCTCATATAGATCATCATAGATAGAAGATATATCAACTAAATGTCAAGTTTGTACTTCTAACATGACATTTTAATGGAGTTTAGGATTAGTTTATCCTATCCAGCTAAGTTGTTTAGCTAGGTAGGCCAATTGAGAGTCCAGAGTAGTTCCCATGAACTGATAGTCCCAACCCAAAAATAATTAGAATTTGCCTATTCTAGCTTACCCAAGCCAAGTTAGTTCACATGATCCAAGTTAGACCAAGTTGGCTGATTTTGGTCAATTCTCGGCCTTAATTTCCCTTTCTTGCACCTTAGTTTCCTATAAATGGCAAATGAGAGGAAGAGAGTTGTTGATCACCCATCAATAGGTAGAGGCACTCTGTAGGGGAGCTAGTGAATGTCTACATCATCATCTAAAAGAGGGGCTCGATCACTGAATAAACCTCCTTGTAGCTTGTTAAAATTGGGGAGTGTAGCTAGTAGAACTCTTTGCCGCCGCCACCACCATGCCATGAGAGGGAGGAAGATGAATGCTTGGATGTTGTATGGAGCTCATGATGGGCTATGTCACTACTGGGAGAGAAACTCATTTACAAAGCAAATTTTCTTATAGCCTGTGGGAGCTAAGGAGAGGTGTTAGTTGAGTTTCTTCCAAGTGTGTAAGAGGGTTGGTAGGTCTTCAGGAGGTAGATTGGAGGAAGAGCCAATGCATAGAGGTAGAGCTCATGTCACTAAGGGGAGAATGCAAATACCAATTGTGGATGGGGGCAATTTCCAAGAGTTAGGGTTCATGTTTGAAGTGTTGAAAATTAGGGACAATCAAGAGCTTGACTTTATTTAGGAAAGAACTAAGGATAAAAATAAAAAAAATAAAAAATGCTATTTCAACCAAATCACACAAAGAGAAGTGAGAAATCTCCAAAAGAAATACCCTATCAAGAAGATGTTGGTAGAGACACTAGTGTACAAATGGGAGAGAATGTGTCCTTATATAAGCCTCTCTCCATAGTGATGCCAATGCGTTAATGATTCAAATAATATTCTTTCTTGAAGCTCCTCTAAACTCCCCTAGAGTGTTATGTTAGAAATACAAACTTGACATTTAGTTGATATATCTTTTATCTACTATGAGCTGGATGAGTTATAAGAGAAATCAACAATCTCCTAGTGTCAAGTCAGGCAGTGGGGGATAAGACTTCATCATAGTCTATGAGGTACTTTTGCTTTCTAGTCTTTAGGTACAAGTCTTATTGTGCCTTCCAACTTCTTCATCGTAGTGCATTTGATCGTATACATCCATTTGAAGTTGCTAGCATTATATCTCTTTGTAAGAGAAACTATAGTTCCAATGTTGATTCTTCTTGAGGCTTGAATTTCATCCATTATAGCTAATCTTCAATGAGGTTCTTCCATAGCTCCATAAAAGTGAAATACTCTTAAATCTCTCTCAAGCTTTTCATCTTAATTGGAGGATCTATTCGAAGAAAAATACAGGTGTCATAATGTTGGAATTCTTTGAGTTGATGCTCACTCTTTGGATCTTTCATTGTTATTTATTCAGTTTTTTTCGGCCATATCCATGCTTCTATTTCATTTAAGATAATGTCCTTACTCTTCTCAATTTTATTCTTGAGAGGATTATATAGATTGTAGATTTTTGACTTATTGTTATAGTTAATGATTATGTACTTCTCTTCACTATCATCATTCTTTTTTCTTTTCTCATTTAGTACTTGTTCATAAGTAATGTACTCGGAAATGCACAGTTGATTAACACATGACTTCTTTCCATTCCATGCTTCTTTTGGAGTAATATTCTTTAAAGAGCTTTGGTGAACTCCAATTGAGTAGATGGGCAATGCGAGTAGTAGCTTGTGTCCAGAATATTTTTGGTAAATCTTTCTTCTTCATCATACGTCTTAACATCTTGAGAATGAACAGATTCTTCCCATCAGTGACATCATTTTATTGTGGTGTACAAGGAATTGTAAACTACTAAATGATGCCTTTATGTTTATAATAATTTTTAAACATATTTGAGTGTATTCACCACCTTGATCAAACCTAAGGACATATAGTCTATAGCCACTCTCTAGCTTAAAATGGGTTTCAAAATATTTAAATAATCAAAAGTTGAAGATTTTTATTTCAAAAGATAAACCCACAAATTCCCACTATATTTATCTATAGATAATAAAATACCAATTACCTCCAATGGATCGGTTCAAGTGGGCTGCATATATACTTCTTTTGTATAATCTTTAAATAGAGAGTAAATATTCTAATTTTTAACATTTGCACTTTTATAATATGTCTCTCCTTTTGATCTTTTAAAATAAGTATTAAAGCTTTTTTGTGTACCATGTAGAACTTTTTCAGGAGCTACCCAATGCTAAGAATGTTACTTTCATATTAGAAACATAATACACAGCGGAGATAAATTAGGATGTACTACCTTTTGTAGAATGCTTATTTTTTCCTTTCATTCTACTTGGAGTTTTAATGAATCTCCAAGGTTGATAGTACCATATGATCTCAGTCAAAATACTCCACAAAGAACTCTTTCCTTTCTCTCATAGTTATTTGATCCCAAATCAAGGAGCTATATATTTTGTTGGTCCAACATCTTTTCTTGAGTAAGGAGTAGTGTTAGGTTCTTCTCAATATTGAAAACGTCGCTATAATTATATTGCTCATCTCGACCCACTTTTTTATTATGACATTTTGATGCATAGTATCCATGTCTTTGACAATTATAACATGTTATGTTTTTTATAGATTGTTTAAGTTTGCCTCATTCATTGATAATATAGAGTTCTTATGGGAGATCACTATCATCTCTCCTTTGTTGTTGTCCATGACCGTAGACTCTTCTATAGTTGTTGGCTTCTACACGGTACCTTCTTTGGTCATTGATAGTCAACTTTATACACTAGTACATATTAAAGGGTAGTAGATTGAGACAACTTATGGATTCATTGCTATTGAACTTTTAATGAACCAACAAGCTCCTTAAAAGAAAGCTTCTTTTAACTTTTCGATGGTGATGTTGGCATGCTCAAACTTTGGTGCGTGTGACCAAAGTACATTCCCAATAATGTCGATCTCCTCAATTTTCTCACTATTTTGCTTCATTTGATTCATAAAAACATGTAATTGTGGATTACAATTGGAGATTTTCTTTTCCACCTTCATATAAACAGCTTCGAACTCACCCTCAAAGTTTGAAAACAAATTCACTTTACTTGATCTATGCCTTTGTAAACCATGCCTAAGCTCTTCCAGACTTTCTTATTCCATGTTCCCTCCACAATCTTTTGAATGTCACCTCATCCAACCTATGATAGAGAAAGAACTAGACTTTTTATAGCTTTTTTTTACTAATCCTTTTTAGCATTTCTTTGTTCTAAAGAAAAATCAACATTTTCTTTGGTAGTGGATGCCACGTACCCATCTTAAATGATCTCATATAGAACTTGAGACCCAAATAATGTATTGATCTGGATACAATAATTTTCATAGTTGTTCTTAGTCAACAAGGGAATCATAAGTTGTACCAAGTTCGACGTCATTACAATTAAAGAGAATAGTAAATTATAACCTATAAGTCTTTTGGGTTACCACTTTGTTGAAAATTGGAGAAAATAAGAAGCTTGCACTAGCCTATATTAGATTAAGAACTAAAGATAGAAATAGAGAGAATCAAAATATAATACTATTTTAACTAAATTACATAAAAATAAAGAAATCTAATTTTAAAAAAAATACACTATTAATAAGCTGCTAGTACGAACTCTCATGTACAAATGGGATAGATTGACTCTTCTTATATAGGTCTCTCTCCATAGTAACCCAAGTGGGTTAATAGACTAAGTAACATTTCTTCTTGTAGCTCCTCAAAACTCCTCTATTCAAATCCCCATGGAAATCGACACAACACACATCTCAAAGAAAACTCCCTTTTAATAAAACTAACGATAATACTTAACAAAACCCACATACAAAACGTCCATATTGATCAAGAGAACTTACATCTTAAAGGAAAAGCTCACAAAACTCTCTTTATTGAAATTTTTAACTCCAACACAAAGTAGAGCTTTGATCTTAAATCCAATTATTCTTATCAGAGCTGATATCTAGATATCTTAAATAGAGAGGAACCCCTTCATTCCAAATTTGTTCTTTTTAATAATTACATGACACCTATACCTTCTTTAAAGTCCGCTGAACATAAACCCCATATAAGGAATCTAATTCACATAGCCGAGATGCTCTCAAAGAAAAGAGTTTTGTATCACCTTCAATCTGTGTTGGGGAGAAATCCTTCCAGTCTAGATATAAAAAAATGTGAAGTTCATATGCATAATTTTTGATACATTACATTTAATATGCTAGTAAATTCTATCTTTTGTGTCTATGCTGAAACTTGATCTTAGGAAATTATTCATTTGAATATGAAAATGTATAAGAGACCAAACTTACGTAGATGATGAGGTCTGCTGCATTGGAGTCAATGTTGTTGATGCACTTGCGCCCAGTGATGATCTCCAAGGCCAGGATGCCGAAGCTGTATACATCTGACTTCGAGGATATCGTCCCTTCAGTGATGTACTCAGGTGCCATGTACCCACTTCACCATTAATAAGCAATGTAAGAATATATGTATATATATTGTGAATATTCAGATAGAGATTCTTGAAGATACATCTGAAATTACTTACAAAGTTCCGGCAACCTTGGAGGTGTTTCCCTGGGTCTGATCGCCATCGAAAGTGCCTGGCAAGTCCGAAGTCGGAGATCTTGGGATTCATGTTGCCGTCCAAGAGGATGTTGCTGGCCTTGAGATCTCGATGGATGATTCTCAGTCGAGAGTCCTCGTGCAGGTAGAGAAGCCCCCTTGAGATGCCTTCGATGATCTTCACCCGTCTCTCCCAGTCCAAGTTCTTAGATTTTATGGGATCTATCATAAATATGATGTACGTATACATATATGTTTAATTTAGTGTGTTTAGACAAGAAGCTTTCAGTTCAAGATTAAGTAATTACCACCAATGAATAATCATTAATATCTCTGTGACTAGTAAGTTTGAAATTGTAAATCATGAAGAAGATCGAGGTGTTTTGTTACTTTAAAATTGAAAATAACATTATCACCAATGAGGTTATTAGAGACACTTTTTCAAAGTATTCATCAATAATCCGTTTTAAGTGACATTTTTCTTGTGGTGTTAATATCACCTTTGATGATTACTATCGATATCAACTTCAATATTGTGGGTGACAGAGGTGTCTAATATTGTTACTAAACAATGCTTGATATGTCAAAAAAACATTTTATGTTATCTATTCATTAATTACCCCAATCTTAATTAAAATTATAATATATGTACATCTTATCTTCTCAATTTTATCTGTTGGTTGATAATCGCGTAGATTTATGCATAGTAACTATGTTAATTTAAGTAAATGACAAAAATCTATTATCAAACTTGTAATGATCGACAAAATTAGCAGACTAACCTAACAATCATATATTAGTAGCCTTCTTAGGAGGTCATCCATCCTGATCCTATTCCCAATGGAGTATGTTTGACTTCAGAGTTCTTTCGAGTCAACTTTCAAAAAATGGTTAACCGGTATTGTTGGTAGGTCACTGATTTAATCTTTTAACATATTCACAAATTAGGGTGTTACAATCTATCCTCTTAAAAACTTGACATCCTCGTCAAAATCACACACATTGCATATCAACATACCCAGATGAGTCACACCGGATCTTTTGACTGGATCATACTTTGATACCAACCTGTTATGTCACCTTGTATCCACCTTTTTGATATGCCTTAATTTCTTCATAAACAACTAGTCTATGAGATTATAAACGTAAAGTTAAATAAATGGGACACTGGCAATGTTAACTTCTACTGTAAGATCAATCTTTCATGTTCAAAGCTGACCACAAATTTTTGTTCGTAGTGGTGGATTCAATTCACAGTTATGTTTGGATCAGGTCAGTTTTATTTTTCTTTGACCCTAACTCCTCAAACCTTCTAACTCTCCTTGCTTCTGTCCAAACCCAAAACTTAAATAATATAGATAATTTACCTTTTATATACGTATAAACATATTTACAAGTTACACACCAAAAACATCTACAATTTTCCAGAGAATCATATCTACAGAGATACCATTATCATCACCATTAAAATATTACGTTTAGTTGAAATTCTGTTCACTTCATTGAGATTGACATTGTTGGCTCACAACCTAGTAAAACCAAACAAAACCCAATCTTTGTTCAACCCCAACTGAACCGATTAATATATGGATTGAACGAAACAACAAACAGCTAGCCCTAGCTATGCAGATTAATTAAAATGAGGGAGAATAAACTTGGGAGTTGGGTGAAGCATACCAAACAAGTGTATATCAAGGCTCTTGTTCTCCATGTATTCATAGACTAGCAATGCCTCTCCGTCTTCTAAACAGCATCCAAGTAATCTTACCAGGTTACGGTGTTGAAGCTTGGCAACCAAAGCAACCTCGTTTCTGTGCTCTTTAAGCCCTTGCCCGGACTCCCATGAAAGCCTCTTGGCAGCTATCTGAATACCACTTTGTAGAACTCCCTGTAGATCACATAATATATATAAATTGTTAATACCCAATATGCCACATGAAGAGATATATATATATATATATATAATTATGATGATGACAAGATAAGATAAATTCCAAAAAGTACCTTATAGACGACGCCAAAACCACCTTGACCAAGCTTGTTTGATTCTGAGAAATTTTCTGTGGCAACCTTCAATGTTTCTAGATCAAACAACAGCGACTCCAGTGGTGGGAACTCAGTATCTTTTCTATCATCTGACCATGAGGAATATCGAAGTTCAAAGATCAAGAATATTTCTCCCGGTAGAAATATTAATTTCCAGGGTAGCTAATTGGGTGTTTGGTTCCATGGTAAAATATGGTTTCGTTACAAACTTGCCAAAGAGGTTGTTTGGTAACCATGACAAAGACTTACTTTTGTGGATAATGTTTTCTTTGATAAAAGATGTATGGGGCTTTTTATTTCCTTGTGGTCGTCCAGTACCCTCAATGTTTATCATATCTAACCAAATAGAATAATTTTTATGTTCTTAGCTATCTTAGATTTTATTTCAATATATAACTTTGTCAAAAAAATGTATAAGGCTTATTGTACAACCAAATACCTCATAAGGGAACATCAGTTGCATGCTCTTTCCTAAAGTTTAGGGAATATGAATGGTGATGACTGAAATCATATATAGGAATATTGAGATTTCTGAAATGCTAATGGGGTATTTGGTTGCATGACAAATTGAATTTTTTGTTACCCAACTAGGTTTTTGTAACAAAACTTCAAAACTAGTTAAAAGTGTGTCCGGCGAACATTGGAAAAACATGTTTTTCTAAATAATTTCTGTGATAAAAAGTGGTGATATGGTCATAACTAAATCAACTAATTTAGAACTGATAGAAATGCATACCCTACGAATCAATCATATATGATATGATTCAACATTTATAAAAATATCTCATTCAATTAATTAGGTAAAACTTTATTACTACCTCTTATTATATGCGAATATCATAATGAAGTCATTGATCACATGCGATGATGATTGAAGCATGATGAAATCATGATAATAAAATCGATCATGTAGAATTATGTGATCTAAATGTTCCTAGTCATAAGATCCTTGAGATGGGACATTAATTATCTAGATATATTAGTGTGTATGATGTCTTCTCATGTGATGAGAATGACCAATCTCATTGGTCATTAGTGTGGGGACACTAAGATACACGCATAAGTGCTAATTAGTGAAATGAATTCACTGAACTGGCCAATTTAGAAAAAACATGATCGGTATCTTACCAAATTGTCTATCAAGTTATTCTTACATCTCAATAGCACGGTTGGATCTTTGACTTGAGTCGCCAAAGATGTCTTACTAGATATATCTTGTAATTTAATTATTGACTTATGGATCACCATCTTGATGATCCAGTATAGTTGATGTATTTGTTGTAAGAGAAACTCGATGGAGGCAATTGAGCGGATAACAAGGGATCGTTCACTCTCTGTAGGAAAGAGAGAGAGATAGAGAGATATAATGTTGTATGGGAAAGTACCCTAAATCTTTGGCCAAGATACTTAGGATAATTGGAAAAGGAGTTTTCCAATTGATCCGAACCCAAGTATAGGATTCCATTGAGTTGAAATATTTAGGAGTTGACAATTGATGTCGAACCCTAACCGACTAAGACATTGTATGAACGAGGATTTAAATCTATGTGATAATTAATGTTGGAAAGGCTCAATGAATATTATTTAAATCCCCAAAGTCCTTTAGGATCATAAGGTGTGGCTTGTACCCTTTTGATCGGAAAGCTGTAAAATTGTTATCGGATTACGATTTTGATTTAATATAAAAGAATTATTCTTTTAAATTAATTAAAGCTTGAATCAAATTGACTATTGGGCCTAGTGGGTTACACACATTAGATGTAGTCAATAGTATGAGGGCATGAACATAATTTTATAAAAGTTTTGAGTTTTTGTGAAAAATTCTAACTTCTATAAATAAAAAGCCTATAAAGCCAAATCCTAATAAGCCAGGGCTAGAACACGCCATAAGCAGCCTCCCTTCCTCCTCTCTCCTTTTGAAGGTGATCTCCTATGGTCAAACTTGCATTTGGAAGGTTTCTGTAGGCCTAAAGGAAGGGAGAATTCGTCTATTAAGACATATCATGTGGATACCGCTAGAGACCACCCACTTAAATGATTTTTAGCAAGGAGGAACATTATCTCTTCATCCGTTATGAGTGATTTTGAAATTTTCATAAGGTACACTCATTCTACTTCGTATTCGGTTTCCAATTTTATTCGTTCAGCATCGACCAAGACAAATACCATGATTTGAGGGAATCAAAAAATTTTCCGCCGTCATAAATTGATTCCTTATAGAAACTACCTACTAACAATAAAGCATGTATAACTTCGGAACTAGTTTCAACTCAACTTATAAAATTAATTAATTGAAGTCATTAATATTTAATTGATTTAATTTATTAATAAATTCTTAAATTGTACAAAGGCCTTTTTTCTTCTGATCTATAGTTATACGTGGTCACCACCCTTTTGTACTCTTATCTCACCAAACATGGTAATTTTACGTCTTTATCTATCTTACATTTTATTTTAGTATACTTTTTATCATGAAATTATATAAAAACTATAATGCTACCAAACACCAAACAGACCAACAACTTACCGGCAGTTTCCCTTCGCCAATTTTTTTTCTTCTTCCGGCAGATGAAGACTATTAATGTTATGGCTGCAATAGCAATCAGAGGGATTGCTATCGCCAAGGCTATCTTCAAGGTGCTATCCTTTTTACCTACACAAAAGGTTGCAAATTATATATATCACGCTTTCATCTTTAAAGGTGCAAAATAATATTAATCAATACCCACAACAAACCATAACCATGCATATATCTATATGCAAGACTCCAAGCCCCCGATCTACATGATCTTGTTGAGGCTTGGGCGGCATTTGGTTGGGATCATGTGGGGGGAAGCGATTGTTAAATAATCTTTTCCTTCCTTCACTTTTAAAAAAATTTGGATTCTGTGTGATAATTGTTAATCTCTACGATTCAAACTTTTCAATGTGGAAAGAGAATAGAATAATATGTGAATTTATGTCTTTCTTCCCAAATTTCTCTAGCAATTCTTAACTCGACTTTAGCTTTATTCTCAAATTTTATTAGGGGTCGGCCGTATATATTCCCTTCCCCCACTCATATCGATTTTATATTATTTCCTCACAAATTTTTAAATAATCTATTTTCTTGATATATTCATTTCTTATGATCTCACATTCGTCTTAATATTCTTCTTTTAGTGACACTTATTTTATAAATATATTTTTCTTTTATTGTCCAACATTCATTATCATTTAATGATAAAATTTTTATTTCAATTTTAATAGAATTTTGTTATTACATAAAATTATCGTAACTATTCTCCACTTCATCCAACTTATTTTAATATTATAATAATTATTATTATATTCTCCATCTTTTTGAATAATTGATCTAAGATATTTCAAATAGTTCTTTAGGTTGATTATCACCTTATCCAAACTAAAGCCCTCACATACTTCAATGTGATTTTTATTAAATTTATTATGTGTATATTTTTTATTTATCTTAAACACTTTAATTTTTAAATTATTTTTTCACAATTTTAGCTTTATATTCACTTTTTTATGTCTCTTCTATTAATACACTACTTGGGTGGACTAGTGGGGTCCATCAGACCCATTTTGGTCTTTTTCCCAGATCTTGTTGGTCAATGTTGATGTCATCTTTTTTGGGTCAAGTCTGGCTCAGTGGCCAACTGAGTGCTCAACTCAAAGCGTGATTGGATGATCGAGCCCCTCGGGACAGTGGCTTTAGTGCTAGGAGAGTTTGAGCGGCCACTCGAACTCAGGAAACCTACCTTGCGGGAGAACGGATTCCATCAGATGGGGGTGGAGGGAGTACCCTCCACCATCTCATAGACAAGGTAGGTCCCATATATCGAGAGAACGGATCCCCTCAAGTGGGGGGTCAGGTGGAGGGTGGAGGGAGTAGCTTCCACCATCTCACAAATAAGGTAGGTCCCACATATTGGGAGAACGGATCCCCTCAGGTTAGAGGTGGAGAGAGTAGCCTTCACCATCTCACAAACAAGATAGGTCCCACATAATTTTTTAGGTGATATCACATTAAATCATCATTGAATACACCTTAGACTAATCTTATTTGTGAGAGAGTGGAAGATACTCCCTTCACCGCACCCGCCCCCGTCCCCCCGTGTGGGCAGGCCATACCAATAGGAGAGCGGATCGCCTCAGTCCTCAGGTGGAGGGACTTGTGTCAGTTCCCAATTAGAAACGGTCGCATACTCCTGTCACTTAAGTGACAGTTCAAAAACTGGTTCGATGAACCGCTACCGACGCCTTACTGACTCGTTACCGATGGATAGTGAGTTACTAAGGCGTCGATAACGGTTCAGCCCTTTTCGGTAACGGGTTCATAACTTTCGAGTTATGTTATTGAATCGTTACTGAACTGCTACCGAAAAATACCGAAAGCCTTACTAGCTCCACCTGGGGATTGAAGTGAGGCGTCATTCATCCTTCATTTTCTAGCTGCGGCTACAGTGCAGAGCAATATTTTAACACGTACTCGATCCGGCGGCTGCTGCTGAGGGGGCCAGTGGCTGTCCAGCGGTGGCCGTAGGAGACCCTCCCGGCGCTGGAGTGGATGTTGCCGGCGGCGAACTAACAGCGGCTGTGGCATTGTAGAAGGGAAACACCTCGTAGCTCAAGACGCGGCTCCCTCCGATCACTCTGGCCCCTTGCTTCCCGTCGCAGCAGACGGGTATGAAGCTGATATGCCCCCTAAGGCACTGGTCGCAGATGTCCGGCGAGAGGTCCCTGGTGCACTGCACCAGCGCGTAGATCTTCCTGAAGATGGTGTAGTTCACCTCGCCCGCCGCAAACCTGCGCGGCGAGCTTCTGGCGGCGCTCGTGGTTAGGTTCCATAGCAGCCCAGCGAGGAGGCCGTTGAAGGCGGAGGGGTCGGAGACGTTGTCGATGTTCCGAATGTAGTACTGGGTGCCCGCGGAGGAGCCGAAGAAGTCCTGGCCGGAGTACCTCAGCAGGCAGTTCTCGTTCTCGTACAAGATGGTGGCGCCCTTGCTGCTGGGGCACACCCTGACTATGTCCTGCATGGCACCCGCCAGGCACGACTGGCACTGATCCTGCATCAGGTCGCCCCGGCAGAGGGCGTGGCCGAACACCTGGTCCGGGGACCGGCCGGCGGTGGCGTTGGAGTAGCCGGTGGCCGGGGCCGCGGCGGTGAGGGTGGCGACGAGGCGGCCGAGGTTCGCCTGGAAGGTGCCGTTGGCGGTGTAGTTTCCAGCACTTTTGTCACATGTGTTGTATTCGAGGGTCGCTGCCGCCGCCGTGCCGGCAGGGCGCCGGTCGGAGGCCCAGAGGAGAAGCCATGATAGCAAGAGGAGCAGGAGGTAGCTGCGGCGGCGGAGACAGGAAGCCATGGTCTCTCAGCTTCACCTCGGAGGAGAAGTCTGCCGAAGACGAGACGACTCCGTGGTAACATTAGAAAGAAAGAAACATTCAACGTCCGCACGGAAAGTCAACTTCAATCTTTACAATATTAATTAATTATGTTATTTTCAAAAAAAATTCTAAATTAGTTATTGTATTTTCGTATGATGAATATTAAAGTGTATTTATAGAGTGCATTACGCAATATGTTTTTTATGCTGTATTAGCTGTACATACGTCATCCACCTAAAATTATCCGCCTATGAGCAATTTACTCAACAAAACTAAATGTACGAGGGGTGCAAACCGGTGAACACATAGTTTGAAATTTGGCTCCATAAAAGTTAGGATCTAACTTATTTATTAAGTTAAAAGAATAATTTTGAAAAAAAATAAGATAAAACTCTTTTTTAACGAACCAAGTTTGAAAATTATGAACATTAATAATTATATCGTATCACGTAAATGCATATAAAATAAATTAAAATATAACAAAATTTATTGTTAAACTTAGATTAAGCTTAAAAAGCAAGTTAAAATTCAAAATTCGCGATTAAGTTAAGATAGAGTTTGACTTTTATAAACGAGTTCATATTAAGTTTGATCTTAAAAATAGATCGAACTTGAGTCGAGTTGTTATTTGAGCTGAGCTCTAATTTGACTAGTTAGCCAAACTTGAACAAGAGTTGAGTTTACTAGTATCAAATTGAGCTCGAGCTCGAACTCAAACTTATGGAAAATAAACGAGTCAAATTTGCACCCTTATTCTTTGAGAAACTTTTTTAAGAAGACAATGCGGATGAGCTCTGGACAATATCTTTCATACCATATATTAGAATAATGGTTTAGTTCAATAGACAGCAGGTAATATGTAATTATGGAAAACTTTGACGTAACCATATATGTTAGACTAATGTTATTATGTACCATATGACTTTTGTGATGCATCTCCTTTATTCCAATTTTCTCCTCAATTTCTGAAATCCCGGAGGGGTGCAAATAGAATCTAATATTCTTATATTTAAATTCGATAAAAATTAATAGTTTCGTAATATATTCTCGTGTCCTAGACTTATAGGATAACTTATCCAAATCTAAATAAAAAATAGTCAATTCATATTGGTTTCGTTTTATCCAATTTTTAATGAAAATAGTATATATATAAATTAAAATTATAATAAATATATATTATTAAAAACATGATATATTATATAAAAGAGTAAAAATAAATAAAATATATATTATATAAAAAATATGAAATTTATTGCCATTTTAATAAAATTTATATATTATAGATTTTATAATTTATCAAATCATTTAAATTTAAATAGTGGAAATATATTTCAAATAAAATCAGAATACGATGGTTCTAATTTAATCAAAATCAGAATTGAAATCGTTTCAACTCTAGCGCTAGGTAAACGTTGCTTGTTTGATGCCCGGCATAATATCTTCTATAAGAAAAATTAGACTAATAAAACAACACAATATGTCTCTTACTTTTTTAAATTTTCAGTTACCAAGCATCTCCGAGTTTGTAGCCTGCAACTGGTTTTGGACTTCAAAATATTGTGGATCACGTTTGAGTGAGTCAAATATCCTCGCCTCAGTGCCACCTTGTGAAGGAACCTTCCAGAGTTGACAATAGAAAGGGATAGAAATCTTAACTTTACTTACATATCATATACTTATGGACATATATTTAGTAAGTAAATTATAAAATTCTCTCTCTCTCTCTCTCTCTCTCTCTCTCTCTCTCTCTCTCTCTCTCTCTCTCTCTCTCTTTCTCTCCACATCTAGAGGTGACCCACTATGATGCGGAAGATATCGATGAGATGACATGATACTACGATCTACATCTATATATATATATATATATATATATATATATATGGCTGACGGTGTTTTGACTTGGATGAGGAGCCACACATGGTATACCATATAATCGTGAAGTTTTACTTTGAGGGATGCCACAATGTCTTTGGGCATCAGCGTGCGATCCCGAGTTCGAATCCGAGTCTTCAACTGGAGGAAAGTAAAAATTGTATCACTTAAATATATAAAATAAATTAAAATTTAATACAACCTACGTCTAAACTTAGATTAAGCCTGATAAATAAGTTAAAATTCATGTTTCGAAAATGAGTTAAAAGATGGAGTTTGAGTTTTATAAATGAGTTGATATTAAGTTTGAACTCGAAAATATATTGAACTTGTTCAGTTCGGTTGTTATTTGAACTAGAGTTTAGTTTACTCGTACGAACCGAACTGGAATTCATGTAAAATAAATGGAGTTAAGTTTGCATCCATATTCTTGTTAGAAATTTCTTTGAGAAGGAAATGCAGAGGAGCTCCTTGGGATGGATAACATCTTCGTCACCTTATATTAATTAGAATAACAGTGTGTTGTTCAATAATAGATAATAAGTAATATGTAATTATCGAAAACTTTCACATAACTATATATGTTACCACACTTGACTAATTTTATTATGTACCATATGACTTTTGTGATACACATCCATTTCACTCCACCTTCTATTTTCATATTCTTCCTTTTATTTATTTGCATGGGTGCAAACGGAATCCAATATTCCTGTATTCCAATCAAGATTTAATAAAAATTAATAGTTTCATAATATATTTTTGTATCCTATAAACTTATGTGACAACGTATCCAAATCTAAATAAAAAACAGTCAATTGCATATCGATTCTTTTTATCCAATTTCTATAAAAATAATATATATAAAAGTTAAAATTATAATATATATCATTAAAAACATGATATATAAATATAAAAGAATAAAAATAAAAAAATAAAAAAATTTATATAAGATTTGTTTATTATTTTAATAAAAATTGATTTGTATCATAGTTTTTATAATTTATCAAATCATTTAAATTCCAATAGTGGAAACATATTGTCCGGGTTCCACAGGCAGAGGTGGGTGCCCGCGGAGGAGCCGAAGAAGTCCTGGCCGGAGTACCTCAGCAGGCAGTTCTCATTCTCGTACCAGACGGTGGCGCCCTTGCCGTTGGGGCACACCCTGGCTATGTCCTGCATGGCACCGGCCAGGCACGACCGGCACTGATCCGGCGTGAGGTCGCCCCGGCAGAGGGCGAGGCCGAACACCTGGTCCGGCGACCGGCCGGCGGTGGCGGGGGCCGAGTTTTTTTTTTAAATAGCACCCTTTTTTATTTTTTATAAGAATAGCATCCTAACTTTTAATTTTGCAGGAATGGCACCGTTTGACGAAAGTTACTCTTTCATACAACGACTTGTAAAAAAGTCGTTGTATATAGTAACGACTTAAAAACTTTAGCAGTTAAAGTCGTTTAACTGATAAACAACTAGTGATCAATATATCATTAAGGCTAATCCCGTGGCCGTATTAGTTAAAGTCGTTTAAACATACTACGACTTTTTAAAATCGCATTGTAAAGTCGTTGTACGATATCACGACTTACAAGTCGTTTTAGGGCCCCACGGACCCTTTCCCGCTCACCCATTCGACTTTGCTTCCTCGCCCTCCTCGTTCGACAGTTCTTCGACGGCAGCCTTCGGCGGTGTTGAGGCGGCTTGCGGCGGCTTGTGGCGGCGTTGAGGCTGCGGCGGCAGCGGCGTTGAGGATGCGGCGGCTTGCGGCGGCGGCGGCGGTGTTTACACTGGTGGTGACGGAGTGTTGGCTGCGGCGGCGGTGTTGAGGCGGCTTGCGGCATTGAGGCGGCTTGCGGCGGCGGCTAGGGCAGAAGCTTCTCAAGCAACCTGTGTGTGCGGTGGTGCGGTCGTAGAGGGGTGAGGGTCTTTGGCAGCGACGGCTAGGGTGCAAAAAGGAGGCGTTTTTGCAGGCATTGCTCACTTCTGTGATCGTAAAGAGCATTTGGTAAAATGTTCTTGAGCTTCTTAGCCTTCTTAGCTTAAATATTTAGTATGTTTGTTGATTTCTTTATGTCGCCAAAAGTTAGCATACAATGCGGAGGCGCAAAACTTGGCATACAATTGAGTTGGCAGACAGTGCATCCTCGGTTAAGGAAAGGGTGGGGTGGAGAAGAATCTGACTACTTTTTTTTTCTTTACAGATTTGTTAATTCATTATTTTCTTTTTGTGCATGCGTTCTGTAAGATTGTTCATTGAGCTGCTTATCCCTTTTTCTTTTACCCTCTAGGTTCACTATGTAAATTACTATGACCGCAAATTTTAGACCAATCATAGAACGAAATGAAGAAATCTTTGCTCTCACATAACTGACAAAATATGCCTACCGTATACACTCAAGGAAGTGAAACATGCTAATATGACCCATTCTATTATGAGAGTGGATTGCATCAGAAGCTAGGAGGGAAATCTTAATCTCCATTTCGTGGACATCACACTATACCCTAATTTAAAATGCTCACGTGAGAAGTAGTTTGGGTATTTTTTTTATTAGTTACTAAGTTGTGCATATACTTATATCAACCCTCTATGCACCTCCCATCATTTACCCGTGCATGTAACCTCCTCATGTATGTGTTTGAAGAAGGGCACCTATCTACCTTTGAATATTTGTGGTAGATATATGTGGTTCATTTTTTTTAAATATTTGTATGAAAGTCAAGTAGGATATATTATTACTTTGTTTCATATAAATTAGATATGTGTCCGGTAATAGACTTTAAGTCATGTCCTAAAAAAGTAGGGTAGGAAGTTATATTTGATTATTAGATTAACTCACTAAAGTTTTCAGGGTAATAGATTTTAACCATGTCGTTGAGGAAAGGAGCAGCACCTCATGGAATTCCATACATGTCGAATCATGTTAGTATGACAGTTGTTTGTCACAATATACGTGTAACATTACTCCTTCGGATGTTGAAGCCGGACCAAGTAATACAACTTGTCACAATGAGATAGACATAAACGAAGAGTTTGAATCAGAAGGTACATATGAAGAATCAGAAAGTGATAATGAAGAAGTACTGAATCAAATGCTTGATAGCATTGTCGTTGTTGATGAGTACCATGAAAGTGAAGATGTCAATTGGATCAATAGTGCAATTGCCGATAACACATACGTAGACAGTGATAATTCAAATGTTTGGTGGACATGAGAATGAGGACATAGTTAGAAGTGACGGTGAAAATGTTGAAATTGCCGTACAGGATGTCTTCACATCTAAAGAAGATTTGATAGCTATTGTTACTGCTTGGTCTTTAAAGCGTAATATGCAATACCGAACAGAAAGGTCGTCGAAGTCTAAACTAACCTTGATATGTCATGAGAAGCATCAAGGTTGTAAATGGAGGATACATGCTTGTGTTAGCAAAAAAGTAGGTGTATTGTGGAAGGTTACAAAATATGATGGCAATCACACATGTACTACTTCAGCACAAAATATGAGTCATAGACAGCTTACATCTACTACAATATCACGTTTAATTTTACCTATACTTCGATGTCGCTTGAATGTTCAACCAACAGATATAATGGATATGGTACAAGTTAAGTATTCTATACGGCCATCATACTACAACGCATGGAATGCTCGGAGAAAAGCTTTCGAAAAATTGTTTGGTGATTGGGAAAATTCATATACTCACCTCTTGAGATACATGGAAGCTGTCAAGCTGACAATGCCCGGCACAACATTTAGTTACTTATGTGAGGATGATAACAACTCAAGGTTGAAAATTTTCTTTTGAAGTTTTCAGTCGTGTATTGAAGGGTGGAGGTTTTGCAGGCCAGTTTTAAGTGTGGATGGCACTTTCTTGCATGGAAAATACCGCGGTACATTACTCGTTGCTTGTGGTGTGGATGCTAATCAAGGCTTATTTCCCATCACATTTGCAATTGTAAATAGTGAAAATAACCATTCATGGTCATGGTTTTTTAAATAAATGATAACATACATTCCATCAATTAGAGAACGACGACATGAACTTTGCTTCATTTCTGATAGACATGTTTCAATTAAAAATGCAATAGAACAATGGTTTCCTTTGGCATCTCATCGATATTGTCTACGTCATTGTCGGCAAAACTTTCAAAAATAATTTGCTGGGGCAGATCTTTACAAGAGAATGTACAGTGCAGGTGTTACTTGTAACATGATGGACTTTAATAGTAGAATGTGCGATATTCAACTACGTTCTCCAGAGGCATATGACTGGTTGTTACAAGTTAATCCAGAGCATTGGGCTTTAGCATGTGACACAGATGGGAAGAGATTTGGAATTATGACAACAAATTACTCGGAATGTTTTAACAGTGTCCTTAAAATTGCTAGGGGATTACCCATCCATGCTCTTATACACATGACATACCATAGACTTAGAATGATGTTTTTTCAATGACGTGCAAAGGGTTTCAATCTTGGGACACAACTTACTCCACGATTTGAGAAGAAGTTGACAGAATTGAAAGAAAAAAGTAGAGAGATTATTATTGGAGCCCGAGTAAACATGGGAGAACGGGATGTAAACGATTCTTTAGGCCGTGTGTTCCGCATTGATATCCATGAAAGATCACTTTCATGTACTTGTTGTGAGCCTCAATTACTTCATTTCCCTGTAAACATGCAATTTGTGCTATCGGTTCTGTTAATTGGGATCCATATGCATATGTGTCAGATTGGTTCACAAGCCACCAATATCGATTAGCATATCAATGGGAATTTCATACTGTCTTAGATGCACGCTACTGGCCACCCTTTGAGCCAAGTAGGAACTTGATCCCGTTATTACCACCGAGCATTGTGAGGAAGACCGGGAGGCCACGAAATAAAAGATTGCCTATGGTAATGGATAGCAATCCAAGCAGACAAAGAAATCAATGCAGTATCTGTAAAGAACGAGGTCACAATCGCTCTACATGTGTTCATAGACGTAACAAGTATGTTTGTTATTTCTAATTTTTTTTTTGTCCACGTTATTGTTATATACACTTTTGTTATAATGAAGCATGTATGTTTTTAATTGCATGTTATGATTGAAAGTTTTGCAACTTATGATTGAATTTTAATTTGCAGCAATGAATCTAGGACCGCGTGACACATCACTTTTGCACGGACAGGGCAGACATCGATCTACAGATCCGGAGGTAATATTAGTTGCTATTAACCCTTTGTTATTTTTCTCTATTATTCTTTGTGCATAGTTGTAACGAGCAATTGATTTGTTATTCATTTTGATCTTTGCAGGGTGGTACATTACTGACATTAGTGAGCCATTTTAGACATATGTCCAGTTGGGTTGTAAATAATGATGTTGTTTTGGAGTATTTAGAGCGGGGTGTTTTTTTTTTACCTCACGTACCTTCGTTGGTTTCCTTTGGACCGGCAATTGATCACTACTCTCGCGGAGAGATGGCGTCTTGAGACGTCTACTTTTCACTTTCCACGGGGTGAGATGACTGTGACATTACAGGACGTCTCGATGATATTGGGGTTACGTATAGATGGACCTCCCATCATTTTCCCTCTACGAGTTCCTTCCCAGGATTACGAGAGCTGGGTCGACGTTGCAGAGCAGTTTTTAGGTGTTCGGCCAGATTTGGATGACATGGGGCCCAGTCGGTCAACTGCAAAGTTGACGTGGTTGTCTAGGCAATTTGGTGATAGGATAGCTGAATTACCGGTTGATGATAACGAGGAGAACCGGTTGGTGTGTCTTCATCATGCTAGAGCATTAATGTTAATGTTCATAGGATGTTTTTTGATGCCAGACACTTCTGGGAGTGAGGTTCATATGCAATATTTATTGTTTATGGAAGATATAGATCTATGTGGGAGATTATCTTGGGGTAGTGCGGTGTTGGGATTCTTATACCGCCAATTATGTTCAGCTACGTCCTCGACACGTAATCGTATCGGGGGTTGTCTGCATCTGCTACAAGTACGTTTCAATAATTTCTTAAGTAATTTCATTACAAAATATTTCATTTACTAATTTATAATATTGTTGTTCAACAGATATGGTCTTGGGAACATCTACATGTTGCCAGACCCTTCATTGCACGGCAAATTGAGAATTTTGAAGTTTAAAGACCCGTGGGGTGTAGGTAAAATCGATATCACCATGATGTCAATTATTTAGTTAAATGTAATGTGATGTTGTGTTATTCATTTTGGCAGGTGGAACCTAAATGCGGACATTATACGTCCAAAACATAGGTTCACTTTACTTTTTTATCGGAATGAGTTGGATATGGAGGAAGCCAGCCAGGTAATAATATGATAACATTCTTACTCGTCTTTACTTGCATATATGAATGTAAATTATTTTTTTATCCATGACAGATAATATGGCAACCGTACACGGAACAGGTGATGAATTCTGTACTACCTGTGTGTTTGGAGAGTAGAGAACCGTGGTTAGCTTCAGTTCCATTATTGTGTTGCTCGGTCATGGAAGTGCATGCTCCTGAGAGAGTATTGAGACAATTTTGGCTTCTTCAAAATGAGCCAAATGATCGAGAACAATATGATAGAAAGGATGGACGTGGGCGTTGGTCAACGAATTGGACACTTGAATATGCACGGTACATTACATGGTGGAATGCACGAATGGACCATGTATATAGGGATAGAGAAGGAGAAAATGCATTAGAGGATGAAATGCAAACACAAAGGTATACGGATTGGTATATGGAACGTACAGTTCCGTATCTTGTGAGGAATACTTCAGATCCTCCAATCCAATATTATCCAAGAGGACCTTCAGAGCGAGAAATGGTAAAGCTACACATTCTTCATTTAAATTTATTTCTTTGAGTCATTATGATAGCATCTTTGATCAATTATTTCTTGATGTTATCTCTTTAACAGCTTGGTGCACATAAGCGTATCACGGAGATGTTGGTTACACGTAATGACTATCAACTTCAACAAACAAAGATAGATATCATTGAGTTACAAAGAGAAATGTACAACAAACTCCATATTGTGATGCCAACATTTACACCAGCGCAAGATCCGATGCAATCTCTGTTTGGATCATGGTTGCAACCTCCTTTCTTGCATAGTGGACCGGGGGAGCCTTCCTCAAGACTGCAAGAGCAAAGTACACAATAGGGTGCCCAAGAACGTGAAGAGGAGGTGATTACACCGGCATAAGCTATATTTCAAACACAACAGTCCGATGTCATAGATCAAACTCTGCCGGTTCCTCTTCATCCAAGAAGACATGCAAATCCCCTCCCCCGTCCAGACCGAAGATATGTTAGAAGAAAGGGTGCTGGGAGAGGGAGAGGGAGAGTAGAGGATTGATAAACTTTCTTAAATTTCTATGTAGATATCTTGTTTTAGTTTTAAGTAACTTTTACTTAAATTTCTTTGTGGTGTTAGAACATCTTTTGAATATTTTCATTTACAAAGTTTGTGTGTGGAATGTATGTGTGGAATGTACAAGTTGTGTGGAATGTACAGGTTTTGTGTGGAATGCATGTGTGGAATGTACAAGTTGTGTGGAATGTACAGGTTTTGTGTGGAATGCATGTGTGGAATGTACAAGTTGTGTGGAATGCATGTGTTGTGGAATGCACAGGTTGTGTGGAATGCATGTGTTGTGTGGAATGTACAGTTTGTGTGTGGAATGTACAGTTTGTGTGTGGAATGCATGTGTGCAATGTGGTGTTTCTTTGAATATTTTTTGAATAGGTGGACATTGTACAGGTTACGTACGATTTCTATATGTGGTGGGGTGTGGCAAATGTATTGTACATGTTTTTTTGTATATGGGGAGCATAGTTTCCCCGAAGCAAAATTTTGTTCTGTTTTTTTTATCTGTAACGGGTAAAGTCGCACTATATTAGTGCGACTTTCTCAGATAGTCGTTATTTCATTTAACGACTTACTATGGGGGCGATGCAAAGTGGTCATATTATTCTGCGACTTTCAAGTCGCTCTGGAATACCACGACTAAGTTTCCGCCGGCCGGTTTCTGGGAGATTTCAAGTCATACCTTTTATGTACGACTTGTTAATAAAATCAATTTATCAAACAACGATTTTAATTAAGTCGTGGTATCTTTCTACGTCTTTGTTAATGAATTTTAATAAAGTCGTAAAATAATCACGCAACTTTAAAGTCGCTGTTTTATACCACGACTTTATTTAGTCATTTTTTAAAAGTCGTATCATCATCATACGACTTTAAAGTTTGTGTTTCGGAACGTTGTTTTCTAAAAGACTCAAGTCGTGATACTATAAAACGACTTTAAGTTAGGCTGTTACTGAGTCATTGTACGATATAACGACTTATTTAATAAGTCGTTTAATATTATACCAACTTATTTTTGTCTCAAAAACACCTTACAACGCCCCGGTTAAAGGGTTTAGACTGAAATCCATATAGTCGTTGTATGAAAGTACGACTTTCGTCAAACGATGCCATTCCTGCAAAATTAAAAGTTAGGGTGCTATTCTTATAAAAAATAAAAAAGGTGCTATTTAAAAAAAAACTCGGCGGGGGCCGCGGCGGTGAGGGTGGCGGCCGAGGTTCGCCCGGAAGGGTGCTGTTGGCGGTGTAGTATCTGGCGCTACTGTCACAGGTGTTGTACTCCAGCGTCGCTGCCGCCGCCGTGCCGGCAGGGTGCCGGTCGAAGGTCCAAAGAACAAGTCATTACAGGAAGAGAAGCAGTAGGAGGTATCTGGGGGCAGAGAGGTTTTTTTTTTAAATTAGTATCCTTATTTTTTTTTATTTTTCAGAATAGCACCTATATTTTAATTTTACAAAATAGCACCCTTTGGTCAAATTTGGACATTTAAAATCCAACTTTAAGTCAAGTCAAACATTTTAAGTCTGACTTTAATATTTTTTATTAAAAAACTTAAAAATATTTTGATAAAAAATATAATTAAGATTGTAAGATAATAAAGTCGGTGTAATAGACATTGGTTTTTAAAATAAAAAATAAAGTCAGAATTAAAATGTTCAACTTTTATATCCTTATTTTAAAGTCGCAATCAAAAACTCCGATTTTAGACTGCGACACTAAAGTCGGAGTTAAAAACTCCGACCTTTAAAAAAATAATATGCAAAAATTAGGGTCTAATGCAAGTAGGATATCCAAAATCCGACTCTCTTATTAAAGTCGGAGTCTAAAAATCCGACTTTAACATTTTAGTGTAAAGTCGGATTTTTTGACCACAGCTTTAGTCGGATCAGTTTTGCAAATTAAGAGATAAGGTGCTATGTTTAAAATTAAAAAAAAATAAAGATGCTAGTTTAAAAAAAAAGAAAAAAAACTAACGCCATGGTCGCAGCCTCAGCTCGGAGGAGAGGTCCGATGAAGAAGAGAGGACCTCACGGTTATATTATAGAAAGAAGCATTCGACGTCCCACACGGTGAGTCAAACTTCCACCTGTTCCATATTATTCAATAGTTTTATCACCAAACAATACAATGGATAATTTTTATATTAAGTGTACGATGGAAATATTAAGTGTTACATCAAACCATCAGCCCACGAGCAATGCTACCCAATGGAGGCGCTAAATATATACAGTCGCACATGAACTAATACCCTCGATCGGCAACTAGCTCCAAACTAACTCCGTAAAAATTCGATCAACTGGTTTAATTAATATGTTAAGAGGATGAGTTTGGGAAAAAAAGAAGAAGAAGATAAAACTTGATTTATCAACGAGTCAAGATTGAACAGATTCCTGTTCGTCTCAAAAAAACACGCAAGTTGTTAGATCAAATATTTACTTAAAAATTTAAAATTTGAAGATTAAATATTATATCGTATCAACTAAATATATAAAATAATTCAAAATAAATTTTAGCTTATGTTTAAACTTAGAATATGTTTAATAAATAAACTAAAATTCAAGTGAGTTCTAATTAATTTTATAAGTGAGTTCGTATCGAGTTTGAAGAGAGATTAAACTTGAGTGGAGTTGTTATTTAAACTCTGAGGACACGTTTGGTACGAGGATAACTTGGGGATAAACCAGGTTTATCCCCAAAATTTAGGGGATAAACCTGATTTATCCCCAACAAATTTGGGTGCCAAACCAGCCATGAGTGTAAATAAGAGTTGAGTTTAAGTAGGATAAAATAAATTAATAAAATCTGCACCCGTGAGAAATTATTTTGCAAAAGAAAATGCAGAGGAGCTCCTTCTAATGAACAACATATATATCTTCGTCACCATATATCAGAGAATAAAAATATAGTTCAATTGATAATAGGTAATATACAATTATGGAAAACTTTCACATAACCATACATGTCACTACTCTTGGGCTAAAATTATTAATTATGTACCATACGGTGATACGTACGTTTACTTTACCCCACCTTTTATTTTTTATTTTTTCCCTCTATTTGCACCAAGCGTTTAAACGTAATCTAATATTCTGATCAAGATTTGATAAAAACTAATAGTTTCGAAGTATATTTTTGGATCTTACGATAACTTATCAAAATCGAAATAAAAATAGTCAATTTGGTATCCTTTTATCTAATTCTCATAAAATTAGTATATGACATGTACATATTTAAAAGTAAAAATAAAAATATATTATATATTATATAAAAAAATAATTGTACAATATTTATTTGCTATTTTAATAAATTTTGATATGTATATCATAGGTTTTTTAACTAATCAGATCATTTTAACGTCAGATGCAAACTATATAAGATTCAAGGTAAAATCAGAATGCCATGGTTCTAATTTAATCAAAATTAGAATTGAAATAGTTTTAACTCTTGTCGGAGTCGGAACTGTACCGCTACGCCAAATTGGTACCCTAAACACAAATTCTGTGTGCGCTAGCAAGAGGTGAAGGCAACTTTCCTTGATGGGAGATATAATATCTTCTACAAGGAAACATTCCATTCATAAACAATACAATACGTTCTTACTTCTTAAAGTTTCACTGACCAAGCTTCTCCAAATTTTTTATTAATGTTGACTACGTTTGAGTAAAATATCCTCGCCTCGATGCCCTTGCGAAGGACGCTTCTAGAGTTGACAATAGAAAGGCACACTAAAAAAAATCTCAACTTTGCTTACATTAAATACTTATCTCTCTCTCTCTTTCTCTATATTTAGAGGTCCTCATGACCCACTATGACGAGATGATCAGAATCAAGGAGGGAGGGGTCGCGGGTCGCGACCGGGTCGCGGGACCCCAGGCCGACCCGGTCGTGACCGGGTCGCGACCCTATTTTTTAAATTTTTTTTTTGAAAATTTCAAAAAAATAAGAAAAATGCGAAAAAAAATCTGAAAAAATTGCAAAAAAATTGGAAAACTTAAATGACATGATTTAAATAAATAATACATCAATTTTATTCCAACGTGATGTGTTCTACACTTTGTAGGTAGTTGATGTACTCTCCCCATGTCATTTGGGTTGAGTACAAAGCTTGATACATGTACACATGACGATCATATTCGTCAGTCCCTCGAAAAACTATCTTAAGACTTGATCCAAACGAGTCACCATAACTATAGGTCGATTGGATCGAAGTATCCGATGACTCCACATAATTCATTCCACAATACTCTTGAGCGTATGTAGGGAACCAAGAGCCTTGGGATGAATCATACACATAGTCGGAGGCATCGTGGTATTCTGCTCCAACTCCATGGTTACGATGACCTCCTCTACCTTGTGGCCTTCTACCATGATCGATATCTTGGGTTGCATGAGTATATTGCTCCTCGCTGGTAAAACGTAACGACGTTGTAGGAGATATGGGAGGATCTGAGGTCTCTTGTACTTGTAAAGTGTTCGCGCCCCCGTATCCAGCACCATCATCGCTGCTACTCTTTGACGACGAATCCTCGGACGTCTGGTACTGCACTCGGATGTTCGGCTCCGGCGTATCTTCTCGATCGTCTTCGACCGTATCGACATCTGCAATATCAAAAGGATCGGTCATAACTTGTTTACCTTTTCGCCTACTTTGCGTACCTTGACTAGTTCCTTCTCCGGTCCTCTGGCGCTTTGCTAGAGAGGGAGGGATCTGGAATTCTTCGGCCAAAGGGACATTGTCGAGCACTCCTTCAGCCCATTGTCTGTCTTCTGGGTTGAACTCTGGTTCTCCCAACCCTTCTCGGTCATTCACCCAAGCTTCTAAGGAGTTCTTCTCGTAGAATATTTGATCCAAATTGATGTCCTCCTCTTCAATTTGCGGCTCCTCGACCGAACGTCCCGCCGCCTGTGATATCCAACTCTTTTATTCCATCTGGTTCTGCTTCATTCTTTCCAAATTCCTCAACTTTAACCTCATGTTGTAGTGACAATACACGAGGTCTTCAAGCCTCCTTGATGTCAACCTATTTCTTTGCTTTGTGTGAATCAAACTGAATGTAGACTAATTTCGCTCGCAGCCCGAAGCCGAAGTGGTTTGACTTAGGACCCTGATGGCTACGTCCGCCAAGTCCTTGTACCCTGGTACTTTACCATGGTCCATCCACCAATCAGCTGCATAAATTGAATGTCTTACATTATTATCTAAGTAAACTTTGATTAATTAATTGATGAAAAACAATTCTACTTTGATTACATTATTATCTACGTACCCGGACTTAGTAGCATCACAGCTCGTTCAACTCTGCTCGTTCCAAAGTGAAAACTCCGCATTCTGTAATCATACATCTTGTTGCAAGCGATAATAGCCCGGTCGTCGTCACCAAGCAACCGTCGGATGACGCTCTTCACGTCATCTAATAGCTTGTTCGTTGCCTTGAAATGTGGACTATAGCAGTATCTTGGGTTGAAAAAGTAACCTACGAACCAAATAGTATTAGTAATCAACTTATACACAACTTTGATTAATAAAAAGATTAGTAAATGTTTAAGAAAATATACCTGCTGCATGTATGGGTTGATGTAATGTACGTTCCCAGCGACGATCTATAATATCCCACCACTTGGCGAAATCGGACACGGTCTTGGAGATTTCTTCTTTGGCTCTCTAAATCGCATCATATAAATACCCCATGTCTACTTTATTATCTCCGTCAACTATCCTTAGTACCTTCACTATGGGTTGGACGATGTCTAACGTCTTCTTTACAACTTTCAAAAATCTCTACTCTCTATTGTCTCTTCTACTTTTCTCCCCTTTCTCTTATCCGATGGGTTACATCTAGCCATCCAACTACCCCAACCCGGTGAAATGACCATTTGAGTTAGAGCTCTCCTTTGACTCAATAAACTTTCTAAGGAAATATAGTGGGAGGCAAACCGGGTTGCACCGGGCCGTAACAACTCTCGCCCCTTGGTGTGTTCCCTCATAAGTGCAAGGACAAAGTTGTGGTTATAAATAAATGAAGAAATAAACTGGGTTAGCTTAACTACCCTGTCTATTTGAGGATCCTTGCATATATCCTCCAACATCAAGTCTAAAGAGTGGGCGGAACAGGGTGTCCAATACAACTTTGGTCTTTTGACCATAAGCATCTGACCGGCCGATTTGTATGCGGCCACATTGTCTGTGACTACTTGAACTACCCGGCTCTCTCCTATTTCTTCTATCACTCCATCTATCAATTGGTAAAGATACTCCGCATTCTTTACCTGTCCTGATGCGTCGACCGACTTCCAAAGGACCGTGCCGGCTTGACTGTACACTAGAAAATTGATCATTGTCTTCCTAGTTATACCTGTTAAGTATAAGACATTAACTAAGTTATACCAAAAAGAATGTTTATACATCTAATATAAATGAGTAAAATAAAATTTAATTACCGGTCCATCCGTCGGTCATTAACGTGCAACCTCGTTCCTCCCATATGCGTTCAAATGATGCCACGTACTTCTTTGTTTCTTGCACCTCCATAGGAAGATATACATTGTATATCTCCTTTGGGTTTGGACCAGGCACTCCCCTCCCGACGTCTGCGATGGTGTCGATCATGTTCTCGTAGTATGGTACCTTCGCGGCATTTGCCGGGATGCTGTGGTGAAAGAACCACCTTGACGTTGCCCGGCCAATCCTCTCCTTACATAATTTGAGGTTCTTCATCGCCGTCGTGATTGTCGTTTGACGTTGTCGTGGTCTGGTAATTACGGGATCCACGGGACCTACTGCCGGGTCGTCGTCTTGTGTGAGATCATGAACCTCATCTTGCGGTTGGTTGTTGGATCCTCTTCCGCTACCTCGACTACTCCCACTTCCAGACCCTTGACCCATCATTCGGCCGGTGCGTCTATGGAACTCTTCCTCGGCGAATGATCTTCGACTTGCTTCCATTCCCCGTGAGAGTTCATCTATTTAAGAAACATTTAAGTATTTAACTACTTAATTATCCTTTAAAATAGAAGAATGAACAACGTTTATGAGTAACACCTCCCATACCTTCGTACTCTTCGTCTCCAAAAATATCCGGCCTCTCTTGTCTGGTTCCGTAAATGTGTACGGAATGTCTCCCCGGTTGTTGCAATTCTTCTCGGACGGTCTCCTTATGCCGTTTGCTAGTTCCCTTCGTTTGCTCCATCGCTTGTAGGTGCCTACGAAATTGAGCTCTGACCTCCGGCGGAGTCCGTGTGCAAGGAAGAACGTTTCCCTTCATGCCTGCAAGATGAAATTTTAAACGATAAATACCACCGAATATTACTTTGTCGCAATATTTACATTGCACTTTTCTCTCCGCCATGGAGATCAAATTGCAATGCAACCAAGCCGGATCACTCCGGGTCGCGCCGGTAGTTTGGGTTGTTTGGCTTGGAGAAGACATTTTTTTAATTAAATAATTACTTAAGTAAGTAATTAATTATTTAAAAAGCTAATGATGTTAATTAGTGACTACTAATGTAAGTATACTTTTAGTTATGTAAAATGAATGATTAACTAATTATATGATTAAGTAAGTAATTAACTATACCTTTCAACTAATGATGTGTTAAGTAACTACTAAACTAAATATCTAACTAATCTTCTAGCTAACTAACTATGTAAGTAAGCAAATAAGTATTAAAAAGAAGAAACTACTTAACTAGCTATATCAATGAAACAAATATTAAATAAATGAACTAATGAAATGCTTAATAAAATAATTAAGTAAATGAAGAACAAAATGAGAGCAATGAGAGCAATGAGAGCAAAAATGAGAGCTTGGGAGTGAGAGTGGGGGGTGGGAGTAAGGGGAGCCCCTTGGGGGCTATTTATAGCCCCCAAGGGGCTGAATGGGGGCTGCGGCCCCCCCATGACCGTTGGCAACGGTCATTCAACGGTCACATGACCGTTGCTAGCCGGGTCCGGCCGGGTCACGACCGGGCCGGTCGGGAGTAAACCCGACCGGGTCGGGGCCGCCCGGGTCGCGACCCAGCAAACCATGATCATAATATTACGATATATATATATATATATATGTATACATATATACGGATGATGGTTTTTGACTTTGATGCGGAGCCGCACATGGTATACAGCATATAAGATACTACGTAACCAAGAAAACCCATGGATATATTATCACGACCCGGACTTTTAACATGCACAGCAGAAGATAATTCGGCGACGTAATGGGGAAGAATATCGGTTTAGAATCAAATAAGACTAAAATCACAATCCAGATTCACCATTCCAAACGTTACAACCTATTAACATCACAAACAAACATCTATCTAATCAAATCAAATAACAATATTGAATAAATACTTCACTAGTTCTTCGGATTACCAAAACACCACTACGCTTCTGCTGCGCTAAACCTACAATCCTGAAAATATTAACAACAGAAGGGATGAGTCACCAAAGACTCAGTAGGATTTACACCCGAACTACCCTCCTATAATAATGATTTCTATTGATATTAAATATATATTAAGCCTAAAAATTCAGATTATAATATATAAGATTCAAGCTAATTATATATCTTCAATTAAGATGATTACAATACTTTTCTTCTACCTCATATAATAATATGACTATATGCAATAAAACCAACACATCATGCACATTTAACTACTCTAGGTATGCTCACAACACATACACCTGTTATAATACCAAAGACTTCATTAAACCACTAATACACATGACAAAATGTACAACTAAACACTTGTCTGAGTAGATAGCATGCTCCATTTGGACAATGTAGCCATGTCACAAAACTAGCACTAGATTTACCATATAGTAGGAAGTAACATATAGTAATTAAATTCCATAGTACACCTAGGCAGGGGCGTACTTAGGATAAACCACGACATCCAGGATTGAAGGATGCTCCGGATTCAACTAATCTTCGTTGCCCACGGTCCATTAACATACTCTGGTGAAGTAAACTTCCATCACAATGCAGCTCACTACATTAACCACATTTCACACAATGTAAGCATATAAATAACTCAGACAGTAACCATTAACATGAAATTGGCAATCCAAAAATGAAATACATAGAAGGACACCCATGGTTCTATGCACCACATATTTGCATACCATACCACAATCTAGCACAAATTAGAGCCATTCAATCATATGATGCATCTAAGTAGGATCATGCAAGCTACAAATTAAACATATCAATCACATGCTTTGATAGTCACTACTACCTACTACATATATGAAACTAAACTAAACTCTAACATCACTATGCCTAAATCTTACATCGGCTTTTTAACAAATCAGAATATATATATTAAAGATCACCGCAATGCAAACATGCTAAGCTAACTAAACTCAATGATAGGAAAACCTAACATGCTGTTTAACATACATAGATAATTAAATCAACCTAATCATGCATGGTTAAACAAGCTAATCTAACTATATCTAAACATGCCAATATGCTAGAAATAACCCACTAATTATTTCATACTAATCATGGTCATCTAAACATGTTTTTATAGTTTAATCAAATATATAAGAGTGCTAAGAATAACCGAGATGCCTACCTTAGCGGCAACGACAAATGGCGCACGGAATTCCAAGGGAATCAATCCAGATGATGAGTACGACGCGATCACGATGGCAATGAAAAATCGATCCAGGTGGTATTTTGACAATCTATTAGATTAAAGAGAATAAGATAAAATAGAAGAAATATAGAGAGAGAGGAGTGATCGGATAAGAGAGAGAAAAGAAGAGAGAGAAAGAAGAGAGAGAAAGAGGGCCTATATCGGCAGTGAGGGGGGGGTGCTGGTCCACGGCGGCGTACAAGTGCGCGGCCCAAGCGGCTAGTGGCCGTGGGAGGCAGTCGGTTGGCGCGCGATCAGTTGCGCGGCTGAGGGCAGTCAGCGGGGTGGCGCTGATAGGGGTGGGGCCGAAGCGCGCTTCACAGGGTGGCGGCAGAAGCCGTGGAGGCGGGCGGCGAAGTCAACGGGGGGCGTGCCAGGGCAAGGCTACGCCTGGGGGGGCTGGCGACTGAGCGGGGCGGGGCGGGGCGGTTGCGCGGGCGAGGCTGCAGGAGGGTGCGGAGCACGACGGCGGGGCTGACGCACGGCGAGGGGTGCGGAGGCCGAGGTGGCATTGCGAGGGCGGCTGGGGTCAACGCGGCGGGTGGACAAAACGGTAGGAGGCGCACGGGCTCGTGTGGACACGAGGCACTGCGGATGCCGGCGTGGCAAGGGACAGCGGCGACGAGGGTGACGGGCGGCTGAGGCAACGGGAGTTGGCCGACGGTGCGGTCACGCAGGGGCTCGCGCGCGCGGTGATGGCCATGCCAACGGAGGCAGGCGCGGGCGGCGAAGGGCGGAGGCGACGATGCAGAGGAAAAAGAAAATTGTGCAGCGGGGGGAAAACGGCGGACACAGAAGAGGAAAAAGGGAGATGGCCGCGACCGGAGATAGGAAGGGACGGTTTCCACCAGGGTATTCGATGGAGGGGGGTGGGGGAATGAAAAAAGTGGGGAAGAGATAAGGAAAGGGAGGCGACGGTTTTGATAGGAGATCTGGAGAGAGAAAAATGAGAAAGATTAAAGAGGAGAGTGTAATTAGTATTATTAAATCTTATAATAAATATAATAACTATCTTTTTAAAATCAATATTTACCCCCTAACGTTACATATATATATATACACAAGCAATTACGTAGGACAGTCTAAAGCATTACAAGAGGAAATTACATGCAGGAGCAGTACAAGAATTACGAGAATGTTCCAAATTTCGGAGATAATTAAGTCAGAGAAGGCATACATTTTCACCGTGTAATCTGTTGTGAAATGGTAGTCATATTTATTTATATCACCATTTTAGTTTACACACCAGTGTCTCTCATTATTACGTAGGAATTAATGTATGTCAACAAGTTAGAGAAGCTGGTCTCTTTTATGATGTTGGACATAAATATATATACAAGATCGGTGAAATCGATTATCCTACGTTTTTAGGTATGGGAAATTTTGTGGTTGGTTGAGTGATTTTATTCAATTCATTGAAAATATACATTTTTAAAATGTTTATAAATTTATCTATCTTAAGTGACATCTCTGCTTTGCCTTAATCTAAAATTTTAAGTTCTTAATTTCATCTCTAATCTGACGCAAGATCTATTAGTCAATTATCTTGGAAAATAAAAAAAAATTATCATGAATCACTTAAATTTAAGTGATTTTCGACATGTTTAGATGTTAGCTCAAATATTTTGTCAAATGGTCTAATCATCTAATCTCTAATCAGAGACCTCTGATCGAATCAGAGATTAGAATTTTTATCAGGTGATCTACATGTTTAATCATTGACCAATTCAAAGGTTAGATATCAGAGATTAGGCCCGGTTTCACTTTTGTTTTGGATGATGCTCTATCTAGCTATTTATAGGAATAATTGTCTAGAAACATAGTTGGACCACAAGTGTTATTGAAAACTGCTAGCTCTTGCCTTTATTAGCTATAAAATGGTCTTATAAATATGCATGACGTGTGTTGTAAATGGGTAAAATTCAGCATTGTATACCTCCATCATCCTCCTTCATAAGGTAGATTTTCAAAGAAAGAAATACTAAGGAACCATCCATTCTTTTAGCATTAGGCTTGTTAGAGACGAACAAATGGCCAATTGTTGGCATTATGCGAAACGTGAATTAGCTGTTTGACCAAATATATAATTGGAGCCCAAGTTTCATTAGGGGTGAGCACGATTCGGTTTGGTCCAGTTTGGACCATTTTTTTCCAAACTGATTCAACCCCTTAAACCGAACCAAACCAAACTGATTTCAATTCGATTTGGTCCGGTTTGGTTCGGTTTAAACCGAAAATATATAAATATATTTTAAATAATTAATTTTTACACATATATAATGGTTTTTAGTTAAAAATAATCAAAATAAATATTATTTCATTATAGAAATTATAAAAATTCTATTTTTAATAATATTATAATAAGTTTTGTATAAATTTTTTAATTAAATCGATTTAAACGGTTTAGTTTGTTTTAAATCGGTTTGAAGGACTTTCAAACCGAACCAAACCGAAAGGGGTTCAAACCGAACCAAATAGGTCGGTTTGGTTTGGTTTTTCGATTTGAACCATTTAATGCTCACCCCTAAGTTTCATTAACATAATTTTGTCACGTGCCACCACCAATAAGGTATACATGATCAAAAAAATTGTCGAATTTAGTGAGGTGTTTGTGTCACGACCGGAAATTTAAATAACATAACCACAATTATGCAGTGTGGTGACAGTGGGAGAAATTCATCACTTTGATTTCATAACCCAAACAAACATGTAACAACACTGATAACCAAGTTCATTCACAAGTTCTATCACTAAAGAAAAGAAACAACTAGATATAATGCAACTACATGACACCCTCACATGTCCATAACAAGCAACCTGACAAACTAGAAAAATCACTATACTCCAACACCAGGGGATTCTGGTTCTTCAACAGCCTCTTCTTGAGCCTTCAACCCAATCTCTTAATCTTCAATACCTGCTAAAAAATTTAACCCACAACGGGGTGAGTCCGGAGACTCGGTAGGATTTACACCCATTTCTTGCCAATCGGATAACTAACATATAATCAAGTAATGATAGATAACATATCTAGATTGAGATGTAATATAAATGATAATAATATTGTTAACCCCGCAAAAAAAGGGAAGCTGACCAAAGTACTCTGGCAAAAGGCAAAAGAAAAAAAAAATGCAGCATATATTGAAGTGATCAGGTTTGATCGGCTTGAATTAGCATGGTGCTATGAGACAGAAAAATGAGAAATCTATGCATAACGTGAGAATTGAAAAAAAAAAGCGACTACAAGCGAAGCAATTGTCATCAAAAAAATGGTCGCTAAGCACACAACCAGACGGGGCAGCTCATGTTTATGGTTTATTCATTAAGCCAATCGACCATGATCCTCCGAAGAGGTGGCCGGCGGCACATGTCATCTTCTGATAGGCCGAACGCCAACGATCCTCCAATGGAGGGGTCAACGACTACCTTTTGCAATTATTACCCTTTTTAAGTCGATCGACCATGGTTCCCCCAGAAGGGTGGTCGATGACAAATGTCATCTTCTTCTAAATCGAATGCCGACGGTCCTCCAATGGAAGGGGTCGACGACGACCATACCCGTTTACTAAGTCATGCTATGAGTTCCTCAGGCCATTTCACCCATGAAAATAGTCAACCACATTCAACACCATGTTAAACGCAACATTGAGGATCCCAAGAGAACACCGGGGGGGGGGGGCAGGTTCAGAACACACTAGACAAAACAAAATATGGACGGCAGAAAATTACAAATAAAAGAGCGATGGTTTCGGTGGCTGGTCGCCCTATCTGCCTATGACAGGCAGCGAAAATCCGTTGTCTTGGTTAAACATTCAATGCATGCCAAACTGTATACAAAAAAAAAAACTGTAATACCATGATGAACAGAGGGGAAACAGGGAAGCATACTAGCCAACGTGAGCCCACAGTCGGCAAATAATCGCTGTAACAGACGCGGTCACAGCAGCTAGAGCGCGAGGGTGCGGTCCCTCCTTCTGAACCAGCAGCAGCAGGTTCAGAACACACTAGACAAAACAAAATATGGACGGCAGAAAATTACAAATAAAAGAGCGATGGTTTCGGTGGCTGGTCGCCCTATCTGCCTATGACAGGCAGCGAAAATCCGTTGTCTTGGTTAAACATTCAATGCATGCCAAACTGTATACAAAAAAAAAAACTGTAATACCATGATGAACAGAGGGGAAACAGGGAAGCATACTAGCCAACGTGAGTCCACAGTCGGCAAATAATCGCTGTAACAGACGCGGTCACAGCAGCTAGAGCGCGAGGGTGCGGTCCCTCCTTGCGAGCAGGGTGCACGACCGGGTCTCGACGACTAACCCGACGCAAGAACGAGTGCTAAACAGCGCTGCTGCCGTCTCCCCCGCAGCTCCCAGCTGATTCCAAGCAAAAAAAAGGGAGAAGGGCATACAGCGAACAAAGGAAAGGAAAATAAGAAAAAAAAGGGACTAGCTGAGAGCGGTAACAACCGTGGCAAAAAAAAGAGGGGGTGAAGAAAGGATCTCACCGAGTAGAGCTTCCCGCCCATGGGCGAAGCGGCTACCACCGAGAGCCGGCACCGTCGAGGCAAAACTGTTAACCAACCCAAAACTGCGGTACTGAGTTAGAGAGGCCCAGACTTATAAGCATAGGTACTTCCCCTACCTAGCCAATATGACACTATTCTAACTCGCCCCCTCACGTGCAAGCTCTTCTGGCTTTGACACGTGTACACTGTTTACGGGTGATGGTTGACGGAGGGGGGTCCACAGCCCTTGACTCTGATACCATGTTAACCAACTCAAAACCGCTGCTGCCGTCTCCCCCGCAGCTCCCAGCTGATTCCAAGCAAAAAAAAAGGGAGAAGGGCATACAGCGAACAAAGGAAAGGAAAATAAGAAAAAAAAGGGACTAGCTGAGAGCGGTAACAACCGTGGCAAAAAAAAGAGGGGGTGAAGAAAGGATCTCACCGAGTAGAGCTTCCCGCCCATGGGCGAAGCGGCTACCACCGAGAGCCGGCACCGTCGAGGCAAAAACGTTAACCAACCCAAAACCGCGTACCGAGTTAGAGAGCCTGTGCTTATAAGCAGCGTACTTTCCCCTACCTAGCCAATACGACACTATTCTAACTCGCCCCTCACGCGCTTCGACACGCGTACACCGTTTTGCGGTGATGGTTGACGGAGGAGGTCCACGCCCCTCGCTCGATACCATACGTTAACCAACTCAAAACCGCAAGATCGAAGTTAGAGAGATGCGCTTATAAAGATGCGTACATTCTCCCCTACCTACACCAATAAGACTATTCTAACTAAAACCACTGCCGTCGGAACCCCTAAAGGACCTGGGACGTTGTTACAGTCGTGCGCAAGAGAAATCAGCACCACGGGTTCGCGCAGCCCTTGTCTCCGACCGGCGCTACAATGTCGGGTGAAATCTGGCGCAAGTCACCAGCCAAGGAAATGCCAGAGTCGTCTGGTAAGAAGGAGAGAAGAAGAGGGGGAAAGACGAAGAGAAACAGGGGGAGAAGAAAAAAAAACCCTCACCCGATGGGAGGTCTGGCCGATGCTAGACCCAGCCGATTGGAACCACGCACGACCCAAACCGACGACCAGAGCTGCTGAACGTCGAAGAGGAAGGAGCCGCGAGAAAGGGACATCGCCGCGACCCAGCGTAGAGGGATACGAGGGCCGGAGGTGCTGACTGGGAAGAAAGCGCGCAAGGCTTCTCCAAGCAGGATGTCGGTCGTAACCAGCAGGGTCTGGGGTAGCGCCGCCGTCGTCGTCGTCGTTGCTGTCGCTGCTGCCGAGGGGGGCAGGAGGAGGGGAAGGAGAAGGTAGAAGCAAGCGGGGTCACCATTCCTGCGCCTCTCCAGGTCGATCGGAAATATCGTCTGCAATCCTTTCAACTGCTTCCCTTCCCAATGCCTGCACAGTCAGAACCAAAACCCCTCTCCCTTTTGCCGTCTCCCCCGCTTCTCTGGGATTCCGCAAGAGCACATCGAAGGCTTTCGGGCTGAAGTCCGCGAGATGCTTCAGAGCAACCGCGATGGCGGTGTACAAGGTGAAGCCCGTCACTCCGGAGGAGGGAGCTTCGCCGCGGCCAGGAGATCCGGAGGAGAGAGCTGCCCTTCCCCCAAGCGCCAGACGCCGCCGGAGGAAGGAAGCGCGCCGCGATGGAGGAGCTCGGAGCCCTGAGAACCAGGTTCCGAACACCACGCGCGCTGGACGGAGGCGCTCCCTGCTCCAGCCCCGGGCGAATCCGCCGCTGTCGTCTCCCTCGCCTGCCCACTGTCGGGGCTGACGGTCGCCTGGCGGAGGTGGCAAATTGTAGAGAGAGAAATCGCGGAAATGCCCCCTCCAGAAGCTTCTCCTTGTCGCGTGCGCGGCTCCGAGTTGTCGAAGAGGTGATTTTGACTCGGTCAAAATCAAGCCAGGGAAGTCCCGGGCGCAAGGCAAATTAGCGTCGATTAAATCAAGGTCGCATGGTGTGGCCGATTTTGACCGAAGTCAAAATCAAATGGGCCTGGCGCTGAGGTGTCTTCGCGACCCCCGCCCCCCTCCAACGAAAAAAAAAAAAAAAATAGAATGAAATAAATGTCTCGATGGACAAGGCGGTGGGAACAAGGTCAAAATTGAGGGGCATTCATCACCCGGCTCCCAAATGAAATGAGTAAACATGTAAAAAAAAAACGGTGAGAAGGAGAGAATATGAGGTGACGGATATAAAAGAAAAAAGAAAAAAAACAAACAAACAGCAAGGAAAAAAGGAGGAGAAGAAAATCAGCAAAAAGAGGGTTAAAAAAAATAAGGAATAAAAATGAGTGATGATGTCCGTTGAAAAAAAAAGGGAAGAAAAAGGGAGCGTATATAAAAAAAAGAAAAGAAAAAAAAAGAAGGAAGAGAAAAGAAGATAAAAAAAGATGGTTTCGTTAGAAAAAAAAGGGAGAAAAGAAAAAATTGAGAGATAGAGAGAAAATGAAATCAGCAAAAAAAAGAAAAGAAAAAAGAGGATGAAAAAAATGGAAGAAGAAAAAAGCAGGAAGAGAAAAAAATGTAAAATGGGAAAAAGTCAGCAAAGAAAAAGAAATAAAAAAAATATGTAGAATAAAGAAACATTGAGTTATGTCATGTGTTAAAGAAGAATTTTTATCTTTCATCTTATATCAAATGGGCCATCAACTTGGATCTCATTGGGCCGAACTTTCTTCTTAAACTATCCAAGTTTGTTGGAATTTTTTTAGAGAGATTATGATCCCTCTAATGAGCCCCAAATGGGCTTAACTAATGTTGATTTATCCATTGGACTCATGCACATACATTTGGACCTTCATTTTGGCCATTTGGGCCTCAAATTTTCAAAAGGGGAAGGCCCAAAATCTGTCCCAAATAGGAGATCCGAAAATCCTCTTGAAAAATGATTTGAAGGACATTTTGTGTAATTGGTCACCCCAACCCTCCATAAAGGTGACCAAAGCCCAAAATACCCCCACCTTTTTCCCTCACACCTACCATAAAGCAAAATGCATAATAAAATATTTCCAAAGTTACCCTCCCCTCTCCTCACACCATCAAAAACAAGGAGAAGTTGGGGCATTTTGTGGACCAAAATACCCCCTCTTTTGGCATATAAAAACCCATGAATTCCTCTTGGAGAGGAGAGAGGCAACATTCCCCAAGGCCAAGGTTCACCCTACGTAAAGTGCAAGGAACCCTCCCTTTGTCCCACCGCCCAAGAGAGTGCTAGGAGGGAAGAGAGGCCAAAGTTCCATTTTTCATGGAATTGGCTAAGTCTCAAGGTACACCATGGGGTCAATCATATCATCTCACACCATGATAGCATGTGAAGATCACATCATCTCACACCATGATAGCATGTGAAGATCACATCATCTCACACCATGATAGCATGTGAGGCATCAAGCAATCAATGGCCTATTAGGCAAGGGGGAGCATCACTCATTTCATCAAGGCCCATTAAGGCTCTCAAAGCCCAATTGGCCATCATCCATGTGGATCAAGATCATGTGACCTCATTTCAAATAAATCAAGTTCAATTAACTAAGGCCCTAAGGAGAGAAATTACTCATCAAAGCCCATTATGGCTTTCAAGGCCCAATTGATCATCTTCAAATGAAGTGCAAGACCATGTGCTCCCATCTTAAATGAACCAAGTCCAATCAACTAAGGCCCAATTAGGCCTTGACCAACATGAACAAGAGACCGGTCCAAGGCCCATTAAGGTGGGGCTTAGGCCCATTAAGGTCTACAAGGCCCAATTAACCATTTTAAAGGAAGCTAAATGCCATGTGACTCCATTCCTAGTGCATCAAACTCGGTCCACTAAGGCCCAATCCGGTCTTAACCGAGATGAACATGAGATCGACCCAAGGCCCATTAACATGGAAAGTGGGCTCGTTAAGTCCATGATGATCAAACTCCAATTGAACCAACATGAACAAAAGTCCAACTCCACTATGAAAGAGAAAACCCCACAACGGTTCAATGAAAACCCCCCAACGGTTGGTGCAGGAAAGAGAAAACCCCCAATGATTGGTGGAGGAAAGAGAAAACCCCCAACGGTTGGAAAGAGAAAACCCCCAACGGTTGGTGGAGGAAAGAGAAGACTCCCAACGGACCATCAAGGCCCGTCAGCTCGGTTAATCCCCGATCGGGAGATACCGACTGGCGGATGAGAGAGAAACCCCCAACGGATCATGAAGACCCACCGATCCGGTCAATCCCCAACCGGGAGGTACCAGTCAGTGGATGAGAGAGAAAGCCCCAATGGCTCACCCGAAAAATCTCAAATTTCATCAACTCGGCTTGCTCCCAAACGGGCAATGCCGACAAAAAGTCCAAGACCCATTAATCCGGTTAATCCCCGATCGGGAAAATATTGGGTAATGGATGAAAACCCAAATTCATCAACTCGGCTCGCTCCCAAAACGGGCAATGCCGACAAAAAGTCCAAGACCCATTAATCCGGTTAATCCCCGATCGGGAAAATACCGGGTAATGGATGAAAACCCAAATTCATCAACTCGGCTCGCTCCCAAAATGGGCAATGCCGACAAAAAGTCCAAGACCCATTAATCCGGTTAATCCCCGATCGGGAAAATACCGGGTAATGGATGAAAACCCAAATTCATCAACTCGGCTCGCTCCCAAACGGGCAATGCCGACAAAAAGTCCAAGACCCATTAATCCGGTTAATCCCCGATCGGGAAAATACCGGGTAATGGATGAAAACCCAAATTCATCAACTCGGCTCGCTCCCAAAACGGGCAATGCCGACAAAAAGTCCAAGACCCATTTATCCGGTTAATCCCCGATCGGAAAAATACCGGGTAATGGATGAAAACCCAAATTCATCAACTCGGCTAGCTCCCAAACGGGCAATGCCGATAAAAAGTCCAAGACCCATTAATCCGGTTAATCCCCGATCGGGAAAATACCGGGTAATGGATGAAAACCCAAATTCATCAACTCGGCTCGCTCCCAAAACGGGCAATGCCGACAAAAAGTCCAAGACCCATTAATCCGGTTAATCCTCGATCGGGAAAATACCGGGTAATGGATGAAAACCCAAATTCATCAACTCGGCTCGCTCCCAAACGGGCAATGCCGAACAAAGTCCAAGACCCATTAATCCAGTTAATCCCCGATCGGGAAAATACCGGGTAATGGATGAAAACCCAAATTCATCGACTCGGCTCGCTACCAAACGAGCAATGCCGACGAAAAAAGTCCAAGACCCATTAATCCGGTTAATCCCCGATCGGGAAAATACCGGGTAATGGATGAAAACCCAAATTCATCAACTCGGCTCGCTCCCAAAACGGGCAATGCCGACAAAAAGTCCAAGACCCATTAATCCGGTTAATCCCCGATCGGGAAAATACCGGGTAATGGATGAAAACCCAAATTCATCAACTCGGCTCGCTCCCAAAACGAGCAATGCCGACAAACAAAAGTCCAAGACCCATTATTCCAGTTAATCCCCGATCGGGAAATACCGGGTAATGAATGAAAACCCAAATTCATCAACTCGGCTCGCTCCCAAACGAGTAATGCCGACAAACAAAAGTCCAAGACCCATTATTCCGGTTAATCCCCGATCGGGAAATACCGGGTAATGGATGAAAAACATCAAATTCCATCAACTCGGCTCGCTCCCAAACGAGCAATGCCGACGAACAAAAGTCCAAGACCCATTATTCCGGTTAATCCCCGATCTGGAAATACCGGGTAATGGATGAAAAACATCAAATTCCATCAACTCGGCTCGCTCCCAAACGAGCAATGCCGACGAACAAAAGTCCAAGACCCATTATTCCGGTTAATCCCCGATCTGGAAATACCGGGTAATGGATGAAAAACATCAAATTCCATCAACTCGGCTCGCTCCCAAACGAGTAATGCCGACAAACAAAAGTCCAAGACCCATTATTTCGGTTAATCCCCGATCGGGAAATACCGGGTAATGGATGAAAAACATCAAATTCCATCAACTCGGCTCGCTCCCAAACGAGTAATGCCAACAAACAAAAGTCCAAGACCCATTATTTCGGTTAATCCCCGATCGGGAAATACCGGGTAGTGGATGAAAAACATCAAATTTCATCAACTCGGCTCGCTCCCAAACAGGCAATGCCGACGAACATGTCCAAGGCCCATTATTCCGGTTAATCCCCGATCGGGAAATACCGGGTAATGGATGAAAATCCCAAGCCCCATTAATCCGGTTAATCCCCGATCGGGAAATACCGGATAATGGATGAAAATCTCCAACGCCCATCAGTCCGGCCAATCCCTAAAAGGAAATGCCGGGTCATGGGTATCATGTCCAAGACCTAGCAAGTCGGTCAATCCCCGATCGGGAAAATACAGCTCGTTGGATGTGGAATCACAAAGCATTGAATCAAAAAAAAGGGAGAAAAGGAGACCGTGAGGCTAGATTCAAGGCAGATGCCGCCTTCTAGCCCCGGACCTAGGCCCAAAAAAGAAGGAGAGGGAAGCAGAAAGAAGACATGAAAAAAAAGAAATAATGGGAGAGGGGAGGCAGTGCCGATACTCTTGCTTGTTATTTCATTATTTATATTCAAAAAAAATAAACACAAAAAGGAGAGGGAAGCAGAAGGAAGACATAAAAAAGGAAATAATGGGAGAGGGGAGGTAGTGCCGATACTCCTGCTTGTTATTTCATTATTTACATTCAAAAAATTTGAACACATATTTTTTCCTTGCATTTGTCCCGTCTTGAATGTGTTACCATGGCAGTTAATCAGGGGTTACTGAGCCGCCGCTCAGTGTAATTAACATCGAATCCATTCGTGGATTGATGGAGAGAGGTCAAACCATAATTCAAAGAACCCACACCATAACCTCGCTATGTTATTTATAATAACTCCCATAATCATCAAGTTACCTTTTAATATCGAAAGAGGTAGAGCGAGAATCTTGTCGTCATCGTTGCTGAGGATTTTCGCGCCAAAAAAAAATGATAAACGAGGGAAAAGGTCATCGCACCCGCACGGTACCGATATAATATTTTATTTTTTATCCCTCAAATAATTTTTCACCAAAATTAACCACAATTTCCGCCACAAAAAAGAGTTTTAAAATTAAAAAAGAGAGGCGGAGCGGTGTAAGATAACAATAATAGAAACAATAATCGCGAGGTTCGTACAAACATGTCTTCTATATTTATCCATAACCCATAACCAAGCCATGGTTATCTTTAAGGAAAAATATTATGCCAATGCTACTCAATTCTAGACCAATGCACACAAGACCATACAAGCTAAATAAATATCATCTAAATGACCTCAAGACTTAACTTAACATAACCAAATTAAAACAAGACAAATTTTATTTTTTTAACATGACATGGTTTAACATCTATACATAACACACAAGTAACATATTTCATATCCTTTCCAAAACACATAGCCAAAGAGCAAAGAATTGGTCGTCCTGCTTTTCACATCACATGTATAAATTGCATTCACCGGCTCTAATATATATATATATATATAGCATTAACATATATTAAGCTAACCCCGGCTATAGTGCACCTAGGCAGTGGTGACACTTAGGAAAAAACTGCGGTAATCCCGGATCCCTGGGAGGGCTGGATTCAACTAAGTTATCCGCTACCTAAGGGTAATTGACTAAAATAGGCCGGTGAAGCCTTCATAACATGCTGTAACAAGAATTCATAACATAATTTCAAATCATGAAAAACTTAATCATACCATGCATACGAGACATAACTTCTCATTCTAATGTTTTTCATGCAAACAACCCAATTTACCATAAACTAGACAAGACTTGTACTAACAAACTTGTTTGACATATTCTAGACCAAACTTATACCAAACTTGACCGTATGAACATAACCATATCATGCAAGACATATTACATAATCTGAAACCAAACTAAACAAAATTTACATTATCTACACACATGCAATGACAAGCCGAACTAGACATATTTAATTACATATACAAGACAATTAACCTAAATCAAGTTTGACATAAAGTAAATAATTTAAGTTATGATGTCATCAACCATAATCTTACCTAAAGATATTTTAAAAATTTGATGACCTATGATTTTTACAAGCCCAAACATACTTAGCTTTCAATTCTAAGTCTATACTAGCACATAGTGACATACGTAATTAACATATGGTCAAAAATTATAAAAAATATTTATACCCAATAAAAATCATGCTAAAAATGTTCCATAGTATAAAAAATAATAATTTCAAGTTTTTGGTTTCAAAGATTTTGAGAAAAATCACTAATCTTAAGTACAAAGTCTAAACTAGTCAAAATAAGATCCACAAGTTAAATCATGTATATTTTATAATAAAAATAATATAAAATAAATATACGAACTTGATAAATCTACCTGGAAGCTTATGTGAATTTTTTATATTTTTATAATTTTTTATGCTATTTATTCTGGCATTTCTTTGATTTCTGTAATTAATAAATCAACAAATATCCAAAATGCTGTACCGGGCCGCCGAATTGGCAGGACTGGGCGGTTGGACTGGGACTGGACCGCTGTCTCGCAGCACCAGGCCGGGTGGTTGGCTGGCGCATCTGCGCACATACACGGCGCTCGCGCGCGATGTTCGCGGGAGGTGGCGGCCGGCAGCGAGGGGTGACAACAACAGCGAGGGGTGGGCAGCGATGGCAGGTGGCGGAGGATGGTGGTGATCGGTGTGGAGGACATCGGTGTCCACGACGGCGACGACAAGGGGGACGAAGGACAACTATGGCAGCGAGGGAGGACCCCCGTGGTGGTGGTTTCCAGCGAGTTAGAATAGTGCCATATTGGCTAGGTAGGGGAGATACCCATGCTTATAAGCCTGGGCCACTCTAACTCAGAACCGTGGTTTTGGGTTGGTTAACATAGTATCAGAGCCAAGGGCTGTGGACCCACCCCCCTCTGTCGACCGTCACCCGTAAACAGTGTACACGTGTCAAAGTCAGAAAAGCTTGCATGTGAGGGGGTGAGTTAGAATAACGCCATATTGGCTAGGTAGGGGAGGTACCCATGCTTATAAGCCTAGGCCACTCTAACTCAGAACCACGGTTTTGGGTTAGTTAACACAGCAGAACAGGGGGGGCTCTCGATGGAGGAGAACGTCGGGCAAAACACCGGAGGCAACGACGGTGACGACGAGAAAGGTGGAGGCCGGAGGTGGCAGCGAGTGGACGATTTTCATTAGGGACTGATGGTACTCCCTCCACCGGGGGACTGAGATGATTTGCTCTCGTAGCTAGCCAATATGGTGTTGCGATGATTTAACAGTCATCGCAAATTCAATGCCAATACCATAGGTGACGGCTACATGAAAGTTGTACCTTTAACAACAAGGGGTGACGCTATTGCTGTTACAGTGTTAATGGCAATAGTTTTAAAGTCGTCGCTACTATTGTTACAGGCAACGACCAGAAGTTGTTGCCAATAAAGTTTAGTCATCGCTAAACACTGTAATGGCGATGACTTTCAGTTGTCACACCATCGTTACTACTATTACAAGCAATGGTCGGCGGCTATCCCTAGTAAGGTTTAGCCATCGCTAAACATTGCTAAACATTGTAATGGCAATGGCAGCAGCTATCATCAATAATTTTTGTGAACAAAAAAATTTAATACAGTCTAAAATAAAAATTCATGTAGGAACAACCATGCATGAATATATAACCTATAATTCCTATTTACATTCCCATTTATGAGTTAAATTTTACGTAAATGAAATAGAAACCCACACACTACAAATTTCACTAACACAACCACAAATTGATTCACAAACCAAATATCACACACCAAGGAGGGAGGGGTCGCGGGTCGCGACCGGGTCGCGGGACCATCGCTGCGTGTTTTCAAAGGGAATCAAGTCAATTTATCCATCCTTTGCCATCCCTCGCCATGCCAGTTGCCGTCACTGTGGGAGAGAAAATGCAAGAAATGTTATTATCTTGAGAACTTACCATGTCATTTGAGACCGGGGGAAGTGAGTATTTTGGAGTACTCGGCCGTAAGTTATATGTACGACAACACATAACTCTACATATTCATGATTTGCAGACATATAACATAAATAATCATGACATGGTATTATAAGAATGCAAACTTAAACTTGAAAATATGGATTACATACAAGTTATTTTGCATTGCATAAGCGAAATACAACTTCTAACATAATCACGACTTAAATTATATATCCATGACTTGTGTTTGATTAACATGACTCATACACGACTTAGCTAGCTTGCTTGTGTGAAAGAATTGATGGCACGTACTTCATTTTGTTTAATATGATTCATTCATATTATATTTGAGTCATTTATCTTACATGTTCTCACCTGATTATCTCATTTCGTGAAATTCGACATTTCAACACCGACTAATCTTTTTTTTTTTGAAGCAAGAAAAGGAATATTATTAAGCCGGTAAGTCTGTACATAAGTAACCCCAAGCCTCCTTAGGTAGAGGGGAAGGGAACATATCCTGCTTCAAAGAGGCCAAAGCCCACTTAGCTATAGAGTGCGCTAAAAAATTACAAGATCTACTAACAAAAGACACCGATATATGAGAATATACAGCAAGTAAACTAGTACACTCAGAAATAAAGTCCTGTGCTCTCCACAGTAATGGACCTTGTCCGTTAATAGCATGCACTATCTTCTGAGCATCACTTTCCACCAGCATGCGTTTAGGAGTAGTCTTTGCCCAAATAACAGCTTCCAGGATTGCTACCGCCTCCAGAAGTTCTGGATTCGTATGAGCAAGAAGCTTTGATTTCCAAAAAAGGATAATCCCATTTTCATCTCTGACTACCATGCTTATAGCTCCTGCATCACATGAAGTGGCACAGTCAACATTAATTTTGAAATTACCACAAGCCGGTGGAGACCAACGGCAGACTGAAACAGGATTAGCAACAGGAGCCTTATCCCAACAGAATGCTACATCCGATAGAACTAATTGATATATTCTATGTGGAGTATCTTTCTAAGACTGAAATATGAGTCTATTCCTTGCTTTCCAGAGGTGCCATAAAATAAATAATGCAATAACACCCAGTTTACACATGTGATAATCCTTTTTAATCATCCAACCCAGCCACTGGGAAATTAAATTAGATAGAGAGTTGAGTTGCCAAACCGGGGTACTTCCCAATGGTGAAAGCATCCAAACTGCTTTGCTCCGAGGGCAAAAAAGAAATAGATGCTCCTGAGTTTCATTTTCTGACCCACAGATGTTGCAAATAGGACTAATGTGAGAGCACCTGCGATGAACATCCCAATTAGTTGGTAAAGCAAAAGATAAAAGTTTCCAAAGGTACACAATGATCTTTTGGGATAAAAATTTAGCAATTCTAGGATGCCAAAGCTGCTTCCAAATCGATACTGTTGAAGAACCAGGCGGAATAAGTGCTTCATTCAAATAACGATAAGCAGACTTTAAAGTAAAATTCCCATGAGGAGTGAAAGGCCATATAGGCATATCCTGATCCAAATCATGATGAATAGCTGTCGCAAGAATCCTTGTGACTGAGTAATCATCAAACCATTCGGCAATAAGCTCATGATTCCAAGAACCATTCACAATTAAGTCTTTAACAAAACCTGGAAAGAACCTGCCTACAGACTTGGGCTGAAGAGGACCTTTATCATCAAGGATCCACTTGTGAGTCCACGGCTTCAATCCTGATCCATTTTTAATTTTCCATACCACTGCAGGAAAAAGTAACGATCTGGCCATTATAAGGAATTTCCAAATAGGTGAATCCGACTGCTTAATTTGAACCTGCCAGATATCAGCTCTACGTAAATACTTTGCAGAAAGACATTTAACCCAAAAACAATGCTTATGCACTAGGAAATTCCAAAGTAGCCTCATTCCAGATGCAAGATTTAATGTATGTAAATCCTTGATCCCCATTCCCCCAAGTTGTTTTGGTTGTTTGATGGTTCTCCAGTTAGTAAAATGGATTTTCCATTTTTGTGATGTCGTATAAGCCCACCAAAATCTTCTTTGAATAAGCTCCAATTCTTTCAAAGTTTTAGCAGGTAACCTTGAAACATACATAGCATGCATTGGAATATGACCAAAGGTAGAAGTAATAAGTGTCGAACGACCTGCTGTAGATAAGAAATGAGCCTTCCAACCAGACAACTTATTATTACAGATCTGGATAAGCCTATTAGACAGTGCCTTTTTACCCCCCACCGGATCCCAAGGTAGTCCCAAATATAAATCATCCTTGGAAGCTAACTGAAAACCAGTAATATTACATATTCTAGAGCTTACCGCAGCTGGGACATTCCTACTAAAACAGATTTTGGACTTAAAGAAATTTATGGCCTGACCTGAAATTTGTTGAAACTCTTGGAGAAGCTGTAAGAAAATTGAGACTTCATCTTCTTGTGCTAAACCACAAATCACTAAATCATCTGCAAACAAAAGATGTGTAATGATGGGACCATTATTAGATAATTTAACTCCTGAAATAAGGTGATCCTGAGCTGCTTGGGATATCATTGAAGATAGCACGTCAGCACATAAAATATAAAGATATGGTGACAGAGGACAGCCCTGTCGAATCCCTCTCTGAGGCATGATTCTTTCAGAAAGATGTCCATTTAGGTTAAGTGAATAAGAAACAGTTGACGTACATTGCATGATAAGGCTAACCAAATGAGAAGGAAACCCTCTGTTTATAAGTACTGAAAAGAGAAAATCCCATTTGATTTTATCATATGCTTTGTGGATATCTAACTTTGCCATAAAATAACCCTGACGCCCAGTTTTAAATTTGAAAGCATGCCTCAGTTCTTGAATAAGAATCACATTGTCTGTACCATGTCTCCCTGGGACAAAGGCTGTTTGAAAATCAGATATTAATGTTGGCAGAAAAGGTCTAATCCTGTTTGCAATGAGCTTGGTTAAGATTTTTAACAAAACATTACATAGGCTTATGGGCCTATAGTGCTCAGGTAAGTAAGCGTTTTCCTTCTTTGGGATTAAAGTAATGATTGTATGATTTAGAGAAACAGGTACCCGAGCAGAGCAAAACATATATTTTATAAACTCATAAATTTCATCCGAAATAATATTCCATAATTTCTGAAAGAACAGAGGGGGGAGACCATCAGAACCTGGGGACTTTTCTGGCTTCATGGAAAAGAGGGCTGCTCTAACTTCCTCTGCTGAAGGTACTTTAATCAGCTCCTCCTGGTGTTGTTGACTAAGCATAGTAGAGTTCAGCCTTTGAAATATATCCGAAACTGAAAAAGATGAATTATCAGCAAAGATATCCTGGAAATAAGCCCTGAAAACAGTTTTTATATCTTCTATATGAGAAGACCAAGTACCATCCATCTTATAAACACCCGGAATCCTGTTCCATTTTCATCTAGCCAAAACTTTAGTAAAGAAAAATTTAGTATATTTATCACCTGCTGTGTACCAATGAACCTTGGCACGTTGCCTCCAGTAGACAGCCTCAATTTCTTCAAAAAATCTAATGTGACTCTCAAGACGAGCCTGCTCTTCTAAAGATTCAGGAGAAGGGGATGATTGTTGGACCACCTTTAAAGCATTTTGAAGTTGCTTCATCTGAGTCTTGAAATTTCCGAAAACTTCCCTTTTCCACACCAGCATCTGTCTCCTAATAGATCTCATCTTGCCACCATAATTAGAAGAAAGAACAGGAGAATGAACCCAAACATCCTGAACTAAGTTTTGACATGAAGGATGGTGCAACCACATTGCTTCAAACTTGAACCAAGACTTTGCATGTTGGATTGGTGGATGAGTGTTCAAATAAAGTGGGCTATGATCACTAGAATACGCCGGTAAAACATGGAGTTGTCCAGTTGGAAATAAAGTTAACCAAGAAGCTGAAATTAGACATCAGTCTAATTTTTCTCTTATATGCTGAGCCATAATTCTTTTGTTAGTCCATGTAAAAACTGGTCCTTCATTTTGCATTTCAATAAGACTATTGGCATTAATAAACCGCTCAAAGTGACCCATATGAGACCTATTAGGTGGCAAACCACCCCATTTCTCCTCCGGATGCCTAATGCAATTCCAATCACCTATGAGACAGCAGGGAAATGAAATTTCATCAATAAGAGAGGTCAAGGATTGCCACATGTGCACCCGACCAGTATGAAGATAAGGTGCATAAACACAAACAAGTAGCCAAGGAGAGTTTACAGTAGGATCTTGAACAAGACCTGCTATCCAGGAGTCAGTATGTGATAAGATCTGTATATCAATGTTCATATCCCACCAAAGCCATAGACCCCCTCTTCTGCCATCAGTTGGTACTATAAAATAATTAGTAATAGATCTATCATGGAAAAACTTCTCACTGACAAGAGTGTTGCATTTAGTTTCCGATAAAAAATAGACTTGAGGGTTTATTGAATGGACTAAACTATCAACGTGACGAATTGTCGGGTGTCCATTCGCTCCCCGACAATTCCATGCTATAAGTTTCATTTGGGACATGGTAGCTGTATAGGGGCAGCTGCCTCACCCTCTTGATCAATTTTCAGTGGAGATAAAACCTCTACTTTAATAGGAAGACAAAAGTCATTACCGCCTATAATAGTGTGCTGAAGAGCTTGATGCAATTGCTTCCGCCTTTGTTTTCCTCTTCCACCCTGTTTCTTCATAGGAGTTGATAAGGTAGGTAAATTTATTTTTGATAAATTCAGATTGTGAGAGCGCAGAGCATCTACTGAAGTTGAGGGTAGTAAAGTAATTGAAGAAGACATTGTATCGAAAGCAGGTGCTGGAAGAGAACTGGAGTCATCTACCATTACCGAGGAACCTTTCGACAAAATATTAGCTGAGTAAAACCGGGCATTTAGTTGTCTTTCCGTGAGTATCACAGGAAAACTGGTACCTGGGGCTGCCGACACAGCAGGAGAAGAGTCCTTTGGCTGCTGATCTGATGGAGCAGGTAATAGCATTAAAGACATCGGGGTCGAATTCACAGTCGTAGTCCCTTCTTGTACTTGCTGAAGTATAGAAGAGCTGATTTCCTGTGATTGAGATCCTGAAGGAATAGAAAAAGGAGAACAAGCAGCAAGCGGTCTCTGACCTCCATTAGCTTGTCTACCATCCGTTGTAAGCCATTCCCCAAACCGACAGACTAGCTGTTTTTTCATTAACTCCTTGAGTTGGTCAGAAAACTCCGATTTAATATAGGAAGAATAATGAGCCAGAGTCTCACAATCACTATGCCTATGTCCAATCCTTCCACAGAAATAACAGAATTTCGTTATTCGTTCATAAGCCAATTCAAATAGTTTAATAGTACCATCTGGAAGAACCACAGACACTTCGGTAGGGAGAGGTTGTAAAACATCTATACGGACTTTAATGCGAGCAAATAAACTCCAGGAAGCTACAATTTCAGGAGCCGGATCCCATGGATTACCAATTTGTGAAATGATTTCCATAATGATTTCTTTAACCAATAGTTCCTGAGGCAGATCATAGATACGTACCCAAAGATCCGCAAACTGTAATTTGTACTGCTAAGGAGCAGTAAAAGGCCTAGCTTTTTCCAGTAGAACAATGTCATTATTGAAGAACCAAGGAGTCCGTCGACAGATCTTTTGAAGCTCGTCTTCAGTCTGTAAGGTGAGGAGGAAAGCTTCATCCGAAAAATCTAAAAGAGTCCAGGGAGTTACCGGATTCCACATACGACGTATCCATTCCTTGAGTCCTGCCGGCCTGACATTATTTGATGTTAATACCTTGAGGACGAGGCACTTCTTCCATCGATTCTCATCCAGCTGCGACGACTGAGCAATACGTATTGGATCTGATGGAGTGGGAGGAAGAAGCATCTTTTTAAACTGCAATAGAATGGCTTCTTCATCCATTGTAGTAGCCTCCCAGGAACGGATGAATACAACGGAGGCCAAAGCCACCCAAAGTTGGAACGAGAGCAACAGCTATCAAAGGGTGAAACACTGCAGATGCGGGAGAAAGAAAACACGAAGATGGGGAAAGAACTGAAGGTTCGAGAAGAAATACACTCGTCGGGTTCTAAGAGGATGACGATAAAATCGAAAAAGAGAAGAACGAGAAAATATGAAGTAAAGAGATAAGTAAGCCCAAGAATCTCCTAGAAGATAAAAAACTGCAGTTAAACTAACCCCCAGTTAGACTAAAATTAACTATGATTAACGAGGGTGAAGAAAACTCGCGAAATCGTAAAATCCGCTCTCACTGTAGCACCCGACGGCGATGGGGGCGAAGAAGAGGATAGGTGAGAACGAGGGTGATGTGAAGAACAAAGAAAAACCGAAGGGCATACACAAAGGGCGAATAATGGATGCTATTAGCGAGCCAGACACCAAACAAAACACAGTCAAGAAGGTAATAAGAGGAAACCCTACAAACAAAATGATGCCAACCGATCGATACAGAAATCCTAACCCTCAGGTACTGGCCTAGAGAAAACCCAGACAAAACCACTAGATCGTTAAGCAAATAAGGCCAAAAAGGAAACAAAACAAGCCAAAAGATTAGGGGTGTTCCAAAAGAAAACGATCAGAAACTCCGTCAAAACTCGTCGAACCTATGGGAAGGAGCCCAGATGAAGAAGGAAACCGAAATCCCCCGAGATCGAGGAATACCAGAAGCTCTCCAGTAGCAAGGTGCTGGGAGGGTTCCCGGAGAGTCGAAGACAAGAAGCGCAAGGAAGGGTTCCCGGAGACTCGCGGAATACGAGCTCACGGAGGGTTCCCGGGCACGGCGTCCCGGAGACGGGAGGGTTCGAACAGATTCTCTCCCCCAATTCTATCTTCGACAACACCGACTAATCACTAACCTTAGACCTTTTGCATTGGGGGGGGGGGGTAATCTATCGTATACAAGGATGCACCTATGGATCATGATAGCTTTGGTGATTTAATCACCTAACGGACCGTTTATAAATCATAGCTCACTAAGCACATCACCTTATATGAAATTGAAGTTCTATCCTTCGATGGGCTTCCAAATGATGTGTAAAAGTTATATCAAGAATACCTGTATATTGTCTATATTTTCTAAAAATAACATTGTACATTTATACGTCTATATCTTAGGGTAAAACTTTTTGAACTTTTGGATTTCAGGTAAACCCATTCTTGTTCTAAATCTGATTCAGATTTTGGATCGAGTTAAACTCCAATATTTTCAACATAACCCCAAAAATTCCTTAAGTATATACTTCGTTCAATTATTAGTCCATTTTTGTTTAAATCATAAATCAAGGAATTATTATATCAGAATTCTCACTTATAATCATGATACAACATTGTTATCAATATGTATGCATAGCTTCTACATCTAATTAATTAGAAAATCATTTTTGAGGAATTCAGAATCCAAATTTTGCAGAAATTTTATATTATGTGTACGTAGAACATGTAAATCAATGACTTATCTCATTTCTATCGAAGTTGAGAAACAAATCCGGTCCATACAATTGTAATATTGGAGCTTACCTATTATGCATTTACTATCTAGATAACTGGAGAATCTCCTGAGGTTAATTACCTAGAATTTCTTGCTTGATAAACTTGGAATATGTCCAAGACGTCAACATGAAAAATATACTTTCAAGTGTTTTGCATCCTTTTCTAAGATGATCTACATATATATATATATATTATTTAGTAATATTTTGAGTCCTAGAATTTCTGGACTGTTCATCCGACCATGGTCTCTTGTCTAAATTATTTATCCCAAATTATAACTCTAAACAGAGTAATTCTTGAGCCAAATGAAAGCTACCTTAAGAATAAAAGATATAAAAATATCTTAAAATTCTAGAACGAAGAGATGAAGAATCATAAATTGAAACTCTTTTCTTATTTTTTTTAATTATCTCGAAATAGGGAATCCATTTTGTACGGTGAAAGTATGCTTAAAAGAGCTTTCCAAAGACGTACACCATATTCATGAGATTTGGTTGAGAAAAAAAATTACCCTATAGGTAGAGAAAATTGGGGATCTATCTTGGCTATGTTTAGATGCCTTGCACTGAAAAATTATAAGAACAGAACTTTCATAGGGCTTTGGACCTCTTAAATAGGTTTCTAAGACTCCCATTCCATTACATTATAAGACTTCTAGAGACTTCTAATTCATTTCTTCCAGTTTTATTGGTCCAAACATTTGAAACTTCTCATGTCTTGTATATAGATTTTAGTCTTCTTAGCCCATGTATGTGTCAATTGACCGATGAGTGAACTTAAAAATATGTACTTAATCATTTGATTTATTTTACAGTAAAATTAATTTATATTATTAGTCAAATATTTTAAAATATATTATAAATATTTTAAGATTTATTAATATTCTTAATATTTGTAAAAAACAAAAAAATTTGTACTTTGATGCATGTTTTGTATGTAAATGATCTCTGAATTTCATGACATTTTGTCTAAACCATTGTTATCAATGATTTACAATTTATATTTAAAATATTTAGTTATTTGTTGTAATCCGTTAATTTTATGAAATTATTAAAATAGTTCTACTTATCTTATTGGGTACTTGCAATATATAAATATTATCATGGTTCGCTGGGTCGGCGACCCGGTCGGCCGGGTCGCCCGACCCGGTCGGCCGAGTCGCCCAACCCGGCCGGTTTCCGGGCCGACCGGCCCGGAAATGACCCTGTCGGGCCGACTCCAAGCCGGCCCGACAGGGGGTCGCGCGACCCGGCGACCTGGTCGGCCGGGTCGCCCGACCCCGGGGCGACCCGGCCTACTTCAATTTTTTTTACTATTATTATATACTTACATTTTTTTCTTCCCCCTCCCCATTACCACTATTAAAAAAAAATTCTTCGAGGGGCGTTGCCCCCCGATACCCCCCCCCAAGGGGCGCTGCCCCCTTGACCCCCGCGACCTGACCGCGCAGGTCGATCCGCGACTAATCTGCGCCACATTTAATAATAGTATAACAATACTTCACTATCACTTATACCATCACATGTATATAAAAATTTTAATCATAAAATATGTGTTATATACTCAAATTTTATAAAGATCTATTTTAACTCTCTTCTCTTTCACACACATCATCAATTTTGTCAAGAACAATTATTTTTTCAGTGTCCCATTTATTAATTGTACAATAATATTTTACTAGTATTTATATTATTATGTATGTTTAAAATTTATAATTATAAATATATGATACATCTTAAAAATTATAAATTTATTTGTTAAGTATCTTTATCTTCTCACTTAAGATTAACTCTTTCCCAACAATATATTAATACAACATAATCACAACAAAATCATATCTACTTGTATACATAGATAAACACTCATATTCAATTATAATATAAAAAATATAATTATATTTATGTATATATTTTATGTATACATAAATATATGACAGAAAATTATTGTTTCTATTTGTTTCTTATTTTTATATAATTTTTTATAATAAAATATTTAAAATCCGACCCCATCCGACCCTGTCCGACCTGGGGTCGCGACCCCGTCCGACTAGGTCGGTTTTGGGGCCAACCGACCCCGGGCCGACCCCCGACCCTGCCTTCCTTGAATATTATCATAATTTATCTAAGATAGCTAAAGATATAAAATTATCATGTCGGATGAGATTTAGAAAAAAAAAGCATCTCGCCACTTTTTTGTCAAGAAAAAATATTTTTTTATGAAAAATAATTCTGCAATGATGGATGATCACTCTTTTTAACAAGTGCTGTTATAATAACAAATATTTTTGTAACAAAAATCTACTCGTCAATATGCAATCAAACACGGTACCACATAAGCCTCTTATGAGAGTCATTGAATATTACTAGAAACTATCTGGTCATAAACAATTGATATGAAAAGACTATACAAAAATACAATGCAAAACATGTACGTGAATTATTAACAAGGAATTAATACTAGCATACTGCACTGGTGTGCTGATGTTCCAACAGCATTTGGTATCTTCCCTTTTTTTTGTTTATGCAATTATACATGTATTTCTATCGTCTGGAAATCAAGATCAATGTTAAGTTGCGCGATGACACATGAAGAGTAAGATAGACAGAGAGGAACACATAGATCAAAGACTATACATATACATATGTATGTATGAACAAATTAAGATCAACGAGGCTCCAGCGTGGTGGTGTCCGAGGCGACTGCATTCGACGCCTGCCCAGATGTGTTCGCCGTTCTTCCGCAGTTCGTGTTGGAGGAGCCCGGCAGCTGGTAAGCGAAGTACTCCGGCGGAGAGACCGCCGGCAAGCTCACCGGCTGGAAGCTGAGCATCAGAACGACCGAAGACATGGACGGCCTTCTCCGGGGATCGCGTTGCGTGCAGAGCAGCGCGATGTGGATACGCCTGATTACTGCTTGCTCCGGGCAGCAGCAGCCGCCGGATATGCTTGGATCCAGCGCTTGCAGTGCGGTTCCCTCGTTCCCCGCGGATCACCTCAGTCCCACGGTAGAGGGAGAAGCCTCAATCCCCAATCAGGGGCGGCCACATACCCCCGTCACTTAAGTGGCGGTTCAAGTTATGTTACTGAACCGGTTCGGTGAACCGCTACCGAAAAGGGCTGAACCGCTACCGAGCCCTTTGTAACTCACTACCGTCGCGGTAGTGAGTTACAAAGAGCTCGGTAGCGGTTCAGCTCTTTTCAGTAGCGGTTCGGGACTTTTAAGTTATGTTACTGAACCGGTTCGGTGAACCGCTACCGAAGCCCTTTGTAAATCACTACCCGTCGGTAGTGAGTTACAAAGGGCTCGGTAGCGGTTCAGCCCTTTTCGGTAGCGGTTCACCGAACCGGTTCAGTAACATAACTTGAACCGCCACTTAAGTGACGGGGGTATGTGGCCGCCCCTGATTGGGGACTGAGGCTTCTCCCTCCACCGTGGGACTGAGGTGATCCGCTCTCGTTCCAATGCCGCCATGCCTGCCATGTAACGATTAATTTAAGATGTACCAGGGTACGTGCATGTTTGGTTTCAACATAATCTTTTATCTGTCTTTGTGATAAAACTGTGTATTAAAACAAAGAAAGATTGTCAAAGAAATAAGGTTATAATATTTGTTTTGAACTAAAAGAAATTCTCTATAGAACATAATTTTATGATAGCTTTTAAATACTTTAAACAAGTTTTTCCTATAAAAAGTATAATTTCCTACTAAAGAACCATTATATCATCACTTCACATGGTGAGTTTTTTTTTTTTTTTGGATAAGAAGTAACGGCTATTGGAATTCAAACTGAAAGATCCATACAAATTTGATCCCTCACTGAAGAGGGGAGATCAGAGGGAATGGAAGATGAGGGAGGGAATTTCAGTGCCCACTTTGCCAAAAGGTGAGCAACCTGATTACAGCTCCGAGGAATAAAGAAAATTTGTAGATCATTTGCCTTGATGACAACATATTTCACTAGACAAGTGATGAAGATGCAGCCGGATTGACATCCCGGCCAGAAGCTTTTGCGGTGGAGATATTTTGTCCGGAGAATGTTAACCCACAACTTATGCTTGTCATGGAAAAAATCCCAAAGGAGTTTCATGATTCTAGCTTGATTCATGTGATTGAAATCTCTAATCCCCAACCTGCCACTATGTTTTGATTGCTTAATGGTGTTCCAAGAGGAAACGTCAATCTTCTTCTTGTCCTAGGAACATTGGACCCACTAGAAGGCATCTTGCAGGGATTCCAGCTTCCTGATCACCTGTGTAGGGAGTTTATGGATGGACATAAGGTGTAGTGGTAGCTGGCTAAGAGTGGATTTAATCATGATTGTTCTCCCTCTGGTAGATAGAAGGTTTGATTTCCTGGAAGCCAACTTTGTTGTACATGTAGCCATAAGCTTCTCATAGTTTGCCTTGTTGATTCTGGATTGGCTGACAGGAACTCCAAGATAAAAATCAGATGTTGTGCCTTGGGAAAACTCGAATATACTGCATATGAGTATCTTATAACTTACTATCTTGGGAGTGCATGAAGAGTACCAATATTTTGCTTTTTCTTCTTATCTCTGGCTCAAAAGGTCCTAGTAACAATATCAATATTTTTTTGTAACCACTCATAGAGGAACTTGATATTCTCTAACATGGTGTTGATACCTTTGATACCACTAAAGATAAGGTATTATATCTATATACAACACTATTATGGATTATTAATGACTTTCTAGCATACACCTATATGTCAGGTTGGAGTATAAAAGGTTGATTAACTTGTCTCACTTACCATAAAGACACATGTTCAACTTGGTTAGAGCCTAATGGTAATTTTTGTTACACTAGTCATTGGAGATGGCTTGAAAATTATCATAAATTTCAGAAGATAAGTATAAACAATTTGATGCAGATGATATTAATGAAATAACATAATACTATCACATATATGTTTATATATATGGCTGAGGGTTTTTTGACTTTGATGAGGAGCCACACATGGTATTATATATAATCGTGAAGTTTTTTTTAAGGGATGCAGCAACATCTTAAGCATCAACATAGGACCCCGAGTTTGAACCTGAGTCTCCAATTGGAAGAAAGTAAAAATGGTGTGTCCTCTATGGCACACGATCATAGATGCTAACGAATAAAAGCTATGGATATACAAGAATTTACATAGGATTATCTAAAAAGATCGAGATGAAACATTCTACTTTTAGTCATAAGAATTATCATAAGTAGTGTTTCATTCCCGTTCTTTATAGTTTCACACATGTTATTATAAAACATAACTAAATAATTCTCGTAAAGTAACTGTCCCACACTAAGTAAATTGTTTGCCTGACTTTGTGTAATCAATATCATGAATCAATTTTTCCATACATGATTTTGTCTTGATTGTAATTGTACATTTACCTTCAATATGTACTTGTTTGTTATTTTCAAGCTAGATAATTTTCCTCTTTTATTCATCAATATGGCAAAATAAGCTTTTATCTCTAGTTATATGATTGTTGCAACCACTATCTAAAATCACCTAAAGTCAACCTCATTTTCTTTAGAGTCTAAATGAGTGATGGTCGATCACTTTGTTTTTCCTCAACAATGTTAGCTTGTTGTTTTACCTTTTACTAACAATATGGTTCGTTATACCCCCCCTTTTCTTACAAAACTCACAATATCTTTTTATATAGTTTAGCTTTTAAATTTTTTTATCTAAAGCCTCTTTTCTTACAAGATCATTTTCATATCTTCCACATCCACAATATCTTACACACCGGGGGTTTGAGTCCAGACAGACCTTGTTCAAATTTGAATCGAGTTTTATTTTTGTTCAAATTTATTCATTCAACGTAATAAATGTGTTGATCAAACTTTTAAGCCCAAGTTAGACCGACTTGCATAGTATGTTGGTTTAGTTACACTACACACGGTGTGTAGTGTAAATGAATCAATACACTCGACAAGTAGCTCGAAGCTCGGTTAGATAAAAACTCGACTCGGCTCGTTCATTATGTTAAATGAACAAGTTTGAATACAAAATAAAACTTGACTCATTAAATGAACCGAGCTTGAACAAACTCCTGGTCAGTTCGATAAACTCGCGAGCAGCTCGATTAAATATTATATTATATATTTATTTTTAAAAATTAAATTATGAGTATTAATAATTATATATTATCACTTAAATATATTAAATAATTTAAATTTTGAGTTTAAACTTAGATTGAGTTTCATAAATGAGCTAAATATAGAGTTTCACAGATAATTTTTCATTGATTTTGAGTTTTATAAACGAGTTTGTATATAGTTTAAGGTTGAATGTGAATTGAATTTTAGTCTAACTACTACTCGAGTTCGAGCTCGACTCGGCTCGATTAATAAACGAACCAAGCTTGAACAAGGATTCCACATACTCGCTAAAACTCAAGCTCGAACTCGAACTCGTGTAAAATAAACGAGCCGAGTTTGAACACCATACTACTCGTCAAGTAGCATGAATTCTCTCAACCTCTGGTGCCCATCTTTAGCGGAGAAAATTATGAATTTTGGAGTGTGAAAATGATCTTTTTTTTGTCTCAAGATCTTTGGGATCTAGTTGGGGATAACACTGTAGAAGCATAGAGTTCTACAGTAGAAAGAAAAGTAGATTTGAAGACATTTTGGAAGAAAGATTAGAAGATGTTAATTGCTCTCCAACAAGGTGTAACATATGCTATCTTTCCAAGAATTTCCAAGAATTGCCAATGCCACAAAATCAAATGCAACTTGAACTAATTTAAAGTAAGAATTTCACGATGACAATAAAGTAAAGATTATGAAACTCCATATTCTCCATAGAAATTTTGAGATCTTATTTATGAAAGGAAAATGAATATGTTCAAGAGTTCAGTTCAAGAATTTTTGTTGATATAAATAACATGAGAACTTTGTAGACACAATTTCGGATCATAAGGTAGTGAAAAATATTTTAAAAATGTATCCTAGAAATTTGGTCATGTTATCACTACTGTTGAGGTGTAAGAATTTGTCTAAGTATTTTTTAGAAAATAAATTAATGAGTTCTCTTTTAGCTTACGAAGAATGAATGAAAAGATCAGTTGAAAAGAATGTTAAGTAAGCTTTTCCAAGTCAAGATGGATCCAACAAAGGGTAAACAAGGTGAATCTTCTTCAAACCAAAGACACATAGGTGAAGGGCATGGTACAGGAGGATATTGTGGATGTGGAAGATATGAAAATGATCTTGTAAGAAAAGAGGCTTTAGATAAAAAAATTTAAAAGCTAAACTATATAAAAAGATATTGTGAGTTTTGTAAGAAAATGGGAGGTATAACGAACCATATTGTTAGTAAAAGGTAAAACAACAAGCTAACATTGTTGAGGAAAAACAAAGTGATCGACCATCACACATTTAGACTCTAAAGGAAATGAGGTTGACAAATTCTTACACCTAAAATAACATAATACTATCACATATATGTTTATATATATGGCTGAGGGTTTTTTGACTTTGATGAGGAGCCACACATGGTATTATATATAATCGTGAAGTTTTTTTTAAGGGATGCAGCAACATCTTAAGCATCAACATACGACCCCGAGTTTGAACCTGAGTCTCCAATTGGAAGAAAGTAAAAATGGTGTGTCCTCTATGGCACACGATCATAGATGCTAACGAATAAAAGCTATGGATATACAAGAATTTACATAGGACTATCTAAAAAGATCGAGATGAAACATTCTACTTTTAGTCATAAGAATTATCATAAGTAGTGTTTCATTCCCGTTCTTTATAGGTTCACACATGTTATTATAAAACATAATTAAATAATTCTCGTAAAGTAACTGTCCCACACTAAGTAAATTATTTGCCTGACTTTGTGTAATCAATATCATGAATCAATTTTTCCATACATGATTTTGTCTTGATTGTAATTGTACATTTACCTTCAATATGTACTTGTTTGTTATTTTCAAGCTAGATAATTTGCCTCTTTTATTCATCAATATGGCAAAATAAGCTTTTATCTCTAGTTATATGATTGTTGCAACCACTATCTAAAATCACCTAAAGTCAACCTCATTTCCTTTAGAGTCTAAATGAGTGATGGTCGATCACTTTGTTTTTCCTCAACAATGTTAGCTTGTTGTTTTAAGTTTTACTAACAATATGGTTCGTTATACCCCCCCTTTTCTTACAAAACTCACAATATCTTTTTTTATAGTTTAGCTTTTAAATTTTTTTATCTAAAGCCTCTTTTCTTACAAGATCATTTTCATATCTTCCACATCCACAATACCCTCCTGTACCATGCCCTTCACCTATGTGTCTTTGGTTGGAAGAAGATTCACCTTGTTTACCCTTTGTTGGATCCATCTTGACTTGGAAAAGCTTACTTAACATTCTTTTCAACTGATCTTTTCATTCTTTCTTCATAAGCTAAAAGAGAACTCATTAATTTATTTTCTAAAAAATACTTAGACAAATTCTTACACCTCAACAGTGGTGATAACATGACCAAATTTCTAGGATACATTTTTAAAATATTTTTCACTACCTTATGATCTGAAATTGTGTCTACAAAGTTCTCATGTTATTTATATCAACAAAAATTCTTGAACAGATTCATTTTCCTTTCATAAATAAGATCTCAAATTTTCTATGGAGAATATGGAGTTTCATAATCTTTACTTTATTGTCATCGTGAAATTCTTGCTTTAAATTAGTTCAAGTTGCATTTGATTTTGTGGCATTGGCAATTCTTGGAAATTCTTGGAAAGATAGCATATGTTACACCTTGTTGGAGAGCAATTAACATCTTCTAATCTTTCTTCCAAAATGTCTTCAAATCTACTTTTCTTTCTACCGTAGAACTCTATGTTTCTACAGTGTTATCCCCAACTAGATTCCAAAGATCTTGAGACAAAAAAAGATCATTTTCACACTCCAAAATTCATAATTTTCTCCACTAAAGATGGGCACCAGAGGTTCAGAGAATTCATGCTACTTGACGTGATCAAAACTCTCTAAGAATACTTATCAAACACCTTATGCGCAAGATAAAATTACCTCCTCTCTCAAATTTCAAACGCAATGCCCAATTTCAACAAACATCGATCTCTCAGCAAGAAATAGCCAAAACCAGAAATAGAGTAATACATTTTCATATTTATGGTACGAAACTATTAACGGCGTGTTTTGGTGCACAACATATTTTTATAGAGAAAATTTTATGTTAAAATAAATTTTAATTCAGCCAATGACACAAAATTATTATATTTGGGAAGATATGATAACAAAAAGGAGTGAAAAATATCTTTTAAAATATAAATTTGTAATAATTGTGAAACACATCTTTTAACGAGTTTTGATGCAAAAACTAAAATTATAACAAGAAACTCAATTTATGATGCAACCAAACACCTCATAAGTGTAATTTTGGAGTGCTTTATGGAGTATGTTTTTTATATTATATTCACAGTACATGCATCCACGACGTAAAACTATATATTATTCTACCAGCAATGTTACGTACCCAACGAAGCTAAATATATAGGTGTGTTAGGGGTGCAAACGAGCCGAGCCGAGCCGAGTAGTATGGTGTTCAAACTCGGCTCGTTTATTTTACACGAGTTCGAGTTCGAGCTCGAGTTTTAGCGAGTACGTGGAATCCTTGTTCAAGCTTGGTTCGTTTATTAATCGAGCCGAGTCGAGCTCGCACTCGAGTAGTAGTTAGACTAAAATTCAATTCACATTCAACCTTAAACTATATACAAACTCGTTTATAAAACTCAAAATCAATGAAAAATTATCTGTGAAACTCTATATTTAGCTCATTTATGAAACTCAATTTAAGTTTAAACTCAAAATTTAACTTATTTAATATATTTAAGTGATAATATATAATTATTAATACTCATAATTTAATTTTTAAAAATAAATATATAATATAATATTTAATAGAGTTGCTCGCGAGTTTATCGAGCTGAGCAGGAGTTTGTTCAAGCTCGGTTCATTTAATGAGTCAAGTTTTATTTTGTGTTCAAACTTGTTCATTTAACATAATGAACAAGTCGAGTCGAGTTTTTATCTAACCGAGCTTCGAGCTACTTGTCGAGTGTATTGGTTCATTTACACTACACACCGTGTGTAGTGTAACTAAACCAACATACCATGCAGGTCGGTCTAACTTGGGCTTAAAAGTTTGATCAACACATTTATTACGGGTTGAATGAATAAATTTGAACAAAAATAAAACTCGATTCAAATTTGAACAAGGTCTGTCTGGACTCAAACCCCCCCCCCCCCCCCCCCCATGTTTCCACATCTAGAGTTGATCATGACCCACCATGATGTGGATGATATTGAAGAGGTGCCGACGGTGCTTTGGACTTCGACGAGGAGGCACACATGTTGTAGCATATAATCGTATAGCTAGTGGGAGGAAGGTGGATACCGCAGTCCCAGGGTCACAGTTTCTACCTAAGCGAGAAAAGCCATGGATGCACAAGAAATAACATAAAACTGTCTAAAACACCGCAGGAGGAAAATCACAGGCAAACTCGACTGGAGCGGTACAGGAATTACGAGGATGTTCCAAATTTTCACCGCGTAATCTTTTGCGAAATGGCAGTCATATTTGTTTGTGTTATATTACCATTTAGTTTACACCCTCTTGCCTCATTATTACGGAGCTAGGAATGCATGCCAACAAAGCTTTTATGATTCTGGACATATTATTTATATATACATGATCGGTGAAATCGATTTATCCTACATTTTCAGGTAAAAGAAAGCATGTGATGGGTTACATGATTTTGTTCTATTCATGTAATTAATGTTGAAAGCATGCTTTTTAAAAAAAATAAATCTCTCTTTAGTTTCACTTTCCTTCTGGATGAGGCCGTCTCTACTTACAAGAATTGCTCTCTTAAGCCATACGTGGGCCACCCACGTAAGACAAGATTACACTGGTTACTCGAAAAATTGAGGTAGGACCGAAATGGAAGCCAAACTTGAATCCGCACATCCACCACTTTTGGGATCTGATCAGTTGCAACTTGCAACAACAGACCTTGGCACGAGAAGTGACGCAACAGACGCCAAGTTCCCTCATGCATTGCAAAAAAAAAAAAAAAAGGGGGGGGGGACGAGAAATAGAGTTCTTAAAGCCAAGTTCTACCGGACATAGTTCATTTGATCGGCTGAGGGTCAGACCAGTCGACCAACCCAATTGATTTTTTGGCCAACTGATCTGGCCGCAACCCAGTCTGGCCCAGATTGAGGTCGCACAACCCAAAGCCAGGTCACAGGACCCGACAACCCGGCCAGCCGCCAAGTCTTACAACATTTTTTTTTCTTTCTACCAGTCTAATATCTCCCACCAAAAATACTGCCCTCTTGACCCTCGTAACCTCACCACACAGGTCGATCCACAATTCTTGAGTAACTATTTATTGATAATACAATAAATATTCACTACCTGATTAAGATTTGTAATTATAAATTATGATGTATATTTAAATTTTATAATATTATCTCTTCGTTGTCTTTACCCTCTCATCAGACATTAACTCTTTTTCAATATATATAAATATAACATAATCACAAAAATCATATATTTACTTGTATACATATATAAACACAGTAATTTGATATATAACCACTAAATTATGATACAAAGTAATTTGATTTATCAATATTTAAAATTTAGAATCTTTCCCCAATATTCAATAAGCCTAAACGATAAAAATATAGATGAAGGTTTATACATATACCATGAACTAAGTAATATAGAAATGACTCCGGGTAGTAAACCATTAACAATAACAACTAAATTATTAGCAAGCTTATCAGAACATAATGATACGCCAACAAAACCAATAGATCAAAACATAATAATGTTAGAAGATCAACAATCTTACTCTGAAATAATTGAACCTAAAATTGACAAAATAAGTCTTCCTAAAGAATGGCATATAGCCTTAGAAGATTTAAAACAAAAAAACAAACCTCAAATTAGTAAAGAGTTAATAATAGATAATAAAATGATTAAGTTAAAAAATCTAGAATATCCTTCAAGTCGATTAACAATAAAAGATATTGATGAAGAAGATATAGAACAACCTAGATATTCTTATTGTATAGATAAATACTTAAGAAACGACCAGAATGAAATAATGACAATAGCCAAAAAGGTATATCCTAAATTAACAATGATTAAAGTTCAAGTTAAACTAAGTTCAATAAAATTTATATGGATCAATGCTATAATAGATACTGGAGCTTCTATATCACACATAAATAGTAAAATTATAGAGTGAAACATTGAAAAACGTAATCATATAGAACAATATATATATATTACATTTGATGGAAACATAGTGACATTTGAAAATACTGCTATTATTAATGAATTAAGAATTGAAGATGTTAATAAAGAACTTCATAATCTAAAATTTAAAACTCTTTATACTTCTCCTGATGCTGTCGCACTAATAATTGGTAATGATATTTTAAACCAATATAATCCAATTACAATAAACCCTTATACCATTACCTTTACCATTAAAACTAAACAAATAACAGTTGAAAAAATCTCAACAGATTCATCAAATATGATAAGAATGGAAAGACCTCTAAATAAAGATGTTAAAGAATATTTATTCAAAAATTATAAAATATATGTTATTTAGTATGACAGAACTGTAGATTGGCCAGAAACATCAGAAATAGGTTTTACTTTATTATCTAATGAAAATGTAAACTTACAACCTACTGAAAGAAAAATTTTATATACAGGAATAGGTTTTATAATACTAGATGAATTTTATGGTATAATAAAAAGGAAAAAATGGTTGGTTAAAAAATGTAGATTTGCAAATTATCGAAGGAACTATAAAATCTACATATAGTTGAGAGGTAACTATTATAATAAAAAGTTTTGAAAAATCATCAATTATTAGAATTAAAAAGAAAAACAAGTTAGCAGATCTTATAATAAATAAAATTTATAATTTTATTTAATGGAAGTAATAACAAGACAGATAAACAGAATATGCATTAAAATTAAATTAGAAAATGGACAAAATTATAATATTTTCTCTATCTTAGATTCAGGAGCAACTAAGAGTATTATAGAAGAAAAATTTTGGCCTATAAATTTAACTGAAGATCTAAAGAAACCACAATTATTTAGTGGCTTAGCAGGAAATACTAATTCAACTAAAATATCTAGAAATATCTCTATATACATTTTAGACAAAAATGAAATAGAAGAAGAATTCATTATTCCTGAAATATATATAATAAAAGAAGGATTGAGTAATATGATCCTTGGAAATAATTTCATAAACAAATATTCACCTATTATAATTGATAAGATGTTTAATACGTTTACAAAAAATGATAAAAAAATTATTATACCAAGATATTTTATTGTACCAAAAATTTTTAAGCTACCAATAAATATATCCAAAGAAAGTTTTCAAGATTTCTATTTAAATAGTCTAAATGAATTATTTTCAGAAAATCCTTTAAAATTTTGGATAAAAGTCCAAGATATTGTAAAATAGAACTTCTACCAGAACATAAAGGAAAAAATCTAAGGACAAAACCCTTAGTTTATTCGAAAGAAGATGTAACAGAATTTCAAACACAAATTAATGAATTAAAAAAATTAAATTTAATACAAACCAGTAAAAGTCCACATATATCACCAAATTTTTATGGTAAGAAATCATTCAGAAAAAAAAGAGGTAAAGAAAGAATGGTAATAAACTATAAAAAAATAAATAAACATACAAAATTTGATGGATTTCATATACCTAGTTGTGATAGTATTTTAAAAAAATTACAAGATAAAAAATGGTTTAGCAAATTTGATGCTAAATCAGGATTTTGGCAAATAAAATTAGAAGACCAAGAATCTAGAGAATTAAGTTCATTCTCTACACCATATGAACACTTAGAATGGAATGTAATGCCATTCGGAATAAAAAATGCACCACAAATATTTCAAAAATGGATGAATTCAATATTTAAAGATTATAATGACTTTATTGTAGTCTATATAGATGATATATTAGTCTTTTCTAATGATTATAATGAACATAAACATCATCTACAAACAATAAGAGAAATTCTTATTAAAAATGGTATAATCTTATCACCTAAAAAAATTGAACTTTGCAAACAAAAAATAGAATATTTAGGAAAAATTATTGATCAAGGTTCTATTGAACTTCAAAATCACATTATAAGTAAAATAAAAGAATTCCCAGATACATTTACAACACTTAAACAACTACAAAGTTTTTTGGGAATCTTAAATTATGGAAGAAAATATATTCCTCGATTAAGTGAATTAATAAAAGAATTACAAGGAATAATTAATTCCTAAAATAAAAAATATAAAAAAGAAAATGATAAAATCATAACAAGATGGGAAACCGATAAGATTAAAATAAAACTCTCCTCAGAAGCAGAAAAAGAAATTAAATATATCAAATCTATAATAACAAAAATACGCAAAACAATAATACCAAAAGAAACTGATAATTTAGTAGTCTCTACTGATGCTAGCCAACTTTATTGGGCAGTCATTTTAACTGTAGAAAAAGAAGATGTTGTAGGTTATAACTCTGGAAAATTCTCTAAACCAGAAGTAAATTATTCAACATATGAAAAAGAATTTTTAGCTATATTAAAAACCATCAAAGCTTTAAATATTGGTTGTTACCAACTACTTTTAAAATCAATACTGATAATAAAGGTTTATATCATTATATAAAAAATAGAAAAGAAGACCAAAATAGTAGAAGAGTACGTTGGCTAATGCAATTAGAAGAATATAGTTATTCAATACATTTTTTACCTGGATATCAAAATATAGTTGCTGACTACTTGTCTCGACCTTTTCAGAATGAAGAATAACTTCCTTCAAGCAACAATGTCAAAAAAAGGAGCTTTGTCCTCAAATACAGCGAATATAGTGCCAAGACCAATAAACTCCTTCATTACACCTATTAATAAAGGTGAACCAAAAATAAATATAAATTTTTTAGAAGGAAATATAATTATTGATATGGCAAAAACTCAGAATCAGAAAGTAATACATCAAATAGCTCAAGCTAGAAGCTCGTATAGGAGCAATAATAATCTAAGTAAAAATAATTATGAAAACCTCAATAAATTATGGAAAGCAACTGGAGGGCTACAGAGCAATCCAGAATATATAACCGCTCTTCGTACTATGGAAGACTATATTGTAATGCTAGAAAACAATAATCTTCACCATCAAAATATATATGTTGCACTTCAAAACCAAATAATAGAGCTCAAGAAGCAGAATATGATAGAGCGAAGCAATTATACTGGCATCTTCAATAATCACTTAATTCCCTTCATTGAAAAAAATATTCATAATGAAGAACCAGAAGAACAAATAAATATTATAAATTATATGAAAAATACAGCAATATTCTCAAATATACTTCAAAAAGAGAAAAGAAAAGCACTCTATGAATATATTAACAATAATCTTCCACCTGAAATTACAACTCTTATCAATAACAAAATATGGAATGACCCAGTTCTACCACTATTACAAGAATATAAAGACTGCATAACAAAAAATGTAGACAAACAAAGAATAACATTAGTACATCATGAGATAGATGATCAATCAATCTATGCTCTTGAACAAGGAGTAATAAATAAATTAATTATCACAAGAGAACAAATTAATAAATTAAATTTTCCTATGATAATTAAAAGTATTATAGGATGGATTCCACTATTAATACAAGTCTTTGAAATCGATATAACTGCAACTTTTACGGAAGTCACTATTGGAAATACATTCTCATCCATACAAATATGGTGGATAAGACCACAATATTCTTTTGATATAGAATATGAAGAACTTAATGAAAAGATAAATATAAATGAAGAACAAAAGAAAAATATTTTACATATAAAAAATCGGAGCAAATGGCCCATAGAAGTTCCTAGTTGGACAGATGGAAGAATACTAGTACGAGATCAAGCGAAGATAGTCCATAAAAGTCATCATGGACATGGACATGGATACAAAGAGCAAGTTGATACAAATATTTTGGGACCAGAAGGGAAAACAATATGGAGAGAACTCGTCTGCAGCTGGGCAGACGAGATGGAGCAATAATTATGAAGACAGCACCAAGGACAAATAATTATGAAATACTACTATTCTAGATTCGATCTGAGCCTCGGGGAGCCGATCTAGAAGAATATCCACTATTTGTAAAACCACCCACTATTGTAAAACCACGGGCACCCCTGGTATTGAGCCCATGGTATTGTAACCATAGTTTTCGGATTTCAAATCTACTGAAGTCCAGAATAGTGTGTAAGCTCGACTATATAAGAGCATGTAGACCTGTGTAATGGGCACCGGGCAAAATACAAGAAATCGATCCCTTTGAGTGTCTCTCTGCTCTCTTCAACGCAACGCTTCTCTTTTCTTTCATCAACGTACGCAACGCTTCTCTTCTCTTACGCAACGCTTCTCTTCTCTTTCATCAACGACGAAACCATTCAGCTCAGACGACGCTCAAGACGATTGGTATCAGAGCAAGGTCAGTATAGAAATTATTTGTCTTAAGAAATCTTTGTAAAATTCCGTAGACGTTATTATTCTAGTGAGTAGTATTGATTTTACTCAATGTGTAGTACCCATTGTTGCTCTGGATTGAGCTAAGGGGAATATCTGAGTATAATCAAGAACATCTAGAGTAAAAATGTCCGCTGAACGTAACGATGATTATCTCTTAGATAGTAATTTTTGTACTAATAATAAAGAAAATTATCAACATATAAGCCATAACAAAGAAGCTACTAGTGACATTAAACAAAACTTCCAAAATATATTTAATCAACAAAATACCATAATTGATTATGGAATCAATTCATATAAAATACTTAAAACACTAGAAAATAAGTTTAATACACCTAAAGAGAGTTCTATTATTCAGCATAGTCCTCATCATAAATATAACCATAATCAAACTCCAACTTTATATTTAATTATAAAGATTTGTCTAAATCATATAACACACAAGAATCAATAAATGTCTGTCTTGAATCCGAATTTGAACAATTCCTACAATATAAAGAAAATTTAAAAACTAAAATAAATAATTATACAATGAATCCAGAACTTAATAAATTAAGTGAAATTCAAGAATATTATGAACAAAATTATGATACATTTAAACAATATAATTTCGCACCAGACTTTGAAATACAATCACAATCTTCTAGAGACTCAATAGATGAATTAAACTTTAATAAACTCAATATAAATACTGCAGAAGAAATAATGGAAAACCCCCCTACGATAGAACAAGGTGAAACATCTAGAGCTCCAGCTCAAGCCTCTTCACCTAGTCAACAAATACCGAGAACACAGCAATATGGTAAAAGACCAGCTAATTGGGGACCGCAAGGTTATTATAGCTGGAATGATTATAATATAAATACAGAATCTAAACGAACTGAAAGAAAACCTTATAATTATTATCAATCTTTTATTAAAATTCCTCTAAAATAAAATCATACACCAATAGACAATTATTTTAATATAGATTTAATACCAGTACATCATAGAGCTGATTATATAATACAATGGTGTCATTCCATGTTTTCATTACAGTTTCTATATCCAAATTTGAATACTCCTAATTTAATAGATTTTATAATTAGTAAAATGAGAGGTAGTGCAGCTTATACATTAATATCTCAATATGAAAATAAAATATTTCAAGAAATAAGAGAACAATCTTCGTTTGAAAATGCTTTAATGCAATTCCAATTTATCTTATTATAATTTTTTACTGCATCAACTAGACCTGATGCAATAAATATTGAAGATATAGAAACAATTCTAGGAAAAATGAAATTATGTAATATATGTTACTTAATAGAATTTTCTACTGACTATTCAACATATGTATGGAAATTACCACCCCCAAACTGGAATCATTGGGAATTAGAATACTTTAATAAATTTCCATCTCCTTGGGATGCTAAACTAAAAGAATATTATCATACGTTTCTAAAAGAAACTGAATTAAGAAAAGCAGGAACAGATAGTCTTTCAACAAGAATAAATTGTGCAATAAATTGTTTTAGAAATTATTGTAAAGAAACATCTATTATACAATCATTTAATAAGTCAAAACATATTTATCAAAAATACTCTAACACAACAAATATTAATAGTGCTTGTGAAAAACTATTACCAACTTTATTATATGATTGTAGACCAGCGCGCAACAAGCGTGGTGGATCCAATAAAATCAAAACTTATAAGACTTACAATAAGACATATAAGACACAAAGTCAAGGTTCTGTTAATAAACCACGAATAAGAAAATATCCTTTTAAAAAGAAAAGATTTCAAGTTAGATCCAAATCCAACTCTATAAATCCTAATAGCCAATATTTAAAAAAGAAATCTAATACAAAAAATGTAAATGTTTTAAATGTGGAGAAGAAGGACACTATGCAAATATGTGCCCTAAAAGAAGACAAATTAATATAGTCGACATGAATATTATTGAAGAAATCTATGATATAAGATTAGGGTATGAACTTTCTGATTTAGAACATTATGATTATGAGTTAATAACTGAAAGTGAAGAAGAAATAATATATTCTGATGAAGAATATTATTATGATAGTGATAATAATATAGAAGATTTAATTGATGAATTTGACCCCTTTCAACAGAATAATATTCAATATATCTATATGATGACTAGTCAAGAATCGACTAAAGAAGAAGAAGGAATCTCTGAAATATTTAATTTAGAAGAAGATCAAGAAGACAATAATAGACAAATGATAATATTTGATGAAAAAATATATAATAAAATTAAAAATGCACCATGGGAAATTGAGAAAAATAAAGTCTATAAATTAAAATGGAATCTATGGAGAAAAGATAAACTATTAATAGAAAGATTTCAACAAACAATAAATTCTGTAGAAACTAATCGATCTATTACAAATATACAAATCATAAATAAGGAAAAGATAACTCAAATGTTAAAAAATTCCAAAAGAAAAGACAAAATTAAATATCTACATTTAGGAGCCATAGATATAACCATAAAATCAAATTTTAGAAAAAGAATAAATTCACCAACAACAATAATAATTGCTGATAAAAGATTTAGATTTATAAATCCAGCGCAATCTATAATAGGAATGATACAAAATAATTTGATTTATCAATATTTAAAATTTAGAATCTTTCCCCAATATTCAATAAGCCTAAACGATAAAAATATAGATGAAGGTTTATACATATACCATGAACTAAGAAATATAGTAAAAGACCAGCTAATTGGGGACCGCAAGGTTATTATAGCTAGAATGATTATAATATAAATACAGAATCTAAACGAACTGAAAAAACACCTTATAATTATTATCAATCTAATATTAAAATTCCTCTAAAAGAAAATCATACACCAATAGACAATTATTTTAATATAGATTTAATACAAGTACATCATAGAGCTGATTATATAATACAATGGTGTCATTCCATGTTTTCATTACAGTTTCTATATCCAAATTTGAATACTCCTAATTTAATAGATTTTATAATTAGTAAAATGAGAGGTAGTGCAGCTTATGCATTAATACTACCTGATTAAGATTTGTAATTATAAATTATGATGTATATTTAAATTTTATAATATTATCTCTTCATTGTCTTTACCCTCTCATCAGACATTAACTCTTTTTCAATATATATAAATATAACATAATCACAAAAATCATATATTTACTTGTATACATATATAAACACACATATTCAATTATAACATAAAAATATAATTATATTTATATATATAATTTTATTTATACATAAATATATATAATATAAAAATATAATTTTTTTCTCATTTTACATGTACCTTTTATATTTTAACTATTTTTTAAAATAATAAATCCAACTCCGTCGTTTGACTCGGGTCATTACCCGGTCCGACCGGGTTGGATTTGAGACCAACCCCGACCCGGCCTTCCTTGCTGCGAGGCTATATGGATTTAGCATAGGGCAACATATGCGACAGATATGCCACCGGGGGGCAATGAAGCACCAGACGGGACGCCCTTCGGTACGACACCACTGGAGAATCAACAAACCGGCGAGGGGCAGCCACCAATCGTGAGCACATTCTAAAACATCTACATTTTCGCTTATAACCGAGGCAAAATTACCAGGAATTCATTACAGTGTAGCAGAGTGCAAAGAATAATGCCCCCAAAAGGCAAGGCCATTTCACGAAAGTGATTACGTAAGAAGTGTAAGAACCTAGAGACTATGTGTCAGAAGAAAAAGAATATAAGGTTGATCCCCTTACTCCGTGGAGTGGGCATCAAACAAATTTATAACCAGACAGGAACAGGCATATCCCTGCAGAGTAATCAGAAAAATCAGATAAATGATTTGTAAGCAATGATTGGTGTAATTGGAAATGTTAATACTTACCCTTAGCGACCAGTATTTATTCAGCTCGATGAATATCAACAATGAAGCTGCCTGTGTAACAGGGGAGTCCATCCTAAATCATTCCTCCAGCAGCACTTGAGAAGGCGTGATGCTTCTAAGGAAATGGCATGTAATATACAAGAGGCAAGTAATAGCTTTAGTTATGCCTCTTAAAAAATTAAGCATGATGGAGAAAAGTTAGGCATTTTAAAAAAAAAAGCAAGCACAGACACTCCTTCGGAAGATGGTTGCCGGAACCATAGTCCTTGAGACCCCAATCAAGGATGACGACCAGTGCCATTAGCATCTGAGCTTGGATAAAGTGCTGTTGGAAGCTCTCCTGAATGTGATCCCTTCCTTGATTTTGTGTTTTTCGGGGATGCAGAAAAAGAAGTGCTAAAATCACCGGTTGCTGGATAAAATGAAGGAAGCCTACTGATCTTCGGCAAGCCAGTTGGATCAGGACTTGGTCTGTAACCTTTAGAAATGGTTTCTGCTTCAAGTGGCAACTCATCCAGTGTCTAAGAAAGAGGAAAAATATAAACAAACAAGCGTACAAAAACAACAATTAAGTTTTTCAGAAACATAAAAAAAGCCAAAATTTTAAGAATTCAAAAGGGTCCTAATCAAAAGACAAACCCGGAAAGCTTGTTGTAGAACACGGAGCATTTCCCGTGTCTGCTTCCTCTTGGCCGCTATGTCGTCTGGCTCCCGCAGCATTTCTTCCAAAAGGTTCTCTCTACGAAACAAATTAACATAAGTCAAAACCCTTTAAAATCTAAATTTAAATAATGTTCAGTAATTATAAACAAAACAAATTTTTTGACCAATTGATGGAATTACATGAGCAATTGCTCTTCACCTACCTGTAAAGTTTCCTGATGAAGACATTGTGCAGCTCACGCTTTGTATGATTGACCTGAAATGAAATGCCAAGTTGAAATTAAAATCATTAACCACTGAGATCCTGATGCATGTGGACATGATGTGCACACAATATTGGAACCATTTGCATCTCATCGAGAGTGCTCTAATAGTTTAGAGAAACTAGATTCCTGGGTATATCATTGTGATTAAGATAAAAATCCTATAAAGGTATGCAGAATCAAAAAAAAAACAGACAAGGAGGATCTCGGTTTCCCAGATAAAATATGTTAATGGTATTCATACTTACAAAAGGCTAAAGATACAGTTTTAACTTAGGTAGGCCGGGTCAGGGGGTTGGGCCCCATCAACCTGGAGCACCCAAACTTTGCAACCCAGATCGGAATGGGTTAGTCGAGACAACCAGAAGCCATTGGGCTAGTCGAGGCAGACAAAACTGACCCAGCCAATCCCCAGTAGAATCAGCTGATTTGAGTCCAAGTTGGATCGGTTGGCCCAAATCCGACCAGGTCGGCCGACCTAACCCCGACCCGGCATTCTATGCTTTTAACTAATATCCATGTTAAGAACAAAATAAGGTAACAACATTTTAGGCACAGGATATTGATGGGCTAAGTTCAAAGAGTACGACATAAGAGCATGTGAGATATAAAAGATAACAGAGAACTTAGAGGTTATCACAGTGCTGAGAAGTGGGTGAAGGCTGACAAAGACAAATAAAAAAACCACTAAGAGCAATAAACATCTGAAAATAAGGTGATCAAATCATATTATCTAATCTGTGCTTGCATAAAATGAAGTAATATCAAAAGTATATGCTGGATATAAAGAATGTATGACACCGCAAAATTCAGTGAAGCCTGAATCAATACTTTAAAATTGCAATGCTCAGCAAACCTACTTATGGACAAGGCAGAGCAAATCAGGTTTCTCAAATTTGGGATGGTGATCAACAAACTATCTTTAAACAGGAAGACTATGGGCCTGTTTAATTCAACTGAATGGGCCTCCAACCTCTGATTCAGTCAGAGGTTAGAGATCTTAGAGTGTTTGATAAAATATCTGAACTTAACCTACCTCTTAATCAATCTCTTACCTCTTAAAATCCTCTTTACTATTCAGATTCTAAATTCAGATCTTCCAGAAAGAGCATCGTGGCAGTGGCTCTCCTTCTGCTAGCTCATTGCAGAAATCCATTGTGACAAATTTAGAATCGATAATTGATTTCAAAGTTTATATAATTAATTACATAACCTTTATTTCCACTTGTATAAATCAGACTATCGGTTGGAAATTTGCCCATTCCAATGAATCTGGAGCGTCTGAAATTATAGAAATAGAATTTAAAACTTCCCAAAAGGAGATTTAAGGATTGGACAACCGAGGTTGCTCAGGCTAAATATTTTTTTGAAAACAAACGGTGTCAAAATCAGGATATCTAATAGTCTAACCTTAATTTTTTAAACACTCTGACTTCATTGAATGGAATGGATCATTCAAATTCAAATCCGATAATCACAATTTACAAATTAGAGCGTCGGGTTTGAATTTGAACGATCCATTTCATTCAACAAAATCAGAGCATCTAAAAACTTAGGGATAGACTACTAGATATCCTCATTTCGACACCGTTTATCTCTAAAAAATTTATAAGCCAGAACAACCTCGGCCATCCAATCCGTAAATCTACTCATTTTGGAAAGTTTAAAAGTCTAATCCTATAGTTTCAAATGCTCCGGATTCATTGCATTGAGTGGATCGAGCAAATTTTGATCCGATAGTCTGATTTATGCAAGTAGAAATAAAAATTATATAATTGATTATTATAGTATGGTCTCTTGTTTGTTTACAATATGGTCTGTTGACATATATTATAACATGTATATATATGTGATGCCCATTCATGTTAAGATCTTAATTTAGATATTTTATCAAACAACTTTGATCATTTATCTCTTAATCAAGTTTAGCACTTTTTTCCCACATGTTAAGAGATTAGAGGTGAAATTAAGAGTTTAGATTTTCACATTAAGTCAAAACAAATGCCACCTATGTCATTGTCAAACTTGGAGAAATATATGCTCCTTATATTTCATAGTTAAAAATGAAAAATTTAAAGTTTTAGGCTTTTAGCTACATCTTGAGAAAAAATTACACAATAATGATTCTATTTTTCTACAATGAAGTTATGGATGTACTTTCTATTATTTGTAGATGTAAGAAACCCTGACATGAAAGCCCAAGAACAAACTCAGCACAACTCTAGCCTTAAATCCCAAATTATTTGGGGTTGGCCATAAGGATTCTCTTTCTCCACGTATGTTAATTTTGAATTATTTTTTCATAGATATTTAAATCATCCAAATCATATTGAATTACCCTCCTCCAAATTAGCATAGGTCACATTGTTTTCTTCTATGGTTTTGACAATTTTCTCTTTTCTGACTAGATTTTCTTTAGATCTATATTTAATATTTGCAAAATATCTCAATCTTCCTACTTTTAATTTGTCTACAATTGTCACTACTCCCAAATTTTATCTAATATACTCATTACATATTCTATCTAATCTAGAATGATCACATATCCATTTTAGCATTCTCATTGAAGTCTAATAATAAAAAGAATAATCATATATTGCCTCTTCTTGCTGTGTACTCATGTTCCTTGTCTATAGTAAAGATTCAGTAACACCTGAATATCTTGGGATGACATTAGTTCCTTATAGTTCTACACTCTGTCTAGATAAAACATGCAAAATGTATTTGTATTTTGCATACCATAGAAGTGTAAGGGTGTAGTACAGCATATGAGAATATGGTAATTCCCAAACCCCTTATGTATACAAATAGGTGCAGTTTGATTTAAGGGAGTCAGATATAAAGACATTCTCAATCATTTAGAAAACTTATTCAAACTTGAAAATATTTGAGTTTATTATGTGTGTACATAAGAATATAATTAGACATATGACATCTCCCCACCAAACTTAAATGAATCCAGTGTTGACTATATCAAGTAAAGACTCAAATACCCTTGATTAACCACCATAGCACCATGTTGCGTGAAGCCATTGATTCACATCAAACATTTAGTTTGGCACAAGAAAAGACATTAGGAATCATTCCCCCATGGCCTTTGGTATTCTTTTGTTACATATATTAGAAAAATTGCATGATTTATTTGTTGTATGTTGGTGGAGCTTTTTTTTCCTATGATGTCATTTGTAGCAGTATTGTTTTATTTATTTCTGATTTAATGGTTATTATTAGCTGATTTTGGTTTTTATTGATTTATTGAAAAGTATTCTTTTTATTGTTATTTGATGCAATTTGTTTTATTATGGTTTTTCCAAGTTATCTTTAAATGTTTTTTGGCTTGCTATGTGTTTTATTTGTTTTATTCATCTCTTGTTCATTCATTGTTTGCTAATCTGTTTATTTGTTATCTATTTCATTTTTACTTATTAATATCATTTTACAAGTTTACTCTGTTTGTTCTTTGTTTCTGTTTTGTTTACGGTTTATTAATTTGTTAATTTTCATTTATTATTGATTTCCGGTTTCTTAACCTGTTTCTTTATAGGGTGTTTGGTTGCGTTTTTCCCCTCTCTTTGATCTAAATTTTAAAAATAAAAGAGATAAGGTGTTTGGTTGTAACTTTTAACTACTGTCTCATTTTTAAAAGCGAGATACGCTATGTACATAATCTCTTCTAAAATAAAAACAAGTCCGGAGTTGTTTTATTTTTGAGATAGACGCGGAGGAAGGACGTGGGAGGCGAGACGTGCGCGCGCGGGGGGGGGGGCTTCGCTGGCGGGGACGAGCACCGCGGGGGGAGGGCCGCCGGCGGAGGGAGTAGGGGTGGGCACAAAATGGTTCAAACCGAGAAACCAAACCGAACCAGCCCATTCGGTTCGGTTTGGTTCGGTTTGGACCCCCCTTCGGTTTGGTTCGGTTTGGAAAATCTCCAAACCGATTTAAACCAAACCAAATCGTTTAAACCGATTTAATCAAAAAAATATAAAAAAACTAATATAGTATTAATAAAAATGATATTTTTATAAATTCTATAATAAAATAATATTTATTTTTATTATTTTTAACATAAAAACTAGTATATATATGTAAAAAATAATTAATTTAAATATTTTTATTTATTTTTGGTTTAAACCAAACCAAACCGAATCAAACCGAATTGATTCGGTTTGGTTCGGTTCGGTTTGGGAGGGTGATTCGGTTTGGTTCGGTTTGGGAAAAAAATGGTCCAAACCGGACCAAACCGAACCGTGCCCACCCCTAGGAGGGAGCGGGGGGGCTTCATTGGCGGGGGGGAGGGTCGCCGGCCACCGGGGGGGAGCACCGGCGGAGGGGGCCCGCCGTCGCGCGGGGAGGGCCGCCGGCGGGGAGACCCGCGGAGGGAGGGCCGCCGCCGGCCACCGGGGAGGGGGCGCCGGCCGCCGGCGGCGCGGGGGGCGGCTGGCCGGCGGGGACGCCGCCGCGCGGGGGAGGGCCGCTAGCGGGGAGCGCCGCGGAGGGGAGGGCCGCCGGCGGGGGGAGCGGACAGCGCGAGGGGGGGGGCTTCGTTGGCCGAGGGGAGCATCGCGGCGGGGGCGCCGCCGTGGGGAGGGCCGCTGGTAGGGGGGCCACCGCCGCGGGGGGAGGGATGGGGACGTCGAGGCTGCTGCAGGGGGTTCGCTGGCCGACGACGACGCGACCTTTTGTCCGTCGCCGGCGCCACCACCGGAGGAGTGCCGCTGCCGCAGAGGGGAGGGAGACGGACGACACTACGGGGAAGCCTTCGCGGAGCTGTAGGTTCTCTCTACGAAGGAAGTCCGAGAAAGTTTTACAGAGTCGCTGATCATAACCAAACACTACTGTTTAATTTTTAAAAATTATGATGATTTTGCCAAACACCAAATAATTAGTTTGTTTTGATTTTAAAAATAAAATAGAAAAATCAAATAATTTTGATTTTAAAAACGAAGTTATCTTAAAATTAAAAACGTTACCAAACACCCTATTATACTTTTTATGTTTTCTTATAGTTGATTTATTTATTCATCATTATCGTACTTATTTGTTATTATACTTTTTATTTACTACTCAAGGTTTATTTTACTATTTATTGTTTTTTTGTTTATTCATTAATTATTTCGCTTCCCATTATTTATTCATTCATTTATTATCTATTCACTCGTTTGTCATCTATTTGTGTTTATTATTTATTTATCTGTATGCTACTTATTTATATTTTATTATTTAATCATTAGAAACTATGCTTATTATTTAGTTATCTCCTTTATTATTTATTAAATTATTTAATACTTTTTATTATTTTGAATTATTGTTTTAATTGTATTTTTATTTTTTATTAAATTTTAGTGCCATGGGTGAACACAATTTACCCCCAAATAACATACATAAGCACAAAATATAAAAAAATTTCAGTTGCATTCTATAAAAGTTTGGATAAATGGAATAAGGAGTCTGATGTAACCTCAAAATCTCCGAAAGATTAATTCTTTTGTTTTGGAAATTCATTTTCCTCTTGAATTTGAATTAGACCTTAGCATTGACTTTGTAAGAAAATAGATGATATTTCATAAAAGTACTAACTAGGGTCAAAATTATGTGTTGAGGTTGTTAGGTTCTTTGAAAATTGATTTTGACATCTCCCCGCCGGATGGTGCGAAGATCCGACGTTAATTACATCGAGATTTCTCGAATACCCTTGATTATCGTCATAGCAATCCATTGAAGTAGAAGACATGCATCCACAATAAACAATCACACAAATATAGGAGAAAACAACCCCATGAATTTGGTGGAATGCAAGCACTTAATTTTAATTTGGATTTGATTTGAATCAATTGATTAAATTAAATTTGTTGGTTTGATTGTGATTTAGTTGAGTTTAATTTGAGTTGAATTTAATGGGTTGAATTAAATTGGTTGATTTGAATTTGATTGAATTGAATTTAGTTTTAAATTGAATTTGGTTTGTTCATTTTAATTGAAATTAGTTTGTTGATTACTTGATTTAAGTTTGTTTCAATTTGAATTGGTTGATTGATTTTAAATTTGATTTGGGTTAAGGACAGTTTGTTTATGGATTAATTTGAGTGGGATTTGGGTTTAACCTACGAACTATGGTTTGCTGGAATGGGGTTTGGCTTTGGGAAATTTGGGTTATGTTGGATTTGGTTTAATTTGAGTTATCAAGTTTGGTTCATATTCTGTTTTGAGATTTATTGAATTTGTGATTTGTTTTATGGCTCAGTTTCAGATTTGGGTGAATTTGGATTATTTAGAGAAGTTTGATTTGATTGAATTAGAGTTGAGTTTTGATTTGAGTTCAATTTTTGGTTGGTTTGGATTTCATTTAATTCTGCAGATTTCAGATGCAATTTTACAGATTTTGGTTTCTGCACTTTCTACAGGCTTCGGTTCCTTGCAAAGTTCAGATTTCCTGCTTCTTCAAATATCAAACTCTAGATTTCTGCATTTCGGATTTGCAGTCTTTCAAACTTCCAGATTTCTTACTGACTTCAAAATTTCAGACTTTAAATTCTGCATTTTTTTCAAATATTTCCAGATTGCAGATTCTTAAAAAGGTCCAATACAAATTCAGTTTTCAGATTCCAGATTTTAGGCCTCGGCTCCTGCAATGCCCAGATTTTCTGATTTCTTCAGATTCCAAACTTCAGGCCTCTTGCAAATTTTGCATCTCTTCAAATTGCAGATTTTCTTTAAGCGGGTTTCTGCACCAAAACAGATCTTCAGATTTTCAGGCTCTGCACAAATTCAGATTCATTAAACTTCAGACTTTCAGACTTCTGCACTTCAGATTTTGAAATGGGTCCTGGCTTCTACTTTTCGGTTTGCTTCAGATTTGGGTCACAAAGTCTAAGTCTGGCCTTAAGGATTTGAGAATTCAACTTGGGTGTACGGCTCCAGAATTCAGATTCTGCACCATCCCAAATTCAGATTTTTGTTTCTCTCCCAATTCCCAGATTTTTGCAGTAATCCGGATTCCCTTTCTTGTTTTGAATCTCCCGGAATTCAGATGTTGAATCTCTAAATTCTAGATTGCAGAATTTTATTTAGCTCGGACTTCTTCCAAATTTCAGGCTCTCTGCAAATTCTGCACGTGGATCCAGATTTTTCAGACCCTGCCTTGAATTTCAGTTTCAAGTCTGATTTTGCAGATTTTACAAGCTACAGGTCCAGAATTTTGATTTTTAGAATTCATATTTTTGTTTATGGATTTAATTGAGTTTGTGATTTGTTTGATAGTGTTTTGATTTGGGATTTGGTTGTATAAAGATTTAGATTTCAGATTTACAGGTTTTAAAATTTTAAAGTCTTTTACGGGTTCAGAATTTTTTAAGGTTATTTGAACCCTTCGTTAATTTTTCTGTTGTCTTGCATTCCAGAAATTCCATGTGATTGTCTCTCCTCCTTGAGACATCAATCTATGTACCGAACATGAATTTCACTTGTTCTCTCAAAAATATGAGACATGATTTACAACTTGAATAGCAATCCGGTCCCTTTGAGTCCTTGATGAACATGGAACTTGCTTGATCAGTTTGAGATGGAAAAACACCCGGTCTTTGATAGACTTGTGGGCATTCCTCTCACTGATTTGAGATTGAGCATGCCCCGGTCTTTGATAGACTTGTGGGAAATTAGCTCATCTCGATCTTCATGAGTTGATGAACTTGTCATTTCATGGGCGGCATGTACCCGGTCTTGGTAGACTTATGGGCATCCCCCACTGTTTTGAGATTGAATACACCCGGCTTTTGATAAGCTTGTGGGCACTCATCCCATGGTTGGTCATCCTCATCAGCCTATGGTTTGGGCATGTTGACATGTTGATCATGCACAGCCTCTTCATGGCATAATAAGAAAAAAAAACTCCCTCGTGAGGGATGGTAAGACATTGGGGTCTTTTAACTAGACCTTTGTATGCCCACCTTAAGAAGAGAGTCAGGAGGTGGGTTTAGAACCGGCCTCCTGGTTACCCTTTGTTTTGAATTCTTTTAAGTTGAGCCGAGGCCATGAGGTGGGTTTAGAACCGGCCTTATGCTTGCCTCGGTTTGTTTGAATTAAATGGATTTTTATTTAATTTAAATTGATTGTTTGTTTTATTTATTATTTTTGATTTAATCACGGGTCGTGACGCGTTTAACCTACCGCTTGCCAATTGTTTTCTTTTGTGTTGCGCCAAGCCATACGAGGTGGGTTTAGAACCGGCCTTATGCTTGCCTCGTTCGTTTAAAATTAAATTGATTCAAGATTTAATTTTCAAGCCGTGGCACCGCTCATGCTGGGGCAAATGGGCCTTCACGGGCCGGCTCGCGCGCGGATCCTCTCCTTCTCCTTCTTCTTCTTCTTTTTTCAACATCTTTATCGGTGGGCCCCACCGTCCTCGTTGACCCGCGGGTCAAAGCCTCCCGGCGAACACCTCCTCGCGGGCCGGCCCACGCGCGAGCCACCCTCCCGTGGGCCCGGGGATTTCCACGGTGGCATAATGTCGAGGTGCATTATTCACCCGCCAGCGTTGCCGCGCGCGCCCGACCTCCTCGACACCCGACGGCCCGCGGCGACCTCCGGCGACACCGCGGCGGCTTCGGCTTCGTTCGGGCAGCGCCGGCACCGGAAGAGGAGGGAGGAGGCCCCGACGGCGATAGGGGAAGGGGGAGGAGGCCTCACCGGTGGCCGCGGGAAGGGCTTGTAGCTTCTACGGCGTCCGACGGCAGCGCGGCAACTCGCGGCGGACCTGCGACGTCCGGAAGAAGAAGGGGAAGAGAGGGACTCCTTACGGACCTCCAAAGACCGGTAATCTTCCTCCTCCTCTCTTCTCTTGCTCTGCCTCCTCTCTACGGCTTCCCCTCCCGCCCCTCTTTCTCTGTTTTTTTTCTCCCTCCCCGCGCGGCCTGCATTCGGCCTTCTTATAGGCTTCCGGAGGACCACGTCTCCTACTGGGAAGGTAGTCCCGGGTCCGCGAGGGACTCGGGACCTGCTATCTTCTTCTCCCCCCCCAAATCCGGCAGGAGATATCACTGCCCCGATTCTTTCCGAGTGAGACTCGGAACTACCGTATAGTTGGATATCGACCGGGACTTGATGGCAGGTCAATATCCTGATCCGGATTCCATCCTCGCTCCGATTTTCTTGCCTTGTTCAACAAACTCCCCCCTTCCTATTTTCCTGTCGAGCCTTCCTCCGAGCAGACCTGCGGGCTGCTTTGCTTGGCCCCCTTGGAAGACTGTCCGGCCCATTTTGAGCAGGCCAGTGGGCCTTGGAGATGGCTTGAAAACGTGTCTTTCAGCAGACCGAATTGGGCTTAGTTTGGCTTGCCATTCTGGGCTATGTCGAGAGGCATTGCAGGTGGACTGAATTGGGCCGATCAAGGTCCTGTTATGGGCCTGGAGATGGACCGAATTGGGTCTGTTTGGGCTTGTGTATGGTACATGTACATGTTGTACACAGACCAGGTTTGGGGAGGGCCGGTCATGCCAATTTTTTTTTAAATTGGCCTCATTTTTTTTCTTCAAAAAATTTAGGTGTCAACAGAGTCATAAATGAGTCATAATCCTCATTAAATATAGATCAGAAAAAATCATGGGCATATGAAGGACAAATTTTCATATATTAAGTCATTTGGTCCTTTAGTATCACATTTTTAGCCTCATGACATGAAAATGGAAGAAATATTTGGATGATGTGTTGGGTCATGCATCTTTTACACATTTATATCTATTTAGCTCTCATCTTTGGCATGTTTAAATCATATATGGTAAGATACATAAAACTAAGGGATGAATTCCCTAAGTTCAATATCCTATCATGGCTCATTATATAATATAAATTGTCAGCCTAAGAGCCTTTTCTTAAGGCTCCACACTTGGCCTTTTTCATGGTGTCTTAGTCACTTTTTTAGAGAAAGAAGCAGCTCAATCCCCCACAAGCATCCTCTAAGAGGAAGGAAGCAAAGTGCTTCTCCACTTGTACCAAATGAGCCCCCCAAGGGAGTATTTGTTGAGTTGAGAATGAAGATGGCTGGTGGGGTTGAACCCCCACCGTCTCCTACCTTTTAGGAAAGGTTGCACAATCCCTGCTGGTGGGAATGCAAATGGATTCAATCAGAATTGATTTGATAGAGTCAGATGAATAAGCAGCGCCTTTCACACTTGGATTGCAGCATTGGGATGCCATTTATTCTAGCACACTGGATGAATGTGCAGCTACGTCTATACCAGATGATTCAATAGCCAGAGATAAAATAGCTTCGGTTAAGGATGAAATTGCAAGTCCAGCAGGACCGTCTGATGGAACAAAACATATTCTTTCTCTAACTAACTCATCGGTTACTGCTTCCAACTCAACTCTGTAACAAGAAATACAGCTACTTTGAGAGATAATATAACCACTACTTGATATGTCCATTTGCTTTGGACTCTTAGATCATTACTTTATTAGAAAGGGATGGGTTTAGCACTCTTAACATTATTTAAAAAGCCTTGGAACCAAGGTAGGCGGGGTGAAGGTTGGGAGCAGGTTGGTTGGGCCCAAACTGACTTGGGTCGGTCGGGGTCAGGACTTGGGTCGGCCGGGTCGGAATAAATAAATAATAAAATAATAAATTAAAAATATCTATAGGGTCGTGGTCTCGGGGTTGGGAGCCTAGGACCGGCTAGGCCCAAAGACTGACTAGGTTGGACCCAGGTTTCAACCTGGCATTCCATGCTCGGAACTATCATGGACATGGAAAGATACTAGCTTGAAATCAGATGCAAGTATCTGTGTAAATGGAATTCAAAATTCCAAAATTTTGTGATTCAATTAAGATAAAAATTATTGGGTTCAAAACTTTTTTTATCCTATAAGCTATCAGAATTAGATATTCCGATAATTTATCGGAATCAAAATTGGAAACAATTGATTCCATTTATCTTTATCCGATTTTGATAAGAAATAAATATAAATAAATAAAATTAATCAAAATTAAATTAAATAAATTATAATATATGATATATAAAATGATAAAAATAAAGTTTTTAATAGATTATATCAAATTTTAGTAATTTCATGTGAATTATTAAATCATTTTTTAATTAAATTAATATATAATATACATTTCAGAAATTATCGGATTTGATTCCAATTCCGATAACAAAATCAAAATCATAACAGGGTGTTTGGTTCCGGTGTTTTACCTTTCTTTTATCTTATTTTTAAAAATAGAGAAGATACGGTGTTTGGATGTTTTTTTAGCGTTCCTTTTTTAAAATCGGTATCACTTCTTTGCTTCTTCTATTTCGAAAACAAAACAACGACAAGGTTGTTTTATTTCCGGAAGAGAGCCGGCTCTCTCGTGACATCCCGCTTCTCTCTCATGCGCTCGAGACGGTCGCACTCGACTCCTCTCGGATGACCACAGATGCCAGTAGACACAGGAAAGCACCGTGATGTCCATTGTGTCCTTGCCGAAGGGGGGGGGGTAGAAAGCTTGGCGGCGTCGGGGTGGGGGAGGGGGCATTCGCAACAGGTAATCTTTGGATATGATACATGGTCTATTTTGTTTGTTATTTTCTTTTTTATTAAAACCTCCCTATTGACTCAAGAGCCTCCGATTAAAACATTTATGTATATGTGTATGTGTGTATGTGTAAAATGATAGATGGATGAAACATAAATTTCTTTTACGAGTGGAAGTAATGACAGCATAAAGTGAGATCAAACATTTTTAATGTGTGTGATAGAAATTTTGATTTTAAAAACATAGCCAAACACTACAATATCAATTTTAAAATTGGTGACAGTTCTGTCAAACACAAAAGAGTTGTACTTTTTTGGTTTTAAATTTAAAACTAAGAGATCAGGTGTTCCTGATTTCAAAAAAAAAGTTGTCACAAAATTAAAAGAGCTTCCAAACACCATATAACATAGTGGTTTCAAAGTTATTGGAATCAGAATCAGAACAAGTTAACCCTTATCGGAATCAGAATCAGATACAAGGTGATTCCACTACTGCATCCAACCCATTTTTGGCCCTAGATGAAAGAGAGAAAATAGAAAGCGCTAGTGCATTCCAACTTTCAACCAAAGACGAAAAGAAGGTTTTGCGGTGGGGCCCACCATAATTGAAACACCCTTTTATAGAAACATTTTCCTTCATTTTTTTATTTTAATAGGTAGGACCCACCATAACTGATACACGCTATTTTTCCTTCAGTTAAGCATGAGAGAGAGACAGAAGGAGGGCATAACTGGTGGGACCCACTGCAATCGATCCCTAAATTTTAGTCCTTTTCCTTTTTTTCTTCATTTTAAATAGGTGGGGCCATCATAACTCCTTCGGTTTAGGCATGAAAAAGAGAAAGAAGGGGCAAAACTGACCCCTTTTTAGACGTTTTTCATTTATTTTTCAAACTTTTCCTAATGGGTGGTACCCACTGCAAGGATTTTGAAACGGAATCGTTCACTAAATCAGTGGGGACCGATCCGATTCGGACAGTCCGATTTTGACTGATTCTCAAGAAGAGAAACTATTCCAAAATAGAGATTTTTTATAAAAAAATTAAAAATTTTCAATTTTGATTCCGGCCAATTCTACCTAAATTTAAAAAAAAAACTAAAAAAATCAAGATTCAATTCCGATTCTGATCTGATTCGACCGATTCAAGACCGATTCCAGTAGAATTCAAGTCATAATTGGTCCTTCAAGCAGGATTCCGGAATCGGCCGATTCCGATCCAGTTTGACCAATTCCACAATCCATGGTTGCAACAACTCCTTCCTCTTTCTCCTCCTCTAGTTGAAAATGAGAGGAAGGGAGAAAGGTGGCACCACAAGGATAGTTTGAGGGAAAGTCCCACCAGACAAAAGCCCTGAATTTTCTCCTTTTTCTCTTCTTTTATTGATGGTGGACCCCACCTGAATTTTCTCGCACCTAGTGCACAAAAAAAGAGAATAAGGACATCCGATGGGAGAGTACAACCCATATTGTCAAGACGACAAGGCATCCAAGATGTTAAAGGGTGCCAAATCTGCTTAGGCGATAAGATAACCACTTAAGCGTCACCTAAGTGGTCAAGGCGGTGGCATTAGATATTTATATATATATGTATATACATATATACAAACATATCTATAATTAGATGTTAATACTATATATATTTATGTATACATACAAACATAAATACATGTATACATATATTATGTAAATATTATTTTTTGTGATTATGAATGTATTGATATATGTTTTATGAGAAACAATTAATATCAAAGTGAGAGAAAAGAGAATTAAGAGAGAACTTAAGTTTTAAGTATACCACATATACTTATAATCGCAAATTTTAACCATTTATAATAGTATAAGTGATAATAAAATATGTTTACAATATTATTACATCAGCGCTCATGAGTCACAGATCGACCTACGCAGTCAGGTCGCGGGGCTCAAGGGGACAACATCTCTTGTGGGGGGTTTCAGGGGCGCAAAGCCCTCCAAAAGAATAAAAAAAAAGAGTCATGAATGGGACCTTGGGCACCTTGGGCGCCTTGGGCGCCAAGGTGAGCGCCTTTTTGGCCCCAGACAAGGCGCCCTGGCAAGGTGCTGCTGGAAATGTGCCTTGCCGCCTAGGCGGGCACCTTGACAACTATGGTTCCACCAGCCAAGATCTCTGATTTTTTGCTTTTTTCTCTACTTTTTGTTTTTTTTTATGGTAAACCTGGTGGGAGAGCCCCATCAGCCAAGATGTCTGAATTTTCTCCTTTTTTATTCTTTTTTCTTTCTTGATTCAGCAGCCAGCAACCATATTTTTTGCTTCAATTTTTCAGGTGAATTATAGAGACATCTGAGAAATTGTATATTGCATAGACAAAGGCTGATAAATTAGAACCATCAATATGTGGCTAAGTAAGTCATAAACCTTCTAGGAGTTTTACCTATCCAAACCGTCTAGTTTATCATCTAGGAGTCCTCTTTTTAAAAGTAGCCTGAATCTGAATTGCACCATAGACTTACAGTACAACTTGATGCTTCACTCCAATGGTAAGTTAGTAAAGCAGACCATAGGCTGCTCCCAATCAGTGGAAACTTTCTCAGCATTAACTTCAGAGAGCCACCAGAACGATCATCCATAGCTTTTTGAGGTTTGCTTATGTGGAAACCGGTAGGCGGTAGTAAAGTGAAGCGGTTGGCTAGAAGAGGTAACCACACAGGGAAACTGGAAATATCCAAAATGAAATTCCCTTTGACAGCTACTTGATGTAATTCTCAAGTAATTATTTAAGCAAGCAAACTGAGACTCATTACAGAATAGAGAAGGGACAGACCTTTCATGAGGTACAATGTTTACAAGAAGAAAGGTGAATTGAGACCATCTAGATTCTTTAGTACATAAGGTTTTAAAAAAGTAGAGAGCTGTAGGGGATTCAAGGGGTTATGAAAAAAATCTACAATCTATAGAAAAGATTGCAAATAGCCAAACATGTGAACATTACCTTACACATCAATACATCATAACCTTAATTGAAATTTTGCAATGAAATCATTGTCACAAATATTACCAGGAAATGCATGATAGCTTTAGGCACAGAATCCTCAATATTTTTTCTCACAATGTCATAATATGACCTCAGCAGTAATTTTGTAACTGTTATTTCTATTGCTTCCTGCTCAGTGTGGTTTTCTGATGGCTTCAGGATAATAGGTGGCTGTCACAACATAGAAAGTCATAAATTTATTTAAAAGATAAAAGACATGCAATGATCAAAGCCCCACAATAAATCTTGCCTCTCTCAGTTGGATCATAGAAAGCACATGGTCCATGCTCTGGACAGGTTCACTAGAGGATTTGTTAGCCATACTATCTTTGGCAGTTGAACGGCTTTCACCACCAAAAATTGACGAGATTCCCCAGGTAGATCCAGAAGCACTTCCTGATAGCATCGCATTACACTTTTTACTATTTTCATACATTGAATGTAAAGTGTCTTAAAACAAAATAAATAAAATATATTTACTGAATGGTTTAAACATTTGCAATTTTTCAGCATTCTGGAATACATAAATAAGATAAAAAAAGATTAAGAATCAAATTACCAGCTGTGCCAGACTTCTCTGCATCTAGTATAGGCCGAACTCCCTAAACATCATTGAGGTGCAGCCAAAGAATTGACATAAAATACATCAGATAGAACTAAAATGAGTTATGTCCTCGAGAAAGAAGAAAAAGTAAAAGAAAAGAACAATAAAGGCCAACAAAACTATCAAAACTTGATGCCACTGGTACCTGGTCAGAAACAATTCCATTAGGAGCAGAACGGGCAAGAATAGCTCTAGACTTGATACTTTTCTCAGATGCTTGAAGTTTATCCATATCAATTCCATCCTAGAGAGTGCCTATTACTGTTAGAAAACAGATAGCCATCTGGTCCACATCTACTGAAACAAGTCGGTACTGTAACAGATTTATCCACTCCAGATACTTTCAGCATGAGAAATTGCAGCAATCAAAGGAAGAATAGAAGAACCATGCTTTTCATGTTAATTCCATACCATGGTTGTCAAGGCAAGGTGTTAAGCACAGGTCTATGCGCAAAGGCAGTTGGTACAGTCCAAGGCAAACTCGCCCAAGGAAAGATCGTGGATTGGACACGGATCGGCCCGGTCTTGAACAATCCGGATTGCCCAGGATCAGCAATCTGGCCCGATAAGGATCTGATTGGACTCAGATCGAATACAAAATCAAGACAAATTAAAAAAATAAAAAATACATAAATGTGCCAAAAATTTTATCATTTTATTTCTATTCAAATTGACAATCTTGGAAGAATTTGAATTTGGATAATAGTATATTACCCAGTTCTCCTTCCGCCCACACTAAATTATGTACATTGAACTTGGGTTCCTTTTTTTTGATCATTGAGCCATGTTTGCAAGACATTTTGCTATCGAAGAAGTAGAAAGGAGAAAAAAAAAATTTAAGTGTCTAAAAAATATGCAGCCATGCACAACCACACTCATAGGGTGTAAGGAACATATCACAAACACATACAATGTGAAAAAGCCACTTCCTTTCTACACTCCTCGGGCGCTTGTTCAAATCTAAATTGATGCCCCCCCATTATGACATTTGCAAGAACCAAAGAGGCAAAACCAACTACGACCATGCATAAAGCAAGCTTTGACTATTGGAAGACACCAGGTGTCCATCATCAAGCCCAACATCCAAAACCGAATGGTAAAATGACCAGAAAAGGAAAACATAAAAAATATATATTGACAGTAGAACCCTACAAAATCCTATTACTTGCAGTAATTGAGAATCTGAGATTATACTGAAGGAGGTAAAAGAAGTCCACAATTGGCCAAGAAGTGTGTCCATTGAAGCATTGAAGAGCCCTGTTATCTCGAAAAATGCTCTCAAAATAGGAAGATCCAGCTAAAGAAAAAAAAAGGCAAAGATGTTGAAGAAGATTTTTTAACGGTTGTTTTATTGATGGGGAAAACTGCTATCCTTGGGTACTGCATAAAGGACTTCTCAGGCACATCAATTGCACGGTGGTTCAGACACTTCTCACATTAGTTCTCTATATTCAAAAGATATGAGAGATTACTACGACTTCCAGATTCAATCTCAACAGTTGATTCTATGGACCAATCTGAAGCCGTACCAAGGTAGCATGGGCGGCAAGAAAAATGGAAGACCTGCCAGGGTAGTACGGACAGCTAGCCACTGGACTAGTTGTTAGGCGATTGGGATGACCTGGATCGGCTGGGTCAGGTCAGGCTGGATGGCTGGATCGGTTGATCTGACAGACTCAGATCAATCAGGTCTAAACCAGATTGGCCACATTGGGCCAATCCAATCCAATCCGGCCTTCCATGAGCTTACTATTTTCAGCCTTCACAAGACAGCCTAGGCAGATGCCTAAGCACCCAAGCTTGGTCACCCTACTGGATTAGTTTGGATTCAGACCCATATATATAACTATTGACCCACTTCTTAAGTGGATCCACCCCCCAGTGAGGACACCCGCATTCGAGTCTCATTCGATCCAGCTCATGTGTACCGATGCGGCCATCAGACTGTGGGTTTGTTGTGGATAAGACAATTGGCTGATCCAGCTGTCAGGACAGCCACGAGAGGTCCTTATTTTTGTTCCATTTTATTTTATTTTAGATTGAGTCCTGCTGCTGCTGTATATCCTCACTCCCTCCCCCTCATTAAGTTCTCTCTAACCCAGCCAAGAAAAGCGGAATTGGAAACCGAGACAGGATCAGCTAGCATCAATACAGTCCGATCTGAATCGGATTTGTAGAATCAACCGACCCTTTGGAAAAAAAACCAATCTGAAATTGGCCTGAGTTTGTCCATCAAAAATAAAAAACAAACAAAAAAACATAAAAAACGTAGCAATAGCTACCCATAGGATTTCAGTATGATTTGACCATTTTGGGGTCAAATCAGAAGCGGTGGCGCCCAAAGGAGCAGCCCACAGCCCACCAGAGCCCCCACCACCCACCACCAGAAAAGCCTTGTGCCACTGCCGGATCTACTCATCCGCCACTGCCAAAGATCACTAGAACCGTCGGAGACCGTCGGATCAACTAGTATGCCACCACTTGAGAAGCCCATGCCCACCGGACCTACTTGTCCACCACTGCCAGAGATTGCCAGAACCGTCAAAGATCATCATATCAACTAGTCTGCCACCACTTGAGAAGCCTGCCATAGTGCCATCAGATCTACTGGTCCGTCCTAGCTAAAGATTGAATTTTTTTAGCATTTTTTTAGGACATCCCACTGCCAGCACCGGAGATTGCCTGAAACGCTGCCAGTTTCTTGTGTCACTGATTGACAGTATCGCCAGAAAAGACACCATTGCCCCTCCTTTTAGGCATTTTTTAATGCTCAACCATCGCCGCCACCTAATTCCTCTGCTAGCACTGCCACAGCCTCTGCCGGCTTTTGAAGCACCGCAACTGCATTTAAATGATTTTTGAAGTGTCAAAAACTTGTTGTCAGGGCCGTCGTCACATTTGAGGGTCGTCGCCACCACTTAGGTGATGTCCACAGCTACTACCAGTCTGTTTTGATTTTGGATTGGCTAGATCCAGTATGGAACTAGCTGATCTTCACCCAAAACTACTAGATCAGCTAGATCAGATCCAGACCGATTTTGGATCAGCTGGATCCAATCCAGATCTGCATCCAGATTGCATTTAAGTAAATTTAACACTAATACTTTATTTAATATGTATTGTGTGTGCAAGTAAATGGCGATCAAGAACATAATGACATTGGATATGAATAATGGATGGGATGATAGATTTATGGTGGATGTGTCAAAAAAGAAGATGCAATGTAAATAGTGAGAAAAACAAATTGATGGAGATTTTTTCCACCTTAAACAACATATTGAGAGTACCAGTGGAAGTGTAAAAAGGTATGATAAAATCCCTACATAACTAAGAGAAGAGATCAAGGGCTAGACATTTATCTGCCAAGCCTTCTTGAGCTACACAACTTGGAGTTAGAGGGTTATGAGTTTTATCGCCTACAATCAACTTGACCCATGAGGAATTGATGTACAGGAGACAAAATTCTGGGCAATGAACAATAACTCAAGCATAAAAAAAGTACATATATTTGCAAGTAATTTCCACATGTAAGTTGCTAACTTACAACTCTAACTCTTATTAACATTTATGTAAAATTGAGATTAATATTTTGTTATAAGTCATGTTCATGTTGGTGTCCCAGCTCATGCAACCTCTAATCCGTATTTCCAGACTATATTGGATACTATTGGAGAGACTGAACCAAATGTAAAATTCCCGACCTCAAAGTAAACTGCACTTGATGAGAAGGTTGATAAATTAAACTCATGAATTGATAGTTTTTGCCTAATCTGAGAAGAGGGAGTATATACATTATACATGATGGATGGATGGATATGAATTACAAGAAATATGATAAACTTCTTTGAGTAGTATTTTGAAGGAACAACATTTTTGAAGTCTATTGATGTGCATGGCCATGTTAAAAATTCAGATTACTTGTTTTCTTTGATGGATGATGTGCTCGAGAAAATTGGAGAGGGCAATATTATTAAAATTGTGATAGATAATGAGCCTTTTTATAAGGCTACATGTAAAAAGTTAAAGAAAACAAAAGAATACATATGTTTTGGATACTGTGCAGCACATTACATTATCCTCATATTAAAAGATATTGAGAATGAAGCTTTTGTCAACACACTTGTCGATCAAACACAAATGATCACATCATTCATATACAATCATCCTTAAATTTGTTTGACAGCATGAAGATGCACACCGATGGGTATGATTTGATTAAACATGGTCCGACTTCATTTGCCACAAGCTTCGTTGCATTGAAGAGTTTAAGCAAGCATAGGCATCATTGGGATGTTTTATTTATGCAGTTGAATATATAGATTATGAGTGAGTTGCATAACAAATGGGATCAATTTGAAATGCTAGTTAAGATGAAGTATTTGATTATGGATAACCATTGTTTGAAGAATTCAATTTTATTTGAGCATCATAGAACTCCTTCTACAAGCAACTAAATAAGTAGATTATAATGACAAGAACTATAATGATAAGAACTGCATGAAATGCATGTACATTACACTTAAAAAGGCAAAGCTAAAAATAAGGAAGACATACAAAGGGATAAAAAATATGGAAAAGCATTGATGAAAGATGGATAAAACACTGCACCATAATATTAATGTAGCATCTAATTATTGTGTTTCTATATTTATATTTATTTATAACTAATTGTATTTTGATTTCTCAAAATTAATTTTAAATTCCAGAATCTAACATAGTGGAGAAGTGTGCAATGACACAAAAGTGTTAGACTTAGAGGGCACATCGTCAGTGATATAGCACCTTATAAAAAATCAGCAAGATAAGATGGAGACTGAGCTAGAAGTATGTTGAAACATATATTTTCTCATTTAGTACTTACATTATGAGGACTTAATATAATGTTATTATTGTTTCAGATGCAATCATATATGTTGAGACTTGAAGTTTATTCAAATCTTCAATTGAGATAATTATTTGACAAAATTAGTCCTTGTAAGTTAGATAATTTCAATGATTTATAACATCAAATCATTGGAAGATTTCACTTGTTAACGTGTTGTTCTTCCTTGGTACAGAGTGGTGGATTCAACATTCAAGTAACACCAAAGTGAATGAATCCATTAGCTACTATTATTGTTTGGATTTTAAGTCAAAGTACAAACTCTTCACAATTCGATAGAAACTAACATTCAGCATGATCCACAGAAGAGCAAAAACATGTTTTCAACTAATCAGAGATGTTGGTGTTATGTCATGTGTGAACCTCTCTTTTACGTTTCCTTCTCGAGGAAGAAAGACTATTGTCGATACTCCGGACTTATCTAGGAAAATAGGAGATATCTTATAAATATTAGATAGTCTGGTGATAGTTTAAAAGTATAAGAACCGAGGTTTGGGTTCTTTGAAAATTTGATTTTTGACCACTCTCCGCCGGATGGTGCGAATATCTGGCGTTAACTTACATCGAGCAACGACTCGAATGTCCTTGATTAACCGCCGTAGCAACCTGTTTCTGGAGAGCATGCGCATCCACAGAAAATAATGAACTCAAAAGGGTAGCGGCCTTTTGGGCCCGATGAAATGCAAACCGGCTTGTTCGGGTTTGTTTTATTTGTTTTGTTGGTTGATTTTTGATTGACTTAAAAGTTGGTTTTATGAGTTTGAGTTTGTTTGATTTGTTTTTTTGTTTGATTTCGGTTTTGTTTTTGATTGTTTGGGGTTCGGTGAGCTTAAAGAGTTTCAAGCATTTTGGAATTTTTTATTTTGGTTGATATTTTGAGTTTTCTGAATTTTCAGATTCTGGAATTTTATCATTGATCTGAATTTTTCTGTAGTTAGATCTGGATTTTCAGATTTTCTGAATTTTTGGTTTTAGGTTGATTTTGATCCATTTTGGGTGTTTGAAAATGGTGCTTATTTGGTTTTTCTTTGGGATGAAGTTCGGTGGATTTTCAGACTTTTCAAAACCAGATTTTTTGGGTGTTTTTCAAGTCGGTTGGAATGTGTTGTTTGCAGATTATTTAAATCTGATTTTTTTTTGAAATTGATTCATTTGGATTTGGTCAAAAATCTGACTTGATTTGACTTAAAACCGGTTTTCAATGTCTTGATTGGATGTCTGGTTGTTTAGTTGAATCAGAATGGTTTTGAAGTTTAAATTCCAGCTTTTTACTAATTCTGATTTTTCTGTTTGAATTTTCAGATTTATTTGATGTTTTATTTTGTTTGACGATTTGCATCGCATTCGACCCATCGGACTACTATTGGGTGCCCGGTTTCCTACATCATGAGATGACATCAAAGTCCTTTCATTTCATTGAAGATAGAGTACATTGGTGTACATGATAGGTGATCCTTCCCCCAACATAGGTTCTTCAACGGTTTAGAAAAATTTTGGCATTACAACGACGTGCCGGTTAATTTCTAAATCAGTGAAGTTTACCCATCTGTTGAACCAGTTATTTTTGACAAAGAAAAAAATAATAATAATAAACCGACAAGCAACACATTTTTATAAACTAACTGAATGCGCACACATGTATTCCTTCACAAACATGTTTGTACAACTTGCCGGAATTTAAATCCAAGGACACAAATCCCTCGAAATTCATCCGGATCGTGGTCGAAAAAAAAATGATGAAAATGAATGACCACTGAATACAATGGAAATAAAATAAAATAAAAGACGATGTTGTCACCCTTTCCGATGTCGTCGCACCGTTGTTGGAGCTGTCGGTCAAGACGGGACGAACGCACGAAGCACCGCACGACAGTAGAAGACCGCTGCCGTTGATCCGTCTCCCCGCCCGGCGTCGTCACGGGTTGTCGCGCCAAGTTTCCCAACCGCACGAACTGCCGTCGACGTTGGAGCGGACTTCCACGCCACTGCTGAAGGCCACCGTCTATAAGCACGCGCAGGAATGTCGCCGCCTCGGGCCGTAAAAAAAAAAAAAGGAGAGCGCCGAAGAAATCCGTCCCCGGCAGACCGCGCGCTATCGACAACAGAGAAGGGTCGAGAGAAAGACCCTCACCAAAAGTGGCTGAAGCAAGCTTCGTCGAGACGTTCACCGACGAGAGAAGCCCCGCCGCCAGTTCCCGCGTGCGCACCGGCACCACGCCGAAGGGACCCCGGCAGCCAAAGCTATGTCGTCGTCAGGTGAAGAAAGGAAGGAGAAGTCCCCTTTGTGGGCTCCTATTGACCGGCGTCGGCGCCTAAGTCCACCGCCGCTGCTGTGGCCAAAAACTCGGACCTCCTGCCGCGGAAACGCACCCCACCGGAAGCCCTGTCGCCGTGAGGCCCGGCCGAGCAGCCACCCCCACGCAAAGAGGAGGAGCGTGGCCAGGAGCCGTCGCCGCCGGGACACCCCCGTACGCGCGAGCCTTCCATCGCCGTCGAAGTCCTCTTCCATCGCCTTCCATCGCCGTCGAGGCGGAGAGAAGCAGCCGCGAGCGAGCCTGTCGGGGAGAGAGAGCCGAGAGGAGAGAGGGCTGCGGGCGGCAGTTCCGCGCTGGCCGCGGCTGACAAAAAAAAAAGAAAAAAAAAGGGAAAAGCCGCGCGGGCGCCGCTGCTGCGCGGGCCCTGGTCAACCCGGGGGCTCTCCCCGGTTGACCAGGGAGATTATTAAAAAAAAAAAGAAAAAGGAAAACAAAAAACAGAGAAGTGGGCCACGCGCGCGCCCACGGGCGGGCGGCCGTGGCTCTGGCCAACTGGGGGGTGAACTTACTCCCCCAGTTTGACTTAGTCAAACAGCGTTTAAAAAAATCAAAAAAAAATGGGGGAAAAATGTGGTAACTTCACCCCCACTCCGGTCACCCCCCCCCCACTAACTCGAAAATGGGTTTGGGGGTCTTCAAAATGACCCTTTTGCCCCTTTTAAAATTCCTATAAATAGCCCCCCAAGTGCCATACACGTGTGGGTTGGAGAGTGCTGAAAAAAGAGAGAGCTGGGAAGAGAGAGAAGCTCCACATTCTCACTCCTTAGAAGATAAGAAATACCTTGGTTTTGTGCTACATTTCCATAAAAAGGGGCTGGTTTTGTGCTACATTTCCATAAAAAGGGGCTGGTTTTGCGCTACCTTTCCAGAAAAGGGGCCCAAAATAGTAAACTATTTTGGATAGAAAATAGCCAACCCAACTCCGGTCTAGCCGAAATGCTGCCGAAATTAAGTGGTTTTGCGCTACCTTTCCATTAAAAGGGGCCCAAAATAGTTCGCTATTTTGGATAAAACATGAAAACCTAAGTCGGTCAAACCGAACGAGAATTCTAAATGAAAACCCAAATCGGTAAAGCCGAAATGCCGGCCAAACCGAACGGAAATTCTAAATGAAAACCCAGAGCGGTAAAGCCGTAATGCCGGTCAAACCGAACACAAACTTTGACATGTGTTGAGGAACAAGGGCTCGAATGCCCCCTCATTTATTGTACTTCCATGTACTCAAATCGACATGAAATAAATTCAAGTTCGATTGACCCGATGTGTCATCCAAAGATGACATCTAATCCCCATGGACTCTAAGAGGTGGATAAAAATTAAATAAGTCATTGAAATAATAATTTCTAAACTTGATCAAATAATCAAATTTGAATAAATCAAATCAAATAATGACTTATTTATTAACAAAAATGCCATCACAATCAAATCAAATTCATGCCATAAAATCATACATAAAAAATAACCACAAATGGTTACAAAACATGTTAAGTTTGAATCCGACTTAACCATAGAAAATTAAATCAACCTAAATGGATAATGCTACTTAATTAAATAAGTATGCATAACAAAATTCAAATCAAATAAATGATCAAAACATTAATAAAATGTTAACATAATACAACAAAATTCAAATCAAATAAATGATCAAAACATTAATAAAATGTTAACATAATCCAACCGAAATTATGTCATTAAATAATGCATAAAAAATGTCAACCAATGACTACAAAAACAAGTTATGTTGGATTAAAATCAACCATGAAAAATTAGAGTGTTCAATATTATTAAGAACAAATCTTAATAATAATAAGAAATTCACTTAAATCAAGCAAAAAATGCTAACAAACACACAAATAAAAATAGAAATTAATTCCTACGAATAAAAAAGGAGATCAACTCAAAATTGTCTAAGTCAACAAATGACCAAAGACATAAACAAAACAAATCAAATCAAATCTTAAATCAAAAAGAAAGTCAATGAACCCAAACTTAAAGTTTGAATTAAGTTCAACCAAATTCCATCTCATAAGGCCATGGGGATATGTCTCACAAATTTTCTTTATGCGCATGAATGACTTCCGATCAATATGTTGCCGTGGACGGTCAATCAAGGGTATTCGAGTGTTCGCTCGATGTAATTAACACCGGAATATCGCAAGTCCGGTGGAGAGAGGTCAAAATTTATTTTCAAAGAACTCAGATAACCTCACAAATTAAATTGTGGTTCAGATCATCTAAGTGGTGGGTGATACCCATATCGGCACTTAGCAAATCTGTGGAACCATCGGTGTTCCTATAAAATAATACCACATCAAATTAGCTAATACTCCTATGAATACCACATATTTTCATAGTAGTCAATGCTAGCCCAAAGGAAGAAAAAGAATTTCAAAAAGGATTCTAATCTCCAACCATAATTTCTTTTCCTCTTCAAAAAGATGGGATGAGGAAATTCGAGGTTCCAACACCATCCAATATGGCTAGTCTAAGACTTAGCCAAGTTGGAGGAAGAATCATCGGCATACGGGAGCGTGCCCACGCTGATGTTCGGATCGACATTCCGGGGCGTGCTCGGGGGAGCCATCCAAAAGATGGAGTTTTTACTCCTTAGTTCATTTTTTGGCATTTTACCCTTCAGTTTTCATCATTTTGTTTTTTCTTTTGTCAAGGCCACTTGGGCCGGTTTTGAGTTCCATCAGCATTCAAAACCAGCCTTCAATCTTCTTGGGTCGGAAGGGCCTATCTCGGACTGCTTCGGGCTGGAAGGGCCTGCTGGACTTGTGCGCCCCTCCATCTGTCTTGATGGTAGGGTGAGGACCCGCCTGGACAAAACAATCGGCCTGTCGGATTCCGAAAGGGTCCGGGACATTGCTCCTACCCACCATTGCTGAAAATGGCAGATCTTGTACCCTGGCTGGCTGCTGCAGAATCGCCCATTTTTGAAGTTCCATGGATTGGTGTCCTTCCCGGAAGGCCACAGGGGGCTGCTGGAAGGGACCTCGAGTTTGTCTCTCCTTTTTTTTTGATGAACAGGACCTGTTTGGGGCCTGTTTGGCTAAGCCACAGAGGGACTGGGGTATGGCCACGAAGGGGACTGTTTGGATGGGCCGAGAATGGGCCTGAATGGTGTCTGAAATGGGACCGGTTCTGAGGTCTGGGCATAGGCTGAACAAGGGCAGTCTATTGACCTGTTTAGGGGTGTCCATTCAGGTGGTTTTAAAAGGGGCAAAATGGGCCTGCACAAGGGGCATTTCGTGGGCTGGTTAGGGTGCTGGACAGGGGCCAGGTTGGGGTCTGATTGGATGACCGGACAAGGCTTGTTCTTGAGCCTATAGTGGATATCAAATTGGGACCTGCTGAGGGGTATTCAACCGGACCCAAGAGGGAGGCCCATCTTGGACTGAAATGGGCCGGATCAGACCTGCACAAGGGGTATTTCGGCTAGGACAGATTTCAGATTTTTGGAGGCCGGCAGGGGACTGCCTAGGTAGGCTCAAATGGGCCAAGATGGGCCGGCCTAAATTAAGGGGCGTTCAGTGCCTGCAGATGGGCCTGCTCGGGTGCTGACAGGTAGGTTGCAGATGGCTGAACGTTGGCTGTATAGGGGGGCTGTTTTGGGCCTGAGCAAGGGGGCTTTCGGATGGGCCACAAAGGGGCAACAGACTGGTCACAAAAGGACTGGCTCAGGGACTCTTTAGGAGAGCCGAAATGGGGCATGTTTGAAGATGAACATGGGCCGAGAGGGGGCAGCTAGAACGGGTAGAGAGAGGGTCCTTAGAGAACTACATAATTAGTATGTATAGACCTCCCCTACCTTGCTGCCTTCTTCTCTTCTTCTTCCAGTTTTGGCTGCTGGCAGGTGCAGGTGCGCAGGAGGGGTGGCAGCTCTCTTCTTCTTCTTCTCTTCTTCTCTTGGCTGCTGGCAAGACTTGGAGATGTGCAGACGTGAAGCAGCAGGCAGAGGGGGCATCAACTGGCAGAGGGGCAGCCTGTCGGCATATTCAGCCCCTCCCTCTTTGGTTTGGGCGCACCTCTTTTTATATGAATAGGGGGGAGATGAAGGGACAGCCAGGTGCTGTACGTAGGATCATGGTATGCCGGGTCGCGACCCGGGTCGCAACCCGGCCCCGACCCGGTCGGGTTTAGCCCCGACCGGCCCGGTCGCGACCCGGTCGGGCCGACTCCCCCGGCCGGGTCGCGGGGTCGCGGCCGGGTCGCGCGGGTCGCGCGACCCAGCCGACCGGGTCGCGCTACCCGGCCGGGGCGCGCGACCCGGTGCGCGACGGTCAAGTGACCGTTGCCAGACCGTTGGCAACGGTCATTTGACCGTTGCCAACGGCCACGGGGGGCTGCGCCCCCCATCCAGCCCCTCGGGAGCTATTTAAAGCCCCCGGGGCTCCCTTACTCCCACCCCCCCACTCTCACTCTAAACCTCTCATTTTTGCTCATCATTGCTCTCATTTTGTTCCTCATTTACTTAATTATTTCATTAAGCATTTCATTAGTTCATTTAGTATATTTATTTAATATTTGTTCCATCGATTAAGGGGTTAAGTAGTTTATTCTTTTTAATACTTATTCGTTTACTTGCATAGTTAGTTAGCTAGAAGATTAGTTAGATATTTAGTTTAGTAATTACTTAACACATCATTAGTTGGAAGGTATAGTTAATTACTTACTTAATCATATATTTAGTTAATCATTCATTTTATATAAATAAAAGTATACTTACATTAGTAGTCACTAATTAACGTCATTAGCTATTTAAATAATAAATTACTTACTTAAGTAATTATTTACTTAAAAAAATGTCTTCTCCAAGCCAAACAACCCAAACTACGCGCGACCCGCAGTGATCCGGGTATTGCATTGCAATTTGACCTCTCCATGGCGGAGAGAAAAGTGCAATGTAAATATCATGACAAAGTAATATTCGGTGGTATTTATCGTTTAAAATTTCATCTGCAGACATGCAAGGGAAACGTTCTTCCTCAGACACGGACTACGGAGGTCGTAGCTCAATTTCGTAGGCACCTACAAGCGATGGAGCAAACGAAGGGAACTAGCAAACGGCATAAGGAGACCGTCCGAGAAGAATTGCAACAACCGGGGAGACATTCCGTACACATTTACGGGACCGGACAAGAGAGGCCGGATATTTTTAGAGACGAAGAGTACGAAGGTATGAGAGGTGTTACTTATAAACGTAGTTCATTCTTCTATTTTAAAAGATAATTAAGTAGTTAAATACTTAAATATTTCTTAAATAGATGACCTCTTACGTGAATGCTAAGCAAGTCGAAGATCATTCGCCGACGAGCGCTCCATACGCACCGGCCGAATGACGGGTCAAGGGTTCCGGAAGTGAGAGTGGTCGAGGAAGTGGAAGAGGATCCAACAACCAACCGCAAGACGAGGTACACGATCTCACACAAGACGACGACCCGGCCGTAGGTCCCGCGGATCCCGTAATCACTGTACCACGACAACGTCAAACGACAATCACGACGATGGTTTAAGAACCTCAAATTATGTAAGGATTGGCCGGGCAACGTCAAGGTGGTTCTTTCAATTACGCATTCCGGCAAGAATGCCGCGAAGGGACCATACTACGAGAACACGATCGACACGATCGCGATGTGGGGAGGAGTGCTCGGTCTGTTCAAACTCAAAGGAGATATACAATATATATCTTCTCCGGAGGTGCAAGAAACAAAGAAGTACGCGGCATCATTTCGAACGAATACGAGGAACGAGGTTGCACGTTAATGACCGACGATGGACCTATAAATTTCCTTTACTCATTTATATTAAATGTATAAACATTCTTTTAAGATAACTTAGTTAATATCTTATTCAATGTGTATAACCAGAAGACAATGATCAATTTCCTAGTGTACAAGCCAAGCCGGCACGCCTTTTCGAAGTCGGTCGACGTTGTCAGACAGTAAAGAACGCGGAGTATCTTTACCAATCGACAGATGGAGTGATGTGACACCGAGAGAGCCGGTAGTTCAAGTAGTCAGCGTACAATGCGGCCGCATACAAGGCGGCTTATTGGGCCAGATGCATGGTCAAAAGACCAAAGTTGTATCGGACACCTTGTTCCGCCCACTTCGTACTCGATGTTGGAGGATACGTGCAAAGATCCTCAAATGATGTGGCAGCGTTAAGCTACCTCAGCTTTATTTCTTCATTTATTTATAACCACAACTTTCGTCCCGCACTTGGCGAGGGAACACACCAAGGGGCGAGAGTTGTTACGGCCCGGTGCAACCCGGTTCGCCTCCCCCACTATATTTCAGAGAGTTTATCGAGTCAAAGGAGAGCTCTAACTCAAATGGTCATTTCACCGGGTCGGGTAGTTGGATGGCTAGATGTAACCCATCTGGATAAGAGAAAGGGGAGAAAAGTAGAAGAGACAATAAAGAGAGTGGAGATTTTCGGAAAGTTGTAAAGAAGACGTTAGACATCGTTCAACCCATAAATAAGGTACTAAGGATAGTTGACGGGAGATAGAAAAGGCATACGGGGTATTTATTCGATGCTATCGAGAGGGCGAAAGAAGAAATCTCCAAGACCGCGTCCGACTTCGCTGTTGGTGGGATATTATAGATTGTCGCTGGGAACGTACATTACATCAACCCATACATGCAGCAGGTATATTTTCTTAAGCATTTACTAATCTTTTTATTAATCAAAGTTATGTATAAGTTGTTTACTAATACTATTTGCTTCGTAGGTTACTTTTTCAACCCAAGATACTGCTATAATCCACATTTCAAGGCGATTTAACGAGCTATTAGATGACGCCAAGAGCGTCATCCGACGGTCGTCATGACGACGACCGGGCTATTATCGCTCAGAACAAGATGGTACGATTACGTAACGCGGAGTTTTCACTTCGAACGAGCAGAGTTGAACGAGTTGTGACGATTACTAAGTCCGGCACGTAAATGTTTTTCATCACTTAATTAATCAAAGTTTACTTAGATAATAATGTAAGACATTCAATTTATGCAATTGATCGAGTGGGATTGACCATGGTAAAGTACCAGTGGCAGGACTTGGCGGATGTAGCCATCGTGTCCTAAGTCAAACCACTTCGGCTTTCTGGCCGCGAGCGAAATCGTCTACATTCAAATTTCGATTCACACAAAGCAAAGAACAGTTGACATCAATGAGGCCGAAGACCTCGTGTATCGTCACTACAACACGAGGTTAAAGTCGAGGAATTCCGAGAGAACGGCAAGGTAACTCCGCATGGAACAAAAGAGTCGGATAGCACAGCAAATTGGGACGTTCGCCGACGAGCCGCAAATCAAGAGGAGGACATCGATTCGATCAAATTTTCTACGAGAAGAACTCTGTAAGCTTCGGTCAATGACCGAGAAGGGTCGGGAAAACCGGAGTTCAACCCAAAGACCGACAATGGGCCGAAGGAGTGCTCGATGATGTCCCTTTCGTCGAAGAATTCCGTATCCCTCCCTCAAAGAAAAACGCCGTAGGACCGAGAAGGAACTAGTCGGGTGCACGCAAAGTAGGCGAAAAGGTAAACAAGTTATGACCGATCCTTTTCGATATCAAGTAGACGCCGATACGGCCGAAGACGATCGAGAAGATACGCCGGGAGCCGAACATCCGAGTGTGCATCGTACGTCCGAGGATTCGTCGTCAAAGAGTAGCAAGCCGACGATGGTGCCGGATACGGGGCACGAACAATTTACCAAGACAGTGGACCTCGTATCCTCCCATATCTCCTACCACGTCGTTACATTTTACCTACGAGGAGCAATATACTCACGCGACCCAAGATACCGATCATGGTAGAAGGCCACAAAGTAGGAGGTCATCGTAGCTGGAGTTGTGCAATACCACGATGTCTCCGACTATGCTGTATTCATCCTAAGGCTCTGTTCCCTACATACGATCAAGAGTAACGCGGAACGAATTACGCGGAGTCATCGGATACTTCGATCCAATCGACCCAGTTACGGTGACTCGTTCGGGATCAAGTCTTAAAGATAGTTTCCGAGTGACACGAATCATTTATCACATGCGCGTACACGTGAGTGTTTTCGTACTCAACCCAAATGACACGGGAGAGTACATCAACTACCTACAAAGTGTAGAACACATCACGTTGGAATAAAATTTATGTATTATTTATTTAAATCATGTCATTTAATTTATCCAATTTTTATGTATTTTTTCAGATTTTATTTTGTATTTTTCTTATTTTTTTAAATTTTTCAAAAAAAAAATTAAAAATAGGGGTCGCGACCGGGTCTGCCTGGGGGTCCCGCGACCCGGTCGCGACCCGCGACCCCTCCCTCCTTGCGTAGGATGACCTTTGGCTTTCCCCAAGACAGTTTTGATTCGCTTGACTCCTTGATTTCCCCTAGGATTTTAATGCCTTGACCTGCCTTCTGAGTTCTCCCACGTTGGCCAGACCCTTGGCTTTTCCCATGTCATAAATGGGTCAAAGATGAGGTGGATGCTGATGTGGACAGGGCGGTGGGACCTGCTGAGGTAGCAGCTGAGTTGGACAGGTCAACTGGGCCTGTTGACTGGGCCAATTGGCTTTGACCGCAACCCAATTCTCTCTTCCTATGGGCTGTACGTAATGGGCTTCAAAGGAGCTGGAGGATCATTATTTTAAATCAAAATGAGGTGTGGGCCCACTGTGCATTGTGCTCATGGGCTAGTTTATGGCCTGTTTTGGCCCAATTAAGGATTGGGTCAGCTGAAACTTGGTCCGGTCCTGCCACTCCCTTTTTTCTCTATTTTTTTTTTTGCAAAAAGTTGATGCAAACAAATGCCCCCCCCCCCGGTGGTTCCTTGGAGGCGAGTGTCGACATGGGAGACGAGATGACAAGGGATCGCCTGTGTAAGTTGGCACTTGGACATCTCTATCTTCTGCTGACCGGTTGATGAGCTCAATGTGGTTTGAATGCCCTTTTGGGTTGAAAAGGGCTTGGGCCCTTGGAGGTGACCAATGTTCTATTTCTTTAGCCCGGTCGTTGCTCTCCCTTGATTTGCGGGAGTTCTTCGAATTTATTTGGCTTGTTGTATTGACAGTAGTTTTTCTGGAAGTAATCAGGCATGACCATGGAATGCCATCTCGCGAGATCTCGCCGAGATCTCGGTCTCGCCAAGGAGGCCGAGAAACGAGATCGCCGAGATCTCGTCCCATGTAGACTGGTCCATCTGCGACTACTGCGCGCCAAGGAGGCCGAGAAACGAGGTCGATCCGCGACTACTCTGCGCCCCGTTTATGATAGTGTAAACACATTTAATATATTTCACTATCACTTATACTGTCACATAAAAATGTGTTACAAGTTTAATACCATATTAGTATTTAAATAAGATTACATACAAGTTTAAATCTTTTAGAAGCACAAAAATTATCTTTTTGGTATTGAAAGTGCTTGTAATTGTTCATTCACATAGTTGATGTACAAAATGTGTTATATATTTTCATGTAAATTCATTTATGTACTCCTATTTTTATAAGATATTATGTTATGTTTCATACATATATACATTTTGATATGAGAATCCGAGATTCGATCTCCCGAGATTTTTTCGAGATCTCTCCAAGATCTCTTCTCTTTCACCCCCCCGAGACGAAACCGAGATCCGAGATGGCAATCCTTGGGCATGACTTGGAGTTCTTCAATGGAACTAGGCTTCAGAGGAGCCGTACAGGGTTGATGTAGACTTGTCGCCACATTCCTTTCGTCTAGTCTTTTTGAAATTTTATTTTTTACTTTTTTTTTTGTTTTTTTACTACCCAATTGCCTATTTTTAGGATTTCACCCGGGTCAGCCTCCTTGAGATTTTGCTTACATGCCTCTGGAGAGGTTTTCATGTAGCGGAGTTGCCTGATTTTGCCTAAAGCACCTTTTCAGGTCTAGCAAGGCACTTTTTTTCTTTTCTTTTTTTTGACATTTTTGCTCTTAACCGGTCACTATGTGGGCGATCGGCCAAGCCCGTCGGGCATTTTTCTTTTCAGCCCCTTTTTTGTTCTTGTTTTTTTTGGTAGGGAATCAAGGCTTCTCTCTAGCCACATGCGTCATTGAATCTGACTAGGTATGAATTTCAACGTAGTCAGTATGGAGTATGGGTTTCCTGTGGGGTATGAATTTCAACCTGATGTTAAGAAATTTAATGGTGAATTCGACCAAATATGTTTTTCGTATGACTTGATGGAAGAAGACCTGCCGAGTATAGGTTTCAACTCGAAAACAAAGAATCATTCTATATAGATTTTTTGTGCGGGTATGAATTTCAACTCGTAGTCAAGAAAGTCTCATTGTGGGTTTGACCAAGTATGGATTTCAACTTGGTCAATGACATGAGGACTTTGCATCTTAAGGACCATGCGAGTGGGGCTATGTGTCCACTCGATCCATCAGATAGACTTGTGAGTTCAACTTGTCGAAGAGACTTGGCTTATAAGAAAACAAGGCTTATTCGATATGACCAATGACTCAGAGGTTTTTAGTAGATCACGGCGGACCGGAGTGGCCGTCACGGTAAGGCTTGACAACTGTAAAGACCGAAAGGTCAGAATGGTGGGGACTCTGAATGTCATCAAGAGCGAAAAACTTTCGATGGCAAGGATTTTTTTTGTGAATCGTCAGGATTGAAGGAATCAAGATGATATGAAGTTTTGGCAGCGCCACCAAGACCGGGATGGTCAAAAGCATGTGAACCATCATTATTTGAATGGTTAAGATGGCATGGAGCCTTTTCTTTTCTTTTTCATCCTTTTTTTTACTTCTTTTCATCATTTTTTCTTCTTTTTTATTTTTTTCATTTTTTTTCTTCTTTCATTTTTTTCTTCTTTTTCCTTTTTTTTTGCAAGGAATTAAGGTTTCCCTCAAGCCGTATGCGAAGAGTTGAGATAGATCAAGTCAGGAATGACTTCTCGACTTAACTGAGGATCAATTGTGGATGTGGGTTGGATGTCCTAAGGAACGTTAAGGCTCAAAGGTGGAGGTCCATTGGATGGGTGTTTGGTTCTGGGAAGCATATGAGTGGGGTTATGTGTCCACTCGGTCTTGGAAAGTTGGTTTGATCCTAAGGAACATGTGAGCAGGACTATGTGTCTGCTCGATCCTGTGGAGAAAGGCCTTGGTCAAGTGTGGATTTTAACCTAACCTATGGATTGCGGAGGTCCCTTGCCGAGTTTGGATTTCACCTCATGAAGCAAGAGTTGAAAGATCCTAAGAAACATGTGAGTGGGGGATATGTGCCCACTCGATCCTTTAGAAAAAGTTTGATGTTTTTAATCCTAGGGAACATGTGAGCAGGGCTATGCGTCCACTCGGTCCTTCGGAAAATGTTCGAATCCTAAGAAACATGTGAGCAGGGTTATGTGTCCACTCGGTCCTTCGAAAAAGGTTTGGGTCAAATATAGATTTCAACTTGACCTATAAGTCGTGGGAGTCTCTTGCCAAGTCTGGATTTCACCTCGTGAAGCAAGAATGAAAAGATCCTAGGGAGCATGTGAGTGGGGCTATGTGTCCACTCGGTCCCTCGGAAAAGGTTTGAATCCTAAGAAACATGTGAGCAGGGCTATGTGTCCACTCGATTCTTTAGAGAAGATTTAAATGTTTTAGTCCTAAGGAACATTTGAGTGGGGCTATGTCCACTCGGTCATTCGGAGAATGTTCGAATCCTAAGGAATATGTGAGCGAGGGCTATATGTCCACTTGGTCCTTCGGAAAATGTTTGGATGTTTGAATGAGTTTGGTCCTAGAGAACATGTGAGTGGAGTTGTGTGTCCACTCGGTCCTTCGGAGAAATTTTGATTTTTTGGTAAACCATCGAGACTGGAATATCTAGGATGGTGAGATTTTTTTGTTTGAAAGAGTTCTAAGGAACATGTGAGTGGATTTATGTGTCCACTCAGTCTTTCGGAGAAGTTTGACAATGGGAATTTTGGTGGACTATCAAGGCTGGAATAGCCAGGATGGTGAAATTTTTTGTTTGAAAGAGTCCTAAGGAACATGTGAGTGGGTTTGTGTCCACTCGGTCCTTCGGAAAATTTTGATGATAGGAATTTTGGTAAACCATCAAGACTGGAATAGCCAGGATAGTGGGAATTTTTTGTTTGAAAGAGTCTTAAGAAACATGTGAGTGGATTTATGTGTCCACTCGGTCTTCGGAGAAGTTTGACAGTGGGAATTTTGGTGGACTATCAAGACTGGAATGGCTAGGATGGTAAAAATTTTTGTTTGAAAAAATCCCAAGGAACATGTGAGTGGGTTTGTATCCACTTGGTCCTTCGGAAAATTTTTAATGACCGCTGAGACCTGAAGGGTCTGAGCGACGTGAAATCTTTTAGTAGACCATCAAGACTAGAGTAGCCAAGAGGGTAGGAACCTTTGTAGACCATCGAGACCAAGGTGATCAACATGGTGAGGATTTTTTTGATTTGAAAATCTTCCAAGATGAGGGCCCGGGTGTTCCTAAGGAGTATGTGAGTAGGGCTATGTGTCTACTCGGTCCATTGGAAAAGTTAGATTTTTTTTTCCAGTATACCGTCGAGATTGGAATAGGCGGGATGGGAATTTTTGTTTGAAAAAAAAAAACCCTAAGGAACATGTGAGTGGGGCTATGTGACCACTCAGTCTTTCGAAGAAGTTGATGATGAAAATTTTGGTGGACTATCAAGACTTGAATAGTCTGGATGGGGGGAATTTCTTGTTTGAAAAAAGCCCTAAGGAACATGTGAGTGGGGTATGTGTCCACTCGATCCTTCGAAAAAAATTTTGATGACCGTCGAGAACTGAAGGGTCAGAGCAACGTGAAATCTTTTAGTAGACCATCAAGACTGGAGTAGTCAGGATGGTAGGAAGCTTTGTAGACCATCGAGACGAGCATCAGGCCGGTTGTAAACCCACCTTATGGTCTCGGCATAACCTAAAAGAATTATAAAATAAATAGGTAACCAAGAGGTCGGCTGAAAACCCACCTCTTGACCCTTAATTAAAAAATAAAATAAAATAATACAAACAACAGCCATAAATCTAAATAAAAATTCATCAAATTAATTTCACAAACCAAGGGCACGCTCACGTATACAGATGAATTTTTATTTAGATTTATGGTTGTTGTTTGTATTGTTTTATTTTATCTTTTAATTAAGGGTCAAAAGGTGGGTTTCTAGCCGGCCTCTTGGTTACCTATTTATTTTAGAATTTTTTTAAATTATGCCGAGACCATGAGGTGGGTTTACAACCAACCTGATACTCGTCTCAGTTTGTTTAAATTATGTTAATGAATTTTTATTTAACTTTCAATTAATTGTTTGATTTTACATTTTTTATCATCAATCTGGATCACAGCATTGTCGGTGGAGATCAATTGGGCCCCCGCAGCCCCTCATTGCTGCACTCCAGCTGGGCCATCCCGGCGGGGGCTTTAGCATTTTTTAATGAAATTCCTTGCCCTGTGGCCCCACGCAGACATGAACCAGCTGGGGACAGAATCCCTCGGGGCAGCCGATAGGGTGGCTCGACCGCCTGCTCGCAAAGGGAAAGGATCAGGTCTCACGCGACCACGAGCTCGAAGACTACACGGCGACGTAGGACATACCTGCTTCCGGCGACAACTCTGCAGGCCGACGGGGCTCTTGATTGCCACAAGATAAGTGAAAGACCTCAATGGCAGTGGAGAAGGCGGAGCGCCTTAGGGCAGCGGACCTCACCAGCTGCAGGGGATGTTTCCAGCGATGATGTACTCCGAACGGCAAAACTGGTGGCTTGTCGAGGCTTGTGGTAGCCACGGAGGTGTTGCAGCTCTGATGATAGCAAGGGAAGAATCCGACGGCTTCATGGAGGTGCTTCGAGGCTTCAACGCCAACTGGAGGGCTAAAGGGTACTCTCGTGATGATCCCCCGTCCCCACGATGGCGGGAGAAACATCTGATGACTTTGGCAGTCCCTACCAACACAAATAAAAGGAACAAGGGGACCCGACACCGTTGGCAAGAGGAGCAGGTGGGGGAGACGGCTCCGGCAACGACGACAGAGGAAGTTGTCGGCTTGAACGATTTCGGCAGGCAAGGTAGGCAGTCTTGACAACTCCTCCCCTCTTTTTTTCCCTCACAGCTACCTCCTTTCTTCCCTAACCGACCCCTCTCTCGCTTCCTTCTCCGTCCCTCCCCTCCTCCTTCTGACCCTGGTGGACCTGTTATCGTCCCAATCTTATAGGCCAAGGCCTTTCCATCGGGAGCTCATCCGCTTCTGAGTGGGGCTCGGACACTTTTGCAATACTCGGGACCAAGTCCGAGTAGGATTGCGACCGTTTAGGAGTTGTCAAGGAAGGTCCCTGATATGGCTTGCCGTTGTGGGAAGTCCTTCCGAAAGGCAAGTCCGCTTCCGACACGGAATCGAAAGCTCCACAGAGTTCGGGATGATCCTCCTTTCCCAATCCTAAGAAGTTAGGATGCTGCTTTTATAAGGATATCAACCTGCCATATAACTCTTGCCATGTCAAGCTTGCCTTCGGAAACTGTAAGCCAGGTCAGCATAATCATCCTGCCACCGAAGATTTCTGTTGCCATCCTTATACATGGGATTCAAACCATGCTGATAATGAGATCTGTCTGCGGTTGAGACATGAAAACTGTTGGCATATCAATACTTGCACTGATGGGATACGGTGGGCTATGAATGACGCCAAATGGGCCTATCCTGAGCCAAAATCGAGCCCGTTAATTTGTCACAAGAACACCTCTATTTCCCCCTTCTTTTTATTTTTTTATGAAGAATTTTGGTGCCAACAGCGGATCCATGCACATCAGATTTATAGACCCGATATGAGCATACCTGACAACTCTGCGCGTACTGGATCTAGGACCCAATACAAGCCGGAATGGTCAACTTAAGTTGGTGGATGTAAAGCCACTCATATAGGGCCTTGTTAAAAAGTCAAGTTCACCATTCAATCCCTAAATTTTTCAAATATTTTCACACTTCAATAGGGACACTTTTAATGAAGTTGTTATTGAAATGAGTATCAAATTAACTTTTCATCTTTCTTTCATGTTATCATTTTTATTAGAACATTTCCTTATTTATCTTTGATACATGGACTTATTTAAGATCTTAAAATCTTCTTTCTCATTCTCGCTAATCTAAAATATTTTTTCGTCTTTTTAGTAACAACTTTCTCATATATTCGTTTAAAAATTTCATCTCTTGCTTGTCTAATAATATTTTTATGTTAACCTTTTCACTCTCTTGTATTGTTCAAACACTTCATTATTATTACACTTTAGCAATTTTTGTACCAATCTTTCTTATTCATATGCTTCCCTTTTACACTTTTTCATTCTACCATCAAGTTTGTTTTTTAGGTGGACAACATTTTTAGCTCTTCAAATACTTTTTAATGATCACTCTAATATTTATAGCCATGTTCATCCACATGGCATTAACATCTACATTTGACTTACAATCATTTATCTTAATTTCATTATTAAATATTTGTTGTTTCATCTCTGTTAAATTCCACCATTTTATTTTATGAAAAACAATTTCTGTTAAGTGTGTTTGTTTGTCTTTTAATCTTAGTATCTAAGGGCATGTTTGGTACGGAGATAACTTGGGGATAACCCTGGTTTATCCCCAAACAGCACCTAAAAGACTACAACCATCCTACCGGTAATACACCTATAAGATATCATTTTTTCAAAGTTGTTTCTTCTCAAGGGATTCATTTATATTTTTATGAATGTGCATTTTAAAATTCCAGCATCATAAGGATATGTTCTTTAATAGATTCTTAACATCTTAAACTTAAGGAGCCACAAGATAGGTAAAATCTCAAAATTTTAAATCTAAGCCAAATAAAAGGAATCTCATATTTGAAATCAAAACCTCAAATTTCACAACTCATGCTTGTAATCCACTCATCCATCCTGCTGATAATACTCCTATGAGATATCATTTTCATAGTTGTTTCCTCTCAAGGGTTTCATACTTTCATTTATATTCTTTTAAGAAGGTGCGCTTTAAAATTTTAGCATCTTAAGGATATGTTTAATGGATTATTAACATATTAAACTTAAGGAGCCATGAGATTGACATTGATCGTTAGGTTCTATTAAAGTCACATTTGAAATGTGGATTCAACTCTTGTAATTAAATATCTTAAAATAAGCCATTTTAAATTAGAGAGTTCATTACATCCAAGGCCTATGAAGGGCATATTCGGATCAAGTTTCATGTTGGGATTATGTTGGATCATGAGATCTTAAGTCTTGACATATTAGACTTGGTGAAAACAGATTTTTACAATATTTGATCATTCTTATTATGGATTTAACTCTTTTAATTCAAGATCTTAACATAAAACATACTTTGATTAGATGGTCTTCATATCATTTAAGTTCCATTTTTCTATCTAAGTTGTCTCATTTTTAGACTTAGTGAAATCAGATTTTTATGGTATCCAATTAAAACATGTTCATTATCACTTCATTTTATCATGTTGAGTTTTGGTATCAGGCTTAGGGTCTATTATGCATTCATTTCTTGAGTCTTAGCATTAGACTTAGAAATTTTGATGGATATGAAAATTACCATGTCAACATCCAATTTGATATACAAATCAGATGACTCTCCTCTCGTTTCTTTCTGACATAACCAGGGCCTAGGATTTAAGACATGTAAAGTCCCTATCTCGGCTCCTAACATATGGGTTAAGTTACCATCAAATTCCTAATCACCCATGGACTAGGACTTAGCATATTTTGGATTTGGAACTATCCACCTCTAAGCATTAAGGGAATCCAGACCTAGGACTTCAATATATGAAATATAAGGTCAATCATATACAACCCCAAATAGGACCTAGATACCCACACATTCGGATTTCATAACATAATTTGTACATCAAATCTCGTCATTTTGGAAATGACATCCCCAACTATGTTCCATTCCTAGAGACATGTTCATGAGTCTGATTTGAAAACTAACATATATCCAAATTTGAAATTGACATGAATATTTTGGATCTGCCTAGAGTAAGATTTCAATCATCATTTTTATGTGCATTCAGATTAGAGAAATTTTATTTGTCTCTTCATGTGTTTGCATTCCATCTTGGTTTATGAGGGTTATTCATAGACTCCCCAATCCCCATCTATAAACACAAGACACATTGACAGCATATTGTCATTGATGTAACATGGAGTACCTAGAACTAGAAGTACATATGCATAGGGAAGGACTGCAAGCCATAGTTCCCATCGAATGACCTCATTAGCCTGTGATAGGCATTAGAAGATCGATCCAATACATTAACCTTATAGGTTAGGTATAGGCATGTCGGCATGAAAGAACCCATGCTCGGTCTTTCCCTTAACCTCAAGGTTATAATGATATGATATGATATGAAATACCATACATGATGCATGTTACATTGACATGCATAGTGCATGTTACACAGATGTGCATGCTACATGTTATATCGACATACATGTGAAAAGGCATGAATAAGCCATAATTCCTACTCAATTTGACATGATATAACCCCCCTATCATCCTCACTTAATTTAAGGGTAGGTTTAGCATCACGCCATGCATGACCACCCCTCAAATCATTGGAATTTACCTCCCTTAGTAGATAGAATTTGATACCCTCTAGTCTCTACATCAGGGGAAGAATCGGTGTAGTATGGGGGCATGCCCATCTATCCATCCAAAATTGGTACACTCCGAGAATGTGTTTGTGTGTCCGTCCATATTACAAGGGGGCGTAACTTAATAGGCTTAGCCTCTAAAACATTTTCATTTAATTTCAATATGGTTAAGATCATTTGTCCAAGACCATGAAGGCTGATTGTCATCGTAGTCATATCGGCCGTGGAAGGTCTAATTAGCATCTTCTGGCCATGGGAGGCATGTTCAGTCTTCATGTCTTCAAGCCCACTGGGCTGCTTCATCAAGTCTGGCCTCATAGGCATGCTGTCGTAAAATTTGAACCGTTCAGGCCTGCCCATCAGCTTTAAGTTTGAGGATTTGTTGCCATCTATTACCACCTTTATGAGTCATAAAAGGTCTGTCAAGCCCAACCCCATGAGAGCACTCAGATCATGTCCGAAAGAGCCATGGGTTGAAAGAATGAGCCATGAAGAGGGCTCTACATAGGCATGGTACCAAGGCTACCCACCCGGGTACCTCATTGACACAAAGTATTGAGCATTAGAGAACCGGATAAAGCCTAGTTTCTATGGATGTGTATATATATAGGGGGCAGTTATAGGCCATAGGTAGACCATCATATGACCATGAAAGAGAGGTCAAATGAGAGTGTATTAACTCTCATATAATCATCAGATGGAGGTCGGACAGTATAGCCATGGTGGAGGGGCATGGTACGGTAGCAGCAGCAAAGGGGCATCAAGAGCAACAGGAGAAGCCAGTGAATCCTTCCCTTTTGTGGAGCATTTGGAGCATCAAGAAGAGTCGCCGGCTTCTTCTCCATCATCCTGCATGAACATCGGCAGCTATTGGGGCCTGGAGAAGCTTCTACCAGCATCAGCAGTGGCAGTAGGCGCCATCAGCATTTACAGGTACAGCAGGGGCTTCAAGAATTTCCATCGGCCCTGGCAGAAAAAACAGAGCCCTTCAGAGGCTTCACCAGCCTTGACTGCAACTAGAGTTGGTATCAGGAGCATTACGAGGAGCCTCTGCTAGCATCAGTAACATCTGGAGGGCTCACCAACCCCCTCCTCCTTCATCTCCTTCCATAGGCGCAACTATCAGCAGGTAGGTAGAAAAGATGAAGATGCCTCAATGGGAGCAGTAGCATCGGGCCGAGCATCCAACTCCTTCCCCTCCATCTTCTTCCATAGGTGCAGCAACTAGGGCAGTCAGGTCCATTAACAGCAACGGCAGAATCAGGAGGGTCATCCCCCGGCTTCTCCTTTGCGCAGCATCATCAGCACCATCAAGGGCATTGGCCACCTCGACAGATGGCCTTGGCAACAGCAGTATCAGCAGGGGGAGGATGAAACATCCTTCTTCGTCCTCCATCTGCTTCAGCAGGAGCAAAAGCATCTTCCTTCACCTTCAACTTCATCCCCATCTCCTTTCATGGGTGCAGGAATACAAAGGAAGAGAAGGCAACAGCTGGGAGGGGGAGGTATATTGAGGGTTCCCTAACTCTAAGCATGGTGCATAGCCTACTTCCTTATAGGTCTATGGCTTCTCAGCCATCGGAAGAGGTCTTTGGTCTCCAAAGGAGTGCTGCGGTGGCCTCCCTGATTTGTAGGAGCTTCCAATGACAGGTGACCATGCAGGAGCCATCATGCACATATCTTTGCCATCGTGGGGGCACCATCCTTCTTTGTTGGGAGACGTGATGACCTCCTTTGACTTCTTCTCTGCTAGATGGCAACTTCAGCTAGGAGGTGAGGGGTCAGATTGCTTCCTCATTTGCAGGAGCTGGCGGAACATGCTTGCACAAACAGGTTGCTAGATGAGCCACTTTCAGCCATAGGATGGGCCTATCTTGACATAGAAGCATAGTTCATTGGGTGGAGCATAAGTTAGCTACAAAAATTAACATATAAAGGGGGCCTATTCCTCGTTTAAATCAGCCCATTAGACACAAATTATAGGATGCGAAAATGACATACAGGAAGTCCTATTTCCTCATTGGATTAAGACCAAAATGGGTCCATCCTGGCATTAAATATTTCCCATAATAATGTGTAAAACAGGGCAGCAGAATTGACATTAAAACTTGCCATTTTCCATAGATTGGTGGTAAAGATGACCCCAATTTATGGGCTATGCCTAAAAACTGAGTAATATAGTTCCATGGGGATTGGACTAGACTTAATCATATCTAATAAACTTGAAAATTTTCGGTGCTAACAGGCACCTAAGACAAGGCGAACCCCACCTTGTCCCAAGCACCTCGCGCAGCATGTGCACATACTTTCCTCTTATTTCTATCCTCATTTTTCTCTTCTCCCCTTCCCTCTTCACAATTGTCTATGATTTTCCATTTCACATTTTATCTCTTTTTGTTGCCATCAAAGGCAGTTGAGACAACCGACTAAGTGCGGGATAGAGTAAGGCAAGGCAGCCCCTTGCCTTAATTTGGCCTAGATTGCCTAGGCAATTGCCACCGACACGGCAGCCGAGGCAAATATTTCAGGCACCTATAGAGCAAGGATCAGGAATCAGAATCAGCTACTAGATTGGCTAGTGCTGATTCTAATCTGGATTGGATTGGACCGAAAAAACCGGCTAATTCTACAGGATAAAAATTAATCTGGAATTGGGCTAAATCGGTTCTTTGAAAAACCACAAAAATCGACCAAAATCACAAAAATCTGCACATAAATTGGATTCCGGTCCAAATGTTCCCTTTTGGGGCCAAATTGAAGCCCGTGGTGGTGTGGTCTTCACCAGGTCTACCACTAGTGCATATCCAGAAGTTAAATCCAATATGCCATATTGGGTCCCTAGACCCATAATGGCAATCCAAGTTGGGTGGGAAAGGCATCACAGCTTGGCAGCGCTGCCACAGCCCTGTGGCTATCCCAATCTAGGTTGATTCTGGTGGAAAATCAGGGGTGGATCAGTCCCCCCCCCCCAATTGGATCCAACATATGTTGATCCCATCCAGGATTCAATCAATTTCGATCCAAATAAGCCAATTCAGCTATCCATGCCCTAGTGACTTTGATGTCTCATAAGAGGCATTTGGGACTCGCCGAAGGTATGACAGGGCCTCTAGTGGCTATTGGTGGATATGTGAAACACCAAAGGGCCCTTCCCACCACAAACACTTAGTAGCAAGGGTGATGGGACCCATAGTGGGTTCAGGAATCCACTGTTCTAACTAGTATGGAACTAGTTAGGTGAATGCTAAATAAACCCAGTCCGATGCAGATCCAGTTCGATCCATTTTGAGTTTATTTTCATTTTTGTCCTATCGGACATGTTTGTAAATATTTGCATTTTCTTTTGAGTCATTTTATTTAATTTTATGACCCTCAGGGATATGTATTTAAATAGAGCTTTTTATTGGATCTTTTATAATTAGGGCTCCTTATATAAGGAGGCTCATTGCAAAAATAAAAGAGAGAGTGAACATTGGTATTTTTGGAGTTCAGCCTTTGGTGCATGTGCATGGTTCTGCAGCTTTTAGCACCGGTTCACCAGCGCCATCCCGCATCACAATCTAAGCGGGTCGTAATAAATGGCACAGCAAATCACAGGAGCAGTTAAGGGTCCCATCTCTCGTGCCTAGTAAGAGGAGACACGGTGGGTGCAGCCCTCCGGCAACTTTTCCAGCATCTGAAGATCCCCTCCACCCTTCCTAGGAGAGAAAGAAACTCAATTTTGGCCTCTACCTCGTAAGGTAGTCATGTAGAGTGCTTGAGGCAAGGCAACCCCTTCCTCACTGCTGGCACCTTCCGTCTCCCACAACATAGCTTTGTTGTCTCTGCATTTTACTCCTTTATAATATCTGAAAAGTTGTAAGAAATTACCAACTACAAGAGCATAAGTTTTAAAAACTATTATTACACATACAAACAAGTAACATCATTCACTAGTTAAAAACAAAGAATGTTTAGCCAAAATAGAATTAAAATAAAAGAGACAAACAAAAATCTTCTTCTAAACACTTTCTCATCAGTTAAGAATGGTGCTCTGCTCCTGATTGGAAGAGATAAAACAAGGAGATATTAACCTTGAGTTTAGGTAATGACGGCAGTAACCTAGAAGTTTTGACCCGCTGCATTGCAACTTCTACAGCTTTGCTGCCACCGACAAAATTTGGATGAGAAGTATTTATGTAATCCATCTGCAAGGACAAAAAGTAAAGTGCAGACATGGCTCAAAATTCACAAAGGACTTAATATAAGTATGATAAAATGTCATGTTAGATAGATAAGAATTTTTATACTGAAAAACAAAGAAACAGACTAAGCACTGACTGGATAACAAAATAACAGAGGACCAAGTCATGGCCGAAGCATACATCCTAACAATGCATAAATGCCAAAATGGACAATTGTCCCTTTCTACTAAGCCATATTTCTTTCAACCTACCTCCATTTCGATGATATGACCTATCATTGTCTCAGCAGGTTCAAGGCCTTCACGTAGGAAATTCCCAATAACCTCATCCATGCATTTCCTAAGAACAGGAAACCTCTGTAGCTCACTGACTAAGCAGCGGTGACTCATCTGAATCAAAAGGACATAAATTTACATTATGTGGGAAATAATAGTGAACAAAGCATGTCTTGCAGGGAAACACTCCACAACCTACAATCTGTGGTCCATATCTCATGTTTCTAATTTTCCTTTAAATCAAACTCTGACAATTCTTAAGTTAGAACTCGATACACATTTTTCTTTCACACTCAGGAATTTTCAGGTTGGGATTGGTCGATATGGCAGAAGAAAATCTGATCCAGGATCAGCCTAGATCATTTGTTGAAAAAACAGCAAAAAAAGGAAATTGAACGAAGGGATGATGAAGTATCATGTCTTCAGACTAGATAGATCCGGGTCTGCAGAACCCGATATATCAAGGATCCTCAACTTACTTGTGGATCCTTTAGATGTTGGGTTCACAAACCCTATACTTCATCTTTCCCAGAGGTAAGGTGATGGAAACATATTTTTGATAATTTTGGTTTTTTTCTTTTAATTGTGTCCCTACGAGGACAAGTCCGTAAATAGTCGGTCTTAGAGGGTCTTTTATTAAAATCTGTCCATCCTCTTTATAAGAGGGTCCGATGTACATAGTTCAATACAAGTGATATACAATTTTTGGAGCCCTTGGGCAGTGTCCTCCCGCGTAGGGGCTGTGGCCCCATTCTCCCCACCCCGGCGATGAGCGCCGTTCTTCTCTCCCACCTCCGGCAGTGAGGCCGGTCTCCCTTCCATCCTTCGGATCCGGTGAGGTGCGCCGTCTTCTTCCTCCTCCTCATCCTCCGGCCTCCGCGCCGTTCTCCTCTCTTCCCCTTCTAGGTTCGACAGCAGCCTCCGCATTCGACTCCAACACCCACTCCCATCCGGGGGCCGATGGAGGACGATGCAGGAAAGAGGCAGAAGAAGACGGAGGTAAAGGAACTACGGGAGGAGGCAGCTCTCCGGCGATCCCCGGATCTGCTTCTTCCCCCCCCCCCTCCCCTTCCGGCGACGATCCTGGCGATGGCTGCCACAGCCAGCTCCTCATCCGCCGTCTCCTTCGCCACGAATGAGCCAGCGCGAAGAAGACTTCCGGAGATCCTCGCCCCGCGAAGTTGAAGATGAGCACCCGACGGTGCATCGCGATCGCCCTGCAGCAGCACCCAACCGGACGAGCGACGACGCGGGCGGGTGGGCGAGGACGACGCGCTGCCCTGCTCTCGCCTTTTGTCGCGGCCCGCGCCCTCGCGGGACCGCCGCGATGTCGCCACGGCGACGAAAGGGCGACGGTCCTCGCGCGGCCACGCGACCACCCCGCGAGCGGCGAGCTCCCTCGGAAGGCGCCACGACCCCCCCCTCGCGCTCGCCCGCGGTCAAGCGCGCGCACGGCCCGCGCGGCTTGGGCCCGGCTGGTCCATGGCCAGAGACCGGCCCCCCCAAACCGGTCCGACCGGGTTCAGACCCGGTTCAAGCCGGTTTGGACCAGTTCAGATCGTTTTGAGCCCGATTTGTCCTATTTTGGGCATGTTTCGACCGGTTCAAGTCCGGTCGGTCTCATTTTGGGTTCGTTTTAGGTCCTTTAGTGGCGATTAGCGCCGGTTCGTTTCGTTTTCGGTCAATTTAGCCCGGTCTAGCCGGTTTGTCCCACATCAGTTTGGTATCAGAGCCCGGAATCGACTCGTTCTCACGAGTCGAGTCTTGGGTACGTCCGAACCGGTTTAAAAACTCGAGGTCGAGTTTTCTCCCGGTCGGAGAGAATGATGGGGACATATTTTTGATAATTTTGATTTTTTTCTTTTAATTGTGTCCCTACGAGGACAAGTCCGTAAATAGTCGGTCTTAGAGGGTCTTTTATTAAAATCTGTACATCCTCTTTATAAGAGGGTCCGATGTACATAGTTCAATACAAGTGATATACAATTTTTGGAGACCTTGGGCAGTGTCCTCCCGCGTAGGGGCTGCGGCCCCATTCTCCCCACCCCGGCGATGAGCACCGTTCTTCTCTCCCACCTCCGGCAGTGAGGCCGGTCTCCCTTCCATCCTCCGGATCCGGCGAGGTGCGCCGTCTTCTTCCTCCTCCTCATCCTCCGGTCTCCGCGCCGTTCTCCTCTCTTCCCCTTCTCGGTTCGACAGCAGCCTCCGCGTTCGACTCCAACACCCACTCCCATCCAGAGGCCGACGGAGGACGATGCAGGAAAGAGGCAGAAGAAGACGGAGGTAAAGGAACTACGGGAGGAGGCAGCTCTCCGGCGATCCCCGGATCTGCTTCTCCCCCCCCCCCCTCCCCTTCCGGCGACGATCCTTGGCTGCCACAGCCAGCTCCTCATCCGCCGTCTCCTTCGCCACGAATGAGCCAGCGCGAAGAAGACTTCCGGAGATCCTCGCCCCGCGAAGTTGAAGATGAGCACCCGACGGTGCATCGCGATCGCCCTGCAGCAGCACCCAACCGGACGAGCGACGACGCGGGCGGGTGGGCGAGGACGACGCGCTGCCCCGCTCTCGCCTTTTGTCGCGGCCCGCGCCCTCGCGGGACCGCCGCGATGTCGCCACGGCGACGGAAGGGCGACGGTCCTTGCGCGGCCACGCGACCACCCCGCGAGCGGCGAGCTCCCTCGGAAGGCGCCACGACCCCCCCTCGCGCTCGCCCGCGGTCAAGCGCGCGCACGGCCCGCGCGGCTTGGGCCCGGCTGGTCCATGGCCCAGACCGGCCCCCCCAAACCGGTCCGACCGGGTTCATACTCGGTTCAAGCCGGTTCGACCCGGTTCAGTGCCTGAACCGGCCGGTTCAGGCCGGTTTGGACCGGTTCAGATCGTTTTGAGCCCGATTTGTCCTATTTTGGGCCTGTTTCGACCGGTTCAAGTCCGGTCGGTCTCATTTTGGGTTTGTTTTAGGTCCTTTAGTGGCGATTAGCACCGGTTCGTTTCGTTTTTGGTCAATTTAGCCCAGTCTAGCCGGTTTGTCCCGCATCATAAGGCGCACAAGGTGACTAATGGCCACATTCAACCCGAAACGGCTGGCTTCCAGTTCAACCATGAATCAGCCGATTTGACTTGTTGGATTGGTGCAAGATCAGCCAATCTAGGCTGATCCAGCCTTGTTTAGCCTGATCCAGATTCCGGGAAGAAGGAACTTTAGGGATCAGGCTCTCCCCTCGGGATCTGATTGGCATGTGATGATCCCAATGCATGTAGGTCGATCCCAATGAGGGTCACCCAATCCTGCAAACAATGTTCACACTTCACTCCTTTTTTAGTAATCAGGGACCAAGAACATAACTCCAGACACGCTGAAATTGACTAACCTTGGTCAATTCGTCATAGATAAATCTTGCACATTGAAGGCTTGGATCAAGTAATCGAGCTATCTGCCTTCGGACAAGAACCTCAAATGGGACCTGACAGGACTTATGCAGTCAGTTGAAGCAGACACCCTTGTTGTGGATACAAGGAAAAAATAACTCATTGCTTGATCTAAAAAGGAGAAGGGATAATGCACTCACTTCTGGTACAAAGAGAGCACTCCTTGGACCAGTAGCATTCTGGATTGCAGTGCGTATATCTTCATCCGTCAGGTCATCACATGGATCTACTTGCTGCAAGCCACTTTATCAGTACTTATCCAACTAAAGAAAAAATAGAAATCTGAGTGCTTGGAGAGCTAGGAATTTTCCAACAAATGAAACACAAGGTATGAGTTCACAGAATATATTCAATACAAATTGTAGAGCATGCAACCAGCATTTCCTGCACCTCCAAACTCTTGACGAAAATTGATTGAAAAATATAATGAATTCGTGCTCCCCCCGAAAGTTCGGTCGTTGACATTTTTTCATTCTTCCCCTCCACCAAGGAAGAAAACGCTGTGATAAATTAGAATAAACAGACTTGGGTAAATACGTGCTGACAGACTGTGGGACAAAGACAGCACATTGTAAATGTATAATCAATACTACAAACATCTGAACTAGAAATATTTCAACAGCCATACTGTAATATAAACAAGAACCAAATACTTGGTTAGTTGAAAAATAAGCAATTAAAGATTTAAACTATAAGCACTCTAAAAAAGATCTTCCTAAACATTCAAGGCTCGGCCCAGTCGATGCCCACATGCCATCACTCATCAGGAAAGAGAAACAGCCAATAATTAACTTTCGATGCCCCTTTGGTCATCAACAAATTCTGTAGATATATTCAAGATTTTCTGCACGGTTATAACAGTTGAGCAAGACCCCCATTATACAATAACTATAACCATCAGTTGGCACCTAAAACTTTCAAGTTTTTTTAATTGGATCAGAATTTAGGCTAATCCAATCCCAAATTGATCCATAAGGTTCAATTATCATATTTGACCCAACAATTAGAGCCCACATCGATTCTTATAGCCCAATTTAAAACCCATTGTTGCAGCCCTCTTCTTTATGCCTATTGGGCTATATTTTAACTTCAAATGGGCCTACTTTTAATACCATTGTTGGCCCACCAGTCAACCTGTTTGCGCAAACAAGTCATTGCCTGAAGATTCTGATATGTCCAGCCGTGAGAAGAGCTTGATGAGGACATATTTTAAAATTTGCTATGTCCCTTGCCACCTCAGCATGTTCCGGAAGCATCTCTCCCTATTTTAGAGGACTGCAGCCTTGCTATACAGGAAATTTTTGAAATAAACAACCAATCCAAATTAAACCAAATAAAAAAAATAAAACTTCAGCAACTCAGATCAAACCTGAAGGCCCAAAATCGAAACTTCAAAATCTGAAACTAAAATCAGGAACCTTAAATTTGAAACCAGAATTAAAAGACTGTCAAGGATTCAATCCATGTAATCCATGATCCAAGATCTTAGGTATAAAAACCACCAAATCTGAAAATTAACTTAAAAGCTTAAAACCTAGAGAATCCCAAAATTCAAATCTTGAACCCCCAAATTTGAAACTTAAAATCCTGATCTCAAAATTTTAAATCAAAGCCAAATAAAAGGAATCTCATATTTGAAATCAAAACCTCAAATTTCACAACTCATGCTCAATAAGGTGTTTGGTTACCTTTTTTTAATTGATACAATATTGTTGTGAAATCAAGATCATCTTGTACCTAAGTATTAATTTTAAAATCACAGAAACACAAACTTTATATGTTTGGCAAAAATGTCACAATTTTTTAAAATTATAGAACCATGTTTGGTGCGCACAACACTGCTTTGGGTTAGAGAGGAGGCGCAGAGCACTGGGTTGACAATGGGAGGCAGCAAGGCAACAAAGAGGAGTGCCGGTCAAGTCGGTGATGGCAAATGGAGCAGAGAGAGACGGTAAGAGTGGCATGACGGGAGGCTAGTGGAGGAGTCGCAGTGGGGAGGTGGTGGTGGGGGCCTGCGCAAGAGGAGGCACGTTGGTGGGGACGTAGGGCCACAGTGATACAGGAAGTAGGTGAAGCAGTGTTGGCAAGGCGTGGCACAGGGCGGCGTCCACAGGTGTGAGCACACAGATGAAGGAAAATGCACGCAGTAGTAGCGGAGGGGGAATGAGCCAAAAAAGAGATAAGGCAGAGCATTGTAGGGGCAAAGGTGACGAGTCACCGCAGGCAGAGAGAGAGAGGAGAGACGGCACATAGGAGGAGGTGTGCCAGGGGAAGGGGGGCCTAGCGGCTTCTGCAACCACCCAAAGAGGCAGTTCTGCACACCCGCCTCTGCACCTCTCCCTTGAAAAAACAAGTTGCTCCCTATTCTGAAAGCAAACGAGGGTTTAGAGAAAGATTGGGGTGGTTTTAAAAAAGAGAGAAGGCTTTTCAAACGTGAAAGAGTCCATCAGTCTCTTTCATTTTTAGAAATAAGGTAAGAAACAGAATAAAAACATAACCAAATGCCCTACAAACATTAAATTTAAAACAAACCTCACATTGGCACCGAAAATTTTCAAAAGAGAGAGAGAGAGTAGGGATCAAGCAATAATTGACATATGATCCAATGGCTATGATAAGTTTATAACTTAGGTTATGAATCTTCTCCATAATGGGTCCTTATTAAGATCCAGATCATACTTAAGTTATAATTAATATGCACCCTTGAATCGTGTGATGTTTAACAAGATCCTAGGTCAAGAAGGCAGCTGTGGTCCTCTTCCAACGGCCGTACAAGGCCAAGTCACCATTGGATGTTCCTAAGAAGTAGGGAGAAGTGGTTATGATCGAATGATGTTTAGATGAGATAATGATGATGATGCATGATCCAACGGCCAAGATGAGTTCATGATTTAAGTTATGGATCATACTCTTATTGGGTTCCTAATAGGACACGGATCCTACTTAAGTAATGAATGGTCATGATTGGATAATATTAAATGATGAGATAATCGTAAGGCAATGATGAACACAAGATCCAACGGATTAGATCTTATGATGATTTAAGTCACAAATCTTATCACTATTGGGCCCTTAATAGGATCCAGATCTTAAGTTATAATTAATATGCACCCTTGAATTGTGTGATGTTTAACAAGATCCCAAGTCAAGAAAGCAGTTGTGGTCCTCTTCCCACAGCCGCACAAGGCCAAGTCAAAGTCTTCTATTAGATGTTCCTAAGAAGTAGGGAGAACTGGAGGGAAAGAACGGCGCACCTTCCCCACTTCCTCAAGGTCTAACCGGATCTTGGATAGGCAGGCAGCCAATGAGAAGACTCCATCTATATAAGGACTTCAACAAAAATGCAAAAAAGGCTGGAAGACAAAGAAGAAGGAGTGGGTATTCCTCCTCCCATGATTTCCTATAAAGGCAGCCCCATCGGGGGCTGTTTCTCCATCTGATTTCCAATAAAGCGAGACTGCCAGGGACTGTGAAAGGGTCAGACACAGAGAAAGAGAGATGCACACCATGGATGAAGGTTGAAAGCCATCTTCTCTCAACCCCAACAACCGCAAGACCCTCTGTAGGTCCCTGACAACCCTCTCTTCTCGCCCTTCCTGCCATTACGCCCATGGGAGAAGAAGGAGATGCCAATGGAGATTCCCATAGTACCTGCTGAAGCCTGCTGTTTTGGTTGTTGTTTACACAGGTAGGGGAAGAAGAAGATTAGGCCAATGGAAGAATATAACCCTCCTGCCCATACTGCTGCCAACTCCAGATGTTGTGGCTTGCGCCAATGGAAGAAGATAAAGATGGTGTTGGTTCAGGATGGTCAAAACCCATGCCAATGGCCTAATCAAGATGCCATGCATACTATGCATGCTGCCAAGTTCATATTCTTGCCAATTGTCCAGCTGCCATCCCCATGTATTCCTATAAGCCACCCCCCTATTGGCCACACATGCCTAGAGATAACACTATATCCGGCAGCCCTTCCCATACACTTGGGGCTATAGAAACCATGTGATACCTGGCCCTCTTATGCTCAATATATTGAAGTTAAAGAGCAACCCGGGTAACCTTGGTACCATACCTATACCCCACATACTCCATGGTCCATACATAACCTATATTCCTACATACCCAATAACCCATCCCCCTTAGCCTATGCATAATCATGGCTAAACCCATAGCCCACAACCCCATGATGAACATCTAAGACATACACTTAAATCCATAGATCAAGGGGGACCTGGCTCCCATAAAGCTCATTGAGCTTAAGGATACCCAGACCACCTGTTTTGGCCCACAAAACAGTCATTTAGCTCTGTTTTGGCTACCTGCAGCCCCTCACATGGCCTATGTATGATAGCAGCAAGTCTAAGGCCTAGAGGCAATATGAAATCAGGTCTGCATGCTCAAGGAGGCGCTGGACAGCAAGGTTGTAAGGCCCCAAATCTGATGGACAACAAATCTACATGGTCTAGACATGCATGGCAGCATGGAATGCCATCTCGCCGAGATCTCGATAATCTCGGTCTCGCCAAGGGGCCGAGATACGAGATCGCCGAGATCTCACCCCATGTAGACTGGTCCATAAAAAAAATTTCTTTGGGGCTTTGCCCCCCTGATACCCCCCACAAGGGGCACTGCCCCCTTGACCCCCGCAAACCTGACCACGCAGGTCGATCCGCGACTACTCTATGCCTCGTTTATGATAGTGTAAACACATTTATTATATTTTACTATCACTTATACTATCACATAAAAATGTGCTACAAGTTTAATAACATATTAGTATTTAAATAAGATTACATACAAGTTTAAATATTTTAGAAGCACAAAGATCATCTTTTTGGTATTGAAAGTACTTTGTAATTGTTCATTCACACGGTTGATGCACAAAATGTGTTATATATTTTCATGTAAATTCATTGATGTACTCCCATTTTTATAAAATATTATGTTATGTTTCATACATATATATTTTTTGATCCAAGAATCTGAGATCTGATCTCCCGAGATTTTTCCGAGATCTCCTCTTTCACCTCCCCGAGACAAAGCCGAGATCCGAGATGGCAATCCTTGCATGACAGTAAGTCTATCAGGCCAAGAACCGATGATGGCAGCCCATTGGGCTTGAATACATTGAAGACAAGTAGGCCATTAGGGCCCAATGAAGCTCAAACAGATCCATTGGACATAGAATGACATGAAGATAGACCAACTGGGACCAAAAAGACATGTTATGGGCCAACCGGGCCAAGATGACGCATAATGGGCCAAATGAGGCTGAGATGACATGAATGACTTGATGATGGGCCAAATGTGGCCAAATGTGGCCAAATGCACCCCTTAAATATTTGAACATATAAAAAATGTTTAAGGCACTAAGCCTATTCAACTAGACCCCCTCATAATTTTGGACAGGCATACAAACATGTATCCAATGTGATCGATCTTATACGAGGATGTGGGATACCCATCATAATTGATCATTCCCGACGTAGGGAGAGTATATACACTCCACCTACTATGAAGAATTCTCACTTCATTTAAAGGGAGGTCATGCATATCACGATGCTAGACCGACCTTTAAAAGCTAAGAAATTGAGATATTCTATGTGCACATAAGGTCATGGAAATTCTCACATCATATAATATAATTTTGAAAGGATTATGGCTATATAAGCCTCCACACATATACAGAGAACATTATGGATCCCACATAAACCATATGGAATGCAAATATGAAAAGATGAATTTAAATCATCAATCTGGAACCCATAATGAGAATATGATCTCGAAGATATCAAACTGGTAACTTTCTATTTAATGTAATCAAATATATCAAACCATAACTCAAACATGGATCCGAAATAATCATGTCAATATTGGATTTGAGTGGATATAAGATCATGCAGTTTATATCTAGGTCCTAGTTAAGATCATGAATGATTGGCCTTATGCCAAGGTCTTGTGTCATATATCCGCAATAGGTAGGGTTTTAGCTCATAGTTGTGTGAGAACATAGGTCCGAGGCATACAGGTTTGGATATCCAAATGACAAAAGGAGAGATAAAACTGGAAATTTTGCTAAGTCTTAGCTCATGGATAGCTAGGAAGCATGGTGATAGTATGGAATGAGGGAATGCCTAGAAATTGTAAAGGTGACAACCCTCATATGCTTAAGTCATAGGCTCCTACTGATGATTAGACATAAGAATGACCTGATTTGCATAGCCAAATCAGACTTTTGATATGATAATTTCAGATCCATTAAAATCCTTAAGTCCAAAACACATAATGTTAAGACTTAAATGAAGGCTTAATAAATCCCAAGTTTACTGCCATAACTTAAAACATGAAATTAAATTGACAATAAATTCACTTCAATCGGATATCATAAAAATCTGATTTTCATTAAGTTCAAGATGTTAGACTTTAAATAAATAAAAGATAAATCTTAGTGCTTAAATTTTAAGACTTTGAACAAAAACAATGATGACAGAATAATCATGAAAATGCTTCAATCCGATACCATAAAAATCAGATATAAGCAAAATTTCACTAAATCTAAAATGTCAAGACCTATATATCAAAAAAATGAAATGGGAACAGAAAACAAGATCAAAGCACATGATACTTAATGAAACTTGATCCAAATCATGTATTTTCTAGGCCTCAGATCCAAATTTAACTCTAATAATTCAAAACATGTCTTAATGTTAAGAGTTAAGACTTTGAATTAAAAATTTTAAATCCATAATAAACGTGCTAAATGTATTAAGAATCCACCAAAGAACTTATGACCTTAAGATGTTGGAATCTTAAAATACATCCACATGAGACATAATAAACAAGCTCAAACCAAACTTAATATACTAAGTTTACATTGCATTGAGTTTATAGGGTTATACATCCCACACATGTTTATATTTTGTGGATGTATATTTCTATTTCTATGAGTTACTATGACAGTTAATAAAGAGTATTTGAGTATCTCGATGTAATTAACATCATAAATTCGCACTTTCCGATAGAGAGAGGTCCAAAGACATTTTTAATAAACTCTAAACATCGATAAGCTTATTTTTTATGCATATCATGTATATTTTAACTAATCATCTTATAAGATATCGCATATTTTCATAAGTAGTATATGTTTGTCAAAGATAATAAAAGTTCTTTTCTCAAATGAATGGAAATCAAAAAATTAATTTTCAAACCCTACCATATTTTCTTATATGATGTTAAAAATGAGGTTTGTCATCTCAAAATTTAAAATCTAAAAAAAAGAATGCAAAAAACTAAAGCTAGGATTAAAAATCTTCAACCATCAAACTCGAATTCAAGCAATTCAAATCCTAACAAATCTCAAAACTCATCAAATCCCCAAATCCTAAAATATGAAAGACAACAAGCCAAACAGATTGAAAGTGAGAGCATCTCAAATTGAAAGGGCACCAAGCCATAACATAGAGAAACTAAATTCAGAACAAACCCCCTAGTTAAAAGACATCAAATCTTAACTAAAGTAAAAAAACTAAACAAAACACATCTCAAAAAAAAATCCAAATCAACTCAAACCAAACTCAAAACAAAAAAAAAATCAATCAATCAAATTCAAAACAAACCCTCAATCCAAAAAAGAACAAAGTCTTGTTGAGATAAACAACCAATTTAAAACAAGCCAAATCTCAAAATGAATCTTTATCATCTTAGATTAAGTATAAAATAATCTCAATCTAAAAGACACCAAATCTTAACCCAAAAACAAATCAAACTCCCAAATAAACCCAAATCAAATCAAACCTAAATCAAAACACTAAATTTACATTCTGACAGGTTCATGGGGTTGTAGCTCCCAAGTGTTTATTTGTATGGATATATGTTTCTATTCACCAATTGTTATGGTAGTTAATCAAGAATGTTCGAATGATTGTTCAATATAATTAACAACAAAACTACGCAAGTTTGCTAGGGAAAGACCAAGAAAGCAAATTTTCAAAGAACTCAAAGAAACCTCAACAAAAAAAACATGGTTCAGGTGGTCTAAGTGACTAAGTGATAGGGGCATCCCTATGCTGACATTGAAGATGAATTGAACCTACTTTGAAAGTTCCTACTTCCAAAATATTCATACCACTTTAAATTAGCTAATACTCCTATGGAATACCATTTATTTTCATAGTTGTCAAATCTCAACAAAAAAAAGTATTTTCCACAAAAGAAACAAACATGAATTTTCTTATTTTTTTAAAATTTTGTGGTACATCACCCTCCTATATTGAATTATTTTTCATTGACTGCCTTAGTCACATTATGGCAAAAATATTCTTAAAATATTTCAAAGTTAAGTTTCATCGATGAATATTTATATTAAAAAAAGATAATTTTTATTCTTGAATTATTGTAGGTAATTTTTATTCTTGAATTATTGTTATATTTTTATCAACTCTAGCCTTACTCCCATTTGACTAACGTCAGCCAAATGACTTCTCTCTCCACTCTCCATTATGAGTCAGAGATATTTAAATCATCCAAATTATATTGACTTACCCCACCTACAAGAACCATAGTTATCAAGGTGCACGCCTAGGCGGTGCCAAGGTGCCTTTGCAGGGCTGCCTAGCTAGGATGCCTTTCTAGGAGCCTAAAAGGAGCCCAAGGTGCTTGGCTAGTCTGATCCACAATTCATGGGTGCTCATTTAATGATAAATATATATTAACATATTTCACCATCACTTACATTGTTGCATATATTTAAGATTTTTAATTACAAATATATGTTATATACTTAAAAATTATAAAGTTTCTCTTAACCCTCTTTTGTCTCTCTCATTTAATTTATTGAGATTAGCTCTTTTCCAAAAATATATATCCATATATACATAATTATATAAATAAAAACACATTTACATGCATGCACACATAACATATTCAATTATAACATACAAATATAATTGAATTTATGTATATATGTTTGTATATATACATAAATATATACTATTAACATCTAATCATACATAATTTTGTATATATAAATATGTACAGTATTAACATTTAATTATATATGTACACATATAGTTTTAAGTTTTAACATCTAATTTTGCCACTCTAGAGAAGTGGAATTGGCACCCTTCAACACCTTGTCATCTTAACAACTATGCCCAGAACAAATGGTGATTCCAACAACATTACACAACAAAGGTGATCCAAGGGCATTTGAGCTTCTCTTCAGCAATGTGTATAGGCAAATCTTTTGACTCAGAGCCACCGCAAACTATTTGGACAAGGAGAGCTCTTTTGTATCTTGGGTCCTTTTGGTGGTCATCAGAAGATCTATTTCTCGATAAATCTTAAAACAACCACTATGCACATTATGTTTGAACTACTCTTTTGTGAAATACAATATTTTCGTACTGGAGTTTTTAACTCTAATTTTAATATGTTCAAACTATATTGATCTCCCTTTTCTCAATTTGTCTACAATTGCCACTACTCCCCAATTGCATCTAATATAATCAGTATGTACTATATATAATATAATATGTACATATATCTATCTTAACAGTTTCACCTCAACAATGTTTATTTGTGTCATATTTTTTCTTTATTGTCCAACATTTGATACCAAACAACATTGCAAGCTGTACAACCAAGAGAGTCATACTATGTAATTGTGGAGAGAGTGACACAAAATCGATTATGAGATAGTGCAAATATTTCAACAAAATAATTTGGTTTAGGCCTAGTCAGTACGATTGAAGCAATTTATTAAAAGCTTGATAAAAAATTATCAAGATACCAAAAAAGATTTACATATGGTGTTTAGATTTTAAAATTACTTATGATAAAATTCTAAGAGATGTTGCGAAAGGTGTTGGAGCGAAAAATGGTACCTATTAAGATAAAAGATATGTATGATGAAGCAATTACTAGTTGAAAGAAAAACAAAAGTTCCTATTTCAAATAGCTTACATAAAGGGTATGTAAAGTCAATATCTTTTTTGCATTAGATATGAATGAATTAACAAAGAGTATACAAGAAGATATATCATAGTGTATGATGTTTGCAGACAATATTATATTGACATATAAGACACAAGAAAGAGTTAATATAAAGTTACAACTTTTGAAAAACACTTTAGAAATAAGAGTTTCAAAATAAATAGAACTAAAAAATATATATACATTGTAAATTTAATTAAAACTAAAGAGAAGATATGATAGTTTAGATAGGATAATATTATCTCAAAGTACCCAATTTAAATATCTTGCATCAATTATTCAAAAAGATGGTGAATATGATAAGGATGTTAACTATGAGATTAAAGCATGATGGATGAAGTAGAGAGCTACAGACACTCTTTGTGATAGTAAAATTCACTAAAGGTGAAAGTAAAAATTTTATTGTGCAACTATAAGATCTACAATGTTGTATGGTAATGAATACTAGACAATAAAAGAAAAACTTGCTTACAAAATAAGTGTTGTTGAATTGAGAATATTAAGATGCATGAATGGTCATACTACAGATATAATAAAAAATGAACATATTAGAGAAAATATATGGGAGTAGCAACAATTGTAGAAATATTGAAAGAAGGGAGATTGAGAATGTTTGGTTTATTAAATGTAAACATAAGGAAGCTCTTGTTAAAAAAATAAAAAGTATTTAAATAATAGAAACAAAAAGGGCGTGATAAACATAAGTTAACTTGAAGAAGAGTTATTCAACATGACTTAAATAATTTAAATATCTTTGAAAAGGTAACTCAGAATCGACAAGACTCGTGAGTAGAAAAAAATTACGTATGGCCGACCCCAAATAATTTGGAATCAAAGCTTGAATTGAGTTGAGTATATTAAAAATATAAAATTTCAACAGATACATGGATAACAATTAACTTCAGTAAAAAAGATTGTGGGCATGGTACCTTTTCTCATAAATAGCATAAAGGTGGAGTCAACCTTTTACCCAGAACACAAACCACACAAGCACCACTAACCCCTTCCAGAAGATTCAAAACATATAAAAGGTCTAGACTCTAGAAAAAACCACTCTCCTCATACCGTCAAATAATTGAAGTAGAAGATTTTCATCGTGTATCAGCTTTCAGATAGTTTTCATGTCATTCCTTAAGATAATGCATGGAAACCAGTCTTCTGGATAAAATATATTATTGTCATCCACATTGATGCATGCCCAATCCTATCAAGGAAAATCAAATCAAATTGGGCCTCAATCAGCTGAGGCCAGTGTCTATACAAATAATTGATTCGGCCAATCCACCCAAGCCAAGGGAAGCAGAGTTGGCCAGGAATTAGCGAGAGCAGACAGTCTAGCTCAGTTATGTGTGTTTGTGTAAGTGTTTTTTTCAAAATGACTATAGGGTCATTTTTATTTGAACTATACCATTCAATTATGGTACTGATCTTTATCAAAGTGAAGTCTTCTACAATAGTTTCTAAAACAGTTGCTACTTTACTCCAATCTGAATATTTTAGCCTCAACTTATCACACGAAGAGAAGCATTGATGACATGTCAAAATAGCAATAAGTAGAGAAACAAAAAAGTTGCTCGTGTTTCAGCAAAAAATCAAGTTCCAAAAGTCACTGGGACTAAACCTAAACTCAGGTTGCATTACTTCATAAAAGTAAAAAATGAAAAAAAATTTCATGGAACTTGACCACTAAGCCTACAAATAAATACAAAATGAAAACAAGAAATTTCAGCAAGGAGAAAGCTACCTTCACAGTATTTTGCAAGGATATTTAGCAACAATGCACCCTGCCCAGCCTGCATTATGCAAGAAGTGAATAAAAATAAAAACTCAGCTAAAACTAACACTAGTAGAAATCCTAGGGCAAGCTTAAATTATAGATTCACAGAGATGGCATAACTTAATGCTGTGTTTTTAGAAACAAGTAGAACTTAAGCTAAAAGTTTGTCCACAGAAGTAGCTCAAAAACAGAATGCCTCTACACAACAGAAGTGGAAGTTATTTGAAGTTACGAAGGATACAATAGCCAGAAACACTTTGCATAAATCATAAACCATGATGCCTTCAATTGGTGTTAGGTATAAACAAAAATTATCCAATAAGAAGATAATTCTTATGTTTATGCTATTAAGATATGCAAGTAACAGGAACATGTAACAATATTAAAAATTGATTTAAAATTTCTTATGTTTATGCTATTAAGATATGCGAGTAACATGATCATGTAACAATATTAAAAAAATAAAATAATTAAAAAATGATTTACCATCCTTAGAAAGAACAATGCAAGTGTCCATCTGCATTTCACAAGGGACCTTTTTCAGGATCATTTGACGTTAAAAACATTTTGGTAGAAGCATACTTCTTGTTTTCTAATTATCTACAATAATTAAAACAAAAATATTAGAAGACAAAAAGATGGTAGTAAAAGTTCGATTATGCCAAACCTGATTGACCCAACAAGTTTAGAACTGCAGTCTTCAAGAAGGAAAGGGTAGTCTATCTATAGAATTCCTCAACTACCCCTTCCATTTGGTTTTGATTTTGTTGACAAGAGCAATCGACAAGATATACAATATGCTCAGACAACATGGTTTTATAAAGTTATAAGTGACAGATATGGAGTCTGTATGTGACAGATAAGAAAGAGAAATCGTGTCCATGTTTAGAGTAGGAACCTGATCAAAAATTGTGTCCATGTTTAGAGTAGGAAACTGAACAATAACAACTGCTACAATATCAAATGGTGATGGAATTCCCTGCTATGCTTTGGGCAATCTGAAGAGTCAGAAATGAAAGGAAATTTGCAGATACTTTTGCTCATGTCAGTTCAATTTTTAAGAAAGCAAAGAAAAACACTCAAAGGTGGTTCTTGGATTGTGGCTATGTTCAAGAAGGAAGTACCGCAGCAGTTACTTTGTCTTGTCTACCAGGGGGAAATTCTTTATTTAGATCAGGGCCTCAGGCAGAGTGTAGTTCTCTGCCATCTGAAGGTCCAGTCAGTTTTGTTGTTTCCCTTTTTTAGTGGAGCACCTGCTGAGAGGGAGGTCCGTACTATTTCCCTAGATTTTGTTTTCATCTTCTGGTACCATCTTAGTACACTTGTTTGTCCTTGTATCACTCTTTTCAATATTACTGAATTGTGTGTTATAATTTGGCACAACCTATAACAAATTGATGCCCAAATCATGTTTTCCATGGACTAGACAAAATAACACGTGAAAAGAGAATATGATACATTAACTCCTCAAAGATGCCACAAAAAGCACATAACCAAGTCCATGTATTTCCCAGACCATTACAGGCCATCTGACAATGGCTACCAGCTTCTCAGAATCTTTCGCATAAAGATCTTAATTTTGAGAGTACAGAAGCTGTCCCAAGCAAGCATACACCAGTCCACCACAATAGCCTGCAAAGAAGGTTAACAGAAAATTGATCTTTTGGGCTCTATCTCAAGCTAATCTTGTCATCCCCTTGAACTGAAATGACCTGCTGCTGAGTGCTGAAGAATGATGGACAATTTGATGAACTCAAGCACTTCTAGATCCTTCAATTACTTTGCAGGATCAATTTAAGCCTAGCTGGGACCCTCTACCATCATATATAACATAAATTGTTGACCGTTTGGAGTCAGCAAAAACAATCTCTGAAATATCTCAGACAATGGAACATCAGAATCCAATATATTTTTCCAAAAATATTTTCCTCCATTACAAATATTAATTAGAGAGAGCTTACCATAAAGACAATCTTTGTCACAGAAGAAAAATAGTTCTTCATGATCATTTGTGCTCAAAAACCTCCATCACCTAAATCTAGCCTCCCAAATATTCTTCACTAAGTAGCAGTGATGGAGAACCAAGGGAGGAAGAAGATGAAGGGAAAGATGGGGTGTCGCACCCCAGGGCCTCTTGCCCTGCCCCTCTCGGGTAATCGTTCCCTCATGGAGCTTGCAGCACATGCCAGACTCTCAAAAACAAATTATGCATTCACCTTACTGATTTCTGTTGATGGTACATGATAGGCTCTTTATGAAAAAAGTTACAGCAAAATTTTACGAAAATGACCTTCATGGATATGCCTAGTTGCTTACAAATCCTAACTCAACTCAAGTTTTAATCTCAAATTATTTGGGGTCGACCATTTAGATTCTCCTTCACTCGAGTCGGTTTTGGGTTTTTTTCAAAGATATTTAAAATATCTAAATCATATTAAATTATTCTCCTCCAAGTTAACTTAGTTTGGCACATCTTTTTCTTCTGTTTCTATTATTTTGATATTTCCTAGTTTTCTACCTAGAACTGCTTTGAGTTAACCATTAATATATCCAAACCATCTCGATCTATCTTCTTGCAATTGGTCTACACTTGCCGGCTGCCGCTACTCTCACATTGTCTCTAATATATTCATTATATATTCTATCTAATCTACTATGATTATATATCCATCTTAACATTCTTTTTTTACGACACCTATTTTAGAAGTATGTTTTTTCCTTCTTTGTCTAGCATTCATTATCATACAACATTGTAAGCATTATAATTGAACAATAAAACTTTTCATACAATTTTACTGAAATCCTATAATCATCTTCACATAGAACCTCTGTAGTCAATCTCCACTTCATCTATTATACTTTGATATTTATGGTTGACAACCTCATTGCATTCTCGATCTTTTTTACAAACTGAATCAAGATATTTAAATTGGATATTTAGAATGATATTACTCTATCAAAATTAACTCACTCATTTTCTTCTCTTTGGTTTTAATTAAATTTACAATGCATTTATTTTCTTTTTAGTTATGTTCATCTTGAAACTCTTAGACTCCTAAGGGTATCTCCAGTTTCCATGATTCAAATCTTTTATTTACTCTTTGTTTCTCATCTAGAAAATACGATATAGTCAGCAAATGTCATACAACATGACATGTTATTTTTATATATTTTTTGTTAATTTACCCATAAATAATGCAAAAAGGTAATGACTAATCATACATATTTGATGTAAGCTAAAAGAAATAGGAAGATCTCATTTCTCCTCTAGCTGCGCCATGGTCGTCAAGGTAACAAAGTGTCTAAGATGGTTCACAAGTGTTGATTATGTTGAGGTGACAAGCCGCCCCTTAGGCATCGCCTAAGTGGTACAATTAAATATTAAGACTATATATATACATATATATACAAAGAAACGTATGATTAGATGTTAATACTATGATAAATTTATGTATATACATCATATATACATAAATACAATTATATTTGCATGTTATAGTTGAATGTGTTATGTGTGCATACATGTAAATGTGTTTTTATTTATGTAATTATGTATGTGTGGGTATATATTTTTTTGAAAAAAGTTAATCTTGATAAACTAAGTAAAAAAGAAAAAAAAAGAAAGTTAAAATAAAATTTTCTAACTTTTATGAATACCACATATATTTATAAATAAAAATATTAAACATATGTAATAATAAGAGTGATGGTCAAATATGCTAATATGTTTTCAATATCATTAAATGGATGCACATCGTCCACGCATTAGATCGACAAACTATCTTACTATCTTAGTAGATCTTTTATCGTACATGTCTTTTATCATTTATCTATGCCTAATGTGCACTATTTTTTGCTCCAACAACCACCAGAAAACCTCCTTTAGACTCTATTATATGCTTTTATCCAGTCAATAGGCACTCTATATAAATCTTTCTATATATCTCGATATTTCTCCTTGAGGTTTATGATAAAAAATAGTTTTCATTGTACATTGAAGAAGTATAAATCTAAATTAATTGAATGAAATATTTGTACAATCCCATAAGCTACGATCCATAACTATTTCTCACAATTTCATAGTATGACTTGTGAGTTTAATCGCTCTATAATTTGAGCAATCATGTATATCCGATTATCATAAAACTAGATGTGATGATGCACTTTCCCCATTCATCGATATTTTCTTAGATATTAAATTTTCTTAAAAAATTGAGTTAATCATTCCACCCTCAATTTATTCAAACATTTTCATATTTCAATAGAGATGTTATCAAGGCCACTTGGCATACTTGTTTTCATCTTCTTCAACACTTCTTCGACTTCTAACTCTCCTAATACAATTCATACTAAAATTTGTTATATTCTCTCAATCTTGTAAGTTTCTAGCAAAATTTTCCACAAAAGTATTATCAAATTAACTTTCCCAGTTTATCTTTGATCATAACATTTCTTGCATCATCCTTGATACATTTGACTCATAGTAAAATATGTAATATGTGTATAAAATAGTTTTTTAATTTTAAAACTAAGGGCCAACAATAATTTAGTCAAATATTCATGCTCATCAAAAATAAGAAATGGAAAAGAAACGATGCATGATATGTTTAAATTTCAAAAATTCAAAAAAAATAATTATGGTGCTATTAAGTATGAAAAGTATTATAGTAATGTTTATCCTATAGAAAACAATTATTTGTACATAATATTCATACTATTAAAAATTAAATAACATGTTTTTCATAAGAAATCATCAATAAAAATAATAAATTGATTTTTCATATAAAATTCACGCAAGATAAAAAATAAAGATAGCAATTTTTACAAGATAACACTAAAATTATGGTTACATATATCATATGTGAAGTCAAAATATCAGCCTTATTGTATATGTTATAAGTTCTCAGACCGTTAAAAAAAAGATAATAAGACCATGTACAAGATTTCAAACTTGTTTGACAAATCCAGCACTCAGAAAATAAAGATAATACCTGCAACAATCTGTAAAGCAATACAAATTAATTGAAAAAGAATGGTCAAAGATATATATAGGGGGGGAGAGAGAGAAAGAGATGACGATAGCAGCTATAGAAAAACAGCAAAGAGAAGGACAAAAGAAATTTGCTCCAGTGAGAACAAGACATGTTGCCCGTCAGGATGGCAAAGATAGAGTAAGAGAGAGTGATGCAGTGGAGATCAGAAGCAGAAACCTTCCAAATCTTACTGTAGCATGTGCCTATAGTACAGTTACAAATTGTACATGTTTAAAACTTTATGTAGGTTTAGGCACGTTTAAAATGTCCAATAAAAAATCATACGATGAACACGTGTAAGTATGTTAAATACATTGTACAGTTCATACATGTTTTGAACGGATTTAATATGTGAATATACCAACTATGATCTGATTTGGTTAAGATTCTGAGATTTTCTGTCTCTCATCCTTGTTAATATTTAAATATTTTTCCATCACCTTTAGTTCTAAGTTTCTTATTTATCTGTTTAAAAGTCTTATCTCTTACTCGTCTAACGGTCTTTATTACTTCCCTTTATGATCACATGTATAGTTCAAGAGCTTTATTGTTATCACGCTTAGTAATCTTTTATACAAATCTTGGTTTCTCTTTATCGTCATTTTCACTTCTTCATTTCAACACCATCTCTTTTTTAGGTGTTATATCATTTGCACTCTCCAAGCACCTTTTATCCATAAAGTATTTGATTTACAACTGACTTTCAATAATTTATTTTGACAAGTTCAATTTTAAATGTTTGTTGTTTTATATTTTAATTCCAACCATTTTATTATAAAATAAATCCTTATTTTAAATGTATATATTTGTTTTTTTGATCTTAACATGTAAAATCACTTACCCAAGTTAGTTTGTTAAAACTTCACTATGAATATCTTTACAATCCTTACAAAGAACACAATTAGTCTTTCTTGTAAAAATGAAGTCTATTTTGTTTTTATTTTATCTTAATCCTATTAAATGAGATTCTCTTTTAATAAAATAAATATTTCTTAGTACAAGATCAAAAACCATAGCAAAATCAACCATATTTTTTCCTCTACATTGAAATTTTCACATTCAAAAGCTCTATAAACTTTCTCGTATCCATGGCACTATTTTATCAAAGGCAATTGTCTCGGTCACCTAGGCGATGAGGCAAGGCGACGCAGGGAGGTGGTTTCCTACCTTGCCATGGCCAATTTTGCCTCAAGTGACCACCCCAGGCATCTCACCCACCTTATCCGCCTTACTTGATCACATGACTTAAAGACAGAGACCACCCTGAACTTTTGTAGTTTTAAATTTTTATTGTTATTAACATGTTATAATTAATTCAATTAAATTTATGTATTTTTCAATTTTAAATTGAAATTATTATTCTATTTATTTTAAACTTTTTAAATATTTATATATCATTAATTACTGCATTGTTAAAATTTTTACTTTTGTTATTAATTTTTTCATCATTTATATAATCTTTTTAGTTTATTAGTCATATTTAGTCATTCATAGATGTTGAATTATTGATATTGTTGATCTGTTTTGTTTTAAATTGATTAACTTAACTGTTGTCACTCTTTTATGTTAGTTGTATTTTTTATTTTATATTTAAATTTTAAATTTATGATTTATTAATATCTCATATATACATATATAAATTAGTAAGGTATATATATTAAAAATTATACCTTTTTTCCTCAAGCACATCAGGTGCTCACCTTAAGTGTCTGAGCTGAGGCAAGCCCCTCTTCGCATTGGGCACCTCACGCCTCAGATAACATAGCCATGGCATTCGTTTCCAACATGTCCAACAAGATCTTGTCTAATAATTAGATTTTCTTCATTTCATTTTCCAACATGTCCATTAAGATCGCTAATAAAAATATTCTCTTTATTTTATACCCTCCATAATGCCATCCATATCCTCCTAGAACCTTTCTTTAACCTCACTTCTTAATATAATTTGTAAAGCATACACTATAACTACATTAATTAACTTTGTTTCTAAAATTACTTTTACCATAATAGTCATATCCTCTACTCTTTCCACTGACACCATTGCATCCTACAATATTTTATCAATACCTGTTCTAGATGTGAGAACTCTTGCTTATTTATCACCCATATTAAAATGCTTATATGACGTGTCGTATGCAAGGAACACTGGCACCCTTGTTATATTATTCGCTACACTCAGCCTATGGTGCAGCACATTGCAAGTAGAGAACGCTGTTACACTTGTATCATTTGAATGTATTCATGAGATGGGACGATATTTTTACGCTATCCCCTACACAACCTTCCTCCGTTATCTAGGCTTGGGTACAACAATGTACAAGCAAACTTGCGTTGAGGTGGAGTTTGTCTAAACTACATCAAAAGTATTTGCACAATGACGGTGAATTTTTAAACATTTGCATAGAACATGAACCATCCAAATTATTGAGCACAAACCTTTGATTCAGTAATTTCACCGTATGCAGCATGCTCCTTGGCTACAGCCACCAATTGGGCACTTATTCGAGCCTTCAGCCCAGGAAGAACTGTCCTGATGTGTTGTACAAGGATCTGTATAAGTGTACATAGAGAAAATGAACAAGATTCCATTATTTATAAAAAGTGACACGAAGGGAGCATGACTGACACGCACACACGAATGCACGCACAAACATACGCAGTTATGCACACATGCACGAATACATTATATACATACATATATATGCATATATGTGCTTTTCTGTAGATATACGTATATATAAAAAATGTATATAAATTACAAAATACATAGTAAATTCACGGCCTTCAACAAGCTAGACCTGATTTAATTTCTTCGCTAATTGAGGGATACCACAATGATCCAACAGCCCATGATAAATCTGCATTTTATCTTTAGAAGGTTAAGAAGGCTGATAATAATAGCATGAGGAAAAATAGCAGAGAAAAAAAACTTGTTTACTGGTCGGTCACGGAAGAAATTCTCTTCAGAGGCCAGAGCATCCTTAATACTTCGATTGCACATAATATCCTGTCGCAAGTGAAAATGAGAAAGAGAACTTGTTACACAGACATTCTTTTCCCTTTTCCGGGCAGAATACTGACAAATATGAAGTTGCCAATTTAACAGCAATTGATATAAAGTGTTAAGCACAAGGTCTATAAAATATAATAAGTACCAATAGTGTTATTAATATGCAGATAAATGAAGGTTTCAAATACAAGGTCAATGTAATTAACATCAGGATCACCGGGACCTGACAAGAAAGACCTAACTCACAAACCAAGCCTGATCCGGGAGCACACAAGCCAAAGATAAAATAAATTAAATGAACATGGAAACAATGGCATGACAGCACACTTCAAAAGTGAATTTATTTTGCATGTCTACTCCGCCTCTAGTCAACTTATAAGTAGGTCCTGGTGATCTATCTATCTATCTATCTATCTATCATCAATACTATATTGTGGAAACCTTATTTTTCCACACATCGTGATCATTAAAATGATATATGATATTATGAAAATGTATGGATATATTGTATATGATATGCACATAGATGGAGTGATAAAATTTCTTAATATATACAAAATATCTCTATAAATCAGAACTTTCACCACATTTAGATCATCGAGGTTATCATGTGGGTTTATAAAAATCTTTAAACCTCTCCTCAATGAATTCTTGTATTAATCTGGTATTAATTACATCGAATAACTACTTGAACACCCATGATTAAGCATCATAGCAACATAATTCCACGAAGGCTTCCACTCACACAAGAAAATGAAATGTTTGATGTAGAAGCAAAAGGCATTAAGAAACAGCTCCCATGTTCAGTTGTCTTTTATTTAAATGATTCATTTGCTTATTTCCCCTTCTGTGTCGATGAGAATTGATTGCTCGTGTATTATGAAGTCATTTAGTTCATAATAAATTTATTAATTTTTGATAGAGGAAGAAGAAATTCAAACTAATGATTCAGACACGGATTGATGAGAGTTCTTTTATGTTGCTGACATAGACTTGGAAAGATGGCATTTTTATATGTTAAGTTTTATGTTGGTCTTATTCGTATGGGGTGAAAGAGTTGGCACAAAAACTTGTTTTGATAGTGAATACTTGATATTGTTTAGTTATTTGCGCTTGTTAGTTGCAAGGATTGCCGTCTCGGATCTCGGCTTCGTCCCGAGGGGGTGAAAGAGAAGAGATCTCGGAGAGATCTCAGAAAAATCTTGGGAGATCGGATCTTGGATTCTCGGATCAAAATGTATATACGTATGAAACATAACATAATATATTATAAATATGAGAATACATCAATGAATTTACATGAAAATATATAACACATGTGTACATCAACTATGTGAATGAACAATTACAAAGCACTCTCTATACCAAAAAGATGATCTTTGTACTTCTATTGCATATAATCTTATTTAAATATTAATATGGTATTAAAAATACATTTTTATGTGATAGTATAATTGATAGTGAAATATATTAAATGTGTTTACACTAGCATAAACGGGGCGAGATCTCGGCGATCTCGTTTCTCAACCCCTTGGTGAGACCGAGATTTTCGCGAGATCTCGGCGAGATGGAAAACCATGGTTAGTTGTTAATTTGTTCAAACTTCGTTTATTTCAAACTTTATTACAATGTTATTGGTCTTTTCCATTGTTACTGTTATGTTAATTATTATTTATTTAATGTTATTGTTATATTTTTATGTTATTGTCATTTTTTTAGCAAACATAGATATCAACTTGGTGCATTCATTTCAATTTTTGCAAGTATTAACTGTATTTCTAATTTTTTGTTAATAACTATATGTATTATTAAAATTAAAATATAATAAATATATTACGATAATAAATCTCACCTCACGTGCTTGAGGCAGGTAAGGTGAGGGGCCCCTTGACTCAGGTGCCAAGACCTCTAACAACATAGATTGCTGGGCTCCATGACCTTAAGAGGAATGCAAGCAAAAAGGATGAAAGAAAATACAACAATAAATAAAAATCATTCAAAAAGAAACAAAAAATAGACAATTGGCATAAAAACAAAAAAAAGAAACAAAACAAACAAAAGGCATCTCAAACACTGAGAATTGATAGTTTTCAACCTTAACACAAAAGATAAAACAAAAAAACAAAATTAAATTAAAAAAACTAAAAACAGAAATAAAAGGCACTATGAAGCAAAACAAAAAAGGTATAACAGAAGCAAGAAGTTAAAACAAAAATGAAAAAAAGCAGAAAAAAAACAAAAACAAAAACAAAAACTGCAAAACTGAGAAAGCAGAAAACTATAAAACAGAAAACTGAAAAACTGCAATACAAATACTGAAAACAGAAAACTGAAGAAGCAGAAACAGAGAACAAGACACAGACAACCTAAAGATGTGAAAAAAAAAAACAGAAGACAATAGAAAAACAGGCAATAAAAACAGAAACCAGAAAACAAGAAATAGACTGCATACAGGAAAACATAAGACAAACTAAGAAACCTAAAATCTCTAAATCTTAAAATTAAAATCTTAAAATGAGTACTAAAAGTCCAAACAAATCTAAAAATCCAGAATCTGAAGTTTGCATGGGAAAACGGAAATTGAAGAACCTCCAAATCCAGAAAACCAGGGCAAACAGAAGAGAAAGGAAATAACAAAGAAAAAAAAGAAATGTGAAATCCTAGAATTTCCAAATCCGGAAAACTAAAACTTGAAAAGTCCAAAACTAAAATCTAAATCAAAGGAAATCCACAATCCCAAGCAACTCAAAAAATCAAAGAAAACACAGAAGAATGAAAGTATCTGTCCACTCTCAGACATTGTCTTAACCGAGATTGGAAAGAAATTGGCGTTGATTTCTATGAAAATGAGTTAGGAAGTTTTTTGATAAGCTAAGAAGGCATGTTCTGGGGTTGGGTTCAGAGATTGGTGAGAAGGGCAAGACCATATCTTCAAGAATTGGTAGTACGGAGTTGAAATTCACCCCAGATAATGGAGCAGTTGAGGTGCCCACAGCCCAAAAGAAAAAGAAACCAAGCAAGAATAACATCAATCATTCCTAAAGAAAATTTTGAGTTGAAACATAAAAGGATTTTTAGGGAAAGAAAAAAAAAGAAACTAAAGCGTACAGTGATCAAAGAACAGTTTGACATTGTGGCTATCCAAGAAACAAAAATTGATTTCTCTGGAGAAAAAGCTGAAGATTTACTTTGCATTGGAAAACTTAATATGTTCCTGTTTACATCAGACGTGGGGAAAAATGTAAAAATTACAATTATGTGAAATAACCACCTTCTGGAGGTCGATCTCATTTATACTAGCAGACATTCTTCATGTGCTACATTCATTATCAGAGCTTAATGGAATTAAGCAGTTTTTGGTGTATGGTCCAATTGATGGAGAGTTAGTTTTCAACGAGCTACGTGAGCAGGTGACAAGGTATCCAAATGAGATTTTGTGCATATTTTAAAATTTTGTGACTGATTGTTACCCGGTGGACAGATAAAACCACATTCCTCATTCGGTTGAAATGGATATTTTTACCAATTGGATAAATGATAGTGGTCTGATTGAAATAGTAGCAAATGGAATCCGCTATACTTGGTCCAACTTTATTGCAAAGTCAAAGTTTGACCGGTTCTTTGTATCTACTAAATGGGCTGAGGTTTTTGGTGTCCCCAATGATTTCTTCCTGCCAAGTGCGGTCAACCATTTTCCTATTGGTATTCATGGAATTACAAGACTCCCCAGAATTATAGAAAATTCAGATTTAAGATGCATTGGCTCAGGGATCCTTCTATTAAGAAGAAAGTTACGTACTGATGGACTTCTGAGGCAGAAGAAGGTTCAGTAACTTTGGCATGGGTAAAATAGCTGGGTTTCATGAGATCTATTAGAAAACGTGAGGTAAGCTATGTAAAGGTAATCGGCTTGGTTGCCTAGGCAAGAAGGCAAGGTGGGGCAAGTTTTCCTCCAGATGATTGCCTCCTCGCCTGCCCTACATGCCTAACCAACTCACCTACCCAGGACCTGGACCACCTATCAGATACGGATTCGCTGTCGATTTGGATCTGGTAAACTAAAAGATATTATGCAGTTGGCTTGGACAGCCTTAGATTTAGAATTTGGTTGACGTAATCATATTGGTTGCAAGATTTTAGATTTTATTTCTTTCTTGGTTGATGTTATGTAATCTTTTTTGTTAAAAATTTTGATGTTATGACCTTATTATAAATTAATATAAGTTTCCACATTTGTTCTGTTTTAAATTGATGTTATTGCTCACTTTTGTTTTAAATTTTTGTAATATTTGTATGTTACTAATTGTTGCAATCTTAAAATTTTTATTATTGTTATTAAGTTGTTCATCATTTTTTTGCAATTGTTCCAGTTTATTGATCATATTTAGTCATCTATAGATGTTAAATTATCTCTAATTTTGGTGGAGTTATCTATCACAAGTTAATGTTATTAAGTTGCTCAAACAAATGTTATTAAATTGTTATATTTTTCCAATTTTAAATTGATGTTATTGATCTATTTTGTTTTAAATTGATTCTTACTTAATTGTAGTTACTCTTATAAGTTAGTTATATTTTTGTATTTTAATTGTTTTATACTTTATTTATGAATTATGATTTATTAAAAATACACTTCTTGTCAAGTGCCTAAGACGAGACACGCCCCTCTTGCCTCAAATAACATAGGAGGCAAGTAATAACAACAGCAAAAGAAAAGAGCACAATTTTTTTAATATGGTCGGAGACCAAAATTCTATTAATTCAAGAAGGCTTACAAGAGACAAAAAGAGGGGAAAGGAAAAGTGTTGTGGGTGGGCTCCATTACCAAGATGGTAATTAAGCCCCCCAACTACAAGAATAAGGAATTTAACACCAAAAGTTTGTTGGCTAAGAATAAAGAGTTTGACTTATTAACAGATACTAGCAGTCTCTCTCAAGCTCAGCTCAGGGAGTGATCACTTGCAAAACAGGAATTCAATACTTTGAGCGAGATGGAAAAGATCAAATAGAATTAAATATCTAAAGAAAATTGGCTCAAGGAAAGCAATAGAAGCATAAGATACTTCCATACTATGGCTTCGTTAAAAAGAAACATAGCCTTGTAGAGTCTATAGTGATAAATGGTGTAGGGATAGAATCAGAGGGATCTAGTGCTCTAATGATTTCGGCACTCCCACAATAGTGGGAGACCGGGGAGATGCAGCGGTCCTTCGTGGCAGGCGGACATCATGAGCTGGCTTCTCTATCACCGGAGGTCTGCTGAAGGGACTGTTGAGTGGCACCGGAAGGTGGGCACCAAAACTCTTCCAGCGGTTTCTTCTACCTTCGGCGGCAGCTAAGCAGTGATGGTCTTCTTCGAAAGCCCAGTATTGGGGTGCCTAGTGGCCCTTGCATTGATGGTAGGCCCTACAGTACAGTGGTTGAGGATGGTTGGGCTCTTCTTGGGGCAGGTGGACGTGTGGAAGATGCTTTGGCCATGACCAGTTCACGGCCGAGTGCCATATTGAGATGCAGAAGATGCTGGGGTATGGGCATCAGGAGAGGGGGTGCCTGGCAGCCAGAGGTGATCAAGGCATTTCCAAAGCGTCATCAATGATTGGGAAGGTTGTTGAGGGGGCCAGTCAAGTGAGAGATGGCGGGAGTAAGATCTTCACCGCAATCTAAAGGCAAGGTTACTATCCCGGTCACCCAAAGTATGTGGGAGAAGAGGATTTGGTTGTCTAAGTACAGGATCATTACAGTGCTAGGTTGGGAGTGTTGAGAAGAAGAAGAAATATCCAGGAAGAATTCCTCAAGTCCCAATAGCCTGCAACCAGATTATGGTCGATAAGATGGTCTTCAGTGGGTTTCTTTCATGTGAAAAACAACTCCGTCAATTATTTGCTTTGCTCATCATCCAATGCAAGAAGATTCACATTCCGGATTGCTGGGAAGAAGATTGATGTTATCATGCGGCCTTGGGAAGACAATCATGGTGTCGATGCTAAGTGATGTGCGGGTTATGGTGCAAAGGCTCCCTACGTTCACTTGGTCTACTACGGCTCTTATGAGATCTTCAGCCCATTTGGTAAGATCAAGTTTAGACAGCAGCTTTGGTGGCCTATTGAGAGTTATGTTTATGTGTTGATAAATTCTTGTCAAGCTATCGTCGAGAGGAGATAATTCATTGTCAAATTGAGCAAAGCAGAAAATCCAATGTCAGGAAAGGGTATGTTGCCGGTGCCGGAGAAGAAGATGGGAGTGTGTACGCTTCATAACTCGATTACTATAGAAAGGAATGTCAATTTTGGCAATGTGCAACCCCGGGGAGGCTTTTCTTCCTGAAATGTATAGGGCTCGAGAGTAAATACAGGAAGGCTGACGGGTTGGAGGCCGAGAGTCGCAGCGTCTGCTGCGCCGAACTTATCAGGTGCAGAATAAGATAAGTTGCAAGATCCAGTTGCACGAGCAGGCCCGGGTGAGGCCCATATTGCTACAGATCCAATTGACTTACTTTCCGTTGGGCAATGAACCGGCGGAGGCGGTCGAGCCAGTGGGAGTCTTGAGGCGACCTCTACAGATAGAGTGAGGACTGACCAGGCTGGCTAACATCGGTTTTCTAGCAAACCGATGGCTCTAGGCATCGCGGACTTGGGTCACTCATCCGGTCCATCTTCTTCAGCATCTAACGTTGGGTTTGAAAACATTACAGAAATACTTAAGTTAAATACCTTTATGTAAGATACTTCAACGAGAAGTACTTCTCAATTATCAAAGTAAAAGTTGTTTAGTATTAGTTTTTTGAAAAGTACTTCTTTAACAGTTAAGTAAATTTTATTTCATAAAAAAATAAATAACATGTTTACTGTACAGAGTCTTCATTGAAGAGTTTTCGGATGATTCGATTGAGAGAGAGACAGATGGGTCTTCTAGTGCAGCTTGTTTCTCTGCCTACAGGAGCCCAGTTCCATGGCGGTGACAAGGCTGTCCTTCAAGAGCTGAAGGTTTTGCTAGGGAATCCCTCAATCCTCTACTCTTAGAGAGAAGAGACAGCCTGCTGCAACACCTGGCAATACATGGAGTGCGAGAATGCTGCCTAGGAAACCATCATCATCATCCAAATGTCTAATGACGTCGTCGCACCATTTTGGCCTCTAATGGCTTCCTATCCCACCTTAGGGGTCTCATTATCCACAAATTCCCAAATCTCATCAGTGGAATTCCCTCGGAGATCGACAATCTCAAGTCTGTCGACGAGCTCCGCCTCAAGGGAAACAGCCTATCCGGGAATAGATTCGCCAAAGAAGTGGCCTTTCCTAGGCTTTAGGCCTTTATAATCATCGAACAGTGAACACGACGAGATTGTATGTCAGCTTCCATGGTTGGTGAGGAGGCAATGTGGCCCTTCCTGGGCTACTTGTTTTTTCTGCCAATCATCTCATCTCCTAGGCTCTGGTCATCCAACTCCTCATTTCTGTCTCCGTTACCAACCTCCGCATCCGCAACATCAAGCTAGCTGCCTTTGCAGCCTTGTCAGCATTAAAGACAAAGGATGAGGACGTTGAGACGACCTTGAGCGCGAGGATGCAGGGTGATTGGTGAGATAACAATGCAAGATGAAGGATAGAGAGGGCCATTGCAAGAGTAGATGATCCGTCGAGATGGTCAACTGAACTTGTCCTTCGAATCTGTCTTGACGAAATCTGACAAAGCGGCCACTGTGAAAATGCTCAAGTGAAGACGACGGGAGTTTGGTTTCACGTAAGGGATAAACATAGCAGTTATCGGAAAAAGACTTTGTAATCTTTGAAGGAGAAAAAAATATCCTTCATACTTCTGCCTCCCACAAGAAGAAGAAGTGGAGGTCATTATGTAACCAAACAGGCTACTTAAAATAAGAGGAACTTCGCCTCAGAGCGGAAGTAAAAAGGAAACACTTCCACTCGGTTCCCAAATAGACCTTAAATTTCCTGGGATGCCCATGAATGTGGTTTGAGCCCCTCTGAAAAACACTCAGAAAATACTGCCTTCACAGGCTGCCTTAAGCAGTCCGGAAGGTGGGATGAAAACATCAGAGGCTCCGATCTCCTATGAGGACCCTGTTATGGATGTTACGAAGCCTGAGGAGCAGCTTGGCTCTATGGGTCTTGCTATAGTGACTCGTGATAAAGGAAGTGTTGCATCCACTTGGGCAGATATTGAGAAGGTAGGCTGGCAGCTTGGCACATTTCAGACGACACCATTTGCTCGATAGGGGAACTTGTGGGCTTGAGTTTAGTAGGTAGATAAAATATAAAATATGGTGAAGAAATTTTTTTATTATACGTCAAGACCTTAACTGTGTTGGTAGCTCCAGCATTGCAAAGAATTCCTCTCAATTAGAATGTTGGTATCAGACAAATGAAATTCCAAATGAATAACAGTATCCTCCTGGATGGTAGGAGAAGGAAGAGAGAATGGAAGAGTATTATCATCTATTTATGATGAAAATCATTAGCTTGAATTGTAGGGGGGATCACAGGGAGTGACAAATTGAGAGAATTGATGAATATGGTGCCTTTGCATAGACATGTGGTGGTACTTCTCCAAAAGACAAAGTTGATGTTCGGTAGCTGCACAAAAGAGGTTGAAGTCTTAAAATGTGGCAATCTGTGAACTTTTTCTTGTGTTCCTTCCGCAAGAAGAAATGGAGGTATGGCAAGATTATGGGACAAGATGGATGGTCCTTGCAGCAAATAGAATCGTGAAAAATAAGCACACTGATTTTTTATGAATGTTTATGGTCCCACAGGGAGGCGAACAAGCCCTCTTTTCTGATGGTTTGAAGCAGGTTGTTTTCAGTAGTGACAGTCACAAGTGGGGAGGGGGTAGTGACTTCAACGCGGTACAGAAGCCTGGGGAGAGATGGAAGCAAGATGGTTGGACACAAGAAATGCACCTTTTCAATAACTGGGTTAATGATTGTGGTTTGATTGGAATCCCGAACAATGATTTGGATTTCACATAGTTCAACTCAAGATCTAAATCAAAATTGGATAGTCTTCGTCACCACCTCGTTATTGATAAACTATGGTGTTCTTGATGATTTTTAAATCCCCAGAGTGGGATATGATCATGTTGCGATTGGTATCAAGAATAACAGAAACATGGCACAGGGTAAACAAGTTCAGATTTAAGCTAACATGCTGCAAGGATACCTCTTTCAAAGAACAGGTCAGAGCCTGGTGAAATGAAACTGAAGCAACAGCAGGGTGGCCACATGGAGGTCAACTACCAAAATCAAGCATGTGAAGTGCTTCTACAGGTGGACTAAGACCAAGGCTAGCCAGACAACAATGACAGTGAGGATGGGGCATTCAAGTTGGACTATTACGAGCAATGAAATGACAAATAGATAATTAGCGAGCACCAAAGGAAGAATCGAACAAAATCAAAACAATTTCTCAGAATGGAGTGTTGAAGGAAAAGACTAGATGGAAACAGAAGGATCCAGACATACACTGGCTAAAAGAGAAAGACAAGAACACAAAGGATTCTTCCAAATACAATGGCTACTGGCCCTTAAGCACATTGGGAAGGAGAAGTCTTCACAAGTTGAGATTTCATATGTGGAGGGCAAAATGTGATTACATAGCATTATAAGCTTTATGCAAAAGCCAAATTTTATAAAAAACTATTCACAAATGAAAATATACGGTGTCCCTTTACTAAAGTTGGACGTGGTCAAAAGCATGAGGGAGGAGAAAGCCTAGACCCTTGTCTGCCTTATATCTAAAGAGGAGGTTAAGTTGAAATGGCCAATAACGATTTACTCAGTATACATTAAGCACCAAGTCCAAAACGGCTTTTCTACAGGAGTTCTATCAGCATTGTTGGCACATTATTAAACAAGGAGAGGACTTCGACTCAAGATGCATAAAACTTTTAAATTCCACTACATGGTTTTATTGCAGAAGAAGGATAATGTATATGGCATCATAGGGACCTCAGAGGTTCAGACAAGGATCATGACACTTTTTAAACTATAGCTACAGAAGATCATTATAAAAATTCTTGCAACAAGACTTTGCAAGTTTGTGGAATAAGTTGACTAACCATTCCTTAGACCAAAAAAAATACTAACAGGCTACATTCCCAGTCCACTTTCATTCCTATTAGATTCATCCAAAATAACTTCATGGTTACTCATGAGTGCATATAATGAGCAGCACCTGCAAAGGAATGTGCCATTCTAAAGCTGGATTTTGAGTATGATAGGGTTCAGGTTGTCTTGCATGTTAAAAATTATGCAGCTTATGATGATTCTAATGTTGACACCTAAAAATTTACATGGATTTTGGAGGAAGTAAAATGTAAATGTACCTCCCTTCTAGAATCCCATTCTAATATGAAATCAATGGGTCCTATATGAGCCAGGACTTAAATAATCTTATCTTTTGGGGATGTCCCACATGGAATGTAAACTACCTTCTTAAAAGCTAAGATGCAAGACATGTTGAATGTTCATGGCATTGACCTTATCAAAATCAAATAAGAGATATGATGTGCCGGTCCTTGATAAGCTATCTCAGTTTCCCATAAGGTATCTCAGTTTACCATTGTCAAACAGGAATATCAGTAGCAAGGACTGGCAATCACTGATTACAAATATAAAAAAGTATATTACAGAACTGTAAAAAGAAAAAGTTATCAAATGGTAGTGGAATGATTCTATCAAAGAGTGCATTGCAAGTAAAGTATTCCACTTCACTACTTTTTCAAAGTTATGAAAAGTCCAAAGTAAATTTGAAGGAAATTGGAGATGAATTTAACCAACTTCTTTTGGCAAGCGGGTCGAAGACAATAGGGGG